>CM028133.1:130542500-131142500 GCA_016271365.2 Neoceratodus forsteri
CACCTAGACAAGCATATTGCATGGGAGAACATTAGTGTAGCACTCAGGGTCAGACCGACAGCCTGCAGTGGGACAAAGCAAATTAAGAACATTTGCATTGGCCAGAGGCTAGAAGGTGGGTGAACAGCGAGTTTTGAATTCTCGATGGGAGGCTGAAGTTTTCACCATAAGGGGAGTGAGTTCCAGAATTTGGGAGCAAATGGGCAAATGCCTGTTCACCCATTTTGTCATGCAAGGTCTAGTGAGAGCATGGAGACAGAGGAAGACCTGAGGGTGTGTGAGGCAGGAGTCAGGAGATTGGCAAGATAGACAGGGCAGGGAGGTCTAGACAGGGATGGATAGATAGATAGATAGATAGATAGATAGATAGATAGATAGATAGATAGATAGATAGATAGAAACTGTCTATAGATAGATAGATAGATAGATAGACAGATGGATAACAGAAGTAATCAAAGCTGTAGAAATACAAAGGAACCCAGAGAAAATGGAAAGGCAGGAGCTGGGCTGGGGCAACTATCCATGCAGGGGTTGTATACGGACCACCAGCACAGAGACAGGAGTTGGATAAGGCCCTAGCAGATGCTATCATCAGGATGGCTAGTAAGGGAGAGGCGCTGCTAGTTGTGGACTTCAATCTGTCAGATGTGGAGTGGAGCCTGCAAACTGCAGCTTTGGTTAGAAGCAGAGGCCATCCTTGTTTACCTCATGGAGGTTCTCAGGCAGCTAGTCAGAAAACAGGACCTGGTGCTTAATAATAGAGACAGTATTGCAAGCATCACAGTGGGCTGTCCCTAGGGACCAGTTATCACTGTCCAGTGCATGAAGGTCGGCAGGCATACTCAGTGTACTTGTTGAGTACAGTGAAATCTGGAAAATCCAGGGGTAATATGCATCTCAGGCCAGGGCAACAAACACAGAGCCTGATGTACCTGGGGAACTGTTTTTCCCCCTTCTTGGATGATTTAGTTAAGCAATAATGACTGAAGAGCCAGTAGTTTCCTAGAGATTAAAGACTTGGGGGGCAGGGTAGCCCGAGGCATAGCCGAGGGCCACCCCCACCCAGCCGGTCGTTAATTGAAAGGAAATGACTGGCTCTGATGTCATTATTGCAATTATAACTCTAATCACAATAATGATTTATTTCATTTGTGTTTAAATTATGTTTTCTGTGGTGGCGTGAGTGCAGTTTTTCTGTGACGGTGATTAGCAGGAAGAGCTGAACAACTGCTGCGCCGGTCACTTCTAAGATAGTTCAGACCAGTGCAGCAGCCAATCAATGACATCGGTAACGTCATGAATAATTAATTAGACATATTACTGGTTCATATTTTTTCCCATAGTGAAAGTCAGTTATAATTTGATGTTATAACCAGCTGGTTATAATGGCAAATGTGCTGGCTTTCACTAACAGAAATGCATGAGCCGCAGTTCCCCTCGCGCACACTAACTGCTCAGAGGCAGAGTCCCAATAAACTCTCACTGCTCCTCTCTAGCTTTCCTCATAGACACTGCGTCTCTGTTCCTCATAACTGAACTGTTAGCCACATGTAGAAAAAACACAAAACGAGAAAGATCAACTCAAATTTGCTCTCACCTGTTCCCGGTCCCTCACAAATGACACGCTCTGTCTCTCACCCACCCTGACGTCATGATCTTCTGCCAAGTAACCCAGTTGCCATAGAAACCCAGGTTGAAGATTCAATACCTGCTCAAGTCAGAAAAAAAAGATCGGTTTGCTGTACTTTAATGTGGCTTGCAGTTTCAAACTATGTCTCTCACATAAACAAAGTTGTAGTTTCTCCTTCTGTTCTCGGAGTCATGCAAAGACCGCAACTGAACAGTGATGTATTTCTATTTTATGTAATTGCTGTAGTGTGCCATCCTGATGGTGCTGAGGGCTAATGCGCTGGACGCCTTACCTCGTGTCACGCTGACGACCCGTGTTCAGGAATGAGCATGGGCCATCGGAGGTCGGCTGGGGGGGAAGGTGTGGAGCTGGATGGAGCCACTGAGAGGCAGCTCTCCTCTTTGAGGAGGGAAGGTGGTATCCCTCGGCTCTTGACTGCCTCACAGTGGAGCCCAGGTTACAGGCTCAGGCTAGAGGGCGCCAGGCACTGGACCGAGAGCTGCCAGAAGAGGCCTGTCCCCCGGGTTAGCATGCATGCACGCCCACGCGGCATGCGCTCTCTACCCTGGGGCCCCGGCAATTGAGAAAAAAAATTGAGGAAAAATGGATTTAGCCTGACGACGCCCGACCCTCCACAGGCTCTGCTCCTGGGCCGGCATAGGTGTGCCCTGTAATCCCGGGATGTCAGGGCTGGGGCTGGCCAGGCTGAAGGGGGCAGCCGGATCATATAAATGATCACACACAAAAAATTCAAATAAATAAATAAATAATTGTTGTGGTGAAAAAACACAACCCAGCAATTATATAAAATAAATATGAGATTGGTGTGTGAAACTCGAATTTTACACACACCCGAGGTGTTGGATGCTTTAATAAACCAGTTGGGCTTCACCCTCAGGGTTTATGTGGCATACAACACCTTGGTTGTGTGAAAAATTCTTGTGACACACACCACCCCATATATTATTCTACATATAATGTGAGTTTGTGAATGATCTTTGCAAGATGTGTGGTGCTAAACTTAGAAGCCAAGATTACATGAGTGACCTGATCGACTATGAATGCCGCGAGTGCTGGTGTGAGTGGACTTCTATAAGGTTGACTACCTTGATGTGGTGCGGGGGGCAATGTTTGTGTGGTGGGGCAGCACTTCTTGTGGTTTGTGTTCATGGGGGGGGGGGCAACAGTTCCATCAACTCTCAGCTCTAAAGTAGAAGTTTGAAATTCCTGTCTACAGACCTGGTCCAGTGTTGTTCAACGTTAACACGGGTGCAGAGGCAAATCACTCAGAACGAGTGTCCTGGACTTTAGGAGGGTGGATTTAAAAAAAATGGGAGACTGCCTCAGAGTCACCCTAGCAGAGGATGATTGTCATGGAGGGGTATTAGAACGGTGGAGAAAATTAAGAGAAGGCGAAGGCAACCAGCCACTGAGTGAAGGACGTAAGCAAAAGCAGGAGGAAAAAAGACCATTATGGAACTCCAAGAAAGTGGCCACAAAAGTGAAAGGAAAAAAGGGAGGCCTTCAGGAGGCACAAAGAAACACAGATGGGTGGGAACAGGGAGGTGCACTGGGTAAAACAGAGGGAAGCAGATAAGGCAGCGAGTGCAGCAAAGGTGCAACTGCAAGCAGAGGGAAGGATAGCTGCAGGGGTAGCAACAGGAGGCAAGACTTTCTTCAGGTATGTAAGTGAGAAGAGGAAAGAAAGGGGAGGGGTAGTGAGGATGAGGAGGACAGCAGAGGAAGACTGTGCAGATGAGGATCAGGAAAGAGCAGACTTCCTAACAAGTACTTCTGATCAGTCTTCTCAGTGGAGGAGAATGGGACAGACCACCAAGGAGCGGCAGGAACACGGGGTGGGGATGGGGGGTGCACAGGTCCATTTCAGAGTAAGAGCCCTAAAGGGACTTGCAAATCTGAAAGTGGTCAAGCCCATAGACCAAATGGGATTTTGTTTATTTTTTGTTGACCAGGTAGGGCGCACTAGACAAGCATTTGCCTATTTTTAGGCACAGCCTGGGAGAGTACAACCAGTAAACAAGAGAGGGTATGACAATGACAGCTTTAGAGAACTGTTACAACGTAATACTTAAGGCATAAATATAATGTATAATATACGTAGCATATATACAGACTAAGAAGTGCAGGAGTATTAGACACATAGGCACATGATGAAACTTACTTCAAGTATCTAGGAGCCGAAGCATATTGACAGCTTTTGTGAGTAGGAGCGGTACCATTTTCTAAAGGTGCTGGTTACGGGAAAATGGCCGTTGCTGACTGGTATAATGTTTCACAATTTGGAGGAGAGACCGAGAAGACTATTTCACTTAATTTGGTCTTGGTTCTTGGTATGACAAGTGGGTCAAGGTCAGAGGATCTAAGTGGATAGCCATTTGAGCAAGGCACTAGAATGGAGGCAAGCGATACTGGAACCTGATTTTTTTTTTTTTATTATGCTTTTCTAGCCACCCATTGCCAATACTCAGCCTTGGTCATGGGACCCTCTGCTCCCACTCCCATATTAGCCACGACTCCCCAATATCCCCCGGCTTACCTCCCAGGGCGGGGTTGCGGCACCAGCTCAAGTGCTGCAAATACAGGATAGGTCGGGAGCTGTCCTGGGAGCTCATCGGAGTGGAGGGGCAGGCTTCATTCGGGCAGCAGGCAGCTGTGTTTTTCTCCCCCTATATGCAAGGGGCAGAGACATGCGATAATGACCAGCGTCCGCCCTGCCCCGCAACTACATTCTGATACCGGCTGCTGCAGTGCTTCTGGCCTCTGCCAGGGGTCCTTCAAGCACTGGTCATGCTCCCCTCCCTCCCCCCAGAGAAGGAGGCTCCATCTTTCTCCCCCAGCCAGCCCTCTGACGTCCCTGGTCCGTTCCCGAACCCAGGTCGCCAGCATCGCAAGCAGAAATCCAACTGCTGTACCGACGGGCTGGCGTGGAACCTGATTTTGAAGGACGCAATGTTTGATACCTCCCAGGGAGAGATCATGTTGTGCAGATATGGGGAGACAGCCAAGTTTAGTGTAAAGTGTGCAGTGGTGGACTTGGCAGTTACTTGCTAGGGCAAAATGACAGATGTTATTGTATGCCACATCCCATTTATGCAGCATAGAATTTGAGGCTTCAAAGAAGACAGGCAGGCCGTAAGATAGTTTGGGGAACAGAATAACTCAGGCTGTGACAATACAGGCACTAGGGGAGAGGTTGCGGCTAGCTCTGTAGGCAAGCCTGAGTCTGACACTGACAGCCCTATAGGTTGCCACTAATTAAAGTGAAAAATCAAGGGAGGGGTCCAGCGTAACACCCAGGTAACTATGGGACAGTCACCAAGGGTGTACCATTTTTGCAAACAACAGAGAGAGAAGACTGGATATTCTTTGGAGAGGGGGCAGATCCAAACAGCATGGCCTGAGATTTGGTAGCATTCATTAACAGCCTATTTTTGTAGAACCATTTTTGGACAGACTGTAGGTCAGATGGTAATTTGCTATTGATAAGGGTTGAGGCGCTGGATGCCAGACCTCGCACCACGCCAGCGACCCAGGTTCGGGAACGAGCCAAGGCCACCAGGGGTCAGCAGGGGAAGGAAGGGATTGAGCATCTGGAGGACAGCTGTCCCTTCCTGGGGAGGGTTCCGGGGCTTACACTGCTCTGTAGAGGCATCTGGCGGCTTTCGGGTGCAGCACAAAGCACTTGGTGCAGAAGGTAATGGGGAGGAGCTTGGCAGGCAGTGGCAAATTGTGCCCAGCTGCCATTGTATGTCTGACCTCTTCAGGGACAGAAACAAGCAAGAAAAAAACCTTCAGCGGGGCTAGGCAAAGGCGCCTCCCACGATCCACACTCCCAATGCTGGGTTCTCGCCTCTCCTTCCCCTGCCACTTCAGGCCTGGCACTCCACACTATAGAAAGAGCACCCTGGGTGAATAGGGTGGCCCTTCCTCATGGGGGTTCAAATCCGGGGGTCCTGCCAGGTCGGAGTAGGGAGTAAGGCGAAGAGTCACAGCAGGAGGTAGAGATCATGGAAGGAGGTAGCTGGAGAGAGTTCCCCTCTGGAGGTGAGAAAGAAAGTTGACAAAAAAAAAAAAAAACATTCTGGATGCTGGAGAAAAATGCTAGGTCCTTAACGTACCCAGGAGTGTTAAGAGAAAGGGAGGAGAAAGGGAACATTGTTTAACAGGAGTAGCATACTGAGCCGAAGCTTGTTTCCAGATGTGACCTGGGAGCACAAGGAAGTTACAGTAAGTGACTTGCTCAGGATCACACAGTATACACCTAGGTGGCTGTGGGATTCAAACTCAGGTCTCCAGATCTGCAACTCAGAGCCTTAATTCACTGCGCTATATTGCCTCCTAAGACAGTAGAGAGCAGTGGATATATTAAGGGAACTCAGGGAGGGGCTTGCTGCGCTATTGATGGCCTATTCAACAACTCACTGGAAACAGGAGTAGTTCTACAGGACTGTAGAAGGGCAGACGTAGATCTGCTTCACAAGAGCAGTAGCAGGAAGCAGGCTAGCAACTATCGGCTGGTGAGTCTCACATCAGTTGCAGGGAAGTTAATGGAAACCCTGTTAAAGGAAAGGCTAGTGGAGTATTTTGAATCCAGTGGATTATAGGACCAAAGGCAGCATGGATACACAGGAGGAGGGCATGCCAGATTAATCTGTTTGATTTTCTCAACTGGGTGACTAGAGAAATAGATCAGGAAGGGCAATGGACATGGCCAACTTGGACTTCTGCCAGGCCTTCAACACTGTGCCGTATTGGAAACAGATAAAGAAATTCAGCGGTCTAAGGGTAGGATCTAAAGTGATAAACTGGGCAACAAAACTGGTTAATGGATAGGTGACAGAGGGTGGTGGTTAACAGCACTCACTCTAATGAGGGGAGAATGACCAGTGGGGTGCCACAGGGTTCAGTGCTGGGACCGGTCCTCTTCAGCTTAAGAATCTTGGTTGTACAGTGGCAGCCCTTCAAGAGACACACACCTCGAGCATGACACCTAAAACTACGCAGAACCTGTTTTTTTTTTTTTTTTTGCTGCATCCCACCTCACTCACAAAAACTGTGGTGTTGTCTCATTTTTTTAACACTCTTTGTCCATCGAGATTACCTCTCATCACTCCGATCCAGAGGGACAGTTCATTCTAGTGAATACGGTATACCAAAATCAACCTAGGACATTTTTGAATGTGTATACCCCAGATCTGGATTTGGCTTGCCAGCTTTTGTTAGGACCCTTCATAAATATGATCTCTGATAAGGCAGAAAACCTGTGTTTTTTTATTGGGGGACTGCAGTTTTGTTCTCAACCCGAAGTTAGATAAGGCCCTGCCTGACAAACAGTCCCCATCTAAACATTGCCAAAGCGTTAGTAGACATGGTGGACCAACTCGGCATGCAGGATGTTTGGAGACTGCATAACCCTGCGGAAAAATATTTCACCTTCTACTCCCACTCTCATAGAACTTACTTTCGACCTCACCTTTGTGTCCTTCCTAAAAACTGACCGCATGTTATCATTGACTGTCGGATACATAGCATTACCCATTCTGACCACACCTCCTTATCCTTGCAAGTTGAAATTCAGCTGGTGGTAATGCACAAATTATGGCGTATGAATGTTGGTGTACCTATATTTTATCCATTGTACTAGTGTATTCCTGTACCTGTTGTATTCCTGTACCTGTTGTATTCCTGTTGAGATCAAGTGTATTTCTTGCACTTTGCCTGTATCAACTGTGCTCATCATATTCCATGTATCTACTCCCTTTTTCTCTATTTTGTACTGTATATACTCACTTCCTGTTCCATCTTTATGGCCCGGGTCATGCCTGAAAACAATCCCTGGGATCACAGCACCTACCCAGTAAACAAACAAACAAATAAATAAACTGCTGCTCTGGCTAATGAAGATACCTCAGTCATATCCCCAGGTCCATCTTGTAAATGAGCTTGTCTTAATGATGTTCCGCCTGGCAAAATAAAGATTTTGATTGATTGATTGATACCTAATACTTAACCAGGGTGGAGAAACCACTGAAATGACACAGTGGAACAGCTTAAAGGCAGTATTAAATGGCACCCTTCTAATCGTTTCTAGTGTTTGCTGAAAGAGGGAAGTAGTAGAACGTTTCGTTATAGAAGACACAGAGTATCTGGAAAAAGTGCATAAAAGTAAACCAGCTAATGCCCTGATACTGCAGCAGCAGATGACTGTAAGGTACACACTTGCAGATTTAGCCCTTAGGAAGGCAGAAGCCAAGCTCAGATACACAAGGCAGACGTATTCTGCTCCGGGGACTAGAGCGGAGCGCCATTTGATGTTACAGTTGCAAAAACAACAGGCTAACAGACACATGGCAGCCTTTTTTGGTCTGACTCCATGCTCCCCGCAGCTCACCCACCTGCAGGATGTAGGAAAACAATTTTCCAATTTCTGTCAGTCCCTTTATGCCACCTCCCTCATCCCCACCATACTACATGAGATCTACACTCCTTCTTTGCACCTTTGCATCTTCCTCAGCTGACAGAACAGGACCAAAACATGCTAGATGCCTTGGTCTCTGAAGAGGAGTCAACAGCTGCAAACCTTAATCTAAACAAGCATTTGTCAGTGCCGAATGTTTGCTTGCTGGCATTGGCAGTGGCAGTGTAGAAGTTACAGAGCTGCATAATAGGAATGGCAGTGAAGTATTGAACTGAAGCCAACCCCACCACCACCCTGCAGAGAGTGACAGGCATTGGGGTGTCGTTTGGGTCATCAGGCATAACGGCCACAGCCATTTCACCACACCCACCTGCAGACACTGACAAGTGCCATGGTGTTCCTTGTGGTCTTTGGCCCTTATCGCACCCCATTTCATTAGGAAATATGGTAAGATGGGTGCGATATAGGAGAATGGGGTGAACTTTGGGGCGAAGAGTCAAGGCATACCTCGATGCCTCTCAGTGACTGCAGGTGTGGAATGGTATGAGTATCACAGGCAAGAATCCCAAGTCACACCCTGATTCCTGTCATTCTCTATAGGGTTGGGCGTCATAGTTGAAAAGCCTAATACCTCAGGCATTCGTTGGTATTTTCACTCCAAATTTTCAACATGTTTGTTTTGTGACCCCACCTCATGAACAGGGGAATATCAGTTTGTTAGACAGCTGCTTATGCACAGTGACTACGCATTTAGCACCACAGGTGCAAAATATTCGAACAGGGTGTAAAAATGACAGCTGTACTCTTTCATGGGAGTGTAAAAATGGCTATGTTGCAAATGTGTAGTAAAAATATTTAAAAATGGTGAAGTCAAGCAAGACATAGAAACTGTGCAACGATGCCACAGTATAATTAGGTTGGGGATTTCACAGCAGATTGTCAACTCAGGCATTTTGATGCCTCCAATCATGAACAGTGTCACTGTGATTTTCTTTATCTGTGCCGAACAATGATTTCCCAAAGCGCCCACGCATCTCTGCACTGAAAGTGTGAAAACACACTTCGGCCATGTTGTGAAAAATGGCAGCTGTACTGTTCATAAGGAAGTGTGGAAAAATGCCACTGGTGAAAATCTGGACTGAAAATATTACAAAGTCATGAACTAACGAGGTGCGTGGCAACTGTGCAATGCTCACTCGTAACACAGTCATTTATGGACTTTTGTCACCAAATTTTCAACATAGCCATTTTAAGACCTCTGCTCATGAACAGTGTAACCTGTGATTTTCTTAATCTGTCTAAACATTGCTTTTGCTTTCCAACAGCACCATTATGCGCTACATGTCATGAAAAACATTTTACAGGTGACATATGAAAAATTGCAGCTGTACTGTTCATAAGGAAGTTTAATAAAATGGACATGTTGAAAATCTAGATGAAAATATTAAATTTGCAAACTTACGAGCATGCATAGGAACTGTGCAGCATGCGCTCGTAAAAAGTCATTTTAGGAATTTTTTCACCAAATTTTCAACATAGCCATTTTAAGACCTCTGCTCATGAACAGTGTCACTGTGATTTTCTTAATTTGTCCTGTACATTGATTTCAAGATAACCGACCGCGTTAACAGTGCGCCACATGGTAGAAACACATTTGGGTGAGATGTGAAAATGGCAGCTGTACTACTCATAAGAAGGTGTGGTACAATGGCAATGTTGAAAATCTGGAGGAAAATATTGAACATTCTGAGACTACTAGCGTGCGTAGGAACTGTACAAGCATGCTCGTAAAACAGTAATTTTTGGAATTTTTCACCAAATTTTCAACATAGCCATTTTAACACCTCACCTCATGAACAGTGTCACTGTGATTTTCTTAATTTGTCCTGTACATTGATCTCGCACCAACTGCGTAGATTGTGCGCTACATAGGGGAAACACATTTTGGGTGAGATGTGAAAATGGCAGCTGTACTACTCATAAGAAGGTGTGGTAAAATGGCAATTTTGAAAATCTGGAGTGAAAATATTGAAAATTCACGACCTTATGAGCGTGCGTAGGAACTGCGCAATACACGCTCGTAAAACAGTCATTTTTAGGACTTTTTTCACCAAATTTTCAACATAGCCATTTTAATATGTCTGCTCATGAACAGTGTCACTGTGATTTTCTTAATTTGTCCCGTACATTGATTTCACCACACCGACTACGCCATTGTTAGCTACATGGAAACACATTTTAGGTGAGATGTGAAAATGACAGCTGTACTACTCATAAGAAGGTGTGGTAAAATGGCAAAATCTGGAGGAAAATATTGAAAATTCGCAAACTTACGAGCTCGTGAGGAACGCAGCATACGACGCCAGAAAACAGTCATTTTAGGAATTTTGGCACCAAATTTCAACATGGGGTATTTGAGACCCCTTCTCATGATTGATATCACTGTCATGGCGTTATTCAGGCCGAAGGGTGATTTCGCAGTCACTGTGCAATCACTGCGCGAAATCACCCTTCGGGCCCAAATAACGCCATGACAGTGACATCAATCATGAGAAGGGGTCCCAAAACCCCATGTTGAAAATTTGGTCAAAAATTCAAAAATGCCCAGATATACAATAAAGTTGAAACCCCTATCTACCCATTATACAGCTTACGGCATTTCCTCAGTTCGCGAGTCGCTTTGAAGAGTGCAGAGCGTGTTCCCGGTCCACGAAGATCGTCGCACCGAGGTCGGAGAGTAAGTATGGGGTGAGGGGTGTGTGGAAGGCTGGGTGCGCAGTGGGTGGGTGCGGGTTGCGGGAGGGGCAGGGAGACTCGCCGTGGGACCGTTTTCTCTACAGGTGACAAAACAAAAGCAGACTGACGTGGGACATTTGCCATGCTGGGGTGGGCTCCAGCATGGCACAAGGGCGTGGGGGAGGACCGTTCAGCCGGCGGGGATTGGGCACCCCGTCGGCTCTGGTGCCTGCCATGCTGGGGTGGGCTCCCAGTGTGGCACTCACTACTGGGGGAGGACAGTGCAGCCGATGGGGATTGGGCACCCCGTCGGCTATATGATTAGTTTCCACGATGGGTGGGCACCCAGCGTGGCATTTTGGAAGCCTTTGGGGGAGGGGGAGCTAGCACAGCCAGCAGGGTTGGGCACCCCTCGGCTATACAGTGCGTGCGTCTGGGGCGCCTCCTGAGGCATCTGTCTGGGGGGGCTGTGCGTGAGCAGGTGATATCTTATCGCTGCTCACTGAAGCGTAGCTCCCCCTTTCAACTGTATGCCACTGCATTTTGGAGCGTGTCATAGACAACTCCAAAATGCATTGGCTTACAGGGGCCGCGCCTGCCAGCACACTGCCTGAATTGGAGGAGAAGATGACACACCTCCAAAATCTCCGATGATGGCACTATGTTTCTTGCACATGCATGCAAGCAAACATAAAAATGGGAAATCACTGGGCCCCGATGGCTTTCCTGGGGAATTTTTTAAAGCCCCCTGTAGGGAACCCATTGTTGCCCCCATCCCTAGACCAGACAGGTTTTATACCACAGCACTAATCTTTTAATAATGGCAGGAGACTTTTAAATATCCAACACATGGCCAAACATTCAAATACAATCAATCTGGCCAATTCACTTGATGCTGAAAAGGCACTTGACCGCCTAAATTCTCATTATCTTCTATTTACCCTGCATAAATTTGGATTTAGACCCACATTTCTTTCCTTGATAAATGCCAGATACACTAAGCCAAGAGCTAGGATTATGGTAAATGGCATCCTTTCTTCTTTCTTTGAACTTCAGCGGGGTACTCGTCAGGGGTGCCCACTCTCATCCCTTCTTTTTGCCCTGGGGATCAAGCCATCGTCTATAGCAATTAGCACTAAACCCAGACACAAGAGCCTCCTGTGATCCACAAGGCAAAAAAAAGTCATTGTACAAGGGTGACACACTCCATTTGTCAGTGATCCAGAGCACTCCATGCTTTCTCCATGAGCTACATTACTGGAATACGGCAAGATCTATGGGTTCGAAATAAACGGAAATATTTATTTTATTTAGTACACACAAGATCCTTTAGACAAAGCCTATTTTCAAAGGGTCTAGGGTCAGATAATAGAGAAGCACTGATACAGTAAAGGAATACACTAAAACAAATGAGACATACTTATAATGAAGAGTGACAAGACAGTCCACTGCAGGGTAATACTTCAAGACTTGACAAAAGAATTGACAACTGAGCAGTT
The DNA here is from genome assembly GCA_016271365.2 of Neoceratodus forsteri. Classification (NCBI taxonomy): domain Eukaryota; kingdom Metazoa; phylum Chordata; order Ceratodontiformes; family Ceratodontidae; genus Neoceratodus; species Neoceratodus forsteri. Next base: position 130,554,805 of record CM028133.1, read on the forward strand.
ACATCTTGGATGTTCAGGGTACAGTTTGGCATTAGAACAATAATTTGTGTATTACACATCAGATAGTTGACAACAATACAGAGCAGAGCACTCCAGAGAAACATGAGAAACATCATTTTGGTGGAGGCAGAAAGCAGAGCTGTGCTAAGGCTGTCGGGGTGCTCAGTGACAAAATTCATTCAGCACAGTCAAAATAGTCATGCCACTTACCCACCACACTTGTACAAAGCTGGAGTCCCACACAGTACTTGCAAGTTTGTTCTCCCGGGACCAGTGTATTCGTTTTACCGCTTTGTCAAATAAAGTGTGGATTACTCAAATGAAGTACTGTGTGGGACTCCAGCTTTGTACAAGTGTGGTGGGTAAGTGCCGTGACTATTTTGACTGTCCATCATTTTAGTGGAGTTGAATAAATCAGAGATAGCAGTTACATGGGTATTGAGGGTTGAGTGAGGCTATCAGCCGGAACTTAAAAGTGGTAAGAGAGCTGGAGGTTTTAAAAGATAGGTTAAGGGAGTTCCAAAGTTTAGGGAAGCTGAAAGAGAAACAGGACTGAGCCAGGACATGACATGAGATTGAAGGGTGGCCACATAAGGGGAAATATTAGGAAGTTCTTCTTCACGGAAAGGGTGGTGGATGCATAGAATAGCCTGCCCAAGGAGGTGGTGGCAGCCCATATTGTAGCGGGTTTTCAACATGCATGGGACAGACACAACGGAATAATAGAGATAGGAAGAAAAAGCTAAGTCAATGACGAATAAGGGTCACTGGTTGCTTTGTGAGCTAGTGTAAATGGGAAGACTGGATGGGTCTGGCGGTCCTTATTTGCTGACAGAATCTATGACTCTATGACCCAGAGAAGTTTTCCTTCTAGGAAGCTTCAGAGAGTTGTGCTTGCCCACCCCTCCCCAGTTGAGTACTTGGAGACTAAGGGCTAAGTAGGGATAAGGCACCCAGGGACAATTGACCTAGCAGGGCTTTTTTACCTGTGACAAGGGTAACATAGTGTATGCGGGAGTCAAGGTTAAGCCACACTACGTTATAGTACAGAGTGCATGTATGAGTGTCCCATTTTTCATTAAGAGCTAGGCGGCAAGCCCTATTCATTAAACCCTGGACTCTGTCAAGCGTTTTGCTACTGGCTGCACTGTAGATTTCCAGTCCATAGTCTGCTATATTGAGCATATGACTCCAGACGAGCTGCTTTTTGGTTTTGGGGAGAAATGTGTTTTTGTGTCTGTAGAGCAAGCTGAGTCTGTAGTTAGCAGTCCTAATGAGTGTATCCACATGATCTGAGTATGTCAGGCCCAAGTCACGGGTGATCCCCAAGTATTTAATATTGGTTACTTGTTCAATTGGGGCTCCCATGTCAGAGGGGATGTTAAGCATGGAGAGGGTCGGTGTTTTATATTTGGAGTAGAACAGCATGGATTTAGTCTTCTTAGAGTTCAAGACGAGGAGGTTGTTGGTGAACCATCTACCAATGGCTGTGAAGTCAGCTTGGAGGCTGTGTTGGATGGAAGGGAGGTTATGGTGTATAGCTGTGATAACTGCATCATCTGCATATAGGAGACTTTTTTTTGGAAGAACAGGCATTAGGGAGTTCATTAACAAAGAGGATGAATAGAACGGGACCAAGGATAGATCCTTGGGGGATTCCAACTGTCACAGGCATGTAATCAGATAGGGTCTCCCAGCATTTGCTTGCTTGTGTTTGGTCTGTGAGATAATTTTTTTAGCCAGCAGGTAGCATCAACAGAGAGACAAAGTGTGTTTGATTTGTGACAGAGTAGCTCCTGGTTAACAAGGTCAAAGACCTTGCTGAGATCTATCAATATGAAACCAGCTAGATCTCCTCTGTCTAGGGCGCGGTAGAGATTGTCCGTGTGTACTCTATTAGTGCAGTTATAGTACTGTGGTTTTTGTGGAAGCCATGCTGTTCAGGTGATAGTAGGTTGTATAGCAGGACTCCGATTATCTGAACAGCATGGATGACATCAATTTAGTTTGGATAGTCGAGAGTTCATTAGTGAGGGAGTTTGATTTTTCTGCTTGCCGTTTTCTTTCAGGGGCTTGTGCTCTTACTTAATTTTTTTGTTTGTTTTTTGTTATGCTTGTGAACTGTGTGCTTATTGGTGCTTAGTGTGCTCAGTGGGACATAATACAGTGCAGGAGGCATCTTTACTTGAAATACTCTGTGATGGTCTTTTGTTTCTGAGCACCCAATCGTGCTCTAGTGGCTTTTGCTCTAAGACTTTGAAGTAGTAGTAGGTTCTTTGGGTCACACGCCTGGTTCTCTAGCCACAGTAAACATTTATTGAAGCATTCCTCTGTTTTACTATGTCTAGGAACCTTAATCTGGCTTTCAAGTTTGTTTTCCTTATCCCCTTGCCACCGTTGAGTCACCCTCGGCCTCACCCTCTCCTTGCCCCGTATTCTGACCTGTGACTGCTGCGACGATCATGTCTTCATCCAAGTGTTCATGCCCATCTTTGACCAGGTCACAGCTCACCCACTCATTATGTTTGGTTGGTTCATAGCTCAGTGCTTATGTAATATATAGTGGAATGATGTAGATGGTTGTTGGATACAGAGGCCAGCATAGAATGACTTGTGCTTAGGTACTTGGATGCTTGAATGGAATCGTTTGATAATATTTGATGGTTTTGGCCTTTCTCTCTATCCCACCTGTAGGAAGGAAGGAGGCTCGGATTAGAGTTATGGAGCCCCCCGGTGGGATAAGAGTGCCGCAGAAGGAGGAGGTGTCGGGGAGGATGGTGGGTGAATGCAACTTGCTCTAAGCAGAGCGGTAGACAGCTGCTCTGATTAAATAGGCTGTGGGGGAGGAGCTCTTCCCCCACATAATTACAGGCAAGCCTATCAATTATGTGTGGTTCATAGCTCAGTGCTTATGTAACATACAGTGGAATGATGTAGATAGTTGTTGGATACAGAGGCCAGCATATAATGACTTGTGCTTAGGTACTTGGATGCTTGAATTGAATCATTTGATAATATTTGATGGTTTTGGCCTTTCTCTCTATCCCACCTGTAGGAAGGAAGGAGGCTCGGATTAGAGTTATGGAGCCCCCCGGTGGGATAAGAGTGCCGCAGAAGGAGGAGGTGTCGGGGAGGATGGTGGGTGAATGCAACTTGCTCTAAGCAGGCGGTAGACAGCTGCACTGATTAAATAGGCTGTGGGAGGAGCTCTTCCCCACATAATTACAGAGCAAACCTATCAATTATGTGTGGTTCATAGCTCAGTGCTTATGTAACATACAGTGGAATGATGTAGATAGTTGTTGGATACAGAGGCCAGCATAGAATGACTTGTGCTTAGGTACTTGGATGCTTGAATTGAATCGTTTGATAATATTTGATGGTTTTGGCCTTTCTCTCTATCCCACCTGTAGGAAGGAAGGAGGCTTGGATTAGAATTATGGAGCCCCAAAAAGAATAAATATCAACGATTGTTCGGTAACTGAATGCTAAAAAGTCGTGCATAACACCTTAATGATAAGAATAGACGATCACCTCCTCCAACTCCGGAGAGTGTGACCAGTAGCATTCAGGAGAGGAAAAAACCCCCTTGGGGGAAACCTCTGAGGACCCATGGCTACTGACCTGCCCGTCCTTCTGGGCATACTAAAGGAGAGAGATCCTAATTAAACTAAATTAATCCGCTAATCTGAATTAAAATTTGTAGAATTCAATCCAGAGGAATGGAGCTTAAGAAAGCTGAATTATAAATGTTCAGTGAAATAATTTCCTTCTAATAAAGACCGAGAATCCATGTATAATTCGGAATGATGGAGAGTAGATATGAGGAACCGTCTTCTGTACTTCAGTTGATAGAGGGCATAATCCAAGGAATTGAATGATGGTGGAGATGAAGTTGATGACTGACGAATTCAATACGAGAGCAGAAATAATTGTATGCAAGCTTGATGTCTACGAGGCAGAACGAAATCAAAGTAGCACGATGTCCAGGTTTCTAATAGGGCTTGTATAGTATGAGGAATGAGAGAAGGCTTGAGGCCAGGCTATCGAGTGACGAATTTAGATCTGATAGGAAATATAATCTTAGGAATTGATATGAAGCAACGGCTGTAGAGTTGAGCTGGAATAATGGCATGCTGTATATGATAATCGGAGACACTGGTGCGATTTATGAAGCATCCAAATAGTATAATGAGGTGAGCCCAAATGAAAGAAGGCAGTTGAACTGAATCCAAAGCAAGAGGCAGTAGGACAAGAGTGCAGCAACGTAGACAAATGAGAAGGAACAGGATGTGGCAACCAGCCCTTGAAGAAAACATAGCCAAGACAGCTGGCAGGATATGAAAGAGGCAGCTGATTCCAGTATGGGAAACCCAGCTGGACCCAGGAATGACCGTTGGCATAAATCAAGCGATTGAGTCCTTTGATGTGCAGGAATCCAACAACTGGACAGGTAGGAATCACCTGGAAGAGACTGAGATGGAGGCATGGCAACAGCACGAGAGGAATAACATGGAGAACTGAAGGCATGCAAATTCGAGGCATGAAGTAGATGAGACCTGAGGAGTCTGAGATGGAGATAACTGAAGAAGCGGAGTCCAAGGAAGCAGCAGAGTCACAGGCCTGAAGATGGTAGAGCACAAGCAGGGTAATGGAAGTCTGCAGGAGACACCAACCAAGTCCTGGAAGCAGCTGTAATTCCACAGCTAAGGCACAGGGTGAAATCCAAGATAGCAACCCCGGAAGCCGACGAATGAGCCTGAGGCAATCTGAAAGCGTTTGAGTATGAGGACCAGCCACTTAGTCGGAGAAGTAGGAGGGATCAGGCATGTAGGGGAGCACAGTCGAGATGGTAACTAATGTCCCAAAGGTGAAGCAGCGGGAGTCCTTGGCTAAGGCAGCAGAAGCAGAAGGGGAATCACTAGGTACCGAGCTGGGCGAGGCAGACGGAGAACAGAAGTAGGTGAACCTCCCAGCTCGCAGGGCGAAGGCAGGTCAGAAGCAGGAGAGTAGTAGGTAAACCTCCGAGCCCGATGGGTGAAGGCAGGTCGCAGAAGCAGGTGAGTAGTAGGTAAACCTCCCAGCCCGATGGGCGAAGGCAGGTCGTAGAGGCTGTGAACCTCTAAGCCCCGAGCTAAATGAGGCAAGTATAGAGTAGAAGTAAGGAAACCTCCCAGCCCGAAGGGCGAAGGCAGGTCGTAAAGCTGTAAATAGCCAGGCAAGTGTAGCAATAGGAAAAACCTTCCAGCCCAAAGGGCGAAGGCAGGCTGGATAGGCTGGGAATCTCCAGGCCCCGAACTGAATGAGGCGAGCGTAGGAGAAGGAGGAATGCACTGGAGGTAAGAGCTGGAGCCAAGGAGTTGTGAAGAAGCAGTAAAACTGACAAGCAGACTTAGAAAGCAAAACGATGCTGGAGACAGAGGAATCCTGAAGATCGATGATGGTAGATATTGCAGCTAGGATCTCGTCAGAAGAGTAGGCAACGCGAGGTGCTGAACATCTGGAATCTGGTCTATGAATGAGGCAAAGGTGCAAGCAGTAAAGCAGCGCAGGCAGGCATGGTCGAGGAACCGAGAGGAATCCACAAGCACACTTGCACCCTGTCCTCCTAAAGTGCGTGTCCACAGGTAAATAGTTATAATATATAAAGAGCGACTGGGAAGCGGGAAGGAGTAGATAAGTAGCTGTTTGTAACTTGACCCATGTCCAAAATAAGGGAGAAACTGGCTGAGCAGCGTATCAGTCACTGTAAACCAAGGCAGGCAAGAGAGCGATAACAGAGGAGCAGGTGGTTCAAACATCCTCGAGCACATGGAAGGTCAAAAAGTAGGAGCAATGAGGGCAGCCGAGTCGAACTGCGAGACGCAGCTATAAGTACTTGAATACCGATGGCACAGTAGCCTGCCCAGCTACTAAGCAAATGAAGATCCCCAAGCATAGCGCAAACGAAGCCAATTCAAAGTGTCCATGCAACTGTCAAATACACAAGCGGGAAGAGGTACCTGAAAGCCATGGCAGGGCAGCAGCGGACAAAATCCAACAACAAGGAGGGATAGCACAGCGAATCCCGGAGGAATGAACCAGCATGCAAGCGGAACAGCAGATTATAAACAGCAGGGCAGTGGAAACCCAAAGGCACACAATATGTCCAGGCTGAAGCCCAGAATGCACTGAAGTTGATTGCTGACATCCAGAAGAGGAGACAACCAAGTTGTGCAGGATAGGAGGCCAACGCATGAGCCAGGAGGCTCCGAACCGGCTTCCAGGTAGTCCGATGCCAGCAAAGGAGAAGAAGCGGAGGCAGCAGGAGCGACGTGTGCAAGCAAGCAGGAGGCTCAGGCGGGAGAAGCAGAGCAGTCCAGGCACGAGCGGCTCCCGAAGGCGAACTAAGCGGCGGCATGGGGTGGCTACTTAGAAAGACAGATCAACAAACCAGGACAGCCAAGAAAACTGGCATGAATAGAAGCAATGGCGCCAAGAGTGGCCTCAGAAATGCCTGACAGAAGGAATACAAACAAACACTGGCCACAGGGAAAAAGGGGAGATGGATGAAGAAAACAAAAGCGAGGAACAGGAGGGGCGGAGGGGGGACAAAACAGGAAAGCAGCCACGGACCAGCCACAGCACTAGCGAATGTGACTTGCTCTAAGCAGAGCGGTAGACAGCTGCTCTGATTAAACAGGCTGTGGGGGAGGAGCTCTTCCCCCACATAATTACAGGCAAGCCTATCAATTGATTTCTGCCTCTGAGATGTTAAACGTGAGTCTGCTCGCAGGCTCACTTATGTCCTCAGTGTTGGATCATCTCTTCATGGCAACAGTGTCGTCAGGTGTGCTGCCTGTACCAATCACTGATTCCTCTACCTGTGATGTGCCCTCTCCAGTGGGATCTTACGATGGGGGTCGTTTCTCAAGAAGTTCTGTCTTAGCCCAAGCCTTGGCTATTGTCTCCGGCTACACATTATCCCACGCCTCACCAGCCGTGTAAATCATGTCTTTAAGCGTAAATGATTTGATAATGTTTTGCAATGGTACCTCAGGATTGCAGTCATCAAGAACTGTTTGAAGCAATCTTCTGCGATAATTTCTTTCAAAGATCTCCAATATGCCCTGGTCACAGGGCTGAAGTTTATAGGTGGTGTTCGGTGTTAGAAACAGGCAGGATATGGTGCCATCTCTTTTTCTTACCACAGACATTTCAGGGTGGACTGGGGAATTGTCTTAGAGCAAAATTGCTTTTACAGGGAGGTTTTTCGAACGGAGGAAGCACTTCACACTGGGCACAAAGGAATTTTTGTACCAACTGACAAAAATCCCACAGTCCATCCAAGAATTGCATTGGGATTCATATTGCACTGGGAGGTTGCTCATGTTTATGTGTCTAAAGCACCTCGGTTCCTTTGACTTGCCAATGAGTACGGGGGGTTAGCTTATGCCTGTCCATGGCATTTGTACAGCCCAGGATAGTCACTCTGTCCTTCTGCTTCTTAAAATCTGGGGCATCTTTCTCTGACCCACCCACCAATGTTTTGTCTGGCAGGCATCTCCAAAACAATCCTGTTTCATCAGTATTATAAAGCTGATCAAGATAAATGGATGGTTTGCGCTTTGTTTCTAGCAGCTGTTCCATGAATGGCTCAATACTGTTCTCTGCTGCACTGAGTTTTTCCCCGCAAAGCCCCAACTGTCGTATACCCAAGCCTCCTTTTAAAATGATCAAGCCAGCCGTCACTGGCTACAAAGGAGCACTGGCAACCAAGTTTTTCATGAAAAATCAGAGCTTTTTCTTTGAGAACTGGCCCAGAGATTGGGATGCCCTTCTCCCTCTCCTGCCAGAACCAAAGATAGATTGCGGAATCCCAGTTATCCTCTGCACACTGACGCATGTTCTTATGGCTTTCTGTGCCGTAGGAGCTTTCCATAGTCATTATGAAGGACCATAGCTTTTCCTCTGCATCCTTGATGTCTGTGATAGTGGACTTTCCAATCCCATATTCTGCTGCCAGAGCAACAGGTCATTCGTCACTTTCTAAGCGATCCAAGATCCTCAACTTCTGTGCTACAGTACGCACTATGAGCTTCTGTTTCACTGACGTGGTGCATGGCCCAGTTTACATGTCAACCACTGTTACACAGTTTTATAGATGTGTCAGCAACTCTAAACAGCTGTGGTGTGCTAGACAAGTGATGGACAAGTGATGGATAAGTTAAAGCTTGATTGCTTTACGGGCAGACAGATTGAAATCTCGACCACAAAACACTGTCTTTGAAAAACAGTGGAGAACTTGGGTGACAGAACCTGCATTCATTATATAGAGATTTTTAGTTTACCGAGGTTCGGATAATCAGGGTCCTACTGTATTTTATTAAGCTTGCATTGTGACCATCCATGATCTTGTAGATAACCTGCACTTAAACGCCTCCTTGGGCCATCCCCTGTTATATCTTGCAGTTGTTCACTATCCTAATCCACTACTATACTCCTCTCCTCCTCTGTCTCCATCTCCTGTATAAATTAGACTGACCTCATGTTATGCTTTTGATGTTCTCCACTGCTTATCTGTTGATCTCTTGTACAGTTTTCTGTAATCTATTGTGGTGGTGGTTGGAGACTTCAATATTCCAGATGTGGTCTGGAGCTTTCAGGAGCAGCAGCATCAACTAGGAGCAGATTTATCTTGGGCTCCTTCATGGTGCCTTCCTTAAGCAACTGGTCATGGAACCAACTCGGCTGAAGGCAATACTGGACCTCATGCTCACAAATGGGGACAATGTAATAGGGTAACATTGGGGAACACCTGGGGAATAGTGACCACCGGTCAATGTGGTTTGAAATTACAGAAGGAGCAGAACCAAACAGCACAAAAACGTGTATCCTGGATTTTAGGAAGGCAGACTTGGGGAAAATGGGGACATGCTTGAAAAAGGCACTAATGGAAATGGGGAGGGAATCAGGGGTGGAGGAGCAGTGGGCAATATTTAAAACAGAGTTACAAGAGCAACAGAATTATGCATTAAACAGGTTAGCAAGGGGAGGCCCAGTGGCACTGAGGGTTGAAGCGCTGGATGCCACACCTCGTGCCACACCGGCAACCCGGGTTCTGGAACGAGTTCAGGTCATTGGGGGTTGGCTGGGATGGGAAAGGATTGAACATCCTTAGGACTGCTCTCCTTTCCCTGGGGTGGGGGTTAGGCTGGCCGCTGTTCTGGTGGCTCCTAGTGGTGGCTGAGGGCACAGCTTCAGTGGCTTGCAGCATTGAAGGGGGAGCTACAGTGGACGTCTTACGAGGGTGAGCAGGAGCGCGCACCCTGCCAGCAGGATGTCATTGCACATCCGAGCTCAGGGCAATACAGAACAAAGGAAAATCCACAATCCTGGTAGGTGAAAGTGGTGACCCGGGGCCACCCCACACCCAACATTGAGTGCATTGGCTGTCTCTGGTGCGCCCTTCAATCCCTGGACACCCGTCCAGATTCTCAGAAAGGTCACTGGAGGAGAGTGGCGGTCCTGCCCGTGGGGCCTTAAATCCAGGGGAACAGGTGCCAGAGGAATGAAGCTGGAGCTGGGCCAACAAGGAGACAGGACTGAGCCTTCAGACCTGGCAAGATGGAGGTGAGCTGAGTGCCCCCACTGGAGAGAGTCTGGGGTTGGAGAAGGAGAGGTAAAATAAAGTCTACAAGAAAAAAAAAAGGGTTAGCAAGGGGAAAAGGAAGAGGAGGCCATTATGGTTTTCCAAGGAGGTAGAAGAGAAAGTGAAAGCCAAAAAGATCACATTTAGGCAATACAAAAAGACGCTGACAGAAGGGGATAGGGAGAAGTACCAGGAGAAGCAAAGGGAGGCAGGGAGGTCAAAGGGAAGCCAAAGCTCAGGCAGAAGAGCCCATCACAAAATCAGTGGGTAGAGGGGACAAAACCTTTTGCAGGTACATAAGTGAAAAAAGGGTAAAGGAAGGGATAGTGAGACTGAAGGGGGAGGACGGGGGCTGTCTGGAGGATGACAACAGTAAAGCTGACATACTGAATAGATATTTCTGCTCAGTCTTTACTAAGGAAGAGGAGGGTAATGGACCTGAAGGGAGTACAAGGGGTGGGAAAGGCACAGAAATGGACACGAGTCCCTTTACATGGGAAAGGGTCCTAAAGGAACTGGAAGGAATAAGAGTCAGTAAAGCAATGGGACCAGATGGGGTGCACCCCAGGGTCCTAAAGGAACTAAAAGAAATGGTGGCTGAACCTCTGGCAATTCTGTTTAGCCTATCACTGGAAACAGGGGAGGTACTCAAAGACTGGAGGACAGCAGATGTAGTTCCCTTATACAAAAGCAGGAACAAAGAGGAAGCAGGGAACTACAGACCAGTCAGCCTCACCTCGGTAGTGGGGAAGATCATGGAAGCCCTACTGAAGGAGAGATTGGTGGAACATCTGGTTGCCAACAGACTACAGGACCCAAGGCAGCATGGTTTCACCGGGGGAGGTTATGCCAGACCAACCTCATTGAATTTTTCAACTGGGTTACAAGAGATGTGGATCAGGGGAGGGCAGTGGATGTGGCCTATTTGGACTTCAGCAAGGCCTTTGACACTGTGCCACATAGAAGACTGTAACACAAACTGGGGAATATGGGTGTGGGCAGGACAGTAGTATGGTGGGCAGGTAACTGGCTGGGTGGCAGGACACAGAGGGTGGTGGTAAATGGTTGTCACTCCACACAAGGAAGAGTGACCAGTGGGGTACCACAGGGATCAGTGCTGGGACCGGTCCTATTCAACATCTTCATCAGTGACATTGCGCAGGACCTAGAAGGCAGAATTTCCCTGTTTGCTGATGACACGAAGCTCTGTAACAGAGTGGACATGCCAGAGGGTGTAGACACAATGAGGAGGGACCTGCAGAAGATTGAATAATGGTCAAGGGTTTGGCAGTTGAAATTCAATGCAAATAAGTGTAACATAATGCATATGGGGCACAAAAACCCTGGAATAAAATATCAGTTGGGGAGTGAGAATATAGGATACACAAAGCAGGAAAGCAGCCTTGGGGTTATCATCTCTGATGACCTCAAGGTAGGGAAACAGTGTGACAAGGCAGCAGGTAAAGCAAATAGGATGCTGGGATGTATAGGCAGGGGCATCACCAGCAGGAAAAGGGAGGTCATAATTCCGCTATACAAGACACTAGTGAGGCCCCACCTGGAGTACACTGTACAGTTCTGGAGACCTTACCTGCGTAAGGACATAGACAGGGTAGAGAAGGTTCAGAAGAGGGCAACAAAGATGGTACATGGATTGCATCACAAGTCCTATGAGGACAGGTTGAAGGAACTTATATGTACTCCCTGGAGGAGAGGAGGGAGAGAGGGGAGATGATAGAGACATACAAGTACCTTACAGGGAGAAACAGGGTGCAGGAATACACTATTTTCCAGCAAAAAGATGTTCTACGACTAGATTCTAGACTGGCTGTAATAAAAAAAGGAAACTAGGAGATGGGCCGATAGTGCAGGACGCATGGGAGTGTGAGTTTTTTGTTACTGACCATCACGGCAAGCCTATGTGTCTTATCTGTAAAGATTCTCTATCTGTCCCGAAAAGATTTGAAGGACTTGACACATTTCTTCCATTTGCAGCAAGCATTGAACAAATCATCTGATTTTTGTAGATCGCAATATGACCCGTCAGGACATGCTGACCTGGTGCTTCGATTGTTGCAGCATTTTGAACAGCGATTTTCATCACTTGATGAGGTGAAACCATTCATGGTACTGCTAACAAATCCCTTTGAATTTGATTTTAGTTGCAGCGGCACTGTCTGCCAGAGACTCGAAAGTAACAAAAAAGCTTTTGAAGATGAATTACTTGAATTGAAAGCTTTGGAAGACAGCGCAATAACAAAATTTAAGAAACAAGGCGTACATCAGATGTGGAGAACTATTGGCAGACCTGTTCTTTGAGCCTGTGCCACCAAGCTGATGACCATGTTTGGGTCCAAATATACATGTGAACAAACATTCTCCATTATGGGACATATTAAAAGTAATAAAAGAAATAGACTCACTGACCGCAACCTATCAGCAGAGCTCAGATGTGCCTGCACTCAACTATCACCAAATCTTAGAAAACTTGTTGGTAACATCACAACACAAAAATCTGAGTAATAAATCCTAATATATTTATGTGTTATTTATTAGTAATATAACTTTATAACTATTTCTCACTATTTTTAAAAATTAATTTGTTGCAGTTAATAAAGGTTTTTGCATTACTAAATAGTGTCTGCAGCATCATTTATTTTTGAATATGGTTCTCAACTACTAATGTGGCCCTTCAGATAACCGGAGGGCCACACTTGTGGACCACATATAATACCAGCTTGCCCATCACTGAACTAGAGGGTATGGGATGAAGTTGGTAGGAGGATGATTCAGAGTAAGCATGAGGAATAATTTCTTCACAGAAAGGGTGGTGGACAAGTGGAACACCCTGCCAGAGGAAGTGGTGGGGGCTGAAACAATCACATGATTTAAGAATGCATGGGATAGACATAAGGGAATTCTGGAGGTCAGGCGTAAGGGGCAACTGACTTCTAGAAAAATGTAAAGGGAATTTACAAGCTCAAATGGGCAGACTGGGTGGGCCATAGGCCCTTATCTGCCGACAGTGTCTATGTATCTATAAAAGATGAATTTATGTGCATGTTGTATATTACAGTATCTGAAATTTTGTACTGTAATCCCTTTGTTTTATTTGTACCCTCCTGTGCATTCTGTCCCCGGGTCGCACCTAGAAATGAGCTTCTGCTCAGTGTGCCTTTCTCAGTTACCAAATTTTAAATAAATAAATAAAATGTTGTCAGGTATTGAGAGAGCTGGTCATTTACTATCTTTTCCAGTGTTTTAGAGAGGGGTGATAGAACTGAAATGGGTCAGTAGTTAGTGGGTTGTTTTGGGGCACTCCCTTTGTGGAAAGGGGCTACATGCGCTGTTTTCCAGTGTTTGGGCACTCACCCTGAAGTGAGGGACATGTTGACTATAAGCTGTAGGGGTCACGTAACCTCACGCACAGCATACTTAAGGAGCTTCATATCGATGGTACCAGGTCACATTCTTGTAGTTATTTCTAACTAGGCAATATATTTGTAAGTGTCGGTGTGTAAGTTTTTGTGGGAAACAACAACACAGACAGAGATTTGCAGCTTTAGAACACACTTGGAGGTCAGCGTGAATTTTATTTTAAAAAACAACAACTCTAAAGCTGTTAACGTAGCATTGTAAAACCATTTAAACAAAATAAACAAATAAAAATAAAAATTCACTCTAAACTATTCAGTTTCAACACAACCCCAACCTTGGTTGTGTTGCCACAAGTGGAAGGTTACACTTTTCAAGCCTCAGTGTTTCCACTCAAGGCCAGATTAACCCATATGCCAATTAAGCCATGGCGTAGGGCCCCCTGGCCAATGAGGGCCCCCCAGCCCTGGAGTTTGATTTCCATTTCCTGCTGGGCTGGCTGGTGCTGGAGGAGTAGAGGGAATCACGGCTGCAGCCCCTTTAAGAGCAGAGAGTGGGCAGACGTGGTGTTGGCACATGGGGTGGTTGCAGTGGAGATGGAGCATGCGTGGGGAAGAACCACTTCCAGTTGTGGTGGCGTGGTAATTTTCTTGATGACCATCGCTCTCTATTCAGCCTCATCCCGGCTCGGGTGCTGTTGAAGGCTACCTTTGGCCCAGTGTTGCTGCTGCCAGACCTGGTTCAGTTTTACTTTAGAGTGAGCACTCCAGTACGCTGAAGCTGTAGGTACACTCTGCATAAAATGACAGATATAGAAATATCAAAAAACTTACAACAGGAGCCAAGGCTTTAGTTGTTTAATATTGGCAGCCTAGCCTGGTTTGTATGTTTTACACAATCTGGTTTACCATTTCTACAATTTGGTCTTTCCTTGCCCTGTCGACCAGATTTGTTATTTTGCCATTTTGTTCTGATTGCAGGAGAAATGTCATGTTTGTGGGAGCAATTGAAAATATGGGACTGTCATTGTAAAATTATTTTGGTATGAACTGAACTAAATTGCAGCACATCTTATCTGAGGTGTACAGCTAATTCCCCTCATCATTGTAAGGTCCGCCCTTTCTGGTACCTGTGACCCTGCAAGGTTGCTTCTGACTGCTCAGGTAATTATTGGTACATCAAGTGCTTGACGCTTGGTAGCAGGTATCTTTATTTATTTATTTATTTTAATTTCTTTAGTTTAAATTCCGGTTTAAAAGTACTGAGCATCTGGAGCGAGTGCTAGAGGGACATCCTAGGAGCTCAGCTGGAAGTAGTGTTTGAAATGAAAATGCTTACGAAGTGCTTCAGTATTCTTTTTTTATGGAACTGTTTTGTTGATCTTGTTGTTACTGTGCTTACAAACTGTGTTGTGTGAGCTACTGGTGTGAGTGTTGAGAGCAAGCAGAAGTGCCAAGAGTGAACTGGAGTGGTGCAGGTTACCGACTGGCTGCTGTGTCTGAAGAATGTAAGCTGCTTGAAAAGAAAAAAATAGATAGCTTCTAGTAAACTGTTACAAATTAGGTGCTGCAGTTCAGATGGACATGGTTGGGTCAGGGGACATGGTGGGAGTCAAGATCGTGGTACAAAAGTCTCCATGAGGTGAGTAGAGCATAAATCTCCAACAGTTCATTAGGGAATATCATGCATTACCACCTACCAACTCAGAAAGGTTTGCCACACTGTTTTAAATATTTATGTTACCTCTCTGGAGATATTGAGTGAACAGCCAGGGCAGCACAGAGTATGCAGATGCATGGGACCCATATCTAGTGATCTTGCCCCGTACCCCATGGATGGATAGAGGTGCACCTGAAGTGGATATCTTGCAAGGCAGCAGTCTTCTTTGGGGCCAGAGTTCAGTAAGGTTGCCACCTACTCGGTTTTTGACCGAATGATTCTGTTTTCTAGGTCCAGATTCAGTCCTCCTGTTTTCACCATTGCAAATTCGTTTTTTATGGTGGGTCAAGCAGCATCTGTTAGATTCCCCACTAACTGTTTCATTTTTCCTCATCTGACTGTAAGCAAGTGTCTGACATTTTAGTGTGGTTGCTTGCTTGCAGTGCATGCTAATCAGGAAGTGCCTTCAAGAGCAGGGCACTTAAAGAGCCAAATGTGTCCCTGTCTGCTCAGTTGTCACCCCTAACTTCACACCAGCAAACTGGAAGATTATTCACGGGAAGGGTAAACAATGCCACCTTAATTAACACCTTCATTTTTCTGAAACCAGACAGGCACCACATTAGGGTAGCTTCCTGTCCCAGTATGGGCTGTAGAATGTGTTTCAGAAACTTTACCTGCTAATCCAGTTTTATTCAGAGGTAGTACTTTTTCAGTCATTTTGAATGCTCACATGTTTGTAAAACATTTTACTTGCATGGTCAGATTACAAACACATTTTTATGTCATGTAGACCTTTGTTTGTATACCAGTCAGTCTGAGAGGTGTAAAGTAGGGCTATTAAGACCATTAGCAGCAAATCAAACTAATCCTTTCCAGACTGCATTGTGAGTATGGTCTTTGACTGCTGTGATAAGGAATACTTTTATACCTTTAAATGTTAACCATTTTTTCTTTTAGGGTCTGTCCTATATTTTAATATTTGTTACACTTTTGTTGTTAAATTAATAATCTAATATTTTATTTCATTTCTAGCAATACTATGCCTCTCTCTCTCCTCAGTAGTTATTGTTGTCAATTTTCATACTACTTGGATATTCCAGGAAAACCAATCCAGGCCTTTCAGATGAACAGCACAGAATAATGTGGCTAATGTCATGTTAAGCTACAGAAATGAGAAAAGGAAGAGTGAGAGCAGTAGCTGATGAGATGACAGGAACACAATCTAGATCTGATGGCACTGCAAATTTAGGCAATTTATCAAAATGTTTCAAAACATTATTCTTTTCTTTACCAGAAGAGACACACTAAGCTAAAGCTTGTTTACAGGTGTAACCTAAGAGTACAAGGAATTAAGTGATTTGTGTAGGGTCATAAAGTATGCACGTTTGGACTGTAGGATTCAAACCCTGGTCTCCAGAATTGCAGCTCACAGCTTTAAAGCACTGCACTCTACTGCCTCCACGCTACATATCACATATCATGCTATCTGGTATGTATGACTGACATGGAAAACAAAACAGGGTATTTAACAGCATAGAATAGTTCCTACCACTTTTAAAAACGTTTCTGACATTACAAATAACTTTAGAGTAGGAGCAATGGGAGGGACAGTAGCACATCTTAAAATGGCAGATGATATTTGTAATTACAACTTGTCCATCATTACTGGTGTAGTTTATTTATTTATTGAAAGAGTTTTACCAGAAAAGGACACCTGATCCGAACTAGCCAGTTGTCAGAGGTGCCCTTGTAATCACTCGATTTGTCAGCTAAGCTGTGTACACAGGATGGAAAGTCCCCTGAACCCCCCCTCTCTAACCCCACCAAATGTTAACACACACTGAAATTTAAAATATTTAAATCTAAATCAAACAAACCAAAAATAATAATCATGATGTAATTTAAAGAAGTTGTACACAGTGTTATATCAGCAGCAATTCCGAATAAATCAAGTGAATCAGTCCAAGCGATGCCCTCATTAGTCATAAAAGGGGCGGGGTTAGGGGTGGAGTTTGGGGTGTGGTTTAGTATTCGGTTCTCATCTCACCCAAAGGTGGCGACCCCGGAGTCCAGTCACATCCCCATCCCATGCCCATCAGTCCGTCGCCTCAGTAACTGTGCCCTACTTATGTGACCCTTTAGCTTCCCAGTTTTCATTTTGACTTTTGCTTGATGTGTGCTTTTGCAATTCCTATCATCATTTGTTAGCAGACATGCCTCCTATAAACAGACTGCTAATTTATTGCTGCAGTGCTAGTTTATATTATGTGAATATAATTAGTTTCATTGTAATTATATTTATGCAGTGCATCTGTGATTCTGTTGAGTGCTTCAGTATTGGGCCTATTCACATAGAAAAGTCAGGCACTCACAACCTCATTGAGTAAAAGGCTACGGCAAAGAAACTGGGTGAGCAAGAGGGTCATGGAAAAGGTAAGGAAGAAAAGAGCCACCTTTAGGATGTACAAACGAACAGAAAGGGGGAGGACAGGGTGGAGTACCTGAAGGAATCGAAGGAGGTGACAAGGGCAGTATGGGCAGCTAAGGCGTCGAAGGAGCTCAGTCTGGCCCAGGGCATCAAGAAAAGGGAGAAGGACTTCTTCAGGTACATCAGGGAGAAAATGCGCTGTAAGGACCACATAGTAAGGTTCAGGAGGGAGGGGGTGGGTGAAGGCAAGAGGCAGGAGGTGAAAAGGCAGAAGTGCTAACCGACTACTTCTGCTCGGTTTTTACTAAGGAGAAGGGGGGTATACCCAAGGGGCGGTGGAAGGGCAGGAACGGAGGGGGAGAGGGTGACAGACAGGGAACTTACAGTGCAGTGGGCAGAGTTCTGGAAGGCTTGAGGGCACAGAGGGTGGACAAGGTACCAGGCCAGATGGCATCCACCCCAGGGTACTGAAAGAGCTGGCAGAGGTCCTGGTGGGGCCTTCGGCAGACCTATTCCGTGCCTCACTGGACTCAGGATGTGTACCTAGGGTTATAGGATGGCTCACATGGTACCCCTCCATAAGAGCGGCCCCAAGGATGAGCCAGGGAACTACAGACCTGTGAAACATAGAAATATAGAAACATAGACTTTGACGGCAGATAAGGACCACTTGGCCCACCCAGTCTGCCCATTTCCTACTACAGGATAAGCTGCAGATCCTAGTTAACCAGCAGCCTACTTCTTCCACCCCACCCCTAGAATTGCCTTATGACTGTCCCATGCATGCTTGAATTCCACCACTGATTTTGACCCACAACCTCCTCCGGAAGGCCGCTCCATGCATCCACAACCCTCTCTGTGAAAAAAATACTTCCTTAAATTACCTCTGAGCCGCCCTCTATCTTCAAATTGTGCCTCTTGTTCTTGCACACCTCTTTTTGAAAGATGCTACCCTCTTGGACTTTGTTGATTCCCTTGAGGTACTTGAAAGTTTCTATCATGTCCCCCTCCCTCCTTTCCTCGAGGCTATACATATTAAGCTCCTTAAGTCTCTCTTCATATGTCTTCGGTGCAGACCCTGCACCATTTTAGTGCCCTCCCTCTGGACAGCTTCCATCCTGTCTATGTCTTTCTTGATTGGGTCTCAGACTACACACAGTACTCCAGATGGGGTCTCACCAGCTGTCTGTACAGAGGATAATAACTTCCTGTTTTCTACTGGTGATGCCTCTCCTATGCATCCCAGTAACCCCCAGCCCTCCTTGCTGCCCTCTCACATTGCTTGCCCACCTTTAGGTCATC
Source organism: Neoceratodus forsteri (assembly GCA_016271365.2). Taxonomy (NCBI): domain Eukaryota; kingdom Metazoa; phylum Chordata; order Ceratodontiformes; family Ceratodontidae; genus Neoceratodus; species Neoceratodus forsteri. The sequence goes on from CM028133.1 coordinate 130,573,203, forward strand.
TGATATGACTACCCCAGGTCCCTTTCCATTTTGTTGTTGTTAGTATCTCACCCCCATTGTCTACTCTTCCCTGGGTTTTGTTTCCCAGATGCATTACCTTGCACTTCTTAGCATTGAATCTAAGCTGCCTCACATCCATCATAGATAAGCTGATGAAGACAATCCTGAAGGAGAGGATGGTGGCCCTACTGGAGGCCAATGGGCTGCAGGACACTAGACAGCATAGCTTTGTCAATGGCAGATCCTGTCAGACTAACCTGTGGATTACTATGACTGGGTAACTAGACAACTGGATAAGGGTCATGCAGTTGACAGCCTTACTTGGACTGACAAGGCGTTAGACTCAGTGCCACATTGGAGGCTGGGAAGTAAACTAGAAGACACAGGGGCAGGTGCAACGTTTGGGGGATGGATGGTGAACTGGCTACAGGGAAGGAAGCAGAGAGTGGTGGTGGGTGGAGAGCTCTCATCTCCGTGTTGGGACCAGTGTTATTTGGGATATTCACTGCAGACATCTCGCTGGGCATCAAGAGCAAGACTAGTCTGTTTGCTGATGACACCAAGATGGAGCAGTGGTGGATGACCTAGAGGGGATGGCAGGGGTTGCAGGATGATCTGACATTATTGGATACATGGTCAGACACCTGGCAACTGGGGTTCAATGCCAAAAAGTGCAAGGTGCTGTATTTTTGGGCGAAAAATCCAAGGAGGAACTACAAGCTGGGGGGAGTGCAGCTAGCCATGATGGAGGAGAAGGATCTGGGGTTCTCATCACGGGATCAATGAACAACTCAGCACAATATAGAAAGGCAGCTGCAAAGGCCAACAAAATGCTGGGTTGTATTACCAGGGGCATATCCTCAAGGAGAGGAGACGTGATTATACCATTGTATAGATCGCTGGTTAGGCCTCACCTGGAGTACACATACTGGCAACTGCATATGAAGAGGGACATTAAGTTACTGGAGGGGTGCAGCGAGGAGTGACTAAGATGATTCATGGGCTGGGGATTTACCATACGAGAGAAGGTTGGGGAATTGAACCTGTACTCACTGGAGGAGAGGAGGGACAGGGGGATATGGGTGAAACCTTTAAGTACATGAAAGGAATAAACAAGACAGGCATGGAGGGGCTTTTCAAAGTAAGGGAGGGCAGGGACACTCAGGGCCATGATATGAGATTGGAGGGAGGAAGGTTCAGGAGGGATTTGAGAAGACACTTTTTTACGGAGAGGGTGGTGGCCGGGTGGAATGTGCTATCAATGGAAGTGGTATCCTGTAGAACAGTGGGCAGCTTCAAAAGTGGCTGGGACAGGGCAAGGGGGAGGGTCACAGGGGGGGGTAGCTGCAGAATAAGGGCTTCTAGCTGCACAATTGAGCAGACTTGATAGACCACAAGGCCTTTATCTGCTGGTAATTTTCGTATGTTCATATGTTCATATTGAAGAATGATGTCAACCAATAGACTGTTACATTGTCTTTTTATTTAGACAGACAAATGCATCACAGCAAACAGGAAGCCTGCTTGATGCCGTTCTGATCCTCAATCCTTTAGCAAAAGCTGGCTAATGACACACAGACAACAGTTTATATAGGCAGTAAAATAGGTCGCACCTGTAAACAAGCTTCCAGCTTAGTGTGTCACTCCTGGTAAACAAAAAAATAAATATATGACATCACATTGGTGTAGCACAGTAGTTTTAAAATTATTGGATAGCCTATAATTGAAATTTCTCTATTCACAAAATTAATTAAAAAGGATGCGGATGTTTAAAACCAGGAGTAAGACCAATACATTTCTAAATAACTAAAAACATGATATCTTTGTAATCCTATATGACAGGATTAACAGAAACACCTTAGAAACACTCTGCACAACACACACACACTAGGATCATAAACACCACATGCAGAACTAAAGATTGGCAGTGAGATATAATGGGTCAGGGGGTGGGGCGTGAAGTTATGAGGAAGAGCTAAATAGAAAGGACAATCTGAAAAAGTAATAAATGGGACTAACACAATATTGAAGAACAAAAGGCTGAGAGGCAGTAAAACTTGAAAGTAGATATGGAAAACAACAGTTAAAACATGGAAAATGTCAGAATAATAACCAAACACTTCTCAGTGCAACTGAACCTCTGCTAGCGTTTAAATCATGGATGGAAATGAAGGAAAAAGTGTGACCCACTGGTACTGAACCCAGACCCCTGGCAATACTGTTCCAGTGCTCTATTAAGCTATGGGCTCATATGGTTACGTAGGTCTTTCAGGGCAAGCAGGAATAGATAACTTGCAGTCAGAAGGCATAGGCCAACAAATGTACATCCCAAAGAAGAGTGGATATGTAGGCGGCCCCCTATGTATGGCTTGGAGTAAGGTCCCATGTCCTTTAATCTGGCCCTGTTTCCACTATCTTCTGTGCTAACAGGTGGCAGTACCTTCCCTGCTGCTCCCTAAGGCTCATCTGTCTAGCTACAGTTTCAGAGGGAATATATACAGCTTAGTAGTGATGTCATACTGTCAGCTGACCCGCCTCCTATTCTAATAACAATATAAACTGTATACTAATACATTTATTTAGGGGTAACTATAGACCCATCAGTTTGACCTTGGTGGTGGGAAAATTAATGGATAGTATACTAAAGGAATGATTGGGGGTGTACTTGGAGGAGGTGGGAGGTCTGGATAGTCGGCAACATGGGTTTGTGCCAGGTAGATCATGTCAAACCAATCTTGTAGAGTTCTATGAATGGGTAACGTCAGAACTGGACAGGGGAAAGCCTGTGGATGTATTATTCTTGGACTTCAGCAAGGTATTTGACTCTGTCCCCCACAATGGTCTGGTGGAGAAACTGTGAGGTTGGGAGTATGCCCTTTGATGGTCAGATGGATTGAAAACTGGCTGGCTGGGACGCACCCAGAGTAGTGGTCAGTGGGGAGCTCTCAAACCCTAGAGAGGTTGGTAGTGGGTACCGCAGGGCTCGGTCCTGGGTCCGATTCTGTTTAATGCTACATAGCAAACATCAGGGAGGGTATAGGTGTGAAATGAGTCTCTTCGCTGATGACTCCAAGATGGGAGCAGTAGTTGAGGGGAAGAGGGGAGGCTGGCCTGCAAGGGGACCTGGACACCCTGGAAAGCAGGGCTCACACATGGAAATTAAATTTCAATATCACCAAGTGCAAGGTGTTGCATCTTGGGTGGGGAAACTCTAAACACAGGTACACTCTGGGAGGGGAGGCGCTGGAGGCCTCAACAGGGGAAAAAGACCTAGGGGTCATGGTGGATGCATGTATGAATTACTCTGAGCAGTGCAGGAGAGCGGCTAGCAAGGCAAACAGGATGTTGGGATGCATCGTAAGGGGGATCACCTCTAGGAGCAGGGAAGTGATTCTACCACTGTACAATGGACTGGTTAGACCACAACTTGAGTACTGTGTACAGTACTGGAACCACACTGAAAGAGGGACATACAGCTCCTGGAGGGTACTGAGGAAGGCAAGTAAGATGATCACGGATTGGGGGATTTGAGCTATGAGGACAGACTTGAGGAGCTCTGCCTGTTTTCATTGGAGGAGAGGAGAGACAGGGGGACATGATTGAGCTCTTCAAGTACCTCAAGGAATAAATAGGGTAAACATGGAGGATCTTAGACTAAAGCAGGGAGGTATCACCAGAGGGCATGGTTTGAAGTTGGAAGGTGGAAGGGTGAGGGGAAAGAGGAGGAGGTTTTCACTGAGAGGTGGTGGACCCTTGGAATGTGCTGCTTGGCATGGTTCAGAGATCCACAGTGGAGGGCTTCAAGAGGTGGGACAGACACAGAAAGCAGATGTATCAGATGATGGCCTAGCCGGGGGTGGGGATGGATGATGGGGTTTCTGGAACACAAGGGGAGGACCTTAGCACCCAACTAGGAATCTGAGGTTCGAGCAGACTCGATAGACTGTAAGGCCTAATCTGCTGGCAACTAGTATGTTAGTATGATCAGTCAGACCAAAACATGCACAAATCCCTGTGCAATACATGTCATTATTTAGTACCGACAGAAATTCTTAGGATTCAGATATACTGAAAGATATCTACTTAATGGTCATCTGTGTGTCATGGCTATGCCCCCTGGACAGTATTATGGACTGTCCATGACCTCTACTATGCATAGAAATTAGCCTCTGTTTGGCCCACTTTTCCCTAAGGTGCAGACTCATACTAGAATTTCAGGTAAGGAACAGAACCTTCTTTATTCACCATACAAGCCTATTTAAATAAAAAAAAAACATTCTGTGTTCTCCATATATCGTACTCCTATATTTATGTAGGCTTGGGACACTGTGCAAGTAAGAAAAAATATGTACTGTAGCAGCCGTTGACTGTTTTTTTTCTCCTTTGGGCCCATTTGTGAGTTTCACAAACTCCCATATCCTATTTCTGATTAGGGAAACAAAAACCCTTTATTTGTTGCAACCTGGCAAGGGACAAGCACTGTCTGTTATATGGAAGAGCCCTTTTTATGGCTTTTGTCCCCCGTAATAACCTTGTCTGTGCTTTACTCAGCGGGACAAAACAGCGCTAGCTCGCAATGCCCGACTTCCCTCTCGCACACTCGCTGGCTGTACTGCTCATTTGAACAGCCGCGAGGTGCAGATGGAAGTGAACGGCTCTTCACTAACAAACAGAGCTTTCCTATTTATTTTTCTACCTTAGGATACCACTCTCTTTCCACAATCACACGCTTGCCTGGTATAAATGAGCGTTACCATTGCCGCGAGGTGTAATTTTAAGCACGAGTGGTTCTATACATGAATAATTTCATAAAAGAATCGGATCTTCTGTGATTCCTGTCCTCCTATGTTATCTGTCTTACCAATTGCACCAAACCCCATTGATACCCCACTGATACAGGCATTCCTGTACCTTGGTAACTTTCAAAATATTCTGTGAGGTAATAAGGGCAGCTAAACAAAATAATTTCACCAAGGAAAATTTAACATAATACGCTCAACTTTGTCAAGGACCCACAGACGGATGTATATAGCGGAACAGAATAGATTAGAGAAATTATTGGGAGCCACCCTTTGTAATGGGAAAAATAAAAAAGGTCAAGAAGGACCACAGAAAAGAGGCGCTACTGCAGTAGACTAGGAAAGTAGGGATAAGAGAAGAGGGAGGGTCCTGAAAAAATCTAAAGGGGGTTTTCTAAAGGGGGCAACTCTGCCACAGTCTGCGCATGTTTGTTAATCTCTTAAGATAGAAGTTGGGGCTTGAGTTGTTCCAGTGAGAGGTGTGGCCCTCAGTAGGGCGACTGGAATGTGCAGGGATGTAGGCAGTGAGGTTCTATTGAAAGTATTTGCTATGTTGATATCACTCTCTGTATGGGACCCATCAAGGAGGACGGAGAGAGGAAGTGGTTTGTGGGGATTGCCTAGGATATCATTAATGCCCCTCCAGAGTGTTTTCTGTGATTTGGGGGATTGAACTGCTTGTTTTTACGGTAGTTAGCCTTAGCGGCTCTAACCAGGTTTTTTTACCGCTTTCTAAGTTCCTTTGTATTTTTGGAGGAGGGTGTTTAGCCAAGCTCACAGTACTAGGACCAGACTCTATCTCGTGCTCTTATTAGAGACATAAGGTCTGGTGTGAACCATGGTTGGGAGGTTGCTTTTTGATAATGGTTTTATAAGGTGCCACTATATCACAGATTCTGTTAAAGTACCTTTGAAGTAGTTTAAAGCAGTATCTACATCCTGAGTGTTTTTATTTATTTATTGAAAGTTTCACTAAATGTTTTCCAAGTGTGCTACAGAATGGACCAGTCTGTCTGTAGTAGCATGGCTCTGCAGCTGGGGGCTTTATTGTATTGGAACACTCAAGCCCTGGAGCGGAGGGAGCTGCAGGGGTGTCTTCGCAGACCACCAGCATACAACTGGGGAGTGGTCACTCAGAAAGTAGGGAAGGATTTCTGTGTGGAGAATCCTTTCAGATTGGCTGACTAGCACACATTCTAGAAGTGTGGCGGTCACAGTTTTAAAGTTTGTTCGGATAGGCGAGGATATGACTTGTCAGGTAAAGGTTAGCAATCATATCATGGTGGGTTTTACTGTTACTAGCTAGCCAATTACAGTTAGAATCACTGAGGATAATTTTTTTGTGGTGGGGGTTGAGGTTAGTGATAGTGTCACGGAGATGGTCAAGCCCTGGTGGGAGATAAATCAGAAGCCTTTAAATCGAGTTGGGTAGTGTCAGCAAACATCAAAAGAGGCATGTCCTTCAAGTGGACTGCCAAGGGATTTAAATACCTGGACATTCATATTCGAAAAGATGCTTCAGACATATACAAGGCCAGCAATGAACCTTTACTGAGAAAAATGTATGCAGACCTCTGCAGATGGGCATCTCTTCCCTTATCAGGTGGCGGGAGGGTGCAAGCAGTATGAATAAATGTACTACCTAGGCTGTTATTCTGCTTCCGCATGCTCCCAGTGGCAATACCCTTGACTGTCTGGAAGGAACTGGAAAGATCTACACATAAATTTATATGGGGATCTAGCTTCCCAAGCATGAAATTAGCCCTGCTGAGACAGCATAAAGATAGGGGAGGACTAGGGTTGACAACATTTTTTTTTATTTACAATTTTTTGTATTTTTCTCCTTTTAGCACATTCCGTGCATGTCTGGGTGCTGAACATATGCCAGGCACTGTGGGGCGCCCACCCTACTAGCTGCCCTCTCCGCCTGCGCCACCACCAGACCTCCACCCGGTGGTGATGGGACTACGGGAGGGACAGCATCCACCCCAGGAGAGGAGAGTTGCCAAAGGCAGCTCAATCCTGCTTCTATCCTACCCTTCCCCGGCCGGCTCCCTGACGACCCGAGGTCGTTCCCGGACCCAGGTTGCTGGCGTGACGCGAGGTAAGGCTAGATGCCTCAACCCTCTGCACCACTGGGCCGGCCAGGTTGCCAAATTTTAAGTGTTATTATTGGGTTGCTCAGGCCACTCCTGTACTAAAGTGGGTAACTGGGCAAAAGAAGATAGACTGGCCAGAGCTTGAGGCCATGGGCCTTCCTAATGGTGGCAGGCATTGCTGCCTCTTTCCCGCTTAATGTCGGCACTCTTTGACACTTACAGAACCCTTAAAGCATGCACTAAAAATGTGGGAGGGTTGCGACACCACCTGGGGAGCGCAAATGCAATTAGACCCCGATAGCCCTTACAAATATACCTGAGGGTACCCTTCCTTCCTCACACCCAGGATTTAGGATGTAACCCCCTACAAATGGATGTTCCCGAAAAGTCTTCCATGAGCTTGCCTAAATGCTCACTGCCAGGCTGGTGTCCTGCATTTTAGCAGTTTAAATGTGATTATCAGAGCCTGTATAGCCTCGTGTACTGTCTCTTTAAGAGCTGCCTAGATTGCAGTTATAAGTAATCTGAGAGGAGCTCTGTTGATAGATGTAACTATTTGCTGAAAATCATTTAGAGTGTTAATGATAATGTAGTTTGTCTAACCTGCCTTCTTCGCAGCAAGGACTGTCTTGTTTATCCCCACAAATGGCCCGGGACTGTGAATTGGACCAATCAGTTCTGGTGGGACCTAAAATTTAGTCAGACTACAGGAGCTGTCTGAAGTCAAAATCTGTAGGAATTGTAGTTTTGGGCTTTTTGCGCCTTTTTTTGCAACTGAAGGGGGAGCTCTTGCTTTGACTGACAGCCGAATCAGCCAACCGAACCTTTTGGATCTGAGGGAATTCCCCCAAGCTGCCTGCTGTTTAAGGCAGATCTAAGTAATCCGAGTTGTGTGACTAAAGTAAGCTACTGAAGTGGGCCAGGCTCAACCTGAAGAAGACTGAAGATTTTGCTGAACGCGATCGGCCTGTCAGGAGTTCCAGCTACTGCTAACCTCCTGGTGTGTGCAGAAACTTTGCGACTGTAACCGGGGAGTGCTTTGCCTGGTACAGTAGAATTCCCTTACATGTAAATGTGCTGGGAGCTGCTAGAGTATTGTGAGTTAGTTCCCCACTGTGTGAACTGTGTTCTGCTTGCTGGAAGCTGTATCTAGCCCACAATGGACTGCATTCGAATTTGTCTCCACGCGGTCTGGGCCTTGCCAGACTGGCCCAACCAGACTACCCGTTGCACAAAGAAGCCATCGATGAGAGACCTGCCTGGGGATCAGCCCCCTGCTCCACACTTGAACAGGAATGACACCTCTGCAACTCGTGTGGGCCCTGCTTCTCCTGACATTCCAGAACAACCACCTGCAGTCTCAATTTTCATCCAGCCTGTGTCCAGTCTTGGGTATCGTGAGTAAATACCAGGGTAGCTCCCTGCAACAACAGCTTAATCTGAGTGTGTCACCTGATTGTCTTGTTTCATTTCCTTTACGAACTGAGCCCTCTGGCTCCGGATTACAAATAGTGTATACTGTGCATGTTGTGTTTTCCATCACAGGGCCCCAACCAGCTGCGACGCCAGCCAACCCTGGGCAACAGTCCTGGCTAGCCCATCTCTTCTCCACCTGGGTAACCAGAGGTGTGACTGTGTGGGGGGACTCAAAGCGCATGCATAACTGTTTGATTGATACAACCTTTAAGCTAATTAACCTGATTTTGCCCCTCCCTTGTTCAAGTCCCCTGAATAAATCAGATCTAACTTTTTCTGCATGTAATCTGACTGTGGTTCCAGTTTGTGCTCAAAGTACTGTACTGTTGCTATATGCTGTGCATAACCTTGTTTTCCAGGGGGTCCCCAGGGTTGAGCCAGAGGAACCAGCCCTGGTGGTAAGTGCAAACAGTGTGGGTACTTGTGTGGTATACCAAGGGTATTGTGAAAGTGATTATTGTACAGTGTTCAGGCCACTAGAGGAAAGAGGGAGGTTACAGTGTCCCGGAGGGCTGTGCCCAGGTAAGCTTGACCACTACCAACCTCACCTGACCTCTGGGTGGAGGCACCTGTTTCAGAACTCAGGCCCCTTAACCTGCTACTAGCCAAGCAGGCAGGGGTAGTAGCCTTTGGGATAGTGCCACCTAGGGGTTACAACGATGACTTTGATTTTTAGACCCTTTGACCCTTGGGTTTAGCAGCCCTAATTGGGTACCAGTTAGATTGAAAATGAGCACATTTATTCTTTTGGTTTCTGATATATTTTGGACCAAAAACAAAGAACGTAAAAGGGAACAGTCAACACCAAGGACCTCTGCACTCAATTGCGGGGCTGGTCCAAATGTGCACTTTGCATGAAAAACATGTTGGTTTACTTACCGCTTACTGTAGTATAGTAGATCGATCAGACTAATTTTGTTTAGTTCTAGGCTGACATCTTCTCTTACTAAATCCAAGAATCCCTGCAGATTATATCAAGCAGTAGGCACCAGTGAAAAGATTCAATAGTCTGCAGTGCATGTTATGGTGTATATCTGTTCTGACCTCTTGTTTTGATCCTGCTGTCCTGCCTGTATTATGTACAAACAGAGAGGATTTACAATCACAAAGGATTCAGCTTCCCAGTCACTGCTCAGTTAAGACACTCAGAGTCCTGTTGCTCAAGATAAAATCCATTTGATTGGTATTCTTAAAAACAGTGCTAGCAGCATCAGCTAAACTGAATTAGACGCCCCTCCCAAAAGTCAAACGTTTTTGCACCTCTTTCACTTTTTCAGGACTAGGGTATGGCTGTATAGTGTACCTTTTATAGTACCAGATCTTAAAGCCATAGTTCACTAAATAAAATTATCTCAAATCATGCATAATTCACCAGCCTACCATGAGGTCTGATGGCAGTGCTGGACCTAGTGAGTAGGCCAATGGAATGCTTGGAACTGGGAGACCCAGTAGTGCACTATAATTGTGTGGTACTGAGGGCCCTGGATTTCATAGCTCCTGTCCGAGTTTGCTCTCTCTCCTCTCCACCCTCAGTCCCCTTGGTTTGATGGGACTTTGAGAGAGTTGAGGAGAATTGGACAAAGGTTGGAATGTTGTTGGTGGAAATCTGGCCTGGAAGAGGACAGACTTAGGTTGATGGTCCATTATTCAGACTATCAATCAGAAATCTCCCATAAGATGGCAGAGTTCCTGTCCAGTGAGCTCGCTGCAGCAAGGAACCAACCAGCCCTGCTCTTCCAGACCGTGGACAGGCTGTAGCAATCCAGCCTGCTCCGGGCCAGACAGCATTTTCAAAATTAAGTGTGAGGAGTTCGCTTAGTTCTTTGCAGATAAGGTGTCCTCCATCAGGTCAGAGATCTGCCTGACTCATTCAAATAAGTATGCGGTGGTCGATGCGAGGATGCAGCCATCCGGTCTAGCTGGACAGATTTTGACCAACCTGTGATCGTGGACATTGTGAAGATTGTTCAAGATCTGTGACCAACTTACTGTAGTTTGGATCCTGGTACAATCCGTCTCCTTGAGGGGTGTCTCATGTCATTGGACCAATCCTTGCTGAGATAGTCTGGTGTTCACTGGACCAAGGGGTGTTTCCAGACCTTTGAAGGAGGCCATGGTGACACCCTTTAAAGAAACCTTCTGTGACCCAGACTGTCTTGCAAACTATAGACCTATTCTAACCTGCCCTTTGTGGGAAAAGTTATTGAGAAGGTAGTCGATCACAGCTCAAGAACTTTCTTACCACCCACAAAGTCTATGATCCTCCAGTCCGGGTTTCAGAAAGGGGCATAGTAAGGAGACAGCATTGGTTCTGGTACTTAATGATCTCCTGATAGTGAAAGATTGGAGGAGTTGTTCAATCTTAGTCCTCCTTGATCTCTCAGCAGCATTTGACACCATGGATCATGGAGTGCTGCTGGAACGCTTGTGGTTGCTCTGTGGACTGTCTGGGACAGTCCTCAGATGGTTTTATTTTTTCCTTACAGGCAGGACTCAGAGGGTGGTGTCAGGGGTCTTTTCTTTGGCCCCCTTTGCTCTGCTCTGTGAGGTGCTGCAGGATTCGATGCTGTCCCCCATGTTGTTCATGGTGTATATGTTGCTGTTAGGAGACATTATAAGGCAGTATGGGTGAGTTTTCAGTGCTATGCAGATGATACTCAGCTCTACTTGTCCTTTGTACCAAACAAAATAGCGCAGTCTCGGTCTTTAACAACTGCCTTACCGGGATTCAGGACTGGATGAGTACTAATTGGTTGAGATTAAATCCGGATAAAACTGAGGTGTTGGTAGTAGGCCCAGGTCAGCAGTTAGAGAAGTTGACTCTGGGCAACCATCTGGCCTTATGCTTGGTGCAACCAGTCGAGACCTTCTGAATGGGTGTGAAATCTGGGCATTGTGCTTGAAAACGAACTGACACTGAGGTAGGTGTCGTTAGTTGTGAAGTCCTCATTCTATCATCTGAGGAACATTGCCAGGATAAAGCATCTTGTTCCGCCTTGAGGACCTCCCTGTGTTGGTCCACGCCTTTGTGTCCCTCCTCTTGATTACTGTATTGCTCAATACCTAAGATTGCGAGGGTAGATCTCCATCACCTCAGCTGATGCAGAACGCTGCAGCCAGGTTGTTGACTGGGTTATCAAGAACTAGCCATATCACTCCTCAAGGCGCGAACTGCACTGGCTGCCAGTGCAATGGAGGATCACCTTCAAGGTCGCATTGCTGACCTATAAGACCCTACATGACAGAGACTGGGTTTTTGCAAGACCTCCTTCGCCATTACTCCCTTTCCCACCCACTTTCTCTGCCGATTAGGGATTGATGTAGCCCTAGGGTCCATCTTTCAAACATCAGGTGCTAGGGCCTTTCTTTTTGTAGCCCTGACCTGTGGAAGTCTCTACCTCATCGGATTAGAGAGTGCCTGTCTGCAAGCCCTCATTAAATATGTGTTTATTTGATTTAGCTTTTGGGACTGTATTTAGTTTATATTGCTGCCTTTTATTTTGTACATTTTTTTGGCTGTATACTTAGTTTTATATTGTATTGTGTATGCCCTTTGTTTAAGAAAAGCCCACTATAAATAGATGTTGATTTGATAAACAGTGCAAGTGTGTAAACAATAAATATTCACCAGGTATACTATTAAATAACATACAATAAATACATATTCTAATAATATTTACAATCCACACTAATTGTCTATGTATATGTATATACAAATATAAGGAAGAAGGGGGGGGTTGGGAGAAGGGAGGGAAAGGAGGGGAGAAGGAGGGGAGCAGGAGACAAGGAGAAGAAAGGGAGGGAAAACAGATGCTACATATTGATATTACCATTTAATATCTTACATTCTCCTCTCATATTTCCTTCTCTCTCTCACAATAAATGCTAAACTTGCAAGATATTTAATGTATAATATTGCATTGTATTATAAAATTTAGAGAGAAATAAAAGTCACGGAAGAAGTAGTAGTGGAAAAAGAGAAGGAAGCGGGAGGAAAAAGAGAGGATAAAAAGGGGTGAAGGGGAAATAATTAGTGTATTAATAATTAATGCATTATTAATGCACTATGGCTTCTGATCTGGCACTATAAAAGGGTATGCTCTACAGTCATACCCTTAGTCTTGAAAAAGTGCGAGAGGTGCAAAAACATTTGACTTTACAGAGGGGAGTCTATTTCAACTGACTGATTGTGCTAGCGTGTTTTTAAAGAATACCAATAAAATGGATTTTTATCTTGAGCAACAAAACTCTGAGGCCTGGATATTCAAACTGCGCCAGGCTGTGGCACAAGCCTGGGTGCAGCTCAACTTTCTTGAGCAGGGGTGTGACCTGGGCGATATTCAACGGAGCTGCACTATGGTGCAGCAGCTTTGAATATTGCATTCTGGCTACCCCCACTGTGCATGGCGTAGTGGCACTGTGCCAGCGCAGGTGGCCATAGTGGAGCACGGAGATGCGTTAGCGCTAGAGCCATTGTGCCATACACAGCACCTGCGATATTCAAAAGGGGACCTGCAAATGGGGCCATAATTTATGCAAGGTGCACAAGGGGCCATTTGCATCTCATCATGGCACCATTTGCATGCCATTAGCATGCAGGTGCACCGATCCCCAAGGACTTGTGCCTGGTACCCTGCCAGGCAGCAGCTGTCGGGGACCGACTCCCCCTGCAGCCCGATCACGGGCATTCCTGTAAAACAAAAAAAAGTCCTATATCCCTGGTGGTCCAGTGGACTCTATGTGCCCGATCGGGCATGTGTCCTGAAGATACAGCCCCCAAGTCCAATATTCCTGGTGGTCCAGTGGACCGCACTTGGGGGTTCTATTACAGATGCCCGTGATCGGCTGAGTGTGGTCCACTGGACCACCAGGGATATTGGACTTGGGGCTGAATCTTCAGGACACATGACCGCGATCAGGCACATAAAGGTCCACTGGACCACCAGGGATATTGGACAGGGGGGATTTCGTGACACGGATGCCCACCATGGGGCATGGGAGGGTGCCGCCAGGTGTGGCAGGAACTAGGGTGGCCACCCACAGGTGGCAGCTGCTGTGTTGCACCCTGCAATGTGGCAGCTCACCTGTGGGTGGCCGTCACTTGTTCCTTTTTTTTTGGCTTAACTTTGTGCAGGCACAGGTAGGGGTTGTGCATGCATGACTCTGCACATCCCGGGCTGAATATCGGGCTGTGCAGGTTATGCATGGCACACCCCTCCTACCCAGCCTGCATACTATTACTGATGTGTTCACGATCGGGATTTGTGCGGCGACTTTTCCTTTTTATGTCACGCCGGGCACATCAGTGGGTTGTGCATGGCGACACTGTTGCGCCATGCGCAAACTTTTGAATATCTGGGCCAGACTGTCTTAACTGAGCAATGACTGGAGAGCAAAATCTTTCATGTCTGTGGGTAATGATTATTTTTGCTCCGGTCTTTAGTATGTTTGTGAGCCACCTGGCTGCTTATTTGTTTAATCAGAGAGATTGTTCTTAACCTCTGGAAAAAGACCCAGAAATATCCAATCAGAGATTACAGGAGCTCTAACATGCACGGCAGATTATTGAAGCTCCTACTGCTGCCTACAGCTCTGACGTCACCTGCAGAGGATTCTGGGATTTGTAGTGGAAGAAGATGTTAGCCTTGAACTAAGCAAAATTCATCTGATATAATCTGCTATGCTATAGTAAACTGTAACCAAACCAAAATGTTTTTAGCCACTAAGTGCACAATGGGAACAACTCCACAGTTCGACTGATTGTTCCCCATTAAAGTAAAACAGGATCAGGAGACCAAAATGTAAGAAAGCATGTACAGTATGTAGCATATACAATGCAATAAAATCCAAAAATCAATTGTGTTCCAAGCCTGACATTCCAATATGTTACCCAAACAAAGTTCTGCCAAAGAAACTGTAATTTACGATGAGGAATGGAATTATATTCTGCCTGTCGACTAGACTGCAAAGATTCTAGCATCATTATGGCTACTTCTGTCTGGAAAGATAATTTCTGTTGCATCACTACCTGGCATGATACTTTTAATAAAAAAAAAAAAAAAAGGAAAACCTTTAACACAGGTAAATCCACCCCATGGTGTTTTTATATTACCCCATCCCTGGTGAACTATACTCAACACTAGGCTATCATAGTCTTTGTTAAAGAATGTGGTTCCATTTGTTCCAATGCCCCACAAAATCCAGAAAGCTTTGCTATATAGGCACTAAGAAAAAATGAATTTGGGTTTCTAGGTGTTTCTTGCACTCTGGACCCTGGCAATACCTTTCATTTAGAGTGTTGTGCCTTTGCAAGTCCCCCCTCCCCCCAGCTTCTCAAAGCTATAAAGTCAGATTACAATATATTCCTCATGCATGCAGAATTCTCAGATCCAGTTATTGCTCAGTAACTTATAGAACCAGGCCCTGTGGGCATCCTTTAAATTCTGGCTCTGCAAACAAGGCACGGGGTCTTAATGCCTGACACAAAAACAGCACAAAACTTATTGCCACAAGCAAAATGTGATGCTCCAACATAACATCATACACAACAGTAACCCTGCAACAACAGTGCACTCCCATTGAAATAAATGGGACTGTTTCTCTTCAGAGAGAGGGATGCTATAGGCTCACATGGCTAGAAAGCCTGACAGACGTTCCCTTTGAACACAAATTCCTTCTCTCTACTGGTATGTAACCTGCAACTTAGGTACACTTAGCCACCAGACACTACTCTTGTGTAGAGATTTGCTTAAGCTTGGCATTTTAAATCAAAATAGAAATCAGACAGGAAAAGTATGACCCACTGGGAATTGAACACAGATCCCTAGTTCCACTGCTCCAGCAATTAAACTTACAGGATCACACAGCCAGAAGAGCCTGACAAGCTTTCCTTTGAACACACATTCCTTCTCTCTAGTGTTGCCTGCAACTTATGTACATGTCACATACCAGCACTTCTCTTCTGTGCAGTTTAGCCTCTGCTTGGCATTTTAAATCATACATAGAAATGAGACAGGAAGAGTGTAACCCACTGGGAATTGAACCCACACCCCTGGTACTGCATTATATGTTTCCAGCCATGTTAAATATAGGCCTGGGCTAGAAGCCTTTACACATTATTCTTTTCTAGTGTTGCATAAGCTGCAACTTAGATTGCAGGTTATGCAACACTAGAGAGAAGGGATGTATTTCAGAGCTTCTAGCCTTGTGAGCCTATAGCTTAATGGCTAGAGCAGGGGGATGGATTACCAGGGATCTGGGTTAATTTCCCAGTGGGTCACACTTTTCCTCTCTGATTTCTACCCATAATTTAAAATGCCAAGCAGAGACAAAACTCTACATAAGAGTAGTTTCTGGAGGTGACGTGTACCTAAGTTGCAGGTTACAAAAACCTAGAGAGAAGGAATGTGTGTTCAAAGGGAAAGCTTGTCAGGCCTTCTAGCTGTGTGAACCCATAACATAATGGCTAGAGCAGTGGAACAGTATTATCAGGGATCTGGGTTCAATTCCCGACGGGTCACACTTTTCCCGCTTTCATTTCTATCCACTATTTAAGATGCCAAGCAGAGGCTAAAATGCACAGAAAAGGAGTGTCTGGTGATGAGTTGTGGTGTGTGTCATCTTCTGGTTCCTTGCTCGGTTCCACACTCAACTGAAAAGGTTGTCCTCTTCTTCCCTCTTCATAGTAGTGCTTATTCTATGTGCTACTGTTTTTTTTATAGTACGGTATAATTGTTAGTGCTAGCCTGTGTATCGTTGTTCCACAAACACTAAGTAAAGTGTCTCTTGCACAGGCACTACCTAGCAGCAGTTTATGTTTTACATAGTACTTACTAATTACCTGAGCCATCATTTCTTAGCAAACTCACAAATATGCTTGGTCCAGTCTCAGAAAACATCTGCACCACCAGACCAAAATGGTGAGGGATAGGCTGATAGATCCAGATTGTATAGCTTGTGCATGAGTACCACTGGTGCCATCCATGGGCTGCCAAACCCAAAACAATCTATGCAAAACAAAGGAAGCACTTGGGAAGGGGGGGCAGGGGCAGTAACAAAGCACAATAAAGAGTGGAACATAAAGTCGTCAATACATTCATTTGTACTAAGTCTAGAGGATGCTGACAGAGCCCCGGTTCTCTGACCAGAACTTGTTCTTTGTCAGGGGGCACATTAGCAACATACAAACAGAAGTTAAAACAAAAGAGATTGAGATGTTCTTCTGAGAAAACTGTCCC
This sequence comes from Neoceratodus forsteri, assembly GCA_016271365.2. NCBI lineage: Eukaryota > Metazoa > Chordata > Ceratodontiformes > Ceratodontidae > Neoceratodus > Neoceratodus forsteri. Next base: position 130,589,814 of record CM028133.1, read on the forward strand.
AAAGTATTGTAACATGCCAAAGGATGAAACACGGCATCAAGATTACAACACATCATAAAATGAATTTATTCAGGGGCACCAGATAGTATGAAACACAGTATCTTGCAGAATCACTGAGAAATGCTGCAGTATGCTGCAGGGCACAATATAATTCAATGGCAGTTAAGCCCTCTTGTCATGCAGCATTTTGTGACATGTTATTTCTTGCAAAGTAGTTCATTACATCCTGTCTTGCTCTGCTGCTTATTTCTGATACACAATCCAGTTCCAGAGAAGGAAGTGAGATGGAATACATAGACAATGATATGATGGTGTCTTTCTGTATTCAGTGGGCTTTAATATTTTTCCCCAAGAAATCCTTTTGGTTCTGGTAGCATTGGGAATACTGGAAAAAGTAGTAGTAGTACTCTTGGTACTTCTAGCAGTACGCTAGAAGTACCAGGAGTACTACTACTATTTTTAGTGTCACCACCTATTCCATCTGCATGTTCACTGTCACATCCTTCTATTCTAGTAGTAGGAGAACATTAAAGCTTACATGCCTTGTGCAGGAAGCAGCAGCCACCACCACCAGTGTTCCAATTGTTACTATTATGGCTGCCACATCCACAGCCAATGTGTTTCCCACCACCACCACCAGTGGTGTTCTTGCAGCAGTCCCCTTTCTACTGTCACCAACAATGAGCCACTGTGAGCTCTATTCCTATGCCCATGGCTACTGCACATACTGACCCTGTGACTGTGACCATGTGATCTGTAACCATTAACACCCTAGAGTGTTGATCCAGTGCAGTGCTTGATGTTGTTTTTACAGTGCTAGGTGTGAGGTGTGGTGAATCAAGTGAGCCACAAGTAGCTAATGTTCATTAGTGACAGCTCTATCTTGGTTGTTGAAGTGTTACTGAGGATTATATGGTACACCAGGTTCGAGGGGGGATTAATGGTATTGTTTCAGTGCATTTTAAGCTATCCTTAAAAACACATCTATCTTAGCCAAATACTGTATAACGAATACCTGAATACCTGGGACCCGAATACTTCATATTCAGCCAAATATTCAGGAAAGGGTATTTGCATAGTCCTAATATATACATGGGATACACAATAGAAACCTATGGAATAAATTATTTATTTCACAAGAGCTGTTTGACCTTAAACTCTCACTAGTGGCAAAAGCTATGAATGATGTGCCAGGGCAAACAGTTTGACTGGAAATAAATGATTTATTTTACAAGGTCCTTATTGCAGTATTTTTATAAGATTTTTCTGTTGTTTCTTAAAATTAAAAAAATTGAATTAACCAATGCCTCATATCCCTGAAACTGGAGTGAGTCTGCTGAGCATACTCTGCCAATCTTTGTTTAGAAAGTTGGGTCTGCAGTTCAATTTCAAGGATTCTTTTACTTTCAACAGATCCAGGACTGTGTGGGAAAGTAAAAAATGATATACTATAGTCTAGTGCTTAGCATGGTTGGGTGAAATGTCCAGCCTATGCTCACTGCAGGAAGATATGCATTGTCAAATCCTGTAGCCACATGGTTCCTGGCATCTATTGCATCTCTGAGCTGCAGGTAACACCAGAAGTCTGCTTTGGGTAAGCTGAATTTCTGGGTTTTGTTTAACAGAGCCAGTGCCACTGACTGTGGGACTATAATCTGCTCCACAATAACTAGTCCAGGGTTTTAAATAATTGATTAGCAATTTTTTTCTTGGGACTATACTAACTGTACAGAAAGTATTTATATATATTTTCTAGAAGTGCTGTGTTTGTTAAACACAGTGAGGCAAGAGCTATGCATTTTCACAAAGATTTAGCACTTTTATGAGCAAAACGCTAATCAATTTTTAGAGTTAAATAAATCCCTGTAGTCCTTGTCTGTCCCAGGAAGCCCAATGAATAGATTTGCCATTTATGGTGATGTATGGATGATTTCATAGGGGCTCCTACTTCCCTACAGGGCGATGCTTCCAGTTATGAGGTTTGGTTAGGCTGTTCCATGCTTGTACTGAGAATATTTTCATCAGAGAGTTATTTGTTGGTTTAAGGGAATATCCCCTTGTTGCCTGCCCAGCCCATGGATGACTTGAAGCCATCCCTGATTCTAAGTACAACAGAAACAGGGCTCTGTGCCCCTCTAGGAGACAGCCAATGGAGGTTGTGCCTGATCACTGCTGCTTGGTAATATGCTCAGAGCCAGGGTACTGCCCAGCCTCCCTGCTTACCTGTTGGCTTCAGTTTTCATATTCTGAATCAGGTCTTTTTCCCTTCCCATAGGTAAGAAACAAATAGTTTCTCAATCCTCAGGAGCATTTTAAGTGCTTGGGTACTTGTAAGTTGTTCAGACAAAATAGAATCCATGGGAAGGCCAGCATTTTGTATGTCTCAATTTTACCTCCAAAGGTTAGGTTATGTTTCTTCCATCTACTAATGTGTTGTGCAGAGCAGAGAATAAAGGATTTAGATTAATGTCTACTAGCATGCTAAGCTTGGCCAGTAATTGAAGGCCCAACTATCTAATGTGTAGCAGCATCCATTTGAGGCCCAAATGCTGAATATCTGACTTAATTGCATGCTTATTCAGTGGGACGACTTCAGTTTTTGACTTATTTACCTTCAAACCTGATAAATACATGAAATTGTCAAGAATATTGAGCACTGCAGGAAGGGATTTAACTGGCTGTGAGAGTGCCAAGAGCAAGTCATCTTCAAATATCTTAACCTGTGTTTCACCACAGGGCATGCCTTTATCTCAGAGAGTTCCTGAGTTTTCATAACAATGGCTCCATCGCAATATGGAGAAGTAAGGGAGATATGAGGCAGCCTTGTCAGGTTCCCCTCTGAAGCTGGATGGTAGGAGAGATGAGACCACTGGTTGGCAATCTTGCTCAGGAACTTGCTACTATATGAAAGCAGGGTCTATCCCTATTGTTCTCATGGCTTAATAGAGATGAGTCCATTCTACAGTCAAATGCTTTTGCAGTGTCTATACTAGCTATCACACTTGATGTTCTTTGTTTGGTCACAGCCCAGATGACACTGATAGGTGCCCTAATATTACCCAAGACCATGCAGCCCTTTACAAAGCCCGCTTGCTGGTGGCTAATGATATGAGTGATAATATCGTTAAGGCTATTTGTTATCATGTTAGCCAGTATTTTAATATCTATATTAAGCAGCTAAACTGGTCCATAATTAGACACCAGTTGTGAGTCATTCTTTTGTTTGGGCAATAATGTAATGAGGGCCTCTGTCATAGTGTTAAGGAGTGTTCCTTTTGTTAAGGCATCAGAATATGTGGCATAGAGGTGTCTATCTATTTCTGGCATAATTGCTTGATAAAATTCTGCTGGGAAACCATCCCTTCCTGGGGTCTTCTTTTGGGAAGTGCTTTGATTGCCTATCTCATATCCTGTATTGTGATAGGAGAAGATAACTTATTACTTTGCTCCAGTGAAATTGAAGGGAGTGCAATCATTTATAAAAAAAACCAAAAAACTCCAGGGTCAAAGGATGGTCATTGTGTTGGGAGGCATAGAGTTTTCGTTGTAATTGAGAAAAGTGTTGACGATATCTGTGAGATGTATAAGGATTTGACCATCCTGCCCATGCAAGGAGCCAATGTGTTTGTTGAAATGTCGAACCTCAATATGATAGGCTAGCAGTCTTCCTTCCCACTCTTCCAATTAACAATATTTATGAGAGGTCTGTAGGACTACTTGTTGCACTGCAGTGTAAGTTAATGCAAGAATTTGACATTTCAGCTGCGGCATATCCTAGTGTAGGTGAGGGGTATGTTGTGCTAGTGCATATTTCTCCTTTCTTTTATTTGAGGGCCTGTTGTAGATCAGTAACCTACTTAGCTGTTTATTTCCTAAGGTGGTCTGCATAGCTTATAATTCTCCCATGAGGTAGACCTTGACGCTTTTCCCATACGATCGCTTGAGGTACTGTGGGGTGTCATTGGTGTCAAAGAATAGTTGTATCTCCTTTCTTAGCCAGACTTGAAAGTCCTTTTGAGATAATAGGAATGCACCCAGTTGCCATCTTGAGAGTGGAGGTCTGGTTGGACCTATCATGAGCATGAAGTGCACACAAGCATGGTCAGAGATCAAAATAGGTCCTATACATGAATGTTGTGCTTCATGCATGATCTGCATAGGAATTAAGAGAAAAAATTAATCCTATCACTGATCATATGTGCAGAAGAGTGATACATAAAGTCTCACTTTGTGGGGTGGAGTTTTCTCCAAGGGTTGAGTAGTTCATATTCTGAAGCTAATGCCTGTAAAGATTTTCTGCTTTTGATAAAGATAATGGATTATGCCCTAATTCAGTCTACCAGAGGATCCCACACCACATTAAATTTCCAACCCTCTCAAGAATGAGTCAATCACCTGGCTCATACACCACTGTGATGGCCTGAGCAAAGTCAGGCAGAAGGAATCACCTTCACATCTGGGCAATAGACATTGCCTAACAAAAGTTTTGTGTCATCTGTGAGAACTTGCTTAAGACTCCACCTGCCTTCCTTAGAGCGGGTAGGGTTAATGATTTGTAACTTTAGTTTCTGTTTGTAATAAATGTGTCTCCTGTAGGAAAACCATGTCAGAACATTCTTTTTTAAGATATATAAGGTCTTGCTTCCTTTTAATGTGGGAATTTAATCATTGGAAGTTCCGTAAATGTGCATAAGTTAGATATCTTGATTTCCCTTAAACCAATAAGTAGTGCTGTGCGGGATTTTCAAATTCAGGCAGAATGAAATTTCATGGAATTTTTGAAATTGTGCTGAAATTCCATTGAATTTCGCTGGAAAGGGAATGGTGGAATTCCTTGGCAGAAAATGATTACTGAATGATTTTCCATGGAAAAAAATTCTGTTCTTCTGAATATAATTCCACGGATCTCAATATTTTCCCTGGAAATAGATGCAGAATGTTTTCTGTGGAAAAATGCTGTTCCATGGAATATTATTTCACAGATCATAGCAGGCAGAATTCCACAGAAGAACAAGCAAAATTCTGGTGGAAATTCCACTGGCAGAATGGTCATTTCACATTAATTTTGATGGCAGAATTCCTCATTCCGCACAGCACTACTAATTAGTAATATGACTAGATGACTGCAGGGTGCAAAAATAATTTAACAACAGTGTGAAGTATTTGCACAAAATAATGGGAGCTAGCTGTGGATATAACGTTAGCATAGGGGCCTGTTTCTCCACTGTCTGATGCCCTCTAAAGCTAAGTATAGACTGGGTCCTTTCATTTGTGCCCTCCAAAGAATCTGAGAACTCAAAGGGTCCCCCCCCCCAACAAAAAAAACAGGCAAAATGAACACCCATATACATAACTTTTGGAACATGAAATTTAGTAAGTTCCAGGTAAAAGGAATTCCATAGAGCTAACCAGACAACAGTAACAATTACTCCATAAAACAATATTCTGAAACCAAAAAACTATGCAAAATAGCACTGGTTTATGAACCAGTAAATACATTTTAACCATCAAATTTATTTAGTATGTTCATCATATCCAGACATGATAGAGTGGAAGATATGCCAATGGGACATGCTAGTTCAGATCCTAAATGGCTGCTAAAAGGCATTAGCTGTAGCCAAGGTTGCAACTTCAGTTAAGCTATCCATTCCCCTTTCAGGCTGAGGAAGGGATGTTGAAACCTCTCAGGTGTATTGTTTTGAGTCACTGCCTAGGGGAATGAGAGAGGAGCAGAGGGAAGCAAATGCCCTAATATTCAACAACAGTGAGAGGATATGAGGATGCAGAATGGGAAGTGGTGGAGGGGAAAGTTAACTCTGTGTGCTGTTACACTTTGGGTTTCCCCTATGGCATGTTATACCCAGTACTATCAAATACCTCTGTGTACCCTTCCTACCTGCCCCCCGTTGTGAAGAGCGTGACACCATAGGGAATAGTAATAATTAGTCCTTTCAAGACTGTGCCATCTCAGTGTGGGTACTGTGCTACCATCTCTGTTAGTGCTCTAATGAAAGTAGTCTTATTATGCAAATCACATTATCAATTATATTGTTTAGCAGTAGTTTGTAGATGATAAGTTGAGGGTCCTTTCTCTCTGAGTGAGGGCAGCAAGTGGATGCAAACTGAGGGAGTCACCTGAGCACTGTGTTGAGACCACCAATGAGTAGTTCTGACTAGCTAAGTCCTTGGTTGCAATTTGAGCTAAGTACAGTAGGTCCAGAAACTGTAATCTGTAGCTCTTCAGCATCTGTGAAAGTCTCCCCTCACAATGGGATCTAAAATACTGCATCTGGTGGTTTAAAAGTAAACATCCTGCCAAGGTTGCAAAAATAAGCATCCTGCCTCCACCCACCCTGGACCCCCTGGCTCCACCCCTTCTGTGTCTCCCCAACCCTCCAAACCCTGCTCATCCCCCGCTCCACTACATCCTCCCCCTCCTCTCAACATACTCCCAAAAAGTTAACCAGCTGCCACCCTATGGTCAGAACCTTGGTCTTTCTACTACTCCTCTCTGATAATATCCACCCTAATCCAGGTCCTGCCCCAACTAGTCCACCCACCAGGTCCTCTGGACTCTGCATTGCCTCTTTGAACATACACAGCCTGCCAAAAAATCTGCAGCGCTCCAATGTTGGAAGCCACCTACCAACCAGACATCATTGCACTAGTTGAGACCTGGCTCTCTAAATCTACTCCTGACGCCTTTGCCTCACTCCCCGGTTACACACTATACCGGGAGGACAGGGTGGGAAAGCGTGGGGGGCCACTGTGCGCTCTACATCAGAGATAACATTATTGGCCACATGCCCCCACCACCAAACTCAAAAATGGAGCACAAGCCCTTCCCCTAAAAATCACCCCGGACCCCTCCAAGGGTCCACTATACCTCACAGTCTTCTACATACCCCCTAAGAACCAAAAGCCAACCATCACATCCCTCAGTGATTACCTCTCCACCCTCCCGCACAATGCTGAACAGACACTAGTAAGGGATCTAAATGTCAACTGGCTTGGCCCCTCGGCCGTGCCAACAAAGGACTCCTTCTCTGCCCTCAACATGGTCCAATTAGTTACCCAAAATACTAGACTTGATCCTTCTACTGGTACCAGCAGCCTCCTGAATATCATTATCTCTAACCGCCCACACAAAATCCAGAATATAAAAGTAGTTCCCGACTCCCTAAACAATCACTCACCCATCCTATTCCTATGGGCCTCTTCCACACCCAAACCCATAGCCCAAACCACCTTCTGATGGTGTCTCCACCCAGGGCGGTTAAAAAAACTTAAACAACTACTCACCCAAATGGACTGGTCCCCCATTAATATAGCCCCTAGCATGGACATTGCACTCGATCTGTTCACACAGGCCTTCACCAAGGCCTCTGACCGCTATGCTCCACTCACCAAGCACTGCACCAAAAGACAAAATACACCATGGATCACCCCCTCCCTACTCCAAAAACTGAGAGAAAGGGACAATCTCTGGCACAAAGCTACAGAGTCTGGCAGGTTGGTTGACAGACAATCCTATAATGCCGCACACAATAGATGCACTCGAGCCATCCACAAGGCCAAAGCAGACCACTATCAATCGACTCTCACCACCACATGGGGATCTGCATGGACCTTTTGGAGTAATATCAAACAACTTACTGGAAAATCATGCTCCCATCCTCCCTCCCAGCTCTCCATAGATGGTACCATTTCCACTGACCCATTTACGATAGCAAACTATCTAAACACCACCTTCACGGATCTCAGCACTGTTCTCCCAGTTGTTTCTTTGACCCTGTGCCTGAATCCCAACCACCAACCCTGCAGTGCCCTCATTTCCTCCTGTGCAAAATATCCACCCATGAAGCCTGTCCATACCTGCAAAAAGCTAAACAGCAATAACCCTAGCAATGACCCCCTAGACACTAGGCTCCTTTGACTAGTCCTTGATGAGGTCCTAGTTCCTCTAGCGAACCTACTCAACTAATCCCTCTGCCTGGGGAAATTCCCCAGTGCCTGAAAGACAGCTGTCATTAACCCCATTCATAAAAGTGGTGACAAATCCTTGCCCAGCAACTATCAACCCATCTCCATTCTCCCCCCCAAAGCTTTAGAAAAAGTGGTTGCCACTCAGCTCACTGAATACCTAGCCAAGTATGACATACTATGCCCAGAGCAGCATGGCTTCTGTTCAGGCCATAGCACTACCACAGCCCTCCTAGAATTCACCAACTTCCTACACTCCTCCCTAGACTCCGTTAACATTGCTGGAGCTGTGTTCATAGACCTTTCCAAGGCCTTTGACATGGTTAGCCATCCTCTCCTTCTTGACTCCCTCTGCCAACTTGGTTTCTCCACTGCCCCTGGCATGGTGTGCCAGTTACCTCTCCACCCAGTCCCAATGCATCAAAATAAACAGAACACTATCCGACACTCTACCTGTCCACTTGGGTTCCCCAGGACTGCATCCTGGGTCCACTTTTTCACCCTCTACCTAAACTCCTGCCAAAGGCCCGTTCCGAAAAAATATTACTGTATACAGAGATGACGAGTGCTCTATTCCTCACATCATAAACCCACTCCTCCAGGACTCCCTCCAACGTGCCTTCTTCCAGGCCAAAACATGGTTCAAGGACCGTAGACTGGTCATAAACCTGAAAAAGACAAAATCAATGATTTTCTCCCACCACCAAAACAAAGCAAAAAGTGCACCTCTCCTCATCCTCCCCATCACCCAGAACCCCCCTTGAACAAGTATCCATCTACAAATATCTTGGACTTACCCTCGACTCTGCCCTTACCTTCCATGATCACAAACACTCTAGCGGCTGCCATTAATACTCAAATTAGACTCCTTTACCGGCACAGGGACTGCCTCCCTCCTGATGCCCTTAGGCTTGCCATTACTTCCTCAATACTGTACCTAGTGGACTATGGGCTTCCATATGGGGCAGCAAAAATTCCACACTCCAGAAAATTCAGGTTCTCCTCAACAAGGTTGTGCAGGCTCCTAACTGGTGCCCCTAGGCTCACTCACACCTGCTTCCTCTATTCCTCTGCCAGTCTTCTCAACCTCAGTGAAAGACTCCACTACCAGATCTGCCTACTCACCAAGAAAATCCTGCTTGGTCACTCCCCTCCTGGAGTCACCACCTCTCTCCAACTTGTCACCCCCTCTATCTCCACCCACAACTCGGACAAAGCTATACTGGCAGTACCCAGGGTAAAAACCTCCCTTGCCCAGAGATCCTTCCACTACAGGGCCCCTGTTCAGTTTAATGTGCTTCCAGCCACCATCACTAGCACACCCAAAATTTCCCATTTCAAAGTTGCTCTCTGAAACCACCTCCTCAATGTCCATTCCTGTAACTGCAACTAGCCTGTACTGTCATGCCCACAATGACCCAAACCTCTGACAAAGTCCATTATGGACTACAACCTCTTACAACAATGTCTGGCCCATAAATATGATGGACTATACTGTAACGCATGCTCACTCATGTTAACAATGTTTTTCTGCTATGCTTATGTAAATATCTGTATCCAAAACTGTATATAATGTCTGTGAACAATGTCTGTAACCCATACATGATGGCTATTTCCTTTGTAAATTGTACCCTGTCTGTTTTTATTCTGTTCTCCATGTGATGAGGTACCTTTGTAAATCCAATATTTCAAATAAATAAATAAATGAGGTAATTTGCCAGAGCACAATTGTGCATGAGACAAAAGCCTCCTCCCAACTTTTCCTGAATCTGTTAGTATGACATAAGTTCACTAGGGGAACTTGAGCCACCCACATTACTGTCAAGACTACATGGGGAGTGCTGAGGTTTTCTGGTCACCCTGGATCAAGTCAGAGACATCCCCTTCATCTTCTAGGCTTCAGAAATTGGGAATTGGAGGTATAGCAGTACTATTGTGCCACTTAAAATAATCAGTGCATAGTTACCCCAATAGATAGAGGGACAGGGTAGTGATGTGAAACTAAGGGCTTGTGAGAAAAATTGTAGAGTGGTGAGTGTGGGGTGGATTAAAATGAATGCATAGGCCACTGGGTGTGAGAAAAAAAGTACTATTATGTTCTGGAGTGATTATACTAATCCAAGTCCCCAGGGAGGTATATATGGGCTGTCAGTATGGTCTAGAGGTTAGAGTAACAAGCTGTGAGTGAGCTTGATGCATCCAGCAGACCTCTGTTTGATTCCCACAACCTCCACTTGCATACTGTGTGACTGTAAACAAGTCACTTAACCACCCTAATGCTCCCAGGTCGCCCCTGAAAAGAGGCACTTGTACCTAGTGGGCTTTACCCGGTTACCAAAAGAATAAAATAAAATTCAAAAAAAATATGTGGAGGCTGGTCACAGTAGTACTGGGTTATCCCTTATGTAAAGGATGGTCTTAGTTTATAAGTGGGCCCAAATTGCCATGAAGAGACAGTGAGAGGTGTCTGTAATTTTTTTTTTTTTGCAAGCATTAATAGCAGAGTCTGTACCTAATCTGCCATGGATAGATAAACACCTCACTTGATGTTGAAGCACAAGGCCCACAGTGTCCCGTGCGTCCAAGCCCGGATAGACTACTCACTTGGTGTAGGGCCCAGAAGGCCCTGCATTTCTGCATTTGTAGCCACAAGGAAGAGCAGGATGATTTGGGCCCTGCACTTCTGCAACCTGATGGACTCTACATTTGGTGCATGGCCCTAACAGCCCTACCCAAATACATCTGTAACCATGCAAAAGCATAAGGCCCTGAAGGTCCTGCACTTCCACAGACAGATGGACTCCTTACTCGGCACAGGGTCCAGAGGGTTCCGCATGTTTGCATCTGTAGCTACATGGAATCAGAGGGCCCAGAGTGTACCACATGCAGCCAGACAGATCTATTTATGCAGGTCCCAAAGGGACCTGCATGCATTAGGATACAATTCCACTATCTCAAATAGAAAGGAAATCCATTAAAAAGTAAGCATGTTAATGCACCAGTTAAGGTTCAATATAAAGCAATAAAAGTAGGAAAATACTGTGCTAGGGTTTCCAACCATAACTCCCCACCCCCAGCAGCAAAAGGACAAGAACACACAAGCAATCACAGACAGTCATCATCAGATAAGACAAACAACATACAACTGTTTCCAGATGACATAAATGCAGTAGCACTTATTTGGTACCTTTAAACATAGGGATACAACTCATTGCACTTTCAAAAAATATATATACTATATCAGCACTGTTTAGAAACCCTAGCGTGTGACTGCAGAAGTGGATGTGTATGTTCTGCAGCCATAACTAGCTGTGTATGTCTTACACTGTGCATATTGCTCTTTGCTGCAGAAGCTCAGGCCCCACAGGGATCTGCACTTCTCCATACAGAAGTAGTGTTGTAATTTAGGTATCACTGGCTGTGTATGTCTTACACTGTGGATGTTGATCTACACTGAAGGAGTGCTTCTGCAGACAAAAGAAGTGCCATAATTTGGGTATCATAGATATGTATTTGTGGCTAAAGAAGAGCAAGTCCCCCTGCATTTGTAGCCATACAGAAGGGCAGGGCCCGGAGGGCTATGCACTTCTGCAGCTAGATAGACTCCTCACTTACTTGATTTCTTTTTTATTTATTTCAAATTTGGATTAATACCTTTGAGCCAGGGGCTCGTTTACAAAGGCTCCAAGTCAACAAGGAATACAAGACATTTATAGGTGATGAAACATTGCAGAACAGAAAGACATTAACTAACAAGTGGTTTTAGTGTGCAGTTACAACATTAAGCAGGGTACAAGAAGAAAGGAGAAACAGGACCACACTTGCAGAGAAACATATTAATGCAGCACTAATTAAGTGCAGTACAGTGTTTAACAATCATGTCACAGTTCAGATGGGGTGCTCCCAGTCTGCAGAAATGCAGTTTTAGTAGCCAAGGTGAGGCTTTGTCAAGGGGGGGAAGTGGGCAGTTGTGGAACAGGAGGGCGGGAGTGAGAGGGGGTATTTTTTGACAGGTGAGAGAACCGCTGTCAGAGGCCATGGGTTAACAGAAACACTGGCAGACAGATTTTCTGGCAAGAAGAGATCAAGGCCCATTTTTAAAGTGGCCAAGTCTGAGGGAGTCGGCATGGTCTGCAGGCAGATCATTGAACCATTTAGGCCCACAGTAGGATAGGGATCTTTGGTCAAGGGTGGTTCATTTGAAGGAACAGTTAGGACAGCCCTGGAGGCACTCCTTGTGCATTTAGATGCTTGTGCAGGCTCAAAGAGGGCTGAAGTGGCACTAGGCATGGACCCCATCAGGATTTTTTGCAAGGAGGCAGGCCTGGTATTGGAGTCTGTGGTAGAGTGGGAGCCAGCCAGTTTCCTTGTAAAGGTCACAAGAGTGAGTCATTTTGTGTACTCCCAGGACCAGCAGCAGGCCTTGTTGAAGATGGTTTTGACCCTTTTACACACTGTGTCTGTGCCTGCCCCATATATGACAAGGCCATAATCCACAGATGAGAGAAGTGAACTGCACGTAACAAGTTTCTGGGCAGTCAGTGTCATTGAGGTGCGGTGTCTGTACAGGATGCCAAGCTTCATCTGGTGGACTTTACCAGTTGCTCAGCATGGGCAGTAAAGGTGAGGGTGTCATCAAGGTGAATCCTAAGTTCTTAAATGTGTTGACTGGGTCTAGTACTTCTCCTTTGCTCCTAAGTATATACAGTGATGACCCTTGAATCTTGCTCTGTGGGGTGCTGAAGAACATGCTCTTTGTCTTTTGTAGTTAAGTAGCAGTTTATTTTGGGTGAACTAGGATTCCAATGCATGAAAATTGAGATGAAGTTCAGTGCTAATTGATCCCAGGTCTTTCCCTGGGACGGGAGATAACAGCATCATCTACACAGAGTACAGAGTGTGCATTACAGGTAGAAGGCATGTCATTTATGTAATTTATGATTTCTGTCTGCATTCAGAAGTGGGTGTGTACGTCTTGTAGTTTCCATTTGTACCAAGGGCTACATAAGCTCTGGACCCTTATAATACAGGGATCAACCTTAACCTTTTTTTGCACTAGCCAGCAGGGCAAGTTGATTCAAAATTGCACTAGCCTGCAAATAGTTGCAATAGCCCTCAATTATAATGGCAAATTTTGATCACTTGTATAGGAAACAACGCAAGCCAAGAAATACTCTGATTATTGCACATTTATCCTCCTCCCACACTACTTCCAGTTCCCCAGCAGAAAAAAGACTGCAGTGCCATCCACACAGTCAGCCCCCACCATTGTTTTGTGCAATGGCCTCCTCTCCCTCTTTCTGCCCGCCCCTCCCTCATACCACCACCAAACAAGAAGACTTCACAGCAGCCACTATTCAGTCAAGCAGTCCTAGTTCTGCACACACAGTAGCTGACATCATCAAGCACTTCACCACACTGTCACCACCACTCACAGGGCAACAAACAGAGTCAAGCAGAGAAAGACACTCTCAGCCCCCACCCTATAGTCAAATGAAGATCTGCACTTCTGGAAATTTTTGTACAGTCTCAAGTGAGCCAGGAGTACATCTAAGATTTCTTTGGGGTGGAGCTACACAAACCTAAGGGGCTTGGGGAAATAGAAACTGACATTTTATTTTTAAAAGCATTGATTTTAATATGCTGTGCCCAACAATAACAGATTTTTCTTTAACACTGTCCTTTCACCAGCCCAGGAAAACAGTATACAGGCATAATGCTATACTATTACTATTTCTATATAAGATGATATCTGTACCCCAGGAATGCCTATTTTAAGTTTTCTAATTGTGTATTTTATTAAGGTTTATTTTTGTACCATACATGATCCAAAACTGTTTTTAGGATGAAAGGACATGCTGGGTGGGATAAGGGTGGGACTGTATGGATAGTGATGGCTGGCATGGTCCATTTAGAAGAGCTGGGGACTACCTACACTTGCCAGTAATGGCAGCTGTGGATCTGTGAAGGGACTGGTCTACAGTGGTGTCCAAAAACAGAGTTAAGAGCTTTGGAGGGGAGAGGAACATTATGGTGAGGCTGGGATAAAACCCACCACCTGCAGGGCTGACCCTGTATACCTCCCTCGCATTTAGTCACTGAAATGTTGGATACAGACACTCAAAATGTAAAGCAATGAGGGGCACTGGTCTTAATAATATGGGACAAACTGTTAGAGACATTCAGAAAACTGGAAGCAAGTGACTTAACAGCATTCTACCCTTGATCACACCCTGGACACTAGCTGAAAGTCCTAACAGTGAAGTGATAATGACTCACATTGAGTCTTTTGTGGGATCCCCCTTTTGAACTGCCAGGTAATTGCAGCTGTTAATGAGCTGTTAATCACACCAGGCCATCTGGAACATTGAGAGAGATTAGCATGAGGACTAGAGCCTGCTAAATTAGAGACTTTTTTTAACTTCATTAACAGCCATGAAAATCTGCACTAGTCAAGACGGACAAGTAGAGAGTTATCTGCACTAGCCCTGGTCAATTTGCACTAGTGTTCGGGCTAGTAAAACAATGTTATTATATTATAATATAATAGATGTCTTTTGTGTCATCTGGAAACAGCTGTATGTTATTTGTTTGACCTGATGATGGCTATCTGTAGTTGTTTGTGTGTTCTTGTCCTTTTGCTGCATGGGGATGTGTGGAGATAGATTTGTTAACCATAATACCACATATCACTACCTTTGTTGCTTTAAGTTGAACCTTAACTGGTGCATTAACACAGTTTTTTTTGTAATGAATATATATACATAAACTTCAAAAAACTATGATAATGCAGATATTTATTTGTTTATTTATTAATTATTCTGTTTTTGTTTACCAGGTAAGTGCACTAGGCAAAGTCATTGCCTATTTTCAGGCACAACCCAGGAGAGTACTAACAGCAAGGTGATACATACATTATTGGGAGACAACAGTTACATGTACACACTATTCCATACATCAAGTAGAATCAAACAGTTTCAGTTTTCAGGCAGTACAGAAACAGAATACAGATAGCAGTTCATCACTGGTTGGCGGAAGCAAAAACAAGGCATCAACAGTTGGTCAGGTTAGGTAAGCTGACCTTACACATATAGTGAAAGAAGAGGGTAGGGTGGTAAGTGCACTTAACTTGCAGGCCTGGAAAACAAGACCCGGTTATGTAGGATTGCTTGTGATGGGGCTGCATGCACATACATCTGTGCTCATGCAGTGCTTGCAAACATTGCTCTTAAATATCTGTTGAGAAAGGGCATGACCACCTGACTCAGGGATAGAGTTCCAAATCTTGGGTGCGAATGCTGAGAAAGCCTGCTCCCATCTTTGTCATAGATTTCTGGATGTCTAAAAGCAGTCTGTCAGCTGACCTAAACTGGTATGACTAAGGGGTATTAGTGTTGAAGAATGCAATGCACATAAGGTAGGGAAATGATAATGAGAATGAAATGGAGTTTTTGGTTGCTATTCTGGAACCAATGTCACTTTTTAAAAAGTGAATGATGTTACATTAGTGCATTGTTTACAGGCGCTGTGCTGGATCTGGTGCTCAACAACAGTGAAATGATCAAAGGAGGCAGTATAGCACAGTGGTTTAAGGCTCTGAGCTGCAAATCTGGAGACCTGGGGTTGAATCCCACAGCCCCCACTTGCATACTGTGTGGCCCTGACCAAGTCACTTAACTTCCCTGTGCTCCCAGGTTGCACCTGTAAACAAGCTTTCAGCTTAGTGTGTCTCACCTGGTTAAACAATTGGAAAAAAAAACTGTAGAAGTTCTGGAGCCACTCAATTCCAGTCAGTGCAGAATATTGGTGCTGGGGTCTTAGGGGGTGAGGAACTGGCTAAGGGGAATAGCACAAGGGGTAAAAGTTAAGGGGGAGTTTTCAGAGGTAATGAAGGTAACTTGTGGAGGGATTGGTGCTGGGCCAGTTCCTTTTCTATTTATTCATTTATGACACAAAGCAATATATTAAGGGCAAGATGTGCCTGACTGCAAATGACAAAAATACCTGTGCAAGGGTGGACATGGAGGAAGTGATAATGGAACTTAGGGATGATCTGGGCAGGTTAGAGAGCTTGTTTGGGATATCAGGTGGACTTCAATTGAAAAAAATAAAACCATAAAGTGATGTACAATCAAAGAAGAACCCTACAGTACAATCTCAAATGGGTGGAGTGGTGATGAAAAATGCCATAGAAGAAAATAACTTTGAGTGGGATGATGATATTGGAAAGCCTAGAAATAACAGCACACTGTAATAAATCTGTGGGCAAAGCAAACAGGATGCTAGGTTACATAGGGAGGGTGATAAGCTGTACAAAGGATCCTCCTGTAGTACAGGTCACTGGTGTGACTACATCTGAAATGATCTGCAAAGTACTGGAATACAAACTTGAACAGAGAGATTGAAATTGTGAAAAGGACGAAGCAGTAAAGTGCAGGGCAACAATGATTGTCAATGGACAAGAGGGCAAGACATATAAGGAGAGGCTGACACATAGAAGAAACATAAACGTTGATGGCAGAAAAGGACCGCAAGGCCCATCCAGTCTGTCCATAGGCTTTTACTCTGCCAATGGCCTATCTATTCATACTCATCTGTATTGCTCCCTTATACCTATCCCATGCCTGTTTGAAGCCCTGCATTGTATTCATATCCACCACTTCCTGAGGTAGGATGTTCCATGCATCCACCACCCTTTCTGTGAAAAAGAACTTCCTCACATTAACCCTTAATCAGCCTCCCTCTGAGCTCATGCTGTGTCCTCTTGTCCTGCTATTTTTCTTATATTGAAACATGTAGAGTTTTTCACCTTGTTAATGCCCTTAAGATGTTTGAATGTTTCAATTATATCACCTCTCTCCTGCCTTTGCTCTAGGGTATTGATATGTGTATGTATATATATATATATATATGTTGTGTTGATTATTGTCACTCCATTTTGTATGATATTATTCCATTTTGAAATGCTTAATGCTTAATCATAGTTATATAAGACAAGATGTTATGAGACTTTTCTTTTGGACAAGATGTTATGAGACTTTTCTTTTGGAATCTCTGGCATTGTTTGGCTCATGATGTTCTGGGCACCTGGCCAGTGCTTAGGGCATGATGATCTGACAAATGCCAAATATTTATTACAAGATGTTATGAGAATCTCTGGCATTGTTTGGCTCATGATGTTCTGGACACCTGGCCAGTGTTTAGGGCATGATGATCTGACGAATGCCAAATATTTATTAAGTGGTGTTTGTCATGCTGAACTCGTGATGTTCTGGGCACCTGGCCAGTGCTTAGGACATGGTGGTTTAGCATTTCTAAATACCAGATAAAACATATAAAATGGGACTTTCCAGATGCCTGGTTTGAAGCCTCACCTGCAGGATGGACGCATCGCTGTAGGACCAACTCCCAGTTCACGAGACTCCTGGCCAGGCTGACAAGGGGGCTTCCCAGCCATTTGAGAGAGCTTGGATGTAGACTTTTCTTTTGGAATCCGTGATGTATAATTTCCTTCTCTATTGTAACTTGGTAAAATAAAGCTTTTAAACACCACAGTTACTGAGTCATCATTTGTGTGTGTGTGTGAATGATATTTGTTTGGATGAAAAGCTGCTTTGCTTAAGTTGGCAAAACATTTTTGGCATAGTCAGCAGGATGAGTTCTCTTTGATGAAACTGTGAAAGAATATGTGGAAAGATGTATTAAGGAAAAGTCTCAACAAGCAACTGCACTGCCCTTTTACTTGTAATTTGTGCTTGCTGCAAGTATATACTGTTACAGCCAATGATGGCTTTCACAGTTCAGGGCTGCTTTAGGAGAAAAGCAGCTGGCTGATTAATAAGCAACATCTAGAAAAGAAAAATAAACTACTGTGATGTACGCACAGTAGGTGACTACAGACGGGATGATTTGAAAATCCCCCCCATGTTGCCTATCTGTGTAGTTTCAAGTTTTTCTGTATCAGTTTCAAGTTCCCTTGCCTCCTATAGAGGCTGAAACATTTGATCCCAAACCCAAGTACTGGGGACCTCTACTAGATGGATCTCAACCTAGTACTGTTAGAGATTTTTGTTTGTTTTGTTTTTAAACTGCAAACCAGAGCTCTAGAAAAAGACTTGGTTTGGCAGGTTACTAAAATGGCCAAAAGAAAACCTTTGAAAGGGTTAAAACCTTTGAAAGGGTTAATAGCTGCAGCATTTGGAAATTATCATGAATGTCCTGCAGTCAGTTTTCTTACTCAGACTAGTGTATCAGAAAAGAAGAAGAAAAATACCTTGGCACCGGGTAAGTCTGAATTTTTTTTTTATTTAAAGTTGTTTTATGTCTGTCTGTTTTATTTCTGTAATACATATACTAAACAAAGTAATGCTCCGTCTTTCTCGTGCATATTTTCTAGCTTATATCTGTAATTATGTTCTGTTGTCAAGGTTGAGAGATAGAATTGACTGCCTTCAGTGCACAACATGTTACAGTAAAAAAAAAAAAAAGAAAGAAGAAGCTTCTTTGCCTCATAGCTGACTGTTTTAATTGGCTTTATTTTTAATGGAACATTTGTGCTGCCTAGATAGGGTCAGTGAAGAACTTTTGTTTGTAGTCGTTGGTTGCAGCAGGTAGTGTTAATGGTGAAGAGTTATGCGCTCAGATTGCAATGTGCAGAAAGAGTTGTAGTTTGCAAGCAACGTGCAAGCCACTGCTAGGTGAAAATGTAATGTGTTAACAGCTATAAATGCTTTATCATACTTCTAGTTAAAACCAGAAACTTTTTGCAAAATGGCAGAGTGCCATATTTTAGTTATGTGCCAAAAGGTGTAATCATGTTATACGAGATGTGTTCACTTACAGATGATGTGTTTAAAAGTGTTTTGTTCTGGAAAGATTTGGCATGGCAATATGTATAAATGTGTTGGTTTAAAATTGTCAGTGTTACAAGACAGGCAGGAGGCAGCACATATATCTAAAACACGTACAGTTTTCTAATGAAACTATGGGCATTACCTCAGCAAATTGGTGGAAACAATGTCAGTCTTATTTTGTGTTAAGTATTTCTTGTGTATGTGTATGTGTGTGTACTGTCTTGGCCAAGCAGTTTTATTGTGTGCTCTATTGTTATTTAAAGATATTTTAATATTGGTGGTGTTCAAGGACACTACAGGAATGGCTGGTTTGAACGACCCTTGCATGCACACTGTGACCTTTTGCAAGTTATTTGACTTTCTTGTGTTTCAACATTTTATGTTACTACCAGTTCAAACTTGATGTGTATTCCATGCCTAAAGCACAACTTTTCACACAAAATGTATGTTTTCATGAAAGCACACCAAGAGTGAACCATGTAATTTGACTTTTTATTGCAAAACTAGTATTCTAAGTGAAGAGGAACAAACTTTTCTTCTCGTCTCACTGCTTCTGACTTGCAGCCAACACAGGCAATACTCCAGCTGGAAGGGGAGAATTATTCATCATCTCCATATTTTTATTATATATATATATATATAGTACGATTTTGAAAAGGACTATTACAGCTGTTTTTGAGAGTTTACCATCTACAGTTAAAAACAATGGCTTTTGTTTTTATGTGTGACCATGGTGTAATCATTTTTTTTTTTTGGTTGTCCTTTTGAAATGCATTCTAAGAGATACGTACATACGATATTACCATCAATCTGGACATTTTGTCATGCTTAGGATAAGGGAACCCAGGGATGCTTGGCTTCTTTTATCCTATGCAAATAATTTTGTTTTATTTTTTTTTTAAACTGGTGTGTGTTTGTTTTTGTTGTTTGTCTGTGTTTCTTCTCTTTCTTCTAGAGAAAAAGAAGTTCCCCATCTTTATAGTATTGTAATATTATCTTGTTATAATTTAAAGTGTAGTAGGTGGGGATCATGTCACCATCCACAGCTAACCTTTTTATTGCTACAGTATTCGAGCTGTCTCTTGCACCTCGAGCTGTCTCTTCCACCAGTAGGAGCTTGGGGGAAGGGGTAAGCTACCCTTCCTCCATCCCTTCCAGTGTAATACCCACAAAGGTCGCAAGGTACATCACTGTTCCCCCAAAGGGGTATAAAAAAATGTGTATTTGCCAATAATTGTTTCTTATTTACAGGTTTTAGAAAAGACCCAAGGTATTTTAACAGCATAACCCAGCCCAAGCCCTTCTGTTTTATCTAGTGCAGTTAAATCCACACCTATTATTAATAAGGGTTCTGCCCTCAGCAAGTAATCAGTTACGCTGGAGGGTAGAGTTGTGTATGTATGTTATAATGTTTTTGATACAAATGTTATCTTAGAATAATAAATTTGTGTGTTTCTAGGTCCAGCAATGGATTTTGAAAGGAATGCTGGTGTGTCTTATGGTCCATTTGGCAGAGCTAGTTACCCCTGGAGGAAGGATTCAAAGGGTTAACTGTAATGACACTGGTTGTAAAGGAACCTGGAGTTGGAAAAATGATACCAAAGATAGAACCCAGGGAACTTTAGCTGCCCATCCGGACAGAAGTGTGTGGTACTGAACATGACATTTTCACCAGGGTCAATCTCGATGACAACTGGTGGAACAGGACGATTATTTGTCCAATATACTTATGACACAGATGAAATCTCTTTGCAGAATAAGACTGCTATTAAATGCTGCAACTTATCAGACATGTGCATGATAACTTCTCACCGAGGACGAGACTGTTGCATGAATCAATCAGACATTTTTAACGAAACCATTGAACTAATTAATGTAAATACTTTGTTTTGCATGAATACAACTGTAATAGAAAATAGAACTACTTGGGTAGACTATATTACTGTATTAAGAAATCATCCTATTGTTAGTAATGATAGCTTGGTTAAAGTGTCTTCTACTTGTATATCAGTAGCGCAACAGTATCAAAAGAATGTTATTAATTTTAACATAACTTTTGCTCCTAGTCATAAATGTAAAAATAGACAAGCTTGGTATGATACATTATTAGGTGGCCTTGGTGCTGGTGTAGGATTTTTTAACAGCATGGACGTGGAAACATTAACCAACAAGCTTAAAACAGTAGGAGTAGATGTATCTAGCTTAGTTAATTTACAAGCACAGTGGATGCCCACTGTCTTTAGCCCACAGAAACTAACCTTGGATTATGATGCAGAATTTTTACAATTATTTAATAAGACGCAAATGGAGCAATTAGGGTTGTTTCAAAATGCATCGCGATTTATTAATTGGACAGAATGTACTATGCAGAAGATATATGCATTAACACAAAAGAATAAAGCACAGAGTGATTTAATGAGTAATAATGAATTTATATGGAGGACCGTGTTTAAACAATGGATACCAGTTACTAATCGGATATTGATATCTTCTAACAAAGTTAAATGTACTGACACATATTGTTCCAGACAAATTGTCCATTATAAGGTTAGTAACCCACAGTTGATGTGTAAATACATAGTGTTACCTTTAATATTTGGACTCCCATGGCTCGAACCCGAATAATGGAGATTATATAGATAATAATAATAAAAACCATGATTTGAGCTTGTGCTCACAAACTATGGATGGCATGGTCTGTGGACAACAGTCTCGACTATACGAACCATGTCTTTTGGAACATTCAGTGAACCTCTGTAAATGGACAATTTTACCATTAACCTTTACTATGTTTGTTGAAATAGGGCCTCAACATGTTTGCATAGTAACTAGACAAGAAAATACTACTCAAATGTATAATTTAACTCGTCCCTTTTCTGGATGTCTGAAGAATATAACCCATTTATGGTGGGAAGGTACCACCTATACATTTATCCCTGATAGTGAACAACTGCTTGTTCTAAATTGGCATCCTGAAATAATTGAAAACCCTAATATTAGTATATCTTTAGGAAAGATTAAAGAAATTATTCAAGATACTGACTTAATGAAAGCCCATTTAGCTATTAGGAATAAAACATTGATCCAAACCCAAATGCA
Source organism: Neoceratodus forsteri (assembly GCA_016271365.2). NCBI lineage: Eukaryota > Metazoa > Chordata > Ceratodontiformes > Ceratodontidae > Neoceratodus > Neoceratodus forsteri. Next base: position 130,611,749 of record CM028133.1, read on the forward strand.
AACCGTGATAGTGGCAGACCAAATGATTGAATTAGGCTCAAAAATACAAACTGAAACTACTCACCATTGGTGGGCTATATTTACTGGATGGTCTCCTTCTGCCACTAAAGTATTGAACAGATTGATCCATCCGATTTTAATAATTGCAGTGATATTGTTTGTTTTAACTGTGTGGAATTGCTATTTATCCTATAGAATTAGGAGACTGTATGTGGATAAACCTTTATGATGTCATTTTCATACAAATTGTATTCACAATAATCAAAGGACCGAATGATGTGTATATATATATATATATATATATATATGTGTGTTGTGTTGATTATTGTCACTCCATTTTGTATGATATTATTCCATTTTGAAATGCTTAATGCTTAATCATAGTTATATAAGACAAGATGTTATGAGACTTTTCTTTTGGACAAGATGTTATGAGACTTTTCTTTTGGAATCTCTGGCATTGTTTGGCTCATGATGTTCTGGGCACCTGGCCAGTGCTTAGGGCATGATGATCTGGCAAATGCCAAATATTTATTACAAGATGTTATGAGAATCTCTGGCATTGTTTGGCTATGATGTTCTGGACACCTGGCCAGTGTTTAGGGCATGATGATCTGACAAATGCCAAATATTTATTAGTGGTGTTTGTCATGCTGCACTCGTGATGTTCTGGGCACCTGGCCAGTGCTTAGGACATGGTGGTTTAGCATTTCTAAATACCAGATAAAACATATAAATGGGACTTTCCAGATGCCTGGTTTGAAGCCTCACCTGCAGGATGGACGATCGCTGTAGGACCAACTCCCGGTTCACGAGACTCCTGGCCAGGCTGACAAGGGGGCTTCCCAGCCATTGAAGAGAGGCTTGGATGTAGACTTTTCTTTTGGAATCGATGATGTATAATTTCCTTCTCTATTGTAACTTGGCAAAATAAAGCTTTTCGCTTGCCACAGTTACTGAGTCATCGTTTGTGTGTGTGTGTGAATGATATTTGTTTTGATGAAAAGCTGCTTTGCTTAAGTTGGCAAAACAGGTATACACTTTGAGCTCCGTTAATCTGTCCTCTTATGTTTTCTGATGCAGTCTCTGCAGCATTTCGGTTGCCCTTCTCTGGACTACTTCCATTTTGTTAATGTCCTTGTGCTGGTGCGGCCTCCAGTACTGCATGCAGTACTCCAGATGGGGGCCTAACCAATGTCTTGTAAAGAGGGATTATTATCACCCTCTGACTTGTGATACCCCAACTAATACACCCCAACATCCCTCTAGCCCTGCCTACTGCTTTACTGGTCTGCATGGAGGATTTCAGGTGATCTGTGATTATGATGCCCAAGTCTCTTTCTTCCCTTGTGATTGCCAGCAACCCATCTCCTAACCTATAGGTAGCTTCAGGGTTTCTCTCCCCTATGTGCAAGATCTTGCACTTCTTTTCATTAAACCCCAGCTGTAGGACGATTGTCAATGGACAAGGGGTCAAGACATATGAGGAAAGGCTGCAGGACTTGAACATGTACAAAATTGGGAAAAGGAGGTAAATGGGTGACCATGTTTATTAAAAAGTTTGGGCATGTATCGTTATCAGAAAATATTTCTGGTAATGTCCCATGAAGTCATTGACTTCAGCAAGTGTCTGAGATTGAGATTTTCTTGGCTGGTGACTGACCACCACTATTTGACGGGGGGTAAAACTGATCCCATTTTCAGTAGTTCTTTTATAAGTCCAGCTGTCCTGTTCACCTATGTTTGTATATTACCATCATAATTGAAAATCTGACATAGCATGTGAATAATGTTGTGTTGCATCTCATGGTCAGGTGGGGGAATATTGCATGAAATTGAGTGAAGATAAAAATATGACACTTTCATTCCATGGATTTTATAACATGTTTTTTTCCTTTACTAACAGCAACATATGGGATATCCAAGGACCCCAATGGCCTCAGCAACCAAGCATCCAGATGGCTTGGGCAGATACAATAGGCCTTCAAGGCCAGGACTAAGGTAGAGAAGAATAATAATCAGCATTTACATAGTGCTTTCCATGCACAATGTATCTCAAAGCACTTTACAAGCAATGCTAGACTGGTAGTGGAGTGACTGAATGTGTGTAGTGGCAATCATGTCACACATCAACACCCACACACACACAGTCTGGACAATTGCATGAACCAGTTTAATGGGAAGGGGAATATTGGCCAAGACACTAGGAATGTCCCCTACTATTTGCGAAGAATGCCTTGGGTTCTTTCACTTCCACCTGAACACCCACCATGAGAGCACCAGGATGGATAGAAGGGACCTTGGTTTAACATCTCATCTGAAGGACAGCACACCCCTTATAATGCACTTGGGTGCCAGCATTTTTTAGGTATGTGTCCAATCCCGGTGTGGGAAGGGAACCCATGACCTTCTGTTCCAGAGGCAGATGTGCTACCAACTGAGCCACACTGACACTGACAGATGGTGGTGGCAGGAATCAACCAGAGGGCCATCAGCAGCGCCTGACATTGCCAGCCAACAGGATATCTCAGCCAGGAGAAATGGCTGTGAAAAATGGGAAAACAATCTAGTCCCTAAAGGTTGGGCAGGAGAAAATTATTGCTGTACAGCAGCAAATTATTGCCAATCACCAGCAAATACTGACCAAGGTAGATGTATTGCTTGCATCCCCACCCATCACGCAAACACTGCCACTCCCACCACCACCAAATGCTGAGTAGGTAGTTTGACAGACTCAGCAAAATCATTTTGTTCTTTGTAAAAAGTTATTGTAAATAGTTTTTCTTCCTGTATTTTTTCATTCAATTGTTCTTTGTTGTTAGTTTTTAGTAGTAAATAATTCATCTGATATAAAACCAGTCTTGTACTGAATCTGATTATCATAGTATTAGTAAAGGGGCACTATGAGTAATGGGTGCTGTACAAAGTAAAACACAGGGACAGACAGTAAGAGAGAGATGCCTGCTGAATCTGACTGGCTTCATAATTTCAATTCAGTGCATTTAATACCACAACATCAACATGTCATTGCTATAGCCTGGTGTAGCATCAAGACAAGGAATGAAGTTTGAGCAAACATTTTGCACGATCACAGAGAGATGATACATAAATTTATAACTAAAAAAGTTATATTTTATGATACCTGGAGTCTTGTGTATAAGTATTGCCACAATCCTTTGGGAGGGTGCGTTGGTGCAAGGTTGCACTTTGACAGTAATTGTCATAGCAAGAAAGTGAACGCTCAAACTATATATTTTTAAAATGATATTACAAGTTCAACCACATGGAAGAGGAGGCACAGGAAGATGGGCCATATGCAGTAGCAGCAGCAGCAGGGCAGGAATCGGTTGACTTGGGTTTGGTTCTTTGGGGCAGCATCACCCTATGGAGGTGGTCTAATGTTTGGAAGTTGAAATTGCCTATTGTAAAACAATTAGGATAAAAGACCTGTAGTAAAGTAAGGCTAATAGTGTGTGGTGGTGATTCAGAATGGGTACTGACAGCAGGAAAGAGGAGGTACTACTAGCCTTTGAGCACTGGTGAGTCTGCACCTGGTATACTGTGCTCAGTTCTGAAGTCCTCACTTAAGGAAGGACAGGGACAGGCTGAGATGGTGCAATGCATGGTGACCAACATGATTCAACGGAGCAGATCTTTCAAAGGTTATCTAAATGCACCATACATGCACCCACTGAAGACCAGGGGAGAAAGGGGTGATAAGATCTAGAGACCTTCCAGTTACTGAAGGCAATAAATGGTGAACTGTGAGGAAACATTTTTAGCATGAGTAAAATAACAAGTCAAGAACCAGAGGTGACGAATGGAAACTGGTGGGGACAATGATTAAGAGGGATTTGTCATAGTTTCATTTTACTGTATAAAATCATTCCACAACCACCATCCTGACAGCAACCCCCAACTCCTGCCTTCCTCCCCATCTGCACCTACATTTAATAAGAAGAAGCCCCCCCCCCTTGGAACAGAGAAAGTGACTGGCACAACACACCCTCCTCCACGTCTGGCTGCCTTCTCCTGAATGGAAGCCCTCCCACACTTGCTGGCATAGCAAAACAGCTTCCTCTAAGGTGTGTAATCTTGTCATGATGTTTGACAGCGGTTTGACGATGGAATATCAGGTGTCTGCCATTGTCAAGGTGAGCTTTTTTCATCTGAGAAACATCGCCAGGATTAAGCACCTGATTCCACCCCTGGACCTCCTCACCTTGGTACAGTACATGCATTTGTAACATCTAGGCTTGACTACTGTAATGCGCTCTACTTTGGGGTCTCTGGAGGCACCCTCCAACGACTGCAGCTAATGCAGAATACAGCTGCCAGGTTGTTGACTGGTCAGTCGAAATACTGTCGTCACCCCAGTGCTGCGGGAACTGCACTGGCTGCCAGTTTGATGGAGAGTGCTTTTTAAGGTGGGCTTGCTTGCCTACAAGGACCTACATTGACTGGGCCCTTGCTACCTGGCTGACCTTCTTACACCCGCGGCCTTGGTTCGTCGCCTCTGGTCCCCCTTGATGGGCCTCCTGGCGAGTCCCAGGACAAGATTGAAAACAGCCGGTGATCGAGCTTTTAGAGTCGCCGGTCCTGTCATGTGGAATTCGCTTCTGCCATTGGTGAGGGAGGCCCTGTCGGTAGAGGCTTTTAAGGCCCACCTGAAGTTTTATCTGTTTAGTCAGGCCTTCTCAGATTCTGTATGATACCATTGTTATCAGTCCTTTTTAATACTAAAGAGTGGTTTATTTATATATAGTGAATGGGTTTGTATGGTGGAATATTTTTTACGTATGTATTTGTAAATTAAATCTTTGTGTTTTGTACGGCACCCAGAGCCTCTAGGATCGGGCGCCAGAAAAATAAAATTTGCCTTACCTTGCATGAAGAAGTGATATGCTGTCTTACTATGCAAGCAAGTGTGAGAGCACTTCCATTCAGAAGAAAGTGGCCAGCCATGGAGGAGAGTGGATTGTGCCAGTCACTTTTGCTGTGCTTGGAGGGTTTTCATTAATTAAATTTGGGTGCTGGGGGGGAGATAGGTGGGAGTTGGGGCCTGCTGCCAGTGTGGGGGTGGGGTGATGATTTTATTTTACAAGAAAAAGTGTGAGGAGTGGAGATGATGGCCATCTATGGTGGCTGGCAGGTTGTGAGCGATGCCCATCATGGAACTCAATTTTTTTATTAAACCAACAGTATAAAGCTTAAGTTGTGGGTGCTAGGGGGAATAGGGTGGAGTTGGACTTTGTTACAGAGGGTGGGGGATGGGGTTGTAGATAATGATGTTTGGGCTGGGTAGGAGGGTAGGGGGCTGTTTCTTTCTTCTTTTTGTAATTTAGTTTAGTGTTTCCTGAATATCAATTGGCACAAACAGTACCACTATTTGTTATTCATATCTGAATAGTGAATAGTGCAATATTTGTGGCATTCAGGAATACTATTTGTTACTTTCACACCCCTAGTAGCATGTTCAAAGGGCTGTAGAATTTGGATCAGTGTGTCCATTAGGCATCACTGAGCCACAATGAGGAAGAGAGGATGTTTCATGATCTCTTTGCAGCATGGTGAAATCTGTTAAGGCCTTGTATGATTCATACAGCCATTCCAGCATATATAAAGTTGAATTCTGTCATGTGGCCACCTCCTGCTTTAGCTGCTGTGCTGTGGAAATCCATTTTTAGCTGCAGGTTTTTAAGCTAATTTCTGCCCACCATGGAATGATGAAAACATCCACACAAGTGGTAGATAGAGATCAGCATGGTATTGGTCTTATTATTGTTCTTTAGGTTATACTGTACTATTAAACTCAGGCAGTGGGCAAAGCACGGCACATGAGCAAGGCCACTGACATAAGATGATTAAAATAGTGACATTTCAATTTCAAGACTCAAAAATCCAGGAATTGCACTGGTGATTTTTAGTCTAATTTCAGGATTTTACTGGAATTCTACTGTCATTCTTTTAGTAGGTATATAAATAATCAGAATGAAAGATGGCTTCATATACAGAGCATTACAGTGCATGAATTGGGAAGTAAAGGAATCAGCTGACCAGTGTTGTCGGAGCTGAAGTACAACCTCTAATATCTAAATACAGGCACTGTATGCTGACCTGGTTGTGTTGAGGGTTGAGGCAACCTGCCTTACCTCCTGCCATGCCGGTGACCCATGTTCCTGGTGTGAGCAGGTCACCAGGGATTGGCCGGGTAAGAGAAGGATCGCGCATCCCAGGGACAGCTTTCCTTCTCTGGGGATGGGGAGTGATCAATTGTTGGTGTTTGCCTGGCCTCTAGTGGAGGCTGGGGGCTGTTACACAGACGCTGTCCATGGTGGTCAGAGGCAGGGCAGACACTTGATGGGATGCGCATGGGAGCATGCACAGTACCATCATTGGCATTATTGCATGCCCCACCTCTGAGGGAGAAACAGGTGGAAAACAGATCTCCCAGCTGGATGAAGGAGGGGCTCACAGGTCCTGCTTTCTGTCTAGCCCTGGCTCTGACCAGAACTGGATCTGGTCTTTGGTGGGGGCCTAAGTACCCCCACTCAACCTGCCTGGGGGGGACAAGCCTTGGGGGAAGATGGTCAGCCTCAGCTGGTAGACATCAGGGATGGGGCTGGGGCTCCCTCCCAAACAGGAGCCAAGGAGTGGGGATAAAGAGTATAAAAAATTAAAAAATAAATACAGGCACTGCATTAAATATTAAAAATCAGACAATGTGACTTTCACTAGCATTAGCTTTCCAATGGGGTAAGTCAAATTGTAAACAGAATAATGTGAGAAAATCACTTTAAATTACACAAACTGAAAATATTACAGGAAGCAACTATAAGAAAAATACAAGTTCTGTAGATAGACAGTACTGATCTGGTATAAAATGCCAAATTCTGTGAAATTCTTTATTTTTACCAGTGTGTAGGCAGTCTGAGTTCTGCAATTTTTCCAGGTTTTCTGTTTAAAACTAAAAACCAGTGCCTTGCACAACAGTAAATGGCCCATTGTCAGTTGCTTTAACAGCATTATTTTATTTATTTAAGAGAAATCGGAATTACAATCCTTTGAGTCAAAGACTCCTTTGCAAAGGCTCCACTTCAGAAAGATACATAAACATAAACTGGCTAAAAAATTATAAATAGGTAATACAGAACAGGGAATATAATATACAATTGGCAGGTTACAGCTTTAGAAACATAGAAACACAGAAACATAGACTTTGATGGCAGATAAGGACCACTTGGCCCACCTAGTCTGCCTATTTCCCTACCTAGAGGATAAGATGCAGTACCTATTTAACCAACAGCCTATTTCTTCCTACCCCCCACAAAAATTGCCTTATGTCTGTCCCATGCATTCTTGAATTCTCCCACAGTTTTAGACCTCACAACCTCCTCAGGAAGGCTGCTCCATGCATCCATTACCCTATCTGTGAAAAAATACTTCCTCACATTGCCCCTGAGCTGTCCCCCCTCTATCTTCAAATTGTGTCCCCTTGCTCTTGCACATCTCTTTTTCTGAAAATGCTACCTCTTGGACTTTGTTGATTCCACTGAGGTATTTAAATGTTTCTATCATGCCCCCCCTCCCTCCTTTCCTCAAGGGTATACATATTAAGCTCCTTTAGTCTCTTTTTGTATGGCTTCTTTTGCAGACCCTGTGCCATTTTAGTTGCCCTCCTCTGAACTGCCTCCATCCTGTCTATGTCCTTGCGGAGATGGGGTTCCCAGAACTGGACATAGTACTCCAGTTGGGGTCTCACCAACTGTCTGTACAGGGGGGATAACAACTTCCTGTTTTATGCAGGTGATGTCTCTCACTATACATCCCAGTATCCCCCCAGCCCTCCCTACTGCCTTCTCACATTGCTTGCCAACCTTAAGGTCATCTGATATGATTACCCCCAGGTCCCTTTCCATTTTTGTTGTTGTTACTACCCCCATTGTGTAATCTTCCCCTGGGTTTTTGTGTCCCAGGTGCATTATTTTGCACTTCTTTGCATTGAATCCAAGCTGCCATACTTCTGACCATTCCTCCAACCTTGCCAAGTCCCTTCTCATCCTTTTCATGCCTTCTTGTGTATCAACCCTGTTGCAGATCTTTGTGTCATCTGCAAAGAGGCATACTTTTCCTTCCAGTCCCTCTGCAATGTCACTTATAAAGACATTAGAAAGGACTGGACCCAGTACTGAACCCTGCGATACCCCACTAGTAACCCTCTTTCTCCAGAGTGGACTCCATTTACAATTACTTTCTGTGTCCTGTTATCCAGCCAATGTTTTACCAGGCTACCACCCTGGGACCTCCCCAGGCTGGTTAATTTGACTATTAATCTTTGTGTGGGACTGTCAAATGCCTTGCTAAAGTCTAGGTAGGCCATGTCCACAGCCCCTCCCTGGTCTACTACTTTGGTCACCCAGTCAAAGAAATCAATTAGATTCATCTGACATGACCTTCCCACTGTGAACCCATGCTGCCTTGGGTCCTGTGCCCCACTGGCCTCTAGGTACTCAACAATTCTTTCCTTCGAAAGTGATTCCATCACTTTCCCTACCACAGAGGTCAAACTGACAGGTCTGTAGTTTCTTGTCTCTGTCTTGCTCCCTCTTTTGTGAAGGGGAATCACATCTGCCTTCCTCCAGTCCTCAGGTACCACACCATCCTCCCATGGTTTGTTAAAAAGGGTAGTCAGTGGTGTCACTAGTTCTTTGCTTAATTATTTTAGAATTCTGGAGTGAATTCTATCTGGCCCCATTGCTTTGTCCACCTTCAGTTTTAGGAGTTCTTTCAGAACCCTTTCTTCTGTGAAAGGACTGGGATCAACCCCCATATCCAAAGTGCTTCTGTTAATTGGATTAGGCACCTCCCCTCCTCCTCTTTTGCGAATACTGAACAGAAGTATTCATTCAGTATCCCTGCTTTTTCACTGTCCCTCTCTGCCCACCAACCATCTATTCTATTCAGCCTCACTATCCCTCCCTGTGTCTTTCTATACTCTCTGATATACCTATAAAATGTTTTATCCCCCTTCTTAACTGAGTTGGCTATCTTTTCCTCCGTTTGGGCCTTTGCTATTCTGACTACCCTCGCTGCTTCCTTCTGCCTTAACTGGTACAGTTCTCTGTCCTGCTCCCTTCTGTGTTTCCTTATACTTACTAAATGCTATCTTATTCTCCCTGACCGTCACCACCACCTCTTTTGAGAACCATAGTGGTTTTTTCTTTCATTTTGATTTGTTTATTTGCTTCACACAAAGGCTTGTTGCCTCTGTGATGGCAGTTTTGATATTTCCCCATTGTTGCTCCATCCCTCCTTTTAGCCTGTTTGCTAGTGCTTTTCTAAGGCACTCTCTCATCTTGCCAAAGTCAGCCCTCCTGAAGTCCAGAACCCTCACTTTTGTATGGCATGACTCTGTAGCTGAGTTTATTGTGAACCACACTGTTTGGTGGTCACTTGTTCCCTAATGGATACCCACTTCTAGATCTGAGATCCTCTCACTGTCCCCATTTGAGAGTATGAGGTCTAAGATTGCTCCCTCATGAGTAGGTTCCAAAACTAGCTGTCTGAGGCATGCCACCTGAAGGGCATTGAGAATGGCCCTGCTTTTGGATGTGGCTGCAGCAAAGGTGCTTCAGTTGACATCCGGCATATTAAGGTCTCCCATCAACAGTATCTCCCCTTTTTCTGCCATCCTAAGTATGCCTTCTATCATATTCTTGCCCATTCCCTTCCCCTGACATGGGGGTCTGTATACAACCCCTGTGCGGATTGTGGTGCCATTTCCAGTCTCTAAGGTGACCCACAGTGTCTCCTCTCCTCCCTGATTACTCTTTTGTTCAGTTGCTTTTATCCCTTCCCTTACATAGAGAAGTCATTTAGAGTAGGCCCCTGGTCATAGTTATTTATTTATTTATTTTATTTATTTATTTAGTGTTTGTTGACCGGGTAAGTGCACTGTCATGCTGCTGACAGTTAATTGTTTTGTTTTCGTATAGCTGTGCTGACCCATAGTCCAAGGATATGACCTAGCTTTGTCATGGCTGACTCAAGCTTTGCAGATCTGTCAAACTTCAAAGCTCTCATCTGTGGGATCTGCAACAAAAAATCCCACAATCAAGTGGTTGTTTGTGGCACTGGCTGCTGCTTCCTAGCACATGCCATTTGACCATGGTGGAATGACATGACTGTGCCTGCAACTCTGACATTATCATCACCCACACCTTCACTGCGACCTCCTATTATAGTTCCCTTGTTGCTTATCTTCATGGCCCTGCTGCACGTTAACTGCTTTTTTTTTCACCTTTCATGTGCCCGTATCACATTTATCACCCTCTGCATTATCATTCTCCTGCTCCTCACTTTCATGGTTCCTTTCTAAGTTATTGAATGAAATCTTGGGACCTCTAGCTCTGTCTTCCAGTCTAAATCCAGGACTGGATAATCTAGATCAGAACAGAAATCACTGCTCCAAATATCGATGTCCTGGATTACAACTTCCGTCTCATCTTTATTTATCTTCCCCACTCCATCCTCTACCTATTCAGATGCCCCCTCCTCCTCCTCCTTCTCTAACACCTCACACTGAGAATTATCCAAAATGATTCTTTCAGATTCAACAGTAGCCTGACTGAGAATTTTCACCTCCCTGTGATTGGGACATCAGAAGCATTGCAGCCACCTCACTTGTGGATTTCTTTTCAATGCGACTGTGCTGAACAGTCTCACTACTCCCATGACCAGTGACTTCCCCTCCACCATCATCAGATAGCACAACAGCAGGCATTCATCTTATTGGATCTGTGGCCAGTATGTGCACCATACCTCTCAACCTCCAAGGCCACAAATCAGGGACACTACCCTTTAAAATCAGGGACAAATGCTCAAAATCAGGGACACCATTTTTCACGCCGCGTAAAGTGCTGCATCACAGTGTTCACATCTTTCAAATGTGTGAATACTGTGAGGCAGCCAAGTTGTTCAAATGGCACTGGCAACAGGCTCAGCAGCAACAGTTGTTACAGGACTCCAGTCACTAGTTACAGACAGTGATAATTCTTGTGGAACAGCCAAGTTGTTGAGAGGCAATGTTCACAGGAGCTGAAGCTGTTATTACAAATCACTACCATTTGACATCTGAATCTTGTAGTGCTGTGTACAAACATTCACCAGAGTTCTCCCGCTAGGTGTTCGTGCGGGGGTCTCGGTCCACAGTACAGTGTCAAAATACCCAAAGATCCCATCTCTACAATAATGATTGGGTTCTAGGGAACACTCAGAAGACAAAATAAATAAAGTGCAGCCTGGGTCACCTAAGCCTGTTGCTGATGACCAAAACTCTATTAGGTACTAGTGCATAGGCACTGTACCACCCTTTAACCCTTGGGTTATCATCCTTTAGCACAGACATGACCATCACCACAGTATAGTTAACATACTGCACCCCTCCTGCTGCAGTGATTATAAGATGCTGTGCCCTGGGATGCCAAATGATGAGGTCCCACACCCCATCTCTCTCCCATAACCTGGAATACTGTGCTTGCCCCTCAAATCCTGGTTCCAAATTACAAGCCCCCCCCACAGGGTGGGAGGCAGCTCATGCATTCACTACCTCCAAGGTGGAACCCCCCCGTGCCCCACCAGACCAGTCATCATTTTCAGTATCCCCATGTATCCTAGACACAAAAACTGAATCATTTGATAGTCCAAGTCAGTAATTCCTGGTACAGTAAAACTAATAAATGAAATTAAATGAATGAAATGATTCCAACTCATCCAAAAGTCATTACCTACAGTCCACTTGCCAGTTTAGAAATCTTACCACTTACTCCATGATCCCCCCCCCCAATTTGGTTCACGTTAGCCAAATACATAAACCAAGTTGTTAACATACTAAATATATTCTCCACAGTTCCTGGCATTTTTACATACCTGCTGCCCAACACTTAAACGGTAAGGTACTGGTGTGGTGGCAATCTCTGCTGGCAACAGCGGCACTGGGTTGTAGGGTCAGCTGGGCTCGGGTCCTTCTGCTCTGTGCTGCTCTGAGTCTGCTCCCTCTTTGTCTCTCCATGTGCCCCTGTTGCTCTGTAGTCAGTATGCCGCTGCTGGCAGTCTCTGCTGCTGCTTCATTCTTTATTCAAATGAAATAATAAATGATTTACAGTAGCAGCAGGCAGCAGCTAACAGGCAGGCAGGGATGGCAGACTGCGTAAAAAAATGGTCTGGCTGGACGGGCACGCGATGGCGATGATTTAACAAACAGGCTGGCATTAGCGTTAACTTGCCTCTCCTCCTCCAAATGCAGAGTCTCGATTCTCTCTCCGGTCGATCCAAGTCTCCAAGCTGCAGCAGTCTCTCTCGCTCGCTTGACTCATAGCTAGGCAAGGGGGCTAATTCTTCACCAGTGCTCTGGAACTCTCTCTTCGGTTGTGTGGTTCCCAGAGTGCCGGAGGTCCTATTATATGCTGTACATTCAGACCTGATGGGGGACACAAAATGTCAGGTCCACATGTGGGTGTGGGTGCTGAAAAACAACGGACAGCAACTGAATCACACCATTGGTCAAATGGGAGAGCACACGTCAGTGCCTCCTACATAAGATGCCACTGTGTGCAACTGCAACATGGGGGCGATGGGGATTTTGGATGGAGACAGTCAGCGTGGCGATGGTGGTGTGGAGAGGAGACCGCATGGTGGCATTCGGAGCAGGTCTCAGCCGCTCAGCCTAGGAAATCGTGCAAACGGCCAGTTGGATCGGGACGGCGGGACAAACAGCTGAAAATCGGGATTTCCCGCAAAATCCGGGACAGTTGAGAGGTATGATGTGCACAACAGAGGGTTGTGAAGCTCTCATGTTGGATGCTACTGCTCTGCTATTGGCCACACGTGCAGCTCTTCATTTGGTTCTCCCACTGATGAAACTGAACTGTGCAATACCACACCATGAGATACACTTCTTCATAGTGAAACTTACACTTATTTTTCAAGGTCAGAAATAGAAATTATTTCCTTCATTTAAAAATAGAATAGTCTGCTTGTGAAAAAAAAATATCCAAAGCAGCAAATCTATATAAAATGCCAGATATATTTTGGGGTGGCACACCAGCAGTTAGTTTTTAATTATTTGAGTGTATATATTACTCAAAAAGACAGTTTTGTTTATGTCAAACTTTATATGACTAAAAATACATTTCTTTTACCCTCACTCTCTCTCCATCTCTACAGCTAGTGATGACTACAGCCCTTCCCCGATGACTGGGAGAGAAAACAGCTGTGACAAACAAAAAACAAAAAAAAAACACATACACACACAAATTGTAAACCAAGCAAATGATGCACATGCCACCAACACCACTATAACTTTTACTACAAGCCTGTAGTAACAATACTTGACAAAGCAATTGTTTTGGAGATTTTAATGCACAGCTTCTATAATAACTACAGAAGAGCAGATCCTTCTCTTTAAAGTGCCCATAAAGTCTGCAGTGAGCTTAGGGAGTAACATGGGTACATTTGCTGTGGAATGCAGCACCATGTGTCAATTTCTAAATCATCATGTGATTACCCATGAAACAGTATTCTGCATGTAGGCATTTCTGCAGAACAATATTCTGTTGATGACCATGTATGTTTTGTGATTTCAATGATATAGCAGAACATAAATTAGAAACAAAAAGGACACAAATCATGATCAGGTTAGTCATCCTCTAGCCTAAACCATTGAAATGTGTGTATGCTTTATTAAATGTGATAACTGTAATGCATGTAATCTAGATAAAATGGTTGCAGAACATTTTCCATGCAAAACAGTTCATATACTGTAGATCCACCAAATTGTGTTCTGTGGTAATGGATTAAAGAACTAATTCTCCAGTATTCCAACTTGTAATTCCACCATTTTACTTCTGATGAAATTCAGCAGAATTTTAGAGGAATTTCTCAAAATTCTATGGAATTCCGTTCTGCCAGAATTTTAAAATTCCGCACAGCCCTAGTTATTACTTAAATATTTTCATAAAAATATATTGTTGGTATGTAACTTCAGGTAGCGCTACTCCTAGATTTACACCCTTACCTACTACCTATGATGAAGGCTGAAGGTTTGTGTTCCCAGACTCACATTAGGTTTCATATTGTGCAGTGCCTCCACTCAGAGTCCAACTTTAGTGTGGGCTAGCTGTTAACCTGGTATACCCCCCTGAGATGTCATACCACCCATTATTATCTTTTGCCACCCCAAAACATGACCCATTAGCATTTCCCCACATTTCGAACAGTTTGTATTTAAAGACTTTCTCAAATAATATGCTCACAACAGCCTTTTGCAAAAACCGGTAACAATCATATTTTAGTGGACATAGGAGTTAGGAAAGGAAAACAGGTAGAATAGAGGTTATGCAGTGATTCTTATTTACAAATGTACACACAATTTGCTTGTGCTGGTGAAATCCTCCAGCTGGGTGAGTACCAGATCAGCAGAAAAAAATCACCTTAGACAAATAGGATTGACACGCAGAACCATGGCTATCTAGCTGCTGACTACTCATATGGAACACATTTCATTTTCCCACCACTGGTACCAGTTGCCAGACACATATGAAACCCCTCAATCTCACACTATGCCCTGGGTACACAGTTACCAGAGTCCTGGATGGTTGCAGGCCTGGTGAATGTGGCAGCTGGTGGCATTGACCGCCTTCAGTTTAGAGAAGAAAAAAAGGACAGTAACTTTAAAGCACTTTAACAACACAACTGTTTATGTCTCAGTAGAAGTGTAGGGGGTTGTTCTGCTTTTGGCAGAAGAGCAGGGGTTGCCCTACTTGTCACAAACTGAGCAATTCAGGAAGACTAACCAGCCTGGTTACAATGGTTGGAACAAGGACTGGCAATCCTAAATATTCAGCACATTAATATGGTTGTCACATCCAGTACTTTTATATCTCTAGAACATCTATATTTCTAGATGTAATTAAGCAAGGTGGAAAACTGTCATTTTCAGAATTTTATCGGCCAGTCCAACTTAACTTTGAGGTTTCAGTCCATCAGTGTGGCAGTGCGGCTATGGCTGTTGGATCCACATGACGTCCTGACCAAATAACTAGCATAGGTGCATCTCAGCATGTTTATATGATACTTCTTAACGTAGGTGCATTTCAGCACATTTATGATACTTTCTGACACAGATGCATCTCAGCACATTTATATGATACTTCTTAGCATAGGTGCATCTCAGCATATTTGCATGGTTCTTTTGGGCTCACAATGGGTCCGCTAAATAGTTGAAGCTGCTTGGGCTCTCTTGGGTTCCCCAGCAACAGCTACAATCTGCAAAAACAGTTCCAGGGATCCACCTGCACTGGGCCAAACAGGGCAGGCAGGGTAAGGTGCCAACTATAGAACTATCTTCCATAGAACAGTCACTTTGGGCAAGGTTGCCCAGTTTCATTAAGCTTGCTTTCTTTCTTTCTTGCACCGGGGGATACAAGAGTACTTACTCAGGCTCCTCATGAACCATCCCTGCTATAAAAGGCTACTGATGATCTTCAGTTCTATCACAACTGAGGTCCTTTTCAGCTCTCTCACAGATGCTTGATTACATCTGGTTCTGGTCCACATCTTTCCCCAATGTGGAAGGTTCCAGTCCACACCTTTCCCCCAACATGGAAGGGAGGGCTAGCACCCGAGGGACATTCTGGCAACCCCCAGGTTAGCAGTTTAACAAACTACATTACTTTAAACTTTCAGCTAAATAAAGAAGGCACACTATCTTTAGGCTAGAGAGGATTAACTGGATCGCCAGGCTTGGCTGCATGGCTCAGGGCCTGAGCCCCCACCCCTGTGGGGGGCTCCTGCTCAAATCTCTCTCAATCTCCTACTCTGAAATCTAGAATCTGGGCTCTAGCAAAATGTTGGAAACACTGCCTCTTATAGGGCTGTCCTGAGGCTCCTAATTGGCTGAAACGTTTGGTTGCATGACCATTGATTGGTTGGAGGACCTGTCAATCACAAAAAATTAATAATGAACAAACCTCACTGGATGTACTGTTGGTCTACTGTTTTGGCGCCTAGAATTTGGTCCCTGCAAGTCCCCATGAGCACCTGGCATCAGTGTTGGGTAAGTCACTTTTTCTATTACTTTCTATTTCTTTTAGAAATTTGTTCCAGGAAGCTCTGTGCTGTCACTAGCAAGGCTGGAGAAGTACTAGACAAAGTAATACACCTGGCAGTTACAGTTACTTATTTATTTTTATACAAAAACAATACAAAAATAATGAACTATGACAGATGACATTTATTTGAAAGTAATAAGTTAGTTACTAGTTACTTTCAAATAAATGTAATCAGTTAAAGTTACGTATTACTTGTCTATAAAAAGACATAAGTAATTGTAACTGTACGGTGTATTACTTTTTCCAGTACTTATCCAGCCTTGCTAGTGACTAAGCAGAGCTTTCTGGAACATGTTTCCAAAATAAATAGAAAGTAATAGAAAAAGTAATTTATCCAACACTGCGTGGCATATACCCATGAGCTGTGGTGACTGTCCCACAAGTCTTGGCTTTATTATCCTGGCTTTCTGATTGGCTGAGGCTACTTGCAATGGCTGCTGAAATTCACAGTCCCTTAACAGATTAGGTACAGTTCTGAATCAAAACTTTGGTGCAGTCAAGAATAATTAAATATTTGCACCAATGCCCCACAGTCCATTTGCCCTGAAGGTGTACTTGGTGTTGCTGCACAGATAAAGAACATTGCTCAGTCTGTTTTCCTGTCACTGCTGCCAATATTTTAGCTCCCTGACATGCAGCAGCAGACAGGCTGCTCTATCTGAGTCCCAAATTGGTCTGGTGCAGCCAGGAGCAAAGTATTCATTTTATTTTAAATACTTCTTCCACCTTTAGCAACAATTCCCCAAACACATTTCAGCTGATACATTCATTTAAAAACATTTCTCTTTCTTTTTCTGGACATAGCCAAGAACAGCTGCCCTGATCATGACCATGACAGACCCTCATAAATATTTAAATGTGTTAAGGGTCCCAGCTTATTAATATTCATGAGCCCCGATCAAAACTCCCTCATGGATCTCTCTTAATTTTTGAGAAATTGGCTGCTTAGGGGCCTGTTCATGATCACTGGGTCCCACTCACCACATGGGGATCCCGGGACCAACGGAACACTCACCGGCTCAACTGCAAATTTGGACAGTCACAGATAAAAGGCACCACTCATGTCTGCTTGATTCCCCCATGCCCTGAGTGCATCCTTCATAGCAGGTGATTGTGGTTGCTTCTGTGGAGCCCAGAAAGGCTGGATTTTACAGGGGGCTGAAACCGGGGCACCAGAAAATAGCAGAAAAGGACCAGGGGAACAAAAAAAGATACAGGCCACATCAGAAGGCATCCAAGAAGAGAGGCTGGAACTGGAGCAAATGGGCTGCAGGTAAGCCTCCATTTGGCAGAGGGTGGTACAAGTATATTGCTTGCAAATCATGCTTTTGATTATCAATTATAATATGAATGATATCTCATGAAATGTAGATAACATGTTTTTGTATAAGCAAAGAAGTAGGGATGCATTACAATTAGTGAATTAATTGGGTTGGACATTGTTATTTATTTAGTTCATTTCAAATGTTTCCCTTATAAAAGACAGACTGAGCTGGAACCAGCTTATTTCCAGAAGCATCTAGGGGAGGGGGACAGAGCAGATATGCAGTAACAAGGTACATAGTAAATGGCATGCAAAGTGCATTAAACAAAGTAGATTAAGGTGCAGGAGAAAACAAAATACAATATAGTTGGCAGGTGCACTGAAATGCAAAATTCTGAATTGCTCAGTACAGTAAGGAGCAAGAGTAATAAAAATATAATTAGTCGGGCAGTCACAAAGTTGTATGCACCAGCATAATCAATATAAAAGATACCAGTCAGTATTAGGAAACAGCCCTATGAAAACCTAATACCTCACTTTCACAGAACATGCAGGGTTAGGGAATGGATTTCAAATAGATGTAATGCAGGCTGATATCCTAATTGTGAGTTCTGTCTATATCAAAATAAATTAATCAAAATGTTTGAATGCAATTTTCCAACTTTTTTTGCATTTTTGACCGCATACATCCTATAAAAATAAAAATATGGTGCATATATCCTTTTTTTTAATACATGCATCATTTTCTATATGTGAAATGTGGCAATTAAACCAGAAGGTTAGATTAGTTATTAGGTGGTCTATCTTTCTAAACAATTTACATGATTGTACCAAAAATGTGACACAGATATTGGAACAGCATTTGACAACCTATCCAGGGTCTTTTGAAGCCTAATGTCACATAGTCTGATGTGTTGTGCTTTGTTCAGAATACTAACAGTGTATTACCATAGTTGTTTGCAATAGATATATTAATACAATGTTGTAACATGGCATAAATCATAAATACAATCACAGACTAATTATCTTATACTGGACAAAGCATCAGGTGACTACAAAGCAACCATGGATTAATGCCACAGCAGATCCATGGTTGCTTGTGTAATACCATAGTTATCCACAATAAGTTCCATGGTAGTGGTTTAATTGTTTCCCAACCACCCAGGTGGACACTATTCACTGGCTAAATATTAATCTTTGAGCATGACAGGCCATAAATGTGAGACCAGCTTAAGCCGTTATTGGTCACCGTCTGCCACAATTACTAATACAGTACTTTTTCTCCTAACTTACAAGTCAGGATATGGATTATGGACATATGAGCATACTAATGTGCCAGCAGAAACAGACAATCAGGTCTATCTAAGTCTGCTCGAGTGTGCAGATAGCACTCCTAGTTTGCAGCTGCCACACACACCCCTTTGTCATCCCACTGCCACCCCACACCTCCCCCACCCTCACTCTCCCCTGTTTCCTGTCTCATGCCTTTTTGAAGCTCTTCACAGTTTTATATGATACCATCCATTCTGGTAGGGCATTCCATTTTGCTACCAGCCTCTCTGTGAAATAATGTCTCCTCATTTCCTTCCTGAATCTCCCCATTCTTAGCCCATGCCCCCTGGTGACCCTCCTCCTCCTTAACTTAGGTCCTTCAAATTAGCTACTGTTCAGAAGTTGATTTCTCAGAGAATGACAGAGCTACTGCATTACCCGTATTATTTACATACCCATAATGCAGTACTTGTAAGTCATGGAAGCAATGTGTTTTCTTACATGGTAAAAAGCAAGTAAAGCAGATGATGTAACAGAATTTATTAATTACTTTAGGAAAGGGACTGTCACTTTGCTTTTCTGTGTTTTGAACACAAAAAAAAGTATTAAGGTCATTGCAATATAAATAAACAGCATTCTACTTATATAGAGCAATGGTTTAAAAAGTTCTGCACTCATCATCCAATAATCTAAGCGCTGCTCATATATAGCTAAAATTACAATTTTATTAAATAAGTGCCAGTACAAAGTGTTAAAATACACAGTGCCCTGTTGCTTTTTGGGAGTCAACTCCTTTTTCAAAGGATCTGTGTAATTTAAAAACAGCGCCAAATTGATGCATCAGGAGTTACAATGTCATCATCCATCACCTCTAGTTAAAAGAACTCTTGAAGAGCAAGTGACCAGAAAACAAAACAAAAGTCCTTTCACATGAGAAAGCATACATTTCATGACATTGTTAGTTAACAATGACTTCAGTCATCATAGGAAAGAAATTTTATTTCAAAAGTCCCAAGATAAATATATTCAAAATGCCATATAATACAAAGCATACATAAAATAAAATTCTCTTCATTCTTGCTTCCCAAGTTCTGAAGATCCTATATTTAAATAGAAGAATAAATGATCAGTTATAAAATCTAATTTTTAAAAGTCCTAACAAAAATTCATGTATCCAAAATTTAAGGGTTAACTGTCACACTCATTCTCCCAGCGCCAGGGTGGTAAGATATACATTATTAATGTTTGTATTTTAAAGTTGGTGTAAAATCAAAATGATCATTCAAACCTGGTGCTTTTCAAGCCTCCAAGGTGAAGAGCCAAAAACCTTCCCTCTCCAAAATCCAATTATTATAATCTCCCCCTCTGGGTTTGAAGTAATACTTTTTCTATAGCCTTAAACATGAACTTGTGATTCTTCTTATCTTCTGCTCTGTGTATATGTAGGGCTGTAGCATATGTTGAAACACTGTTCCTAATGGCTCGCACATGCTCCCCAACTCTCAATTTAAAAGATCTAACAGTTTTCCCAATGTAAAAGGCATCACAATTACACGTGGTCATATAAATAATGCAACTTGTATCACAAGTTATCAGATCTCTAATAGTGTAGATCTTAGTAACATTAGGGCTTGTGAATTCTTTCCCTGATGAAAGTGAACTACCAAACATTCATTTAGCACATTTGAAACATCCTCTAATATTTTGGTCTAACCAAGTACAGTATGTGGTGTAGGTATAGTCTGCCTTCTGTGTACCAAAGTATCATTCAGTGTAGGTGCCCTTCTGTATGAGAATCGAGGGGTCTGGTCATGATAGGGTTTACGATTAATATCTCCCTTCAGAATATTCCAATTTTTCCTTATAATCTCCCCCACTTTTCCTGCAGTCATAACAAAATTCAAGATGTCCTTATCGATATTGCTGTTTTTGCTTCTTGTAAGGATGGATGTCCTATCCATATTCCTAGCTTCTGTTCGGGCTTTTACCACTATGTTATGATTATATCCTCTTTCCCAGAACGTTTTCTGTAAACCTTCTGCAGCTGTATCATATTTGTCAAGGTCACCACAGTTTTGTCTTATTCTTAAAAATTGCCCTTTGGGTATATTTTTTACCACATGGCCTGGGTGACAACTTGATGTCAAAAGTAAAGTATTTCTTTCACATTCTTTCCTTAAAATATCCATACTAATGGTACCCTTCCCCCAATTTTTTGTACATGTAGATCCAAAAATTGTACCTCATCTGCACTGGTTACATATGTAAAATGTAGATTTTCATTAGTACCATGTCAATAGTTAACAAATTGGTTAAGTTCAGCCAGGTCACTATTTCATCCACCTTTCAGCACCTCCCTGGATACAGGACGCATGTCTCAGGACTGGTGGATGGCCCATGTGGTGCCAATTCACAAGAGCAGCCCAAGGCATGAACCGGGGCAATTATCGGCAGGCAAGTCTCACTTCCATAGTGGGCAAGATTATGGAGACAATACTGAAAGAGAGGCTGGTGTCATTTCTAGAGGACAATCTCCTCCAGGATCTGAGGCAGCATGGGTCCATATCAGGAAAGTCCTGTCAAATTAACCTAATACAATATTATGACCGGGTAACAAAAAAACTGGATACGGGCCATGCAGTGGCTGTCCTCTACTTGGATTTTAGGAAGGCCTTCAATTCAATATCTCATGGGTGGTTTGGGGGAAGCTAATGTGTGTGGGAGTCCGGGTGAAGATGGCAGACTGGATTACTGACTGGCTGCATGGGAGACTAGAACAGGTGGTGGTGGGGGGGGATTCTCAAGCCCTAGATCAGTGATGAGCGGGGTGCCACAGGCTTCAGTGCTGGGCCCAGTGCTTTTTGGGCTCTTTATCTCTAACATCGCACATGGAGTGGTGAGCAGGGTAAGTCTGTTCACCTACAATACCAAAATGGGTACAGTAGTGGATAAGGAGGAGGGATGGGAGCAACTGCAGGGGGACCTAACTAAACTAGAAGAGTGGGCAGAGAGGTAGCAGCTGGGGTTTAATGCAAAGAAGTGTAAGGTTATGTACTTGGGGGCAAAGAACCCAAGGAGAGAATGCTGGTTGGGGGTGAAGCTGGGGATCACTGAAGAGGAGAAGGACCTAGGTTTGATGGTAACAGGTAGCATGAACAAATCTGGCCAATGCAGGAAAGTGGCAGTGAAGGCAAACAAAATGCAGGGGTGTATAGTGAAGGGGTTCTCATCCAGGTGGAGGGAGGTAATCTTGCCCCTCTACAGGTCTCTGGTTAGGCCACACTTGGAGTACTGTGTGCAGTTCTGGAGGCCATATCTGAGGTGGGATATCAGGCTACTGGAGGGAGTCCAGCAGAGGGTAACAAGGATGATACAGGGAATGGAGGGGAGAGACTATGAAAACAGGCTGCATGAACTGAATATGTACAACCTGGAGGAGAGGAGGGATTGGGGGACATGATTACAACTTTCAAGTATGTGAGGGGAATCAACAAGGATGGAGCCAACAGGGTTTTTAAGCTGAGGAAGGGAAGGGACACTAAAGGGCATGGGATAAGATTTAAGAGGGAGATGAAGAGGCATTATTTCACAGAGAGAGAGTGGTGTCAAAGTGGAACACCCTATCAGAGAGGGTGATATCATGCAAAACTGTGGGTAGCTTTAAGAAGGCATGGGACAGGGAAGAGGGGAAAGTATGGGTGGGGGATGCTCAGCACGGCCAAGGGTGGACAAAAGGGGAGAGGTTGGGGCAGCTGCAACTTAATGGAGTTAGCTGCACTATACACTTGAGCAGACATTGACAGACCAGGAGTTCTGTTTCTGTTGGCACATTCGTATGTTCATAATAAATCAGAAAGGTAACAACGATAAAGTTCAATATTATGGAAAAAAGCATTCACCTCAGAATCACGGATATAATGATTTTCCCAATATCCCATGTAAAGGTTAACGATGCTGGGGGCAAAAATTGCCCCCATGGCCATGCCCTTGATTTGTAAGTACTTTTCACCCAAAAATGTAAAGCAATTAAATTAACACAAATTCTGATAACTGAAGTAGAATTTCAGTTGGTGGATCAAAATTATCTTCCCTAGAGTTTAAAAATTTAATTTATATATTTTTGTATTATATGGCATTTTGAATAAATTTATCTTGGGACTTTTGATATAAAATGACTTTCCCATGATGATCCTTATGATGATTTAAGTCAATTGTTAACTAACAATGTCATGAAATGTATGCTGTCTATATGTGAAAGGACTTTTGTTTTGTTTTCTGGTCACTTGCTCTTTAAGAGTTCTTTTAAATAAGGGTGCTGGATGATGACATCATAGCTCCTGATGTATAAATTTGGTGCTGTTTTTAAATTACACAGGTCCTTTGAAAAAGGAATTGACTTTCCAAAATGCGTTAGGGCACTGTGTATTTTAGCACTTTGTGCTGACAAGTATTTAACAAATTTGGCGTTTTAGCTTTGGTACACAGTAGGCAGACTATACCTAAATCACAGACTTGGTTAGACCAAAATATTAGGGGACATTTGCAATGTGCTAAATATATGTATTGTAGTTGAATTTCATCAGGGAAAGAATTCACAAGCCCTAATTTTACTAAGATCTACACTATTAGAGATCTGATGACTTGTAATATAAGAGGCATTATTTATATGACCACGTGTAATTGTGATGTCTTTTACATTGCGAAAACTGTTACATCTTTTAAAATGAGAGTTGGGGAGCATGTGCCAGCCATTAGGAACAGTGATTTAATATATGCTACAGCACTACATATACATAGAGCAGAAGATAAAAAGAATCACAAGTTTGTGTTTAAGGCTATAGAAAAAGTATTACCCAAACCCAGAGGGGGAGATTATAATAATTGGATTTTGGAGAAGGAAGGTTTTTGGATCTTTACCTTGGGGGCTTGTAAAGCACCAGGTAGAATGATCATTTTGATTTTACACCATATTTAAACATAGAAGTAAGCAATATGGCACGAATGGGCATAGTAAGGCACGAGGCCGAAGGCCGAGTATCTTCAGCCACTGGCCATGTGTAAACTATGGTTTACACACACACCTGAATGCTTTATTGTGCTTATAAAATTGGCTTCCTTTTTAACTTTTGACTGTTGGGAAAAGCATGTTTATATGTAGAAAAAATATATTTACTTGTGTGCATTTGTGATAAAATAGTCCTTCTGCCCACTGCAACTGATGTAATTGATGATGTCATTGTATCATTGCCTACTTTCTCCTTCCTGTTTTTTTTTTTTTTCCTCTGCTGTTCTCCACATTCAATATATGGAATGTTTATCATGGAATGTTTACCATAGAATACATGCATTCAAAATTCTGCTCAGTTCCACTGGCAGAATGTTTCGTTCCCAACACACTGTACACACAGACAACAAAGGCCTTTGTTGCAGCCAGAAACTCAGTTGTCTCACTGTCAGAGCAAGAAGAAGAGAGTTCCCTGATAAGCAGTTAAAGATAGAAAGGGGATTTTTCACTGTTAGCAAAGAAACAGTTGTAGTGAAAACTGTAAACAATACTTATTGTTTCTAATTTGTTTATGTATGTAAGAAGACTGTGATAATCAGGGAAACAGCATTTAATTCATTTGTTTTATTTTATATTTAAGGTAGTTTTATTTTTAGGACCCAGTTGAAATTTTTTACTGTGTAAAGGTTGCAGCCATGTTTGTGGTGGAAGATCAGTTCTAGCAACAGAGGGCATTAACGACCTAAACCTACACTGCGAAAGTAGCTCGGTAGTACAATACACGGATGACACAGTCATCTACCTCTCTTCAGACAACCTGGTGGAGCTTGGCCCCTCACTACAAAATGACCTTACGGAGCTAAAGGTCTTGCTAAAGACAAACAGAATGGTCCTGAATGCAGGCAAAACTAAAGCCATGCTGTTCAGGCCCAGATCCCTGGGGCAAGACAGGACCAACGCCCTACAGTTAAACTCACTCGAAGGGACCAGCATTGAAGTGGTCCCCTTCCTGAAATATCTAGGGCTCACACTAGACCAAGGTCTCACCTACAGACACCATGTGGAACAAGTGACCAAGTCCATCCATGGGAAACTTGGAATCCTGTATCGGATAGAGGATCAGCTCATAATTAACCCTTAGGCTGTCGGAAGATTTTGAATGCATAGGTTTTTAGGACAAGATATTATGTCAGTGGCAGCCTAGGGGTTAAAGTGATGCTATCCATTGCCTCCAGCATCCTGCTCCCCTCCCTGACCTATGCAGCACCAGTAATACAGGGTATGGCCAAGGTGGAGAACCACTGGCTACAGTTCCTATACAACAAGATAGCATGGTTCGCTACCCAGGATCACTCAAGAAGCCACCACTGTGTAACACTGGCCAAGTTACAATGACCTTCTCTTAATGCCCACCTCCAATACCCCTCCTCTGCCTAGCATTTAAGCTGCTCAGTCCAGTAGCCTCATCCAGCCTCAAGGCTGTCATTGCCCCCAAGCACAACCCTCAGACCCTGAGGACCACTGGAAACCTGCTGGAAACCCTCAGAATCAGGACCCACTTGGGTGGCAAGTCTTTCTCAGTCACTGTCCCTAATCTGTGGAACAAACTTCCACCAGCAGTACAGGAAGCCCCCCACTCTCATGAATTTCTGTACCAGGCTCAAGACACACCTGCTTGAGGCCAGTACTTGTCATTGTCAGGGCACCTGACAGGCCACCCCACCCTACCCCCTGCAAACCTGCTTCAACCACCTCATTTGAAAAACTCCCAATCTCAGTTACTTTCCTATACCCTTCATTAGGCTATACCACTATAGATAGACTGCCATTAGTGCTCTGCATGCATGACAAAAAAACCTGAATCTACTGTACTTGTATTTATTTTGTGACCTTCTCTCTTCCTGTATGTCTCCATGTAATGTATCCCCGGGTTGCCCCTGAAAAAGGGACCTTCGGGGCTCAGTGGGCCTAACCGATTATCAAAATTTAATAAATAAATAAAATAACTAAAATGCCTGTGTTCCAAATGCCCATTGATCTGTGTTGCAGACTTTTCACTGCTGAACAGTCCTTTTTTTAACCATGTGTAAACCATAGTTTACACATAAATAAGAGCCAATCAGATTACATGATTTTACCCTGCCAATTTATAAGCATTAAAAATGTATGTCTTACCACCCCAGCACTGGGAGAAAAGGTGTGGCAGATACCCCTTACATTTTTTGATACATTCCTTTTTTGTTAGGACTTTAAAAAGTTAGATTTTATAACTAATCATTTATTCTTCTATTTAAATATAGGATCTGCAGAACTTGGGAAGCAAGCATGAACAGAATGATATTTTATATATTTTTTGTATTATATTACATTTTGAATATATTTATCCTGGGATTCTGAATATAAAATGTCTTTCCCATGATGATCCTTATGATGATTTAAGTCAATTGTTAACTAACAATGTCATGAAATGTATGCTGTCCGTATATGAAAAGACTTTTGTTTTGTTTTCTGGTCACTTGCACTTTAAGAGTTCTTTTAAATAATTGTGCTGGTTGATGACATCATAGCTTCTGATGTATAAATTTGGTGCTATTTTTAAATTACACAGATCCTTTGAAAAAGGAATTGACTTTCCAAAACACGTTAGGACACTGTGTATTTTAACACTTTGTATTGGTACTTATTTAATAATATTGGCATTTTAGCTGTAAGTGAGCAGCGCTTGGATTACTGGATGGTGAGTGCAGGACTTTTTAAAACATTTCTTCATTTGATTTTGTCCATTGCACCCCACCCCAATGCGGTGTTCTTTTTTTTAATTTTTTTTATTTTATTGGAGGTTCAGAAAATACCTTTGAGTCAGCGACTCCTTTACAAAGGTTCCACGTCACAGAATTTACATACAGAGACACACAGTTGCATAGCAGTACATCAGTACACAGTCAGGTTGTTTCAGGAGCAATTGTGAGGCTAACTAGGGAAAATTAGGGCAAACACACAATAAATATAGCACCCAGATGTAGAGCTAGGCTAGAGGACTCAGATTGGGGCAGGTAGGGTAGAAGAAGCAGTCAATGTACCTTGAGTAAGACGAGTGTGTGAGGTGTTTCAGTGTTAGTCGCAGTGGTTTGAGGACTGTAGGAGGTCTCTAAGAGAGGTTTTAAAGGGTCCAAGTCTGATCTCATTGGCAAGTGGGGTGGGTAGGCTGTTCATCCAGGAAGGGGCTCTGTAGCTAAAGGACATTTGGAATTGGGAGGTACGGCAGTGAGGAACAGAGAGGAGTTGTTTTCCAGAGCTACAAGTTTGCTTAAGTGTCAGGGCCAGGTGGATTAGTGGTGTGAGTCCTATGGGGCAGAGGCCTAGGGCAATTTTTTTTGCCATGAGGCAGGTGTGAAACCTAATCCTGTTGTCACGGTTAAGCCAGTTGGTATCATTGTATAGAGAGCATGTGTGAGTTAGGCGATCACAGCCCAGAGTGAGGTGACAGGCTTTATTTAGGGAGATACAAAGTCTATGGAGGGCCTAGGTGTTCGCCTCCCCATATACGAGTAAGCCATAGTCTAGCAGGGAGAGGACAGAGGAGGAGACAGCAAGCCTCATTGCGTTTGGGGTAAAACAGTGTTTGAAGTGATTCAGAAGTCCGAGACGCACATTGAGGGCAGTAGATAGGAGGTGGATATGTTGGTGGAAAGTAAGTGCAGGGTCTAGGGTAATGCCCAGGTATCTGAAGGAGTCCACTTGCTCCAGAGGAGTCAGCTTGGCAGTTCGTACTTGAGGGCAAAGTTCCTTTCTAGCGTTAAGTGGGTGGGAAAAGAACATAACCTTGGTCTTGTTATAGTTCAGGATAAGGCATTGTGAGGTGAACCATTTTTCAGCACCACTAAAGGAGGATTGAAGGGAGAGGTGGCATTGCAAAGGGTCAGAGCTGGAGGTATATAGGACAGCATCATCCACATAGAGGAGCAGGTTCCCTGGGCAAGACCTGGGGAGGGAGTTAAGGAAAAGGCTGAACAGTAGTGGTCCGAGGACGGACCCCTGCGGGACACCAGAGAGGACAGGTAGCCTATTAGATAGGGTGTTACCAATTTTGACCTGCTGGGAACGGTTAGACAGGTAATCAGAGAACCAGCCAAGGGCATCCTGAGAGAATCCAATGTTGGTCAGTGTGGATAGCAGCAGCGGGTGGTTAAAGGTGTCGAACGCCTTTGTGAGGTCAATGAAGACAGCCCCAGTGATTTGACCTCTATCTAATGTGGAGTGGATGTGTGTGGTGAGTTCCAGTAGGGCAGAAGTAGTACTATGTCCCTTCCGGAAAGCTGTGTTGCTGCTTGCTGAGCAGGTTGTATTTGTTGAGGTGGTCAGTCAGCTGATCAGAGACGATCCTCTCAAGGGCCTTGGATAGGGGAGGGAGAATGGAGATAGGACGGTAGTTATTAGTAAGGGCACAGTCCCCACTTTTAAATATTGGCGTAATGTAAGCAGATTTCCAATGGGAGGGGAATTTCCCCAGGCATTAGGAGCAGTTTAGTATATGGATGAGGGGGTTAAGCACCTCTGGGAGAGAGAGGTGGAGGAGTTTCAGGTCTAAGGAGTCACTACTATAGTGGGAGTGACTTAGAGCAGTTCTGAGATAAGACTCAGTGCACTTAGGTGCAATGCTGCGCAGTCGAAAGGAAGGGGCTACTGGAGGGGAGGGGGAAGCGGCTGGGGGTGGGTCAAAGAAGTTTGAAGGGGAGAACTTTGCTGAGGTTAGAGAAGGCGTCATTGAAGACTGTGGCCATTTGGGCTGGGTCAAAGGTTAGGCAGCCATCAACCATAATCTGATTGGGGTAGTGTTGGGATCATTGCCACAGAGGTCCTTAATATTGGCCCAGAACTTTTGCCCTGAGCCCCAGGTAGTGGTTAGAGAGGTCTTGTAGTACTCGGCTTTAGCTTTGTGCAAGGACCAAGTACATTTTTTCCATGCCTCTCTGTAGCTCTGTCTGTCAGCTGGCAGGCCAGTCTCGTTGGAGAAGTGCCATAAGGAATCTCTGGCCTGCATAAGGTCCAGGAGATGGTCAGTGATCCATGGTGCCGGATTGCCTTTGACCACCCTTTTTGTGATAGGGGCAAATTTGTCACATATGGTGTTAAAGGAGAGAATGAAGAGGTCAAGGGCTCTGTCAGGGTCAGGGGCCTTTGTTATGAGGGACCAGTCCATTGTCCTGAGATATGCTTTGAGTTGAGCAAGTTTGCCTGGGCCAAGTTTGTGCTGTTGGATTATTTTTTGGGGGGATTTGGGTGATTTGCATGTCCAGTAGCAGAGGCCAGGGGAGTGGTCACTAAGGGCATTTGGGAGGACAGTAGTACTAGTGATTTTAAGGGGGCAGTTGGTGAATACCAGGTCCAGCAGTGAGGAGGACCCTGTGTGCAGGTTCAGGTGGGTTGGGGATGAGATGGCTTGCATAAGGTCTTGGGCAGTGGCAGCATCTATGAACAGTGTGGCAGCTTTTTCAAGCCAATTAATATTAAAGTCTCCAGGTATGATTTTCTCGGATTGTGACGGAAGAGTGGCCAGCTAGGACAATACAGAGAGGAAGGCCGCCTTCTGGTCCCTGGGGGAAATGTAGACCACAGTGATTGGGGGGGGATTTGGAGTTTCCCAGGGTGATTTTGATAGTGAGGGCCTGGGGTCCAGGATGTAGCTGGGGGAGTGGTGGCTGCCCACGAGGATATCTTTGATATAATAATGGAAGTAGCCCCCCGCTTACTCCTGTTGAGCTGCACGGTATATGTTGTACCCAGCGAGGGTTAATGACGAGTCTGGGATCTGTGGGGAGAGCCAGGTTTCACCAACTGCAATATGTCAGGCTGGTGCTGGTGAACCCAGCTCTGGAAGGAGTCCCACTTTTTTAATAGGCTACAGACATTAAGGATGGCAATACGCAGTCCACTAGTTGGGAGGTGAGCAGGCGCAGTAGTTGTGGGAGGACCAGTGTTAGGGTGTACATTTCCTGACATTAGTAGGAGAAGGAGAAGGAGAAGGAAGAGCCTGTGGACTGGGTACCATTTTGATGTTTTGTGAGATTGCAAGCTGCGACCTGGGTGCCCTTTTGGGGGTAGGGAATGAGGAGATGGGGAGGCTAGTTATATAGGGTGTGGCCAGTAATAGGAGCTGAGGTGAGGGGGCAGGAGGCAGGGGCTGGGATCGCAGGTGGTGAAGCTGCCAGAAGTAGCAGGGAGAGCAGAGGGTGCTATGTGTGGAGTGGTGTGCATAGGAGAAAAGAGACAGAGTGAGGGCTGTAAGGAGAGGCCAGTCAACACAAAAGGTGTAGGTGGTTAGAGATTCATGTCTTGTGATAGTCTAAGGGGTTGCAGATTGTGGTGACTGCCAGTCAGGCAGCCATGGGAAACATTGAAGTGGTAAGTAGTCAGGGAGGGTGGCAGGGGGAGTCACTAGATGGGGTAGTAGAGTGGACAGCAGGAGGAGTAACTGTAGCATAGCAGTAGGGATGTGAATCAGGGCCAAGGGAAACCAGCAGTAGGTGTAAAGGGGCAGCATTGTCCTAGTGGTGGAATAATATAGGCTGCAGATGAAGAAGTGTGTTGACTGGTTCCCCAAGCCCTGTAAAAGGGCATGCTCACCAAGGGTGGTGGCAGGGGCAGTGAGGAGCCAGTGCTCTGCATCGGCGGGGCCCACACACACAGTCTCCCACTGCGCAGAAGGCTGGGGCTCCTTGGAGTGCCATGAGACCATCTGTACCTGTTTGCTGTTTTGGGGGGGTTGGGGAAGGGTTTGTCCGAGACCCTCCTGACCTCTGTAGGACCCTCACTTCAGGATCCTAGCAAGAACTGTGGAGGAAAGGAGAGAGGTAGGTATTAATAAAATGGTAGCAGAGGGGGGAAGGGGCACAGAGAGTCTAGTGGCCTGTTGGATTCGAGTTACACTCCTTGTCCTGCCTCACTTAGCCTAGCTGGAGTATCTGTTGCTAGAGCACAAACTGAGTGGAAAAAGCAGAGATTTGTCTTACATTAAATTAAGGTGTTCTGCAGGCAGGAACTAGAATTAAGGTGGACATGAAAATTATGTTAAACACTCGCTTTCCATTGTTTGTACTCTGCCATAATTTGAGCTACTGTAAGGGAGAGCCTAGCAGACTGGAGCCGAAATTTATGTTAAGGCTACAAACACTCACTTTCAATTTTTGTACTCTGCCGCAGTTTGTGCCAAGGGAGAGCCTAGCAACTGGAGCTCCAGGTGAGCTGTGTGACCGCTTAAGGCACTGCAGAAAAGGCAGAAACACAAGCTGAAAAGTCCATCCCAATTGACTAAATGTAAGGTGTTCTGCAGTCAGGTAAAAGAAATTAAGGTGTAACATGAAAACAGTATAAAGGCAACAGTTTAGGCAGTTTCCTAGTAAAAAAAAAAAAAAAAAATTATCTCCACATCTATGCCAACTGAAACTTCGGTTTGAAAATGGCACCACACACTCTTCCACTGCGCAGAAGGCTGGGGCTCCTCGGCATGCCGTGAGACCGTCTGTACCTGTTTGCTGTTTCGGGGGGTTGGGGAGGATTTGTCCGAGACCCTTGTGACCTCTGTAGGACCCTAACTTCAGGATCCTAGCATGAACTGTTTGCTGTTTCGGGGGGTGGGGGAGGGTTTGTCAGAGACCCTTGTGATCTCTGTAGGACCCTCACTTCAGGATCCTAGCAAGAACTGTGACTTTTGTACTCTACTCATATACTCTAGGAAGCAAATTATATAAAGTGTTATACATAATTATTCTGCTATTGATTAATGCTCCTATCCACAGATGCAATATAGTGATGGCACAGAAAAATGTGGCTGATAAGTAGTATTATGAGTAGAAATGCAACAATTTTCAACAAGCAATTCTATACGTATTATTTTTATGTGTACTAATATAGTACAATTGGCATATGGTAGTTTCATCGCCGTATAAATTGCTGCAGTCAAAATGCAGCCAACAAAAAGTCAAAATGACATGTGGTCGCCGGTAAAGTGGTAGCGGACAAAACGTATCTACCGCAACCAAATACCGGCAACTGCATGACCTGCTGCGCAGTGTGACTTTTTGTCCTAGATATATTTCTTTAAAGTGTAAATTTTTGAATGGAGGCCACCAAACATTTACCTGCTTACATTTTACTGTTTAGAATCTCAGTGTTCTTTAATTGGTGATGCTCTATACCAGCCCCCCACCTTCTCACCTTCCCCTACTCATGGTTTTCTGGCCTGTTTTGGGTGGCCCTTCAAGTGCTCAGCTCCTGTCCTTCATTGCCCTGATCTGTCTTCCTATGCCACCTGGTCCATGAATGCTGTTGCCGCAGCCAGTGTGATGAAAGTGCAATAGGCCTCCCCTACTGTCAGACTGTGTCTGGTTAAGGCATTTAGAGTGTAGACACTGGCTTCAGTCAGGGAATACCCTTGTGCACAATGGAGCACCAACTGGTGGTCGGTGTATCTGAGAAATTTTATTAGGAAGTGTCCTGTGCTTTAGTTGGATCAGGCTTCTAACCCTGGAAAGCAGTGGGTGTACAGGCTCAGCTCACAATCCCTGGCAGACAGAGAAGTTGCACATGCAGGGGAGAGTGGTCCTCAGGCTACACCCAAACAACTTAAAGTTGTAATATTTAGGAGAGCAAGGTACGGAGTACCAATACCTTTCTACTCTTCATAGGCTCCTGTTTCTTGGGGGAAGAATACACTCACTGTGACACCCAAAACTCTGACTGCAACCTCAAGGTTAAAAAGTGAACACTGCTGTCTCTGGGATGTTCTCCCATAAAGCCGTTCAGCTGCTTGTTTATGCATTATGCAAGTGGCAACAATTTGTCCAGTCCCCCTAACATGCAGCGACATTGCGTCCGGAAATGAATCTTGTCGATGACAAGATAGATGGTTCCAATTTGTCCCTGCAACGTAATGACCGCAGTTTTATGACCCCGACATTCTGTCTAGGACCAAACGAACGTACATGGTACAATCTTCTTACTGTCAGGATTGGTGCTAGGTTCTTCATATAAGCTACTATTCAGAAGTTTATTTTTCAGAAAATCACAAAGGTACTGAATTACCCATATTATTTACATATCCACAATGCAGTGCTTGCAACTAATGGAAGTAATGTATTCTCTCTCACACATGGTAAAAAGCAAGTAAAACAGATGTTGTAACATATTGTATTGTTTACTTTGGGAAAGGAGTTCTCTTACTTTGCTCTCCTTTGTTTTGAACACAAAACAGTATTAAAGTATTTAGGTCATTACAATATAAATAAACAACACTCTACTCATATACTCTAGGAAGCAAATTAATATGTTAGCAAAAGTGTTAAACCACTTTTCTGTGTTATATAATACTTCTTCCTGCACTTGTCATGTTAAAAGTGCATTAAACCACTTGAGAGCATGGTTCTACTTGTGGAATTAATCCATGGTTGGATACACTTGGCCTTTGGCCTCATGCCCCAACCATGGATTAATGCCACAGTAGAACCATGCTCTGTCATGGTTTAATGCTTACATATTAGATATGCCAACTATATTTAATTGAGAAATATTGCAGAAATACACTGTTTTTCCTTTTACCAGTGAAGTAAAACATAAAGTTTGAGTAAACAATTAATCCATTTTTTATATATCTTTAATTTAGTACTTGTTTAAATCTTATGACAGAGATATGTTGTTCATTTCAAATTTCTTCTAGTGTCTGAGAATTGCTTTCCCTGTTAAATGTTCCCTAGTATTTTCCTCAGGTCTAAACACAACAATGTAGCACTTAGGAAAAAATATACAGCCCAGTAATCCAGCACTGGAGGCCAGGATTGCAAATATCTCCACAGCAACCATATACTTTCCCTGAGTACTCAAGTAGGCTGGTATGAAAGACAACCAAACACTGACAAATACAAGCATGCTGAAAGTGATAAATTTAGCTTCATTAAAGCTATCAGGTAGCTTCCTTGCATGAAAGGCAACAATAAAACTCACACATGCAAGGGCTCCGAGAAATCCTAACATTGTATAGAAGGCGGTTATTGAGCCTTCATTGCATTCAATTATTATTTTTCCCTCCTGAGATTTCACGTTTTGTTGTGGAAATGAGGGTTGGATTGCAAGCCAACAGATGCATATGAAAACTTGAATATGTAAACAGACAAGGATAATTAAGGCAGGTGTCTTGGCTCCAACCCAATTCCTTAAACTGCTGTTGGGAGTTGTGGCTTTGAAAGCGATGACCACTGTGAGTGTTTTTGCCAGTATAGCAGACACACAAAGGGAAAATATTATCCCGAATGCTGGTTGTCGTAATATACAGTTGATGTTCATAGGCTGACCAATGAATACCAAAGAGCAAAGGAAGCACAACGTAAGTGCCAGCAGAAGAAGGTAACTCAGTTCACGGTTATTGGCTTTCACGATTGGAGTGTCACGGTTCTTAATAAAGATGCAAAGTATGAACACAGTAATTATGGAAAAAATAATTACAACTGCTGCTAATATTGCACCAAGAGGATCTTCATAGGACAGGAACTCAATGACCTTTGGGAGACACCTTGCACGTTTGTAATTGGGCCATTGGTTTTCAGGACATTTTGTACATTCTGTGGCATCTGTAAAAACAGATTAGTTTTAAAAATATATCTGTAAAATAAAGATGACCATAAAATTATTTTTACATTCCATTATTACCCTGGTCAAGTCCAAGTTTTTTTTCTTTCTTTCTTACTGCACACAGCTAATTAGAAGATACTGTACACATTTTATACTGAGAACATGTCAAGGTTATGTTTCTGTATTCATCTTTGTATGTTGCTGTATATAATTAATTCTGGGTCACCTCTGTTGGGGCTTTGGTTCCAATGGGCCTAATGGGTTACCAAAAAACAATGAATAATTACATAACTAACTTACTATCTAAATAAATGTGTATTGAAGCATCCTTTCCCAGTGATGCAGTACAAAAGCGATAAAACAGTCGTACTGCAGTCTTCATGGACAACTATTATATAACTTTTATAAAAGCTTGGGACAAAAAATCTCCCCTTTCTGGTTTGAAATTATGAATGGTTCAGGTTGTGTTTAGCACATGATTAGGTATTCAGGAGTGAAATGCTCTTATTTCCTGGAAAAATGTAAATAGTTGTACAATGTTATAAAGCAAATGACCTATGCATATGAGAAAGTCAGTTAAGCAATTGCATCGGTATATGAAAAAAATCTGTTTTCTTTTTTATTGACAACTCTTTTGAAAATAGTGTTGCCTGGAGTTCTGACAGATCCTTCTGAAAATAGTTGTGGGTGGATTTCAGATGGATTCTTTGGAAAATCCCACCCATTATGTTTTAAAAAAGTCATGAACTACATATTGGGTAGGGATTTTCATAAAGTCATAAAATGTGTTTGCTTGGGGGGGCCTGGAGATGATGGGATTGGGCACCCTGTCGGCACATACGATGTGTCTGGCGGGGGCACATTAGAGAAGGAGGATTGGGCATCCACTTGGCACACAACAAATGGGTTGTTTGCTGGGGGGTTGGAGTTGATGGAGATTGTGCACCCCGTCGGCACACACAATGTGTTTGGTAGAGGGGGAATCATTAAGGGAACGGGGTGGACAATAGCAGAGGGAGGAAGCAGGAGGGATTCCATTAGCAGCTGGAGGGGAAAATGGTGACATCAATATGTTAAATGCACACACGTTACCATCGCTGATTGCAGCAGTGCTTTTCTTTCAAATGAAGACCACTGCAACCAAACTGTTGCCATGGAGAGCTCGCGCATCCATTGGTGCGGTACGGGCACGCCTATTACACTGATCATTGCATTGGAGAGGAGGGTCACACACCTCCTAAACATCTGACTGTCCCAAAACGTTCCTTGCACGCAAGCAAACACAAAAAATAAACAAAACCAGAAGTGATGATGTGCAATGCAAATGAACACTATATTAACACTAAAACACAGCAACTGATGGCAGTTACCATTTGGGAGGGATTGTATTTATAAGTAACAAAATTATATCACAAATTG
Organism: Neoceratodus forsteri; assembly: GCA_016271365.2. Taxonomy (NCBI): domain Eukaryota; kingdom Metazoa; phylum Chordata; order Ceratodontiformes; family Ceratodontidae; genus Neoceratodus; species Neoceratodus forsteri. The sequence goes on from CM028133.1 coordinate 130,647,498, forward strand.
TGAGCGCTGGTGGGAGGAGGGTGGGGGTTATCTCTTTTTTGGTTTTTTCTTTACAGGTTAAGTGAATACTAAATATCTGAATAGTCAGGAGTTTTACTATTTGTGGTATTTTAGAGATACTATTTGGCCCCTGCACACTCCTAATATTAACAAACTGAACTTTTAATGAACTGAAAACTGCAGACTAGAATGCCTGATGCACTTTTCATGTCACCCATGCCAGAGGACAAACATCAGAGAGATGCCAAAAAAAGATCCACGTAGAGAAAAAAACTCCATTGTGACATAATTGCTAGATATCTGCTTCCTCTAACAGAACATGATGCAGTTAGAATTTCAGATAATGATATATGAGTATCACAGAAAAGGTGCCTGGAGAGGCAGCACCAAGGCTGTACAAAGTCATGATTGAACAAAGACAGACACTAAAACAGAAGGAACCATAGAAATCTTGTTAAGGTTCCAGGAACTTTCTGTCAGATACCTTAAACTGCAAAACAAAATAAAATTGATATAAAGTTAAGTTTGCTCTCAAAGAACAGAAAAGTGAACTTCTTAGAAAAAGGAGATGCACAGGTTAATAAATACTAAGTGCAGTAATACGTGTGAACCACTGGGAGGCTATCTCTCTCTCTCTCTCTCTCTCTCTCTCTATATATATATATATATATATATATATATATTAGATATATATTCATGGCAAAAAGTCTCTGTTTAATGCATCAGTTAAGGTTGTTCCACAGTGATAAAAGTGAGGAAATTCGATGTTAGGGTTCCCACCCCCTTGCACCCCAACCCCACCCTGCCCCGACCAACAGGAAATGGGGGTGTGCATTGGTGTCATCCGTCCTATCTCTTACCTCATCCCATGTGTAAGCAAGCTGAGGTGGTGCAAAATAGGATAATGGGGTGAGAGTTAGGACCGATGATCCCAACCCACACCCCGATGCCTGTTAGTGGGGGCGGGGGGGGTGCAAGGGGGTGGGAACCCTAACATCAAATTTCCCGCTTTTGTCACTGTGGAACAACCCTAACTGAAGCATTAAACAGAGTTTTTTGCCATGAATTTCCCTTCTTTTTGAGAATGTGCATTATAAATAGTGAAGTAACGGTAACGCAAACGCAAGTGCAAATGGTAACGCATATGGTGATGCAAACGTAAACAGTAACAGCAACGATGACGCCAAAGGAAACAGAAATGCAAACGGAAGCATGTACAGAAACGCAAATGGAAATGCACACGGTGACGCAATAGGAAATGCAAACAAAAACAGTAATGGAAATGCAAATGTTAACAGTAATGCAAATGCATGTGCAAATGAAAACACAAAGGGTAACGCACATGGTGGCATAGACGGGAATGCTATTGCAAATGGTTTGGAAATGCAACTGGAATCACTAACTGTAACATTAACGAAAACGCACACCCTTTCTTTCCCCAAAAGCTGCATAGAGGAACACAGTGAATACAAAGAATGTATGCATAATAATGAGCCCCGGAGCAGAAAATGAACACTTGGAATACTAAATTGCTCATATTTCAGGAACTGTATGACGTAGAAAAAAAAATTAAAATTTCATATAATTTATGACTGTCCTAGTTAGTTTCGCACTTAACCCGTTAGTGAGGTACTAAGCATTTTTCTGATGAAAATTCCGTATCTTGAAGCGTTTCCAAGATACAGGCCCTGAAAGGCGCAGTGTAGGCCGTAATGTTAGCCTATGGGAGAAATTGTTAACTTCAGAGTACCGTAACTTTGCAGCCCTTTAATATTTTGCCACCAAACCACCAAAAGGCACATCTGTGGGATCTTGGCTTTCATCCCTCCACATTGCAGCCCAAAGGACCAAACCATTCTATTGCAGCAGGGTGGCAAAGATTTCCCATATTTTTGGCAATAGTGTCGCAAAGTAGTGTCGTGATTTGCGACAACTTTCACAAAAAAAAGCATGAAAGTGTCAAATGTGCGACACTACTTTATGACACTACAGTTTACTAAAATTTTAAAAACATATTTCTGGGGTGTTTAACCCCCCAAAATACATGGCTAGCATCCTCAGGGCTTGACTAGGTGAACACAAAAAGAATTATGTCCCTAGAGGGTCCCAAATTTAAATGCCAAGCATTTCTGTGACAATCAACTGAAAGCAAAATGGCGGATTTGCAACACTACAGGGATCATTTGCAACACTAAAAACTGCATTTGCAACACTGTCAAACTTTTTGTTAACTTTTCTCATTGACTGTAATGGGAAACTTGTTTTTCTCGAATAACTTTAGAAATGTTTAATATTTTTTCACAAAGTCTTCAAAAGACACATTGGGAACCCTGGCTGCATGTTCTCTGAAGGTTTTGGACTGGTTGTGCAGACCATGTGACCTGTAGGTGTGAGCAAACAATGCACAAAAAAGCGTAAATACAACATTCTATGATGCTATGTAGCTCTGCAACCGTATATCTGACCATTACAAAACTTGGTAGATCCAGAGATCTATGATACTGCTCCATGCCTGCCAAATTTCAAGCAAATCTGTCTTATGATAGCAAAGTTATTAAGCTGCCAAATTTCATAGTTTAACCTTTAATGGGGTACTCAACCCTAACTATAGTGGCACTACTGAGCCACTATAATATGTATATATATATATATATCTCCTGCCAAATAGGGGTAGCAGCAACCTTTAGGGCAGTACACATGCTTGTATATAATATATATATATATATATATATATATATATATATATATATATATATATATATATATATATATATATATACTATATATATATATATATATATATATATATATATATATATATATATATATATATATATATATATATATATATATATACACACACACACATACATACATACTGTGTATATGTAATAGATATACCACTCTTGGGTGTGCGGTAGCGCTCTGATATACATGCGCCTTGGTATTAGCGTTGTGGCGCAGGAGGCTGAAGGCGAGTGCGTTCAACCACCCAAGGCGTGATGTCAGAGCGCCGACCGCACACCCAAGAGCGTATATCTATCTTATAAAATGGCCCTGTTGTGATGAAATAGTTCACGTGGAGATGATAAATAGTTCAGAATAGGATGTTTAATTTGAATTATTTTAATGAATAAACATTTAACTGGATACCAGTGTAAGTGAATACAATAGTTGAACATTCAGAATAGGCTGTTTAAACAGTTGAACATTAATAGAGTACTATCACTTTAAGAGTGGTTCATTTTGGGAAGAAAACGTGTGTTGAACTCTGGCAGGAAGTGCTTAATGCTTTACAGTGCCAAGAGTGCTGAACTTTAACGTGGGAGTTGAGGCTCATTTTTTCTTTCAGTGCCTTGTGTTTCTTTTATGTTTTGTAGTGCTTTTTCTGGCTCTGTGAGGGACGGTTGGAGGACGGCTGCGGTTTGGGGCTGCACAGTTATTTCTACGCAGCTTCCGGGTGAATTTTCTATGGGGAAGTGCTGTTGATCGTCTTCGGAGTCTGTGTTATTCTGGATCGGGTGAGTCTGTTTGTCCTCTGGTGCTCTGTGGGACCTGGCCAGTATGTATGTCGGAGGCAGTGTTTTCGTTGTGTAAAAGGCGGGCTGCTGCTCTGCAGTAGTGTACAGAGGGCTCTGTGGTGGTTCGGCTGCTGTTCGGTTGGGAATGTCGGCGGTTTGGGGCAAAGCTGTGGTTACTCGCGCTCTCTTCGCTCCATTCTATATAGACTCTGCAGATTGTTTTACTGAAGTTAAGAGAAACTCAGAGCAGGGAGAAGACTTTTATCTTTTTAAACAGAAAGCGAGTTACTTTCAACTCGTGACAGCTTATCACTTCCTGCAAGCGCAGCTTGGTCACGCTATAGTTCAGGAAGGAAAAGGTAAAGTGCTGAAGGATCGGACAACTCTGTGAGAAAGGGAGATTTTTTAACAGAAAGTGAGAGTAGGAAGTAAAGGGAACATGAGTTTGTCTTGTTTTTTCTGCACAGTTAGGTTTGTGTTAAATGGCTTGCATTATATTGTTTTGTAGAATTTAGGTGGTGACAGTGTGCAGTACTAAAAGTTAGTGGCTCTGCAGTAAGAGTGTGAAAATGGCAGGCAGAATTTGCTTTTTAGATGATAGTTTATTTAAAAAGGAGTGGTGGGATCAAGTACATCAGGTTGTACAGTGTGGGATTACTAGTCATATATTTAGTTATGCCTGTGGGTGCCACTTGTGTGTGTGTGTGTGTGTGTGTGTGTGTGTGTGTGTGTATGTGGGTGCTTAACTGCATTAGGCGTGGAGTGATCTCAGTGCTGGTGAGAAGGTTTTGAGGGCTGGAAAGTAGTTTAGGCGTGCGGTCGTACTGGGGCGTGCGTGTTGGGAAATAATGCACGGTCATGTGATGCATTCTGTCCAATCATGTTAGTGGAATTTGTATGATTTACCACCATTTATAAATATATATATATATATATATATATATATATATATATATATGTAGATCCTTCCAAATAGGGGTAGCAGTAACCTTTAGGGCAATACACATGCTTGTGTGTGTGTGTGTGTGTGTGTATATATATATATATATATATATATATATATATATATATATATATATATATATAGAGAGAGAGAGAGAGAGAGAAATAGACAAGCATGTGTACTGCCCTAAAGGTTGCTGCTACCCCTATTTGGCAGGATCTACACAGATATATTTCTAGCTATATATGCCACCTTATCCAATTCTAAACACTATGCAGTCTTAACTACTCTCCCAAAAGGTTGTTTGAAATGGGATGTATTCCTTCTCAAAGATGTGTTTGGTGTAGCGAGGATGAGGGCACTTTATTCCACATTTTTTGGGCATGTCCCAAGGTCTGTTTTTTGTGGGAGGCCATAAGATTGAAAACAAAACAGATTTTTGGCAATGATTAGTTATTTTTTCCTGAAGTATGTATCATTTGGGACTATGAAAGTATTTCTACTAAAGAGCATAAATATTCTATGGCCATGATCTTGCTGTCTGTTGAAAGGGTCATTCTTCATGATTGGCAAGATCAAGGTCATATTTCTTATCAGAAATGGCTACAAGAAATTATATTTAATTTGTGTTTAGAGAAAACAGTAACTAGTGTTCATATCAAACTGAATTCTTATTATGAAAAATGGAGCACGTTGCATACACTACTTACATCTTAGATTAAACGCCTCCCTTTATACTCTCTAATTGGTGTTAGTTTTCTTTTTTATGTCTAGTTTTGTGTACAGTTAAGACAGATGTAGGAGATCAGAGAATTATTTTAGATGTTTATGTTACAGTATGCAATTAGTTTATTAGAGTGTTTGGTAATTTAGATTATTTATGTTTTTCATCTGTATATATATTCATGGCAAAAAACTCCATTTAATGCATCAGTTAGGGTTGTTCCACAGTGACAAAAGTGAGGAAATTCAATGTTAGGGTTGAAAGCCCCCTTCACCCCCCGCCAATATCTTCCAACTGGCATCGGGTGAGTGCTATCATAGAGATCCTAACTCTCACCCCATCCCATGTAAACAAGCTGAGGTGGTAAAGCATAGGATAATGGGGTGAGAGTTAGGACTGATGACCCTATGCACACCCTGATGCCAGTTGGGGGGTAGGTGGGGTGTGGAAGGCTTTCAACCATAATATTGAATTTCCTCACCTTTGTTGCTGTGGAATAACCCTAACTGATGCGTTAAATGGAGTTTTTTGCCATGAATTTCCCTTCTTTTTGAGAATGAAGACTATAAATAGTGAATGGAATGTGGTGGTGGGAGCACGGGCCCTTCAGGCCTCACGCCCTCACCACGTGATTTTTGGTCACATAGTAACAGTAAGTGCAATGCAAATGCAAGCGCAAATGGTAATGCACATGGTGACACAAATGTAAATTGTAATGCAAACGGTAATAGAAACGCAAGCACAAAGTGATGCCAAAGCAAACAGTAACAGAAATGGAGACGCAATCGCATACAGAAATGCAACTGGTAACACGCACGGTCATGGTAGTGCAATTGGAAATGCAAATGGTAACGGTAGCAGCAACAATAATGCCAAAGGAAACAGAAACGGCAATGCAAATGCAAGTGTGTACAGAAATGCAAACTATAATGCGTATGGTCATGGTAATGCAATTGGAAACACAAATGCTAATGGTAACAGCAACGATGATGCCAAACGAAACACAAATGCAAACGCAAATGGAAGGGCAGCCACAAACGCAAATGAAAATGCGCACGGTGACGCAAATCAAAATGCAAACACAAACAGTAATGGAAATGCAAATTGTAACAGTAATGCAAGCACAAACAAAAATGCAAAGGGTAACGCACATGGTGGCTTACACAGGAATGCTAACGCGAACGGGTACGGAAACGCAAGTGGAAAAGCTAAGTGTAACAGTAATGGAAGCGCACACCCTGGTTTTCCCCACCAGCTACATAGAGAAACACAGTGAGTACAAAGAATGTATGCATAATAATGGGCATCGGACCAGAAAAAGAGCACTTGGAATATTAAATTGCTTCTCTCTCAGGAACCGTATGACGTAGAAAAAAAATTAAAATTTCATATGATTTATGACTTTTCTAGCTAATTTTGTTCTTAGCCCCCTAGTGGGGAGCTAAACATTTTTGCGACGAAAAGTCCGTATCTCGAAGCGTTTCCGAGATACTGGCCCCAAAAGGCTCGGCAGATGCCGCAATGTTAGTCTATGGAAAAAAGTGTAAAGTTCAGAGCACCGTAACTTTCCATCCGTGCAATATTTTGTTACCAAACCATGGAAAAGCACATCTGTGGTATGTTGGCTTTCTTCCTTCCAAATTTCAGCCCAAAAGACCAAACCAGTGTTTTGCAGCAGGGTGGCAAAGAATTCCTGTTATTTTCCTCATAGTTTCGAATAGCGTGGCAAATCACGACACTGTCGCAAAAAAAATCACGAAAGTGTAGCAGGTTTGACATTACTTTGCGACACAACATTTCCTAAAAATTTCAAAAACATATTTCTGGGGTGTTTAACCCCAAAATAAAGATATGCCTAGCATCCTCAGGGTCCAATTAGGTAAACACAAAAATAATTGTGTCCCTAGAAGGTCCCAATTTTAAATGCCAAGCATTTCTATGATCAGTAACTGAAAACAAAATGGCAGATTTGCGACACTACTGGGGTCATTTGCGACGCTAACAATGACATTTATGACACTGTCGAACTTTTTGTTAACTTTTCCCTTTGACTATAATGGGAAACTTGTTTTTTGAATAACTTTTGAACCATTCATTATTTTTTCATGAAATCTTCAAAAGGCACACTGGGGACCCTGGCCACATGTTCCCTGACATTTTTGGACCTGTCACGCAAACCGTGCGACCTGTAGGCATGAGCAAAGAATGCACAAAAAAGGGTAAATGCACTATGGAATGTTGCTTAATAACTCTGAAACTGTATATCTGACTGGTACAAAACTTGGCAGATCCCAAGATCTATGCTACTGATCTGTGCCTGCCAAATTTCAGGCAAATCTGTCATATAGTGGCAAAGTTATTAAAGTGCACAATTTCACATTTTAACCTTAAATGGGGTACTCAACCCTAAATATAGTGGCACTATCATGCCACTATAATATATATATATATATATATATATATATATATTTTTCATTGCAATAAACTTTGTTAATGCATCAGTTAGGGTTATTACTAAAGCGACAAAAGTAGGGAAATGTGATGTTAAGGTTTCCAACCCTAACAACTCACCCACACTCTGCACACACTGACAGGCATTGGGGGAGGGTCCTTGGGGTCATCAGCCCTAGCACTCACCCCGTTCCATAAGTAAATAAGTAGAGATGGACACAATATAGGAGAATAGGGTAACCGTTATGGCTGACAACCCCAAGGCACACCTCCAATGCCTGTCAGTGTGTGCACAGTGAGGGTGGGTTGTTGTAGCTGTAAACCCTAACATCACATTTCCCTACTTTTGTTGCTTTAGAAACAACCCTAACTGATCCTTTAACAAAGTTTTTTGCAACCACCCCTTCACAGATGCGTATATGTATGTAGCTGTGGAAGCAGAGGGCCCTCTGGGCCATGCACTTCCATTTAGAGGACAACAGTAACCAAATTGCCATCATAGTCATCTTATTACCCCATATCATGTTTGTTGTATAGAACATTTTCAAATCCTTGCCAAAATGTAATTCTGCACAACTGCAATGCCATTCCATGCCATAGGCCAGAAACACAGTCTGGCCAGCATTTGAAAAATGACAGCTATGACATACATGAGATGAGGTAATAACAAGGCTTTGTTGAAAATCTTTGCTGAAAATATTTAACATTTCTGAAATTAGGAATGTGCATTTCAAATTTGCAAGGAATGGTCCTAACTTTGCCAATTTTACATATTCTGACCCCAAATTTTCAGCATTGCCTTCTTATGACCCCACGTTATGAATAAGGGCAGTCAAAATTTCCAAATCTCACAAAAAAGTGAATTCACAAAGTGACCTCGAAATCACCTTTCAGGCAGGAGTTGCATAATGACTGTCCTGTTTTTCATGGAGTGGTAACTCAAAAGGCTATGTTGAAAATTTGGGGTCAAAATGTTAAAACACAGCTGAGTTATGAACCAGAGTTGAAATCCCCATTGAAATACATTGAATCACAGCATGAAATAGGATCCTGTTTCTCAAAAGGATCCTTTCTTGTGCTTCCCCATCGATTGCAATTGGATTAGCATGATGTAAAATCCTGTTTCACAAAAAAAATCCTGTATCTTGTTTTCCCATTGTTTTCAATGGGAAAGCACAAAAAAGGATCCTAGACACTAGTGAGGCCCCACCTGGAGTACAGTGTACAGTTCTGGAGACCTTACCTATGTAAGGCAATAGACAGGGTAGAGAAGGTTCAGAGGAGGGCAACAAAGATGGTGCATGGATTGCATCACAAGTCCTATGAGGATAGGTTGAAGGAACTGCACATGTACTCCCTGGAGGAGAGGAGGAAGAGAGGGGATATGATAGAGACATACAAGTATCTTACAGGGAGGAACAGGGTGCAGGAATACACTATTTTTAAGCAAAAAAGATGTTCCAGGACTAGAGGGCATGTGATGAAGTTGGAGGGAGGACGATTCAGAGGAAACGTGAGGAAGAATTTCTTCACAGAATGGGCGGTGGACAAGTGGAACACCCTGCCAGAGGAAGTGGTGGGGGCTGCAACAATCACGGGATTTAAGAATTTATATATTTATTTATTTGCTTTTGTTAACCGGGTAAGCACACTAGACAACCAAGTGCCTATTTTCAGGTGCGACCCAGGAGTGTTACAAGTAAAGTGAGTACAGGTACAGTGATGAAGACAATGCATCATGCAGAAAATAACAGGCATCACAGGGATTACAGTAGGTACAGGATACAGAGAATACCAGGCATCACGGGGAAATTACAGCCGGTGCCAACAATAATTAGAATAACTGAAAGTACAAAAACAGTACGGTATTGGTACATACTGGGTAATGGGGTAGTAAGACAGTAACAGGCGACTTACTAGCACAAAATAATTCAGTGGAGAATTAGTACAGGGAGGACTTGAATAGAAGGCATACTAGGGAAGCTTACAGAGGGTATAACGGGCTATGAGGGGACAGCCTTGGGTGGCATGACAGTATCTAAGAACTTAGTGGGACGTGAGCAAAGTGGGGAAGTGAGTACGGGGGTGGGAATGGGGGTGTGTAACATGTATGATCAGGGAAGAGGGGACTGGGGGTAAGTGCCCGGGGGGGAGGGCGAACAGTGCCAAGTCAGGTACAATTGCTCAGAGTGGTCCGTGAGGATAAGTGCAGAGGTGCTATGGCCACCATCCAGAAATCCCTGGGTGGGAAGTAGTTGGGTAGGGCTAGAAGGCTACGAGGTGCGGGGACACGCTGAAGAGTGTTTTAAAATGTTCCAAAGGGAGGCCTTAAAGCTAGTATGGGAGGAGGAGATGGGATAGACATAAAGGAATTCTGGAGGTCAGGGGGTAAGAGGCAACAGGCTTCTAGGAAAACATAAGCTGAACTTACAAGCTCAAATGGGCAGACTGGGTGGGCCATAGGCCCCTATCTGCCGACACTGTCTATGTATCTATGTATCTATTGTGAAACAGCACCCTAAATAGGATTAATCCCATTGAAGTGAATGGGAAAGCACCATAGAGGAACCTGTTTCATGCTAATCCCATTTCATAATGTCGCTTGTACTGTAGTGATTCCACACCCCCACATCCGATCACCATATCCATAAAAAAAAACTGGTTGTCTGGTAGTCTAGTGGTCCCTCCACCCTCCCTCCCATGTCCAATCGCAGTCTCCCTAAGTTTAAAAAATCCTGGTAGTCAAATGGTCAATCCCTCCTCTCCCTGATGTCTGATCATCATCCCTATAATGAAAAAAGAATACCAGGTAGTCCAGTGTTCCATCCCCCCTTCCTGATGTCTGATCGCCATCTGTTTTTTTTTAGAAAGAATCTGATACTCTAGTGGTCCTTCCGCCCTTCCCAGTGTCCAATCCCCATCTCCATATAAAAATAAAAATTACCTGATAGTCTAGTGGTCCCTCCCCTCTCCTTGATAACCCTTCCCAGAAAGCCCATTAATTTTCCTGGTGGTCTAGTGGCCCCCATCCCCACCCAGTTAGGTGATGACCAAAATCCTGCTCCTCCCCCCATTCCTGATCTGCGATCAGCATTACCCCGCCTCACTCATAGCTAGCTACAGATTCTATATTAATGAGCACCTATTCTATCAATGCTCATTCGCAGCTCAGTCTGCTGCCAGCTGTGGAGGTGAGAGGACAGCTGTGCTGGTCACAGACAGGGAATCGGGATGGGGAAGCAGGGTGGTGGGTTATCACCTAACAGGGTGGGGGTGGGGGCCACGGGACCACCAGGAAAATTAATAGACTTTCAGGGGAAGGGGACTGGGGAGAGGGGTGGGACCACTACCTACCAGGTAGTTTTTATTTTTAAATTGGGATGGGGATCAGACACAAGGGGAGGGCTGTGAGACCACTAGACTACCAGGATTTTCTGTTTTTATAAGCAGGCGGCAATCAGGCATCAAGGGAGGGGAGAGAACACTAGACTACCAGGTATTTTTCTTCTACAGGGATGGCGGCGCAGACATTGGGGGTGGGAAGGACCACTAGACTACCATTTTTTTTTACTTACACAGATGGCGATTGGACATGGGAGAGGGGGGGGCCACTAGAGTACAAGGAACAACAATCAGCGGGTGACACCAGGGAAACCCAGAATGGCAATTGGTGGGTGGGGGTTGCCACTAGACACCAGGGAATATAGATAAATACTGCATTTATTTATTATTAATATTGGGAGTCAGAGACACCTATCATCAGGTGGGGGGTGCCACTAGACTCCAGGGAAAAGAAAGTCTCACAGCCCACACTGCAGCCAGCAGCACAAGTTCAGCTGTGGCTGCACAAGTGAATAAATCCCCCCGTTCTCATACAGAGAATGTGGCAAAGCAGTCATCTCACTAAGTTGGGCACCAGGAATTTGGGGTACTTAGAAAAGGTATTTCTAGACATAATTTAAAAAACAAGCAAGCATCAGAATATAGCTAAACAGGTCCAGTTTAGCTAGGTTCTGATGTTTGTTTTTTTAAATACATTCAGTTTTTATTCAGTTTTATGTGTTCTCTTTCTCTCACAAACTGAAAAAAAAAATGGTGGGAGCTTGAAAAAGTATTTCCCACCTACGACACAGGATGACCTGTCTGCAAAAAGGGAATATGTGCCTGTGAAAAATAATTCATTTCTATGCTGAACATCTATAATTTCTCATTGAAAATTATGGGAAACTTTGAAATTTAATAACTTTGTATATAATTTATATTTTTTCACCAAACCTTCAAAAGTCACATCTGTGAAGTAAAGGTGTTCTACCCTGAAAATTTCAGACCACAATTTAAAACAGTTTCTGAGATACAGGAGGACAAAGAAATTGCAAAACACACATAAATGAACAATATTTCAGACTCTGTATCTCAGAAACTGCACAAGTAATTCAAACAACATTTTTCACAGCAACAGACTACACCACAAGATTATGCATGCACAATTTCATGCAACGCCATTGAACCATTGCAAAATTATTAAGTACAAAAATTGGGCTTTAACATGGAAGTGATCCCTCAACCCTGACCTCAGGGGTGCTACCACACCACTATTAGATATAGATATATAGATATTTTACTAATTCTTATCTCCCTGCATGGTGTTGGCTGGGAGGGAAGGATGGGGGGGGTAGTATAAATCATGTTTAATTACATTGTGTGGGTGTGTTGTTCTTAAATGTGTTATATGATTGTATTTCTTTTGAGAAAGGTGTGATGAATAAAATAAAAAAAAGCTGCTGCTGTATACGTCAAGGAGTGTGCTAGACAGCCATCCTGATATACACTATAAACTGACCACATTGTGCACCCTACTATGCCAAGGAGCCCCTACAAAACTTAGGTATTGCCTCTTATGGCACATTACGTTTTCTTTTTGATGCAAATTCTAGTGAATAATTTAAACCATATAAGTACTGTATGAAACATATGAATGTGATGATTACATGATTTTTACCAGTTGAAACATACCAGAGTGGTTGCTGATCTCGTCTTTTGCACAGGGCATACAGTCAAAACAGCAGACAGGCTCTCCCCTCCGAACAGCTTTCCAGAACCCAGGGGAACAACTTTCGCTGCAGACAGATACAGGTATCTAAAGGGTAAACAGAATCAGATGTAGGGCTTGTGTTGATGTTGTATGTATTATTATGTGCTGTTTAATCTAATACAGATAATTCTCTATGTTATTCTTTGATATGACACTTCTGAATGAATGATGGCATTTGGGCAGTAATAGCAAATGTATGGTACTGCAGCATAGCATATGTACTTTCCAAAGCACCTGCTCATGAAATGCTGTGTGTCTGCATGTGTGGGCCTATGGGCCACATAAGCAAGGGAAAGGCAGGGTCATTTTTTTAATATCCTATTGGAAAGGTTCAGGGCATCTTAAAAACATACTTATATAGATATACAACTACATTAAATGAAAATAATTAATAGTGACAAGATGATATAATAGAAAATAATTACAGAAAATTACTGAAGGCTAGGTCAAATAGATGGAACTTCAAGACCTCTTTAAAGGTCATCCTCAAGAGGGCAGAACAGATGTAGGATTGCAAAGAATTCCAAAGCAAAGTAGCAGCCTTCCTAGATGCACTGTCTACATATAATATCCGCCTTGACTGTAGGACATAGGCCCATCTCGGTAGAGTGGAATGGGCAGACAGGGATATATACTAACAGGAGATCTTTTAGGCAGCCAGGTCCCAAACTGTCTATTTCCTTGTAAACCAACAAGGAATATGATGAAGCTAATGAACCACCAAACTGGCTACCAGTGAAGCAATGCAGTACTGGCATGATACTGTATGCCATGACTGAGATGTCCTAGCAGTCAACTGGACTGCTGTATTCTGCACCAGCTGCAAGCAATGGATCATATCTGGAGATAATCCTAAGTAAAGAACATTACAATAATCCAGTCTAGATGTAACCAAAGCATTGTTTAATTTAGTTTAGTTCAGTTTAGTTTAGTTATTTCACCAGGAAAAGTCTCTGTTGAGCAAGCTCATTTACAAGGAGGTTCTGGGAAGGACAGCATACAATAAAAAACTAGGTGCAATAATATACAATAGTAAGGATGATACAAACATACTGTAGCACAATAAACTTATAGGAAGGTGTACACTACAATACAGATCATTTAGATAAATTATTACTAGAAAGAATGATTGATAATGCCTTTCCAAAATGCGTAGAGAAGGTATAAACAGCAGTACAGAATTTAATAAAGTATAACAAGAAAAAGTGCTTAATAATGCCTATCGAATACATATGATGCTGTTTAAGAGTGGGCATATATTATCATAATCATGTCCCCTGGCACAAGGTATGGTTTAATTCACAGGACATTACAAACACTAGGTGAAAAAAGCCACTATGGATTAATGGTGACACCTGATATTGTAATGTCACCTTGCAGTTCACAATGCATCCTCAATTTTGACCCTATCCACAGCTGCCATTTAAAGATGGTAAAGTGATACCAGAAGCAATCTTTGCTCAAACATGGGAACCCAAGTTGACACATCTGTCTTCCCTGGGTCAAGACTGAGCCAGTTGGAGGTCATTAAGTCATTAGTTTCCCTGGGTTCCTCCATGTCAGTTCGACACCCATATGGTAACCATCAGTACAGTGACACCAAAATGCCGATGGCAACCAGGTCGCACGTGAACTGTGCCACCCGACAGCCATCACATCCAAAGCACCAGGACACATTCTGGCTGTCTGCGGGGGCTTTGCCTCCCGCACCCAAAAGAAAATAATATAATCATTTCCAGGTTGGAGGTGTAGGGAGAATAGCACAACACCCCTGGGGCGGCAACAACGGTGGGGGTTGCAAAATACAGTCACCAGAATGACTGTCACACATTTTTTAGCACCCACATTGCTGTTGCCATAATGGTTTCATTGCATTGATGGCATAACATTTCCATGAAACATTGGCAAAAAACAAAGGCTGCATAATTCTCATTCACTGCACAAGACAGGTATAGCTGGGTATCATCAGCAAACCAAAAAAGCTCCAAATCATACTGCTTTATGATTTCACCCAGTGGCAGTTAGTGGTGGGCAAAGTGAGAAAACTTAATTACATGGAATAATCCATGAATTCCACCTGTTTTGCTGAGCGAAATGCAAAATTTCTCCCAGCAGAATGGCAAAATTACTCCAGTGAAATGGCAAAATTTCACCTTCTGCAGCAAAATTCCACCTTCCACAGTGCAATTCCACCTTCCACAGTGAAATTCCACTATGGAAGGTGAAATTTCACCCGTGGAAAGCAAAATTTTGCAGAGGAGGGCAGAATTTCACCCGTGGAAAGCAAAATTTCACCTTGGCGAAATTCTGCCTAAGGCATGGATATTTCACAAATTACTCCATGTGACAAAATCAGCCACTTTGCTGGCAGAATATAAATTTGCTGCATTTCTGATTGCAGTATGTACACCGTGCACAACATGGGGGCAAGGACTGAGCCCTGTGGTACTCCACAGCAGAGCACAACTGTGCCAGGGATATAATTACCCAAAATGACTTGTTGTACCCTGCCCGTGATTTAGGACTTCAACAACTGCCACACTGTACTGGTGAGTCCTACATAATGCCTCAGGTGATCTAGCAGTACACCTTTGTCATTATCTCAAATGTCAATGAGACATCAAAAGGGACTGAGATTGACAAGTACCCTATGTCCCTTACCAGGAGGAGAGCATTGAACACAATAATGAAGGCAGTTTCAGTGTGGTGACAAGGTCAGAAACTTGACTTGAGAGCCTCATAGATGTCATATTTTTCCAGCTACACCACCACCGTCTTGACTACAGCACCTTCCAGAAAAGGGAAGATTTAAGACAATCCTATAATTTCAAAGAACATCAGGGTCTAGAAATGACTTCTTTAGGAAGGGTCTCATCATTGCCTCTTCAATTCAGTTGAAACACTCCCTTCTCAAAGGAGCACCTGATGATATCCATAATAAGAGGACCTGTGGTCTCTCAACAACCCACAAGCAACCATATTGGCCCTGGGTCCAGCATACAGTATGTGACATGATGCCACAAGATCACCCAGAGCACTTTATCTATCAGCTGGATCAAAATCCTGACAGGGTGGAAGATTGCCCATGCTTATCTTTGACTGAGCACAGCTGGCACAAGGCATCCCACATTTGAACATCCCAGCCTGAACAGAGGATCCAGTGTGAAGGAAGACAGAAAGTACTCTTCCATACTGCAGGCATGATGGGTTTGACAATCTGTCTGCAGTGTGGCAGAGTTAGGACTGTCAGTTCCTCCCTGCAGCAATCCCCTTGATAAGAAATATGTCTTTTGTATGTGTATTGCAAGCTAATACTCATTATAATAAATCCACTGCAGATCATCTACACAACAGTAGGGCTACAATTCATGACACCAATGGCCCAGGTTTGGAAATGAGTCTAGACCATCGGGGGCAGGCTAGAGGGAGGAGAACTGATCTCTTTAGAGCCCATTCTCCTCCTCCACTGAGGTAGGACCACATCCTCATTGCAATACTGCCACCTGGATGACCACAGGTGGCAGTGTAGCTGAGGCCACTGAGTAGGAGTGGAAGATGCTGGCTAGGGTCCTGAACTATGCAACCAATGTAAGCACATGGATATTGGTCCCATTCATGCACCAGTGTCTTCTAGGGAACCAAGGGGAGAAAACAACAGAAAGTAATCCTGGTGATGGCTTCTTAGGGACCCTGGTATACCTAGGCCAGTCACCACCAGCTTGCCTTCTGCCTGATACTTTTCATGATCAGGGGTATATCCCATCCACCCCATACTCCACCAAAGAGGTAAGTCACGGTTTCATGGAGAATAGCAAGCACAGGTATGTGGGGGCTAGGGGAGGTGCCATAGGGTTCCTTGGGGAACCAGTGCAGAAGAAAAAGTATAAAATATTAAAACAATGAAATTATAATCAGGGCCCCTACTTTTCTGTGGCACAGTGGGACTAAGTTCTGCGGCAAGACTACCATTTGCCGCAGAACTTCTGCGGTGGTGGTTTGTAATTTCTGCGGAAGTTCTGCAACACTAACAAAGTACCACATCACAGTGACAGCTTCTCATCCTGACTTCACTTTCATGGCAGTGGTTATAGTAATCAGGATGATGGAAAGCACAGTAACACTAGTTCAAAAAAATAACAGAATTATGAAAATAATTTTATGCCTAAAAAAGCAAAACAAATGTCTCTCCCTTAAGGTCCTAGCCTGTTAAATAAATGACATGTGCAGAGGGGATCTTATGTGATAAATAACGTATTTCCATATGCATGCTATTTATCCCACTAATGAGGTTTTCACTGTCTATCACTTATATATTTGTATGTGCTTTCTACACCACTCATGAGGTTTCCACTTTGTATCACTTATACATTTATATGCAATCTGTAACATACATACAAATGTGTGTGTGTGTGTGTGTGTGGTGAAAGAGACAGAGATACTGTATATGTGTGTGTGTGTGTATAAATATATACATATATATTTTTAATTTCCATGAACTTACATCCTCATTCATACAGGTCCCATTAGAAATGGAATAGAGGAGTTATTGCAAAACTCATTTTTGATGTCAACCTGCTTTCCCTGACGCACTGCGTAACACCATCAGGCCATGACATGCATGTGAACTGATTGTGAGATAGAGTTCTCCAGACCAGCACAATGTGTCCACCATGTGACAGAACACTGCACCATACCTTCCCAGGTTCTGAGCAATGATGTGTTCCACCAATCCTTGTGCTGCCCAGCCAGCTCCCTGAGATAATCTCTGAACCTGAGTTGCCGGCATGGAAACACAGCATGCTACCCTCTGGCCCAACAGCTGTTCCTGCACACAACATTTCTCCATAACTTTTAGGTGATTCTATCAACCAATGACAATATGTAATCAATAGCCCTGGCAAAAATGCATACAGTGCAATTATTTATTTAATGGGTCTATTCTTTCAAAAGATCTACACATTATTATATTCCACTTTTCTGGGCATAATTACTTTATTTTTCTTAAAAATTACAGTTAAATTCATTTTACCAATTATTCATTTCAGATGGCATCTCTATACCTTAAAGGCACAAATAGGTTTGTACAAAGTGAGGTATGGACTTAACAGGTCTGTGCAATTGACAAGGTTTTGTTTAAGTTGGCCCTAGTGCAATAATGTAAGACTGAAAATTGTATTAGACTGTAGTGCAGGTTGAGCAAATATCACCATGCATGATGTTCTGTGCCACCATCTCTGGCAGTGGGAGCTGTGGTAGATAAGTGACTGTTCATTTCTGTTGCAGATTGCAGACATTTCATTAGCTAATGTATGATGTTATAGCAATGGTAACATCACATTCTTAGCATATGGGGGGTTTTGGATATAAAAAGAGGGGAAGGGAACCAGATTCTATGGAAAAACAGAAATATTAATAAAAAATCAACAAGAAGAACGAATTCTGCGGCACCGCAGAAGTTCTGCACTACATTGCAAGTTCTGTGCAAAATTCTGTGGCTGCAGAATTCTAGGGGCCTTGATTATAATGAATCTTAAACACAAATCTATTCTGCAGTGACTGAGACTGCCTCCAAGAATGCTCCAGCCTCTATTCCTTGGTCTTCAATTGCCTCATATTGTCACAATGCCATGGCATGGTGCAGCTAGTGGTTAAGAGATCAATACAGTAGCCTTGTAGGGGGCCACGGAGGCACCAACAGCATTCACAATCCCCCCAAATTATTGCCTGCCCCACCCCTCACCCCATCTTGACCATTTTGCAGAGCAATGCTGGAAAATAGGCTGGGGTGTGTCAGGGGTATGACCAGAATTTGTGCAGTTCACAATGTCACAGACACATGTTTAGGTGGCTAGAGGGTGCATATGTAAGCAATAAGAGACAATGGGGTATGCAGGGAACAGATTTTACCACATGACCAGGAGAATAATGAGGCATGGGGCTGCAGGCAAAGTGCCTTTAGCCACTGGACGTGTGGTAAAATTTGGTCCATGCTGTGGCAGTGTAAACACTACTATGGGAAACAAGAGGTTAATACCTTGGCTGAGGATGAGAAAATGCAAGGAATGCAACATGAACAGGCAAGGGTGGTGCCTCCCCAGGTGTTGCTGATTAGAGGGATTGTTGAAAGGCAGAGAGAATCCAGAAAGGAGTCAGTTAGAAGCTGGAAACTGCTGCAGGGAGGAGATACCTCTAGGCATAGAGCCCTGCAAGATGGAGAGTGGAATGTAAGACAGGAACCAGAGCAGAAAGCCAAGGAGAATGGTTAATTGTTGGAGAGATCCTTTGGGGAGAAGTTGAAACCTGTTGCTGAGAAAGAGACCATTTCTAGAGCAGAGTGTTCTGAGGTAAATGATCAGCCTAGCCAGCTGGGCCAAAAACAGTGAGTGAAATGTACTGCTGATAACAGCCTGCAAATAAGGCTAAAAGGGAAAACTGTTTGTGTTTTATTTGAGACTGCTGGCCCACAAACCGTTTGTTTTGTTTGAGACTGTATATTGAAAAACACTGCTGGCCACCTAGGTGGTTCAAAGATTCCTTTTGTCAAGTCAGCCTGAAAGAACTGTTTTGTGCTAACCTTTATGTTACCTGACCAGGCTGGAGAAGTTGAACTGACTGATTATGCTTTTCTGGAGCAGTAACTTACATTTGGAGCAATAAAAGTACATTTTCTTCTGTGAAATTTAAACCCAGCATATTGCCTCTCCATCTACCATAGGCCAGCTTGTCATATGTGGTGTTAGCAGTGGGATTTGAACCCCTGCTGGAGGAGCAGGACTAGTTACATTCTGTAAAAATGAATTTGGAGAAATTGCTGAAGTTCCTTGCTGAACAACAACAACAGGCTTTCAGGCAGCTGGCTCAGCAGCAGCAGGTGGCACAACAATGGGCCCAAAAAGTGCAGCAGGAGGCACAACAGCAGGCCCAACATGCACAGCAAGCCCAATAGGAGGCATAACAGCAGTTTCTTATATAGCCGGGGCAACATCAACAGCAGCTGCTGCAGTCCCTGGTGCAACAGCCGCAACAAGATCCTACTGGTGAGGCTGGTCCAGCTATCTTGGAGCCAGGGGTTCCTAGGATGAACACCCTGCTGACCAAAATTACATCTAAGGATGATCCTGAGACCTTCCTGGTAATGTCTGAGCAAATGGCAGAAGCTGCTGGATGGCCCAGTCCACAATGGGCTGTCTGCCTTGCACCCTGTCTGAGCGGGGAAGCCCAAGCAGCCTATTGAGCTATGGACAGTACCACAGCTGGGGAGTACACAGAGGTGAAAGTGACAATCCTGGACTGCCTAGGTATCAACTCAGAAAGTTACCGACAGAGGTTCTGGAGCTTCATATTTGTAGCAGGTGCATGGCCTAGAGCAGTGGGACAACAATTGTGGGACCTATGTTGGCATTGGCTAAAACCCAAAGGACACAGTGGCCTCAAGGTGGCTGAGTTAATCATCTTGGAACAATTTCTGAACATCCTGCCTCCGGGAATTCAGAGCTGGGTCCACAAACAGAAGATCACCAGGCTAGCAGAGGCCATGCAGATCTCAGAACAAGTGTTGGGTGCAGAACTCTCCTCACACTCCATGACCCAGCTTACAAGGTCAGCTGGGAAGATGGGGCATCATCCCATTAGCCAGACTGAAGGAATATCGGCTGGAACTGTGAAGGGACCTTGGGCATGTGGGGGTTATGGGCCAAATAAGGGTCAGTCTCTGGGAAAGACAATGACCCAGCAGCCCTGGGAGACATTTCCTGAGGGTCTGCTGCCTAAACCAAGAGGCTCACCCCATAGCCAAGACACAGGGGCATGTTTCTTATGTGATCAGAAGGGTCATTTTGTGAAGAACTGCACCCACATGGACTGTACGTTCATAGACTACACATTTACAGATGTGTATTCACTGTGCAGTGGGGGTTGGGGCTCTGAATCCCAGGATGTTGTGGTCCTTGTCAAGGTAGAAGGAATAGAGACAGAGACTGTGGTGGACTCAGGAAGCCACCAGACCCTAGTCAGGGTGGCCCTTGTGAACCCCCGATGCTGGCAGGACCAGAACCCATCCCTATCCAATGTGTGCATGAGGATGTAAAGGCTTACCCTGGTACTATGGTTACACTTACTCTGGGGAGGCCGAACAGGGACTATAAAGGTGGGGGTTGCCATGGGGTTATCCTCTCCGGTGTTACTGGGGAGAGAATGGAAATGGTTTGCTGACTTATGGAAAGCAGACTTATCTTTGGTAATTACTCGGTCTCAGGATCGTGAAGGGAGGGGGGCCAGTCACCTGTAGCTGGGAGAAGTTTTTCCCTTTCCTGACCCAGGGATTTTTAACTCCCAGACATGAACCCGCAAATCTAAGCGAGAATGTAGGGCAGCAAAGAAAAGGGGTCCCAAAGGGGCAGGTGCACAGGAGGGAGGTGAAGCAAAGGCAAAAGTGGGTCCAGACCCACAACTCAACCCTAACACTGACCCACCTAACCAAAGTCACAGAGGGTCATCCTTTTCAGAGCAAGATGTGTTAAAGCATTGCCTGGACATTGCCAAAGAACAACGTGCCGATGGCCTACTCAGCCAGGTATACACCCAGTTGGCTGTCAGGGAAGGGGAGGTGGTAGATGAGAATCGAGCAGCACCCTATCCTCATTTTGAGTTACAAGGGGGTATCCTGTATCAAGTTAGTAAGGAAGCCCAGGTGGGGATACCCAGCATCAGTTGCTAATCACTAAAGTCTTTCAGGAGGAATTACTACGCCTCGCCCACTCTATTCCTGTTGCATGGCACTGTGGGGTAGAGAATACACTAGCCTGACTGTTACCCCAATTCTTTTGGCCAGGCATCTATCAACATGTTAAAGATTACTGTGCATCTTTTCCTGAGTGCCAGTTAGTAGCTCCAAAGAACAGTCTAAGGGCCCCTTTAGTGCCCTTACCTGTTATGGAGGCACCATTTGACCGGATTGGGGTTGATATAGTGGGACCCCTTGAAAAAAGTGCAGAGGGGTACCAATACATTCTGGTGATTGTAGACTATGCTACCCGGTACCCTGAGGCCATCCCATTATGAACCATTTTGGCTAAAATTGTAGCCGGGGAACTATTAAAAGTCTTTAGTCATATGGGAATACTGAAGGAAATGTTGGCTGACCAGGGAACTAACTTCATGTCCTGCCTGACTCAGGAGGTTTGTACTTTATTGTGAATCAGCTCCATAAGGACCACTATCTACCATCCTCAGATGAAAGGCCTCATGGAGTGATTCAACAAAACCCTTAAAACAATGCTTCAAAAGTTCATAACCACTGAGGTCAGGGACTGGGACAAATTATTTCCTTTACTGATGTTCGTGTAACAGGGAGTCCTCTTATGGAGAGAAATATTAAAACATTTTGTAAGAAAAAAATACCCCCCCCCCCTTTTCCTAATTTCACTCTATCCTGTCTTCTTCTGTGTATTTCTTATCTATCCTAATTTTCTTTTCAGGGTGGCCAACCTGGCAATCTTTTAAAATCTCTTCTTTTCTGTCTATTTATGCCCCTGAATAATATTTTTGCATCAGAATTAAGAAAAGGCTGGAATGTAGCTGTATAAAAAAAATAGTGTAGGGCTTTAAATAAGTATAAATTGCCCTTATGCAGCTATCCCCAGCAAACCACATTGTCTAAATGTGGTGAATGCTAGAAAACATAGTGTTCACTTCCTAAAGTGATATTGTTGATACCCCCTAGTCAGTAACAAAGTTCATAGCAATTGAAATAGCTCAAGATTTGCTAATTGTAGTCACATGACTATGAGGTTACAGAATAAAATATATATAAACTCTCCACCAGGGGTAGTTTTTTGAGAGGTGGGTCAGTAGTTGACTGACTACAGTGCAAGGAGGTTGTGTGTAGATTTTCACAAAAGTGTTATTTGTAAACTTTTGTGACAGATCCCCCCCCAAAAAGCATTACTTTACAATCTGAAGTCACTCAAATGCATTCCTTAACAGCTGCTGAGAGCACGTGGCCCTTCAGGCCCCACACTCCCACCAACTCATCCATTTCTCCCTAACATCACAATACAAGTACTAATTATCATATGTGTAACACCCAGGTGACGCTATCCCAAGGGCTACTACCCCTGCCTGCTTAACTACTAACAGGTTTAGGGGCCTTGTTCCAATGGCAGGTGCCTCCACCCAGAGGTCAGGGTTTACAGTAGTTAAACTAACTTGGTCACAGCCCTCTGGGACACTGTAACCCCACTTTCTTCCCACTAGTGGCCCACACAATGCATCAGGAATATCTTCACAATGTACACTTACCCCCAGGACTGGCTCAGTCGACTGGACTCTGGGGACCCCCTGTAAAACAAGATGGTTCAGTGCAAAAGCCACAGTACAACACTTTAACATAAACGAATACCTCAGACAGTGTAACTTTGCTGAAACAAACAGATCTGATTTATTTAGGGTGCTATAACAAGAAGAGGGGGAAATCAGGTAAATTAGATTAGACACATTAATAATCACAGTACTATGTGCATATTCAGAGTCCCAAAATGTCACTTTACTGGGTACCCAGGATGGTGGGGGCTAGCCAGGATCAGTGCAGCTGGTTGGGGCCCTGTGATGGAAAAAACACTTGCACAATACCCAATTGTAATCCGGAGCCAGTTGGCTCAGTTCATGAAGAAAAGCAGAAAATAAATCAGATGAAACACTTGTAATTAGACAGACAGATGGCAGGGAGCTACCCTGATTTGTATTCACAAACTCAATGCTGAAAGCTAGATGGGATGCAAATTGTCCTGGGTCACCAGGAGAAACAGAATAGCTGGTCCAGCCCTTGTGGTGGGGCTCACTTGCACTGAGTGCAGGCAGATGCAGTCCAAGTGATGCAGGCTGTGACTTCCAGCTCACTGCACATTTTATATGTACACGAAACACTACCAGGCAAGCAGCTGGTCACTTCAGGAGATAGAGCCTGGCTACAGAGGCATTCTTCTCTGACTCAAGCTCAGATTCAGTCTGAACCTCGCTAGGGAATCACACTCCCCACACAGCACACAGTTCACAACATGGGGAATTCCTCAAATCTCAATTCCCACAAGCACTACACACATTTATATGTAAAGTTCACTTACTGTACCAGACCACAGAGTCCTGACAGGCCAATCGCAATTCTGCACACTTTCGGTCTTCTTCAGGTTAAGTCTGGTCCCAAAATGACTTTGGCTTCTTCTCTCACTCAGAAAGCTCGGATTCAGTCCGAACGACGCTTACTGACAATTGCAGGCCAGCTTTGTGGCCTCACACGTGCTTCCCGCATGTACTACTGCGCACAACGGCTGCACGAACACTCGGGGCAGTTTCCCCATCAGCTTCCAACTTCAAAACGGTTTTCTTCTGCCCCAAACCTCAGGGCACTTCAACATTTGCTTCCTCTTCAGAGTCACTGTCCGAAAATCATGGTTCCTCTTAGGAATCTCAGTCTGAAAATCAAGGTTCTTCTTCTTCACTTCTTCTCCACACTTGGTTGCCCACGATCCAGGCCACAACTGCTGCTTTCCTTTTCCACACAAAGTTTGGATACTTGGTCCGAGAAAACACTGTCCTTTTCTCTGCCTCCAGGAGAGCTGACGACAGACAGGCCTTTTTCAGGCATCCCGCACGGTTCCCGCACTCAGCCCCACGAGCTTCTCACTCTTCCATCTCCATGATCAGACTGCTCTCCCAGCAGGCAGTCCGGGCATTTCTCCCAAATCCAAAAGGTTTCCATTGGCTGAATCTCCTTGTCAGTCACAACAGGCTCCCTCTATTGGTGATAAAAGGCGCCACGATCCAAACTACATTTCCCAGAGGCTCTCTTCATACAAGCCCCTTGTGGCTGGCTCCACTTGAGAGTCCAAAGTTCTGATTTGCTAGCAGGCTCCATTTTAAGGAATCCCCTTCCCATTGATTGGATCTATTCTGCAGATCAGATCAGAAATGGAGGGCCCAGCTGCAAGAAAGGCAGGTTAGATAAACTGTACTGTCATTATCACTCTAATAAATTACCAGCAGATAGTTACATCTTTTGAAAGGGCTCCCCCTGCACATATAGCGACTGCAGAATGGAGCGATCTGCTCAGTGACCCAAGCGGGACTCAAGCAGGGAAACACAAAGTTCCCCCAGTTCAAATTAATTATACTGTGGTTTGGCAGCTCTTAAAGCAACAGTACATGGAAGCATTATGCACTCTTACTCAATTATTTCTAAAATCGGCTGAAATACGGGACACCAGCCTGGTGAAGAGCATTTAGGTTCACCCAAGGAAGGCTTTTTAGTGACCCCCATTTGTAGGGGGGTTACATATGTAATGGTGGGAGCACAGATTGCTGGGAGCATGGGGCTCTTCGGGCTACACGCTCCGACCAACTTGTCCATTTCTTTCTAACATCACCATACAAGTACTAAATATCATATGTATTGGTGGTAGCATGTATTGGTGGGAGCGGAGGGCCCCACAATCCTACCAACTTGTCCACTTCTGCCGAACATCACACTGCAACTACTGAATATCATACGTATCGGGCCCCACGCTCCCACCAACTTGTCCACTTCTCCCTAACATCACACTGCAACCACCGAATATGATATGTATTGGTTGGAGCACGTATTGGTGGGAGTGCAGGGCCCTTCCGGCCTGACGCTCCCACCAGCTTGTCCATTTCTGCCTAACATTACACTGCAACTACTAAATATGATACGTTGTGGTGGGAGCACATATTGGTGGGAGTGTGAGGCCATTTGGGCCCCATGCTCCCGCCGACTTGTCCATTTCTGCCTAACATCACAGTACAAGTACTAAATATCATATGTATTGGTGGGAAAGCCTATTGCTGGGAGCTGGTTGCAGTCTGCAGGGAGCTGCATGCAGCAGGGATTGTTTTTTTCTTCGGGGGGCTTTGCCCCCAGAACCCCCCCCTCACTGAGGCTCTGCTCCCCACACACCCCGTTCTTACAGATACCAAAGCTGTCAGAGTTGGTTTGGGGAAGGTGTGCAGGTTGGGGGAAAGTGTTGCCCGGTCCAGGGTGCAACCTCTACAGTAACCTGGCGCTGTTGTCGGGAGCTACGTGGGTCACTGTAGAGGTTTCGCCACAGGAGGTGCATACCCCTGCACACTAACTCATAGGGTTTGGGGCCTGACCCTATCAACTAAGCTTGGGCTGCATGGGGAAACACCATTAGCATACTGATTGGAGGGATTTACTATCAGCTTAGAAGTTGCAGAGTAACCCACTTTTGGAAGAGAATTTTCAGAAATGTAAACCTCTTTATGAACTACATTTTTATACTGGGTATTTATACTGGGTGTTTGAATAGAAGAAGGCATGTCTGTCCATTAACACTGTTCCCCGCATAGTGGGCTCATTGTATTCCTTTTTGCAACATCAATTGAGCTATTCTAGTTTTGAAACAGTTCAAGGAGGGACTCTGGACTATATGGTTAGGAAAGTCATTCCAGCTTCGAGCTGTCCTGTTCAGAAATAAACAGTACCTAATATTGGTTTTTGCCATCTTTATCTTTATTTGTATTCTATGTGTTCACAGTCCCTCCGATTTATCCTGCATTACTATACCATTTCTTGAATTAGTTCTGGGTCCTTCATTATTTTAAACATTCGTAACAAGTATCCTCTTTTTCTTCTATGCTCTTGACTATATAGGTCTAGTCATTTTAGTTGTTGAGCAAAACTGTATTTCTTCATGGAGCCTATCATTTTTGTATAAGTTCTCTGTATCTTCTTGAGTTTATTTCTTCCCTAGCATAAGGGTTCCAACCCCTGATTTTTTCTGGTGTACTGACTGGTCCTCCTAGCTTAATATCGTCCGCAAATTGAACCATCATATTGTTCATGTTATGGCGGATGTCTCATAGAAACATAGAAACATAGACTTTGACAGCAGATAAGGACCACTTGGCCCACCTAGTCTGCCCATTTCCCTACCTAGAGGATAAGCTGCAGATCCTATTTAACCAACAGCCTATTTCTTCCTACCCCCCAACAAAAATTGCCTTATGTCTGTCCCATGCATTCTTGAATTCTCCCACAGTTTTAGACCCCACAACCTCCTCAGGAAGGCTGTTCCATGTGTCCACCACCCTCTCTGCCTCCAATATATAAAGAAAATAGCGCTGGACCTAACACAGACCCCTGCAGCACACCACTTCACATCAGCACAGTTGCAGTACATCCCCCTAATTCTTACTTTTTTTGTTTTCTTTTAACCAACTTTATACCCAGATAATTAGTCTACTGTCAATGCCTATTTTAGTCATTTTTACCAATAATTTATTATGTGGTACTTTATTGAAAGCCTTCTGGAAGTCCAGAAAGAACACATCCACTGGTTTGTTCTCATATAGGTATTTGTTTACTCGTTCATAAAAACTGAGCTGATTTGATAAACATGATCTATTTTTCCTGAACCCATGTTGTTTTTCACTAATTTCAATAATTCTAAATTTTCTTCCAACTTTTCTTTCAGAAAGTTTTTGGCAACTTTGCACAGGACTGCTGTTAGGCTAACCAGTCTGTAATTTGCCTGTGTTGTCCTATCACCCTTCTTTTTGAATAGTGGTATCACCGTGGCCCTTGCCCAATCCTCCAGCATCTCTCCTGTAGCAAAAGAAGTGTTAAACAAATATGACAGTGGTTCACTGGAACACATTCATGGGAAGATCTACAGACCTTCCAGGGGAATCATAACTAAAGCACACTACAGGCTTTGTGGCTCTTCCAGACTTTCTGGGAGGGGCAGGCACAGGTTCAGTCCTTTCAATATTTGCATTTGGGCTGATCAGCTCAGACTCATTGTCCATCAGTAGGTTAGCTTCTGATGAAAGGGGTGCCTTTGTATTGGCTGTCAGTTTAAAAACAGAAGAATCACTTTCATTTGCTTGCTCTGTGAGTTCTGGTTCAGCAGAAACACTTACATTAACTTGTTCTGCAATTCTAAGTTCGTCATCAGGAGGAAAGTTGATGGAACTCAAAGGCTTTATGATGCCGGTTCAACAACACTTTTTTAAACCGCCATTGCAGGGATAGGATTTATGTCAACCACAAGTTGTGGGTGACATAAATCCTGACTGTCTCCAGGTCCATGTTTTCATTATGGGGCTTCACCCCACCCCCGAACCTCCCATAATATAGATTATCAACTCTGAGTCAGATTTTATTCGGGAAGAGGGTACAGGACTGGGAGACAGTGTGCCCTTCTGTCACACACTCCAACACAGTAACCTGTTGGTGAACTGTCAATTTTGTCGACAGGTGTGTAGGTCACCATGTTGTGTCACTAATCATGGCACATACTGAATTCAAATCACATAACACATTGCTGATCCTGTCAGAATCATCTTTTTCACTTGCATTATTGTTCATCATAACATCAGAGTCATTAACTTCAAACATTTCAGTTTTATCTGGTATGTCACCAAGAGTGCTTTCAATAGCAACCACAATTAGAACGGGACTTAGACAGCTTCTTGGTTCATTCTGATAAGCTGCATATTCGGGATTTTTGATCAGCTATTAGTCGGCCGACTACTTTGCTCAAATCCATTGGAAGCTGACACTCATTTCGCATGTGCCCATCTCGTCCACAATGATAACATAATACATTATCTTTGGGACAGACATTCTGATGGGTGGTCCTGGGGAGCGGGGAGTCAGGTTTAGAAGTTTCACTGTTTACTGATCTTGCTTTTGCAGCATCAACAAGAATCTCAGGTTGCTGGAAAAATTCCTAGCAGTATACCACACAACATAGCAAACAGGGTCTGTAATTCACTCAGTTGGTCTTACAATGAGGAAGGGGCAATGCTTTTTGTGGTACTAGACACCCCATTATCATCACAAAGACACCATGACCACAGTTTGTCTCCAGAACCAGTGGGCGGTTAAGATGCAAGCACCCCAGCTGAACCCTCACCAGGCTGGTGTTTAACTCTTCACATTACCTGCAGTATCAGAAGGAATGAAGGTGCATCAGCAAGCACTGCTATGTTTGTAATTGAAACATTACAGACTGAGGGCCCTTGACCGAGGTTAAGATGTGATCCAATTGGATTTGATTTAACTCTGGTAGTGTAGGCCCTCCCTGGTCTGATATCTTCTGCAAAACCTGCTTCATTCTTAGTAGGTAAGCTGATAATAATTACCCAGGTTGTTGCTGCATGGCCTTGAACTCTCACAACAACTGATCCACATCCTCATGAGGGTCAAAAAAGGAGGTTAAGGCATCCAAGTACTGTTGCACGGATACAGTGAACCCAGTGGATTTGAGCCCCCAAATAACATTTAGGGCAGGTCCGCAGAGGATTGCTAAAATCTCCTGCTGCTTTTGCTCCTCGATCCCCAGCCAGTTTTTAACTATCCAGCTGGCATGAGCCTGTCAAGTCTCCCAATCGTTTTCCCCACTGGGGGTGGGGATAATTCCAGAGAACATATCATCCATGACCTCAGCACGACTTTTGGAAACCCCAGCCACACGTTGCAGACCGTTTTCCTGACGAATTTACAGCTGTCTAGAATTTTATCTTTTGGCCTTTAGGGGGTGCTAATCCCAGTGATGCCTCCAAGATGTAACCCCTAGGTGGCATTATTCTAAGGGCTACTACCCCTGCCTGTATGGCTAAGCACAGACTGAGGGACCTGGATTCAGTAATAAGGTGCCTCCACCCAGAGTAATGGTGTTGGGGGTGTCCACCGGTTCTGTTATAGCCCTCTGGGAAGCTATACCCAACCACCAAACCTCCTAGTGGCCCAGTACCTGGCATAGCAGTAAATTCACAGTCAATAAGACACAGCAATGATATGCACACACCCTTCATACTTACCACCAGGGTTGGACTTACAGCATTTTCCCTTGAGACCCCCAGTAAAATAGGTTTATCAATACAGATGTGTACTGTCATCACTGTAACCTCACTAATAATATACACACAAGCCAGGTTAAACATGAAAACAGGCCATCATGTTTATTTAGGGATTATGAACAATGAAGGAGTGTGAATCTAGGCAAATGATTAGCAATCTGATTTGATTCAGGTTTGGCATGCACTTTCTTAGTCCCAAATAACAGTCATACAACACTGGGTACCCAGGATGGAATATTTGGCTAGTCAGAGGCATTATCCAGGGGTGGACAGCATTACAGCTGATGTTGGAACCCTTGATGGAATGAAAGGCAGTTAGCATGCAAAACAACAAGCTGACTATTTGTAATCTGAGCCGGTTGGCTCAGTTTCTTGAAAACCCAAAAGTAAATGAAATCAGACAGTACCACAGATTATCTAAATAGTTGCTGCAGGGAACTACCCTGATTGTACTCATGCTACCAGATTTCTGCAGACAGGCAGGTGATATGGAGACCTCATGGTGTTCACTGATGAGCATGGGGAAGCAGAGCCAACACTACACACCTTCTCTTCACGACCTTTTCTCTAGGTGGCTGCAACCTGTGAGTTGTTGTTGCTCAGGGCTGGATCCCTGTAGACGTTCTCCCACCACAACAGTCTCTAGTGCAGGGTGTTCCGTCTAGGCTGGATTAGCAAAGGCCCAGGCAGGAAGAGCAATTTGGCAAAGTTTGTTTGTCTTCTTGCTGGTGAAGCCTCTAGCTGGCATAACAGGTTGGGTTGCAGGCAAACAAGACTTGACCCACGAAACATATTCATCACATTCAAAATAAGCAGCACTAACTTTGTATAGTTTGGATACAGTCCAGTTGCAAATTTAGCAGTTTCACTGAGCAATGCTCTCAATCCACAATTCATCTCACACAAAGCTGGGCCAATCACTTCACAAGAGCAAATCTTTGGTCCAAACCACAAGTGGTACTGATAAAATTCTTATTCTGTCTGCCACAGTTCCACATAAATCAGAACATGTCTGACTTCTGCTATCAGGCAGTCCCAAGCAGGAGAAAGGTGACAGGGAGGCAAATTAAGCCTCTTACCACTGACTCCTCCAAGCTCCATTCAGGGAGCAGCTGCTCGAAAGCTTGAGCTGTTCTCTATTCAAACTCTAACTCTACCTGATCCACTGTCTCATGCAGCACTGGGGATTTCCCTTGTAATCCAGGATTTAGGTTGGCTGGGGAAGCTGTCAATCACAGTTAAGGCTCCCTCTCCAGTCTAGTTTTGGCATCAACCTAAAAACTACAAAAAATACAGTTTTCCTTCCCACTAGGCACCTTGGCCAGCATCCATGTTAGGTCTCCTGAAGTCCTATTGTACCAATTACTGGAATTACAGACCTAACGTGGTTGCTTCCATTCAGACAGATAAACTGCAAGGAAAGCAGGTTAAATAAACTTCTCTATTTCTAATATAACAGCATTTAAACAATAAATAAACACCGTTTCCATACAGGCTCCCTTTACACAAATATCGACTGCAGAATGGAGCAAATCAGAGTGGTGGCTGGCTTGTCACAAGCATTAAATCACTCAGACCCAGCACAAGCCAGTCAATACACACATATTAGTTAGTCTCTTAAAGGAACAGGCATGGAGGCTCAGCATGGCACTCTCATGCAAATAAACAGAATCAAACAAAGACAGGACACCAGCCAGGCAGTGAACATTGAGGAGACCAGGAAGACATTAGGTAAACCCCAAATTTGTGAGAGAGTTACACTTGCATATGCATATAATCATGGTTCTATGGTCATTTCACTGTGAAGAATTACACAAAATTACAATAGTGTGTTCACAAACACCAATCAGTAACATTAAGATGTCAGGATCCAAATTTCACGCAAATACTTATTTTGAGTTTTTTGTGACATCATTATACTTCATGTAGATGGAATGAAATTATAATAGTGTGATCAAATCAATAGCAACCATGAGCATCACAGCATTAGGATCATCATTTCATGCAAATGTACCAAATTCATATGTTTTTGTTAGTTTCCACATTAAATTATGGGCACATGATAGTGGCAATAGTAACACAATGGTACCAAAAAAACAGATTTGTGACTTCAGAATTACAAACTATGAAGAGTACTGATGTGGGATCGTAAGTGCATACAAATGATATATATATTTTTTTTTGGTTTGGTACTTTTGAATGTGATTATGATTTAATGCAATATATAAAATACAAAATGGAGTACATCATGGTACTGCAGTTACAAATAGTGGTTATTATTATTGTTATTGCACTGAGGTCAGAATCCCATGCTAATGTATAGGACATTTGGTCTGGTTTGGAAAGCAACACATAATGATCATTGCATACTAATTTCAATACTAAGAAATGATACCCAATGATAATTCTGTGTTACTAAATATGTATTGTTAACATTATTACATTGGGACACTACTGCATGCAAATGTAGATTTTTTTTCATATTTACATGGAGTCATGATAGCATGGTAATCTTAACGCTTCAAACTCAGAAAATAATACTGCATTTAGAAACTGCAGTTGTTGTCATGCTTGTGTTGAGATCAAAATGTCATGAAAATATAGATTTATTTTGCTTTATAAGGCACTTTGTTTCTGAAGCCTGAAGTGAGTGTGTATGTGTTAAAGCCCTCTATATATTTATGGAACAATTTCTGAGGCAAAACATTTTAAAGAATCTCTTAATAATAATAATACCCTTGCAAAATAAATGCTGTCAGGAAGTTTTTCCAGACCATCCTTATAAAGTAAGCTTACTGCATTTATTCCTGGTGTCAGTCCCCCCCCCCATTTTGGAATAAATCAGACAATCTGAACAAGGACTGCAATTGTTCCCTCTGGGTAGCATCTTGTACATTAGACTTAGTTGGTCCAACGCTCAGCAGACTCCTTTTGTTGTATGGGGTGGTAATGTACCAGGAGATCCCACACACAAGGAGTCCAGGTGGGCCATATCCAGGTTGTCTTTAAGCAATTTACTATGGGAAGGGTGTGGATTATACTAGGATTTACAATGGGTGGTGTTTGGTCACGAGGCTGATAGGCCAAGTGAGCAAAACACACCACCCGTTGTAAATCCTAGCATGACCCACACCCTTCCCATGGTAAATTGCTATTACACAATTTTTTTTTTTTTGTAGTGTTTTGGGGAGTATTTATATGTATTTCGGTAGGAGTTTTTGTGTTTTTCGTGGTAGTGTTGCTCCACGAGGTAAAATAGTCCCTTGGTGCTTTTTAGTTTATTGAGAAATAATGTGGATGGTAGTTTTATTACTATTTTTTTAATTATTAACAAGTATTTATTAGCGTTGTTAAACATTTTTGTAACCTTTGTAAACTTTGTAATGTTTTATTAAGAGTAACAACATTTTTTATTTTTGAAGTTGTGGGTTTTGCATCAGGTGATCGCTGACATACTGTCGTCTGGTTCGCAGTAGAGCTGAGTCAGAATCGGGAGAGGTTGTTCTGAAGTCGAAGCAGTTTTTGATTTTTGATGGACTGCTTTCATTTTGCAGATTTGTGGGTTTTAGCAGGCAATATTTGTCATTCGAGCTTGTATTTTTGTTGATGTTTGAGCTGTTGAGGAAAGAAAAATAATGTTAGTGCTTTTGTGAAGGGTAATTTTATTTAGAGGTAGCAGTTGTTTATTTACCTAGTGGAGTCTGTGAGATTTGATAGGTTCTTCTACTTCTATTATGGATTAGCGAGGTAGAAGTTAACATTTTCATAGCTAATGAAGTGGCTGATTGTTGGAGGTCTCGGTAATTGCAATGCAGTAGTAGGTGCCTGCTGCTGATGATGCGCACTGTGGTTTGAGGAGTTGGTGCCATTTTCATCCTGCAGTTGCACACTGTTTTGTGTTTTGAACAGGTCTTCTTCCTGCAGGTGATCATTGACTTCTTGTCTTGATTGGGTACTGAAAATGTCATTTTGAAATATAGGTGATTTTGATGCGTTGTATTCTGTGGTCTGAGTGGAGATCAGAGTGGTTTGTCTTAGTCTTTTAGCATGATGAATTGGGTTGGAAATTTGCATTTTAGTAGGTGTTGTTTCTTCAGTTATGGTGTATGCTTGATTGCTGGTTGATGAATGGGTATTGTTTTGTGCTAGGAAATATGTTTTTTTACAGGTACTAGGTTGTGATGTAGAACTACGAGTGGTATTTCCTGCTATTATGGAGCTCCATGTCTGATGGTGGTCAAAATTTGATTTCCAGTAACTTTTTAGGGAAGTTTCATTTTTGTATCCTGTGATATCCATGATGTAGCAGGATTTGAACCCTGCGTCAGTTAAGAGGGTTACAGCTGTTGATCTTAAACAGTGATTTGTATAGATAGTTTTTAGTCCAGCTTGTGTACAGAGTTTGGGGAGCATTTTGCCCAAGAAGTTAATTCCCATGGACTCTCTGTTGTACTAAACTTTTTGTTTCTGTATGTCTAGGTCTGGGAGCTTTCGAGGATGTAGGAATAGTGCAGGAGGATTTTCTGGTAGCTTTGTGAGGTACTTTAGGTAACTAGCTATAGGACAGAGTGGATAATTTGGTCTTTTGAACATGAATCCTCTAGTGAGGTGTTGTGTTTGATCGTTTATTTTTTTGTTATTTTTTGTGTCTTCATTATATACTTTTGTGAGGTAACGTAGTCCATTTGGTGCAATGTTTATGGTAAAATGAATCAGTTGTGAAGGCTCATAACCCCTCATTTCCTCGTCTAGCAAGGTGTAGTTGTAAATCTAACCAGACTTTATTTATTAAGCCTCTTGCTGTGTCTGGTGAGAGTGCTACCAAGTGTCTTAGAGTATTTAGTTCTTCTTTTGTTAGTGGTTGATTGTGAGTTGGATGGTTTTTGCCATACTTTTGGCATGTTTTGACTAGTCCTTTGAAAATATTATTGGACATTGTGAACTGAGAGTCTGTCATTATATTTATAGCTCTGCTAATGGGAGGGTCATTGATTTATCTGTTAATTCCAGCACATAGCCCTATGAAGTTTGTAAGCACATATTGGTTTCCTTGTGCTGTGCTAACTGAACTATAAAATTGTCTTAGAGTGTTGTTTAAGAGTTCTGGTGATGCTGTTTTGAGGTTTATGCTAATGTTTTTGTTCTTTTATCCAGTCAAAGAATACATGTATTGCCCACCTGGTTTGCTTTATGGTGGTTTGTTCATTTCTTTGGAGTTCTAGGTTCTGCAGGTCTTCTTCAGCTGTGACATTGTGTCTTTTTTGCTTTCTTTTACAGTGTTGCAAGGTAGTAGTATTTGTCTGTGATGGCACTGTTTCCTGAACTACTGGCTGGAAGACTGGCTCTTGGGTTACTGCCCGAGAGGAGTGTGGCATTTCCCAGTTAGTTTCAATGCAATATTCCATGGTGGGAGTCTGGCCTGGAGTACTTTTGATTTCAGGAATAGCAGGTATGTTTATTGCTGCTGAAATATAATTTCTGTAATTATTTTCTGCGTCGGAATTGTTGGAAGGCAGAGCAAATATTTCCTTAAGTTTGTCTAAATCTATAAGAATGAATGAAAGTTCCATTCTTTTTTTTTACCTGCAGTTTACTGTACATCTGGTCAGTGACTTGAAAGTAGCGGTGTAGCATTTGATATGCGAGTGTGGCGAGAGGGGTGCATTGCATTGATATGTGTCAGGTGCCTAGGTGGTACGGTTGGTTGGCACTCCTTCTCATTGGTACTAGTCAGGATTTACAACAGGTTCGAAGTGCCAACCAGCCAATCAGAAAACAGAATTTTGGAACCTCTTGTATAATCTGATTTATACAACAGGTGTGAAGTGATATGCAGTGGAATAAAAACACATATCTCCACCCTGCAGGAACACACACTACTGATATCTACACTGATAAAAGCTTACATTTCTACACATAGTGCAAAGATCACTTTTAGGTATCACACAGTGCAAAGATCGCTGGTACATAGCTTTCTCAGTGAGATAACCAGCATTCCTTAAAACTGTGCTGATCTCTCCCAACAACACTCAGATTCTACCTGTGTGTTTGAACTGCTTTCATGAAGCTCACCTGTCACACCTACACCTGTAATTCCCTCTTTCACTTTCATCTTTGCACTCTATGAAAGCCCCAAAGCAAGCAAACTGCAGCCGATGTTTCTTACTGGAAAAGAAGCCAAGAAAGAGTGAAGCCTTCCACATCCACAAATACCTCAACTACCAAGGAAAACAGCCTGCTTCATCCCAAATGGCAAGACAGTATTTCAGCTTGTTTTAGCAGAATTTTATTGTTTTGTCCTACGTCTTCTTTGTTCATTCCACAAGACAAACTGAAATTTAAAAAAAAGGTCAGGAAACCCCTATTGTATAAATCAGACATATGATGTGCAGATCGTGGGTAATGGAAAATATTATCACTCCTGCAGAGTGACCTCGGGATACTCTCACTCATGGCTTCACCACTCATGAGTATCCAGAGGTCACTCTGCATAAGTGACAATATTTTTAATATCACACTCCTGCCCATCATGTATCCCCTATTTATCAGGAGACACATTAACAAAGTCAGGCTCCATTCAGAGTGCTTTCTCATTCCTCTGTCTATAATCTGTCATACTTCTCTGGCAGCCTCACCCTACACAGTCTCTCTTACAGTCCCTTCAGTTATAAGATTTACTGTGTCCATTGGACCTTCATTATTTTCTTTACAGTCACTGTTTTTATGTGTCTCAGTCCCCTCTTTTAATGTTTCTGCATCATGTGCACTCACCACGCTTTCCTGCTCCATGGCTGCTGCTGCTGGTCTCTTTGTCTCGGGCTCCAGTGCACTTGTATTTTCAAGGCAAGCGAATGCCACATTATAAAACCTTATTTTCAGATTCTCAGTGTCTGGATTCCACTTTTCATTTTCTGACTGTTTCCAGCCAGTGTTTTTTGGAGCTCATTCCAGAGACCACCCAGATGTGGTTGATTATTCTTTCTTCTTCTGACGTTCTGAAGGCAGCACAGTTTTTGGCGTTGTGCGTCATTTCCTGACAGCTCTGGATAACTCACCACACAAGTCAGCTCTTTCCTTGGTGGCATCAGTCTGCAGCTCAGCTGACACATTGGCACCTTTTAAGTGAGCTGTTGTCTACAAAGGTGCTTCTTCTGCTAATTGTATCTTGCTTCTTCCTCCACCATCAACTCCATTATTTTTTTTTACTTTCTCCTGCATTGCCTCTTTCAGTATTTTTTCCTCAGCACTCCCTATAGTGTCTATTAGCTTTCCATCTACAGGCATTCCTGCAATCAAGCTAACCTACAGAGGTGCAAAGCAGTGAGAAATAAGTGTACCCATGCTAGCCGTTCTGCTAAAAGCCAGCATTTAAAAGAAGCCCTTTCCAACTCCTGAAATGATAGCAGGACATTCTGGAAGAACATCCAAGACATCACTGGTAAAGGCCCCCAAACTTCCCCAAACATGCTGTACATCAATGGCACCCCTACCATGGACCCAAAAGACATCGCAAACACTTTCAACAAAGCATTTACAAACCTTAGCAAAGTTCTTGCCCCCATCTACTTTATTGTTACCCCCTCAGGTATGAACTTTGCAGTCCAGAACCCACCCTGAGACCACCCACCATTTTACTTCAAAGCAGTGTCTGTAAATGAAGCCTGACGTTATCTTAAGAAGGTACTTGGGAAAGTTAGATTCGTGGGGACTCCTTGGACTTAAAGTTTGTTGCCCTTACCTTCGAGGAAATCCTCACACCTCTTACCAAAATAATCAACCTGTCACTCTCTCAGTCACAATTTCCATATCTTTGGAAATCAGCAGTGGTCACCCCAGTGCACAAAAGTGGCAACCGAGAACTGCTGGGAAATTACCACCAGATTTCTATTCTTCCCCCGATCTCTAAGGCCCTGGTGCACATTGTGGCCGACCAACTCATAGAGTATCTGGATAACTACCAACTCCAATGTCCCCAACAGCATGGGTTCAGGCATGGGCATAGTACCATCATTGCCCTCCAGGAGTTTACAGGCTTTATCAATAACTCTCTGGAACAAGAGCTCTTGGTAGGGACAACCTTCATAGACCTTACCAAGGCCTTTGACACTGTCAACCACAATTTTCTCATCAGACAACTCTTCTTTCCTCCAACACTACAAGCTGGTTCTCCAGCTACTTAAGCAGCCAAATGCAGCAGCTAAAAATTATTAACGCCTTGTCCGATAGTAGGCCTGTATGCTCTAAAGTCCCGCAGGGATCTATTTTGGGTCAATTTCTTTTTAGCATTTTCCTCAATTTACTATTAGGAACTTGCTGTGACCACATACTTCTATACAATAATGACACTGTACTTTTTAACAGCAACATGGACCCCTTACCTTCTCCAGGACCAACTTCAGCAATCCTTTACATCTGCAGAGAAGCAGTTTCAGGATAATAAGCTTATTCTTAATTATAACAAGACTAAGACAATGTTGTTTTTGACCTCCCAAAGCAGACACAAAACCTTCCTGCTTATTGTCATTAATGACACTGGCTCCCCTCTTGAACTGGTTCACCATTTCAAGTACCTGGGTATAAATATTGACTCTACCCTGTCTTTCTCCCAGCACATCGCCCGAACAGCCAAAGCTATTAACCAGTATTTGGGAGTTCTATTCAGGAAAAAACATAATCTCACTCCTGAAGTACTGAACACGGCCATCCGCAGTTCTGTGGTCTCTGTTGCGGATTATGGTATTGTCATTTATGGTGCAGCTACAGGCACTGCCCTCCGATGTATCAAAATGGCCTTAAATAAAGCATGCCACCCTTCTTACTGGTGCCGCACGCTCGACACATACCTGTGATCTTTATGTACAGGTTAACTAGTTATAATTTGACAGCAGGCTCAAATACCAGTCATGCCTGCTTGCAAAAAAGTCACCTTGGAACTTCTACCCCCTGACGTACTGGCCCTTCTTTCCCCTGCACATAACCCACACAGTACCAGAAGCTCTGGCAAAAAGACTTTCAGGATCCCATAGTGCTCCACTGCCTTTGGACAAAATGCATTCACATGTAGAGCTCCACAGTTGTACAACTCCCTCCTGACATAACTAATGCTACTTTGTGGGGCTTCTTTAAGACAAAACTCTGCCAGCATCTAATCTCAATGGCAACCTGTGACTGCTACCGCTAAGTTGCCTTTGCCTTGCTCCTACCATTTGCAATCACTGTGTTCTCTACTGATTAATAAAATGTTATGCTTCATGTCCATTTATTGGGCCCCTGGTCAAGTTAACACTTTTATGGGCATTCTACTCCTGCCTAAATTATTTATTTTCCCTTCTACCTCCCTCCACCTCCAATTCCCTTTTTTGCCTCTCCATCATTCCATACCTCTTTCCTCCCTACCACCTTAATACATCTTCATCATCACCCCACTACCTCCATCACCTCCTCCTCCCTACTCTCCTCCACCCCTCCTTCCCCCACCCTCCCCTTTATTCCACTTTGACTACATAGCTATTCTTCCCTTTCCCTCCTATCAATCCCCATCCTATACCCACCTCTGCTTATCTTCTCCCTCCCTGCACTTTCCTCCTGCCTCTCCTATCCCTCTCTACTGGTACTATACCTTTCTTCTTTCTTTGACTCAGGCACAATCCAGTTATCAGCTTATGTTGTTAGTTGTACAATTCTCCTTTTTAAACAAGTGTCCTCATGTTATGTTACCGTTACCAAGTGAAACATTAGCCTTTGTTTTGACTCTGCACCCTGTACATGCTTAGATTGTGTAACTATTATTAGAATGTATGCCTGGAGAAAGCTTTCAATTGTTTCTTGCTCTATCTGTATCTGTGGAACATATCTGTATTCTTGTGTCATACTTAACGTGGAACCTATGAAAGAACTTTCTGCTCAAAGGTGTTAATCCAAGATCTCAATAATAAAAAAATTAAAACATCTCCATTCAATCTCCATTCTCTAGGTACATTTTCCTCATTCTGTGCAACATGAACCAGCATTTCTTCAGGAACCATTATAGAACGAATGGTAGGGACGGAGGTCTGTTACCTTGCTACGTCACCATGTCCTCCTCTTCCTCCTAGGTCAGCCATCTTGGCTGGGTGCTAAAATGAACAGTAGCTCCTCCCACTGTACAAAAAGAGCAGGGTAATTTTCCCAGTGTCCTGACCAAATTTTCCCCATTCACTAAAATACTACCGATGGCTTTATCTGATAAAATATCATCAAATGGTCTGTACCCCGCATGTGATGAAGCTGAAACTAGGCAGTACTGTCTAGCCTACATTTCCTGGCCAACAAAAACAAAATAGATAAATAGTTGTCAATTGCTAACGATGGGACACCGGCAAATGAAATGGGACAATACTCAGTTGTTTTTGTCAATTAAACTGACATAAGTTTGATCACTCCAATGCTTTCTACAGGAAAATGTTACTTCCTTCTCCCCTGTGTGATGACAATGCAAACTAATCATCTAGGTGACTAGGCCTAAAAAGGAAAATGCAAGATTTTATAGTTATGAAAAGAAACAGCAATGTGTTGCACAAACACAGATGTGTAAATACTGCACAAAAAATAGTAATCACTTCTTGCCTGAGAGAATGCTGTATTCCATAGGATGGCACTGTCATTTATAACAATTTTCTGTGATTCAGGAAGACTGTTATCAAAACCGCCAACCTTGATAAATCTGTTGGTACCATCGGGGGAAATCTGCCAGTTAAGGATATCGTACCGTGCTGGTGGGTCACCATTCTGATCAAAATAAATCTCCTCACCTCCACTGTTTTTGAAATGGACACTCTTCAAATAATGGTGGAGCTAAAACAAATAAAGAGACAAAATAAGCAGAGTGATATTTAAAGCAACCCTAGTTGTTGCGCAAATGTTTTGTGCATATTAAAATTATGACATTTGCATATTTTCATTTTCAGATGTTCAAAAAATGTGTAAAATAATCAGCTAAATTTGAACTTGCTTTAAATTCTCAGGTTGAGGAAAGATGTCTTACATCTGCACTGTGAGACTCCTATTTGTTGTTTTAACTTAAGCAATAAGGCATGCCAGGGTGTGTGTTATTGTGGAATGATGGCACACTGTAGGAAGTGACATAGAAGACAATTCAGAGTGTCTTATGCACCTGAGACGTTCCTTTATCCCACAAGTATGGAAGTCCAGTGGCATGCTGGGGTGCATAGGAAGGAGCATCACTAGCCAAAGAAGAGAAGTGGTGATATCGCTATACAAAATACTGGTGAGGCCTCATCTGGAATACTGTGTACTCTTCTGAAGGCCACATTCTTCGAAGGACATAGACCTGGTGGAGGCGGTCCAGAGAATGGTGACAAAGATGGTGTGGGGCTTACACTAGAAGACATATGGGGAGACATTGAAAGATCTCAAATATATACACTGGAAGAAAGGAGGGAATGGGGGATATGACAGAAACTTTCAAGTATCTTATGGGCATAAACAAGGTGCAAGGGGGAGACACTTTTCAGTATAGGAAGGGTTCAGGAACAAGGGTGCACGATATGAGATTGGAAGGGGGCAGGATAAGGGGAAATGTTAAGAGGTTCTTTTTCACAGAAAGAGTGTTGGATACATGGAATAACCTCCCCCAAAGAGTAGTGGGAGCATCAATGATTTAAACATGCATGGGATAGGCATAAGGGAACCCTAGAGGTGGGAAGAAGTGGCTAAAGCCGATGACCAGATAGGAACATCAGCTGCTAATTAGGGTAGGAAAATTGGGCAGACTGGATGGGTCTAGCAGTCCTTATCTGGCAACAATCTCTGTGTTTCTAGATTTCAATATTATGCACACCCTGGAGTGCCTTACTGTAGTTGTAAAATGGTGCCTCTGATTTTTATTTTAAAAACTGACTAATCAGATTCAGAAAGTTAAGAAGTTCTTACATGTGTTGTTGTGTTGGAATAACATACAGACACGTGATAGCAACTGGCCACTCAGAGGTATTTGTTTCTTTTACCTATTTTACAAATGTATGTATTGCAGATCAATGTACTAAATTGTGGATTGGAATTCTGCAGGACTTTCATTTAATGGTTCGTGTGTATCACTCCACAATTCAGGCCGAAAATACAATGGAGTAGTGCAAAAAATTTGAAAAACACATTTGGAGAATCTGGATTTTGTCAAGCATGAAATTTCAGAAAGTATAAGGATTTTGTCAGATTTGCAAAAGTTTTGTGGAATCAGAATTAGCACTTCATGACCATCATCCTGGCAATCTGTGGTCTTTATATTAGATTTTCTCTCACTCTCCACCCACTAGATAGTATCATAAGCCTAGTGTTGTTTTTGGTTGCCAAACTAGTAGAAGCAAGCCCTTTGGCCCACCAAATGTATAGCTGCAGTGCTAGATATGGCACCAACACTTTTCTGGGAAGCAATGCCCTCAGAAGCACTATTTCCCAGCCTGAGCTGCCAGTTCATGCATTTTGATTCTGCTCTTGAACTCAGGTCACCAATTACAGGATCAATAGGTGGCCATGTTTTATTTTAACTTTTGAAGAAAAATTCCCCTTATTTTAACTTATTTGTGTCTCCAGTAGAAAAAAATATCAATAATGTGCCAATGAAACTGTGCAAGAATTGTGAGTCAGTAATGCAATATGAAAGTCAAACTCAGCCTTTGTCAATTCTAAATAAATATCTGCTGTAAAAAAATAATAAAATGCTGGAAGGGTCTGGCTCAGTGCTGCAGGTGTTTCCTGATTTCTAAGGACCTCTAAAGAGGATGACATATGGGTTAAATATGACAGTGTGTGTTCCCAAGAGGGGGGCTACCAGCTACTGACCAACAGTCGACCATTGGTTAACTTCATCCAGTCACACTCACACAACTCACAAAGTGGTTTTGATCAGGGTGAAAGTATCATTGCAGTATTCAAGGTAACATGCCACAGCATAGTTGTGATGCTGGCTATCACAAATAATGTGAACATTCGTGGAGTAAAATTGTATTATGTTTATGTACATATCCTCCTCCTCTTCATGGTCAGAAACCTTGATGACTATGAAAGCAATAAGGCACACTAGGGTATCCATTATTGTGCAATAACAGCACACTTCAGAATGTGTTGAATGAGGCAAAGCTGAATGAGTTAAGTTCTCAAAAAGTGCTGACATCCTTTTTTTTGTTTGTTTTAACTTAGGTTAAGAAAGTTAAGTATTTACGACCTCTTCTGTTGTGCTGGTACAGTATAAGCCCCCCATTTTTGGGGCTTACCTTAATTGTCTGCCTGTTTTGGTGGTTGTTCAGGAGGACATTAAAGATCCCATGGCACCTCTCAAAAAGAGCAGGAGAATGTTTTTATTGTAAGAAAATAATCATAAAACATATAACAAAGATATATACACAATTGCATAATCTGCATATAATATATCACATTACAGAAAAAGGAAGGAAAAAAAAGAAAGGAAAGAAGAATGCCCAGACATATTGTTAGACTGTCAAAAACCATGTGCAATGCCTCCAGTACTTATTATGTACATTTCTGGGAATCGATTTGTATTCTGCTGTATAAATAGCTTGCAGGTTATTCACAATTTGATTCAAAACTTATATCACAGTATGTTTTTTGTTGTAATAAATAAGCACATCTGGCTTGCCATAAATAAAACCTGCAGAGTGCAAATATTAAACACAGAGCACTAACATGATAACAGGATAGTAATGGCAGAAATATATCATAAACTAAAAGGTCATAAGAAATAACTGTAAGGTGCTTTTCTTTCCATTTATGCAATAAAGGAGTCCAGAGTGATGCACTATACTGGCATGTTTAGACACATGTCTCTAGGGCACATTCGTTCATCCACTGACTTATGCTTTAGTGTACTCCAAACTCTGAGTTCCCATGGCAAGAAAGCCTTGTGACATCTCAGAGTTTCAAATGAATCCAAGAATCAGTAAGCTGTGAAAAAACTATATTGGGACCTAAACTTACTCCATGGGAGTCTTAAATCGTTGGTGTTTCAGAATAAGTAGATCCCCAAAAATTCTAGTATATATGCTTCCTTGTAGAAGTCTGAATCATAGTGGGCGTTAACGTCCATTGCATTATTTTAAGAAAGGTGAGTATTAAATAAGGAGGAATTCTTTATTTCCTGAAGTTCCTGGGGATCTCAAAGGATGCTTGTTGCCAAACTACACTTAATGACAAAGTCAAAGTTTTCATTAGCGAAAACCAAAAGGTAAGGTGGAGGGTGCAATATTTGGATTATGTTCTGTTTAAGAAATAAACAGTGACAAAAAGCAATGGGATTAGTCATGCGGACCCCTCTGAAACAGTAGTCTGGATAAGTATATACTCTTTTTACTGGGTTCAGGTGACTGCCCCAAAGCCCCTGAAAAAATACATTGTTCACCCTCGCTTCTAGTGAAAAGGGTATTTGGTATATTGAGGCAGTGTACAGAAAAAGAGGTAGTACCAAAGTTTTCAATAGCGACACCCTCTTTTTCTTTGCTATAGTTCATCCTTTCCAGGAGTGTACCAGTCTTGCAGCTTTTTCTAAAGGAAGAGTTCAATTATAAGAGGCATCTTCTGTGCTACTAAAAAATAGACCTAAGATTTTAATAGGTGTAGTTGCCATTGAGATATCTGCTATATAGGTAGTATGCTCAGTGGTAGCAGCACTAGAAAGAAAAATAGCTGAACTTTTATTACAGTTCAGTTTAGTGCCTAAAAGTGCTTCAAAATTAGAAACAATAGATGTAACATTGGAAGCCATAATGGGGGGATAGTGGGGTAGTGCAGATACATAAATCATCAGCATATGCACAAATTGTTGGGATGGGTGTACTTGTAGGAATGGTAATCTTAGGGATAGTGGGATGCTGCAATATTTTCCTAAGAAGAGCGTCTATTTGAAAAGCGTAATGAAGTGGATTAAGGGGTCATTCTTGTCTCACCCCTTTCCGGCCTAAAAAGGGAACACTAGAGGAGCCATTAATATGTGGTTTTATCCATGCCATATTGTACAATAATCTAATCCATGAAATAAATTTTTGTGGGATGTGATAGTGATGTAGTACCTGGAACAGGTAATTATGGTCTACTTGATCAAATGCTTTCTCTTTGTCTAGAGAAATTAAAAGCAATGAGTTGTCTAATGAACTAATGTTAACTATATTCCTAAGCAGGGACAGGTTATATAGCATTGATCTATGTAGGACCACATAGATTTGCTCTTCAGCAATAACTTTTGAAACTATAGGTATTGGTCAATGCAGTAATATAGACATAAAGATTTTATAGTCTACATTCAATATACTAAAGTGCCTCTAGTTCTGCATGCCAGTCC
Organism: Neoceratodus forsteri; assembly: GCA_016271365.2. Classification (NCBI taxonomy): domain Eukaryota; kingdom Metazoa; phylum Chordata; order Ceratodontiformes; family Ceratodontidae; genus Neoceratodus; species Neoceratodus forsteri. Next base: position 130,692,477 of record CM028133.1, read on the forward strand.
TATCCCCTTTTTGTGTTGCTTGAACGCATGAGCAAGAAACACATTGCATAAGCAGTTAGGGAGCAGGCCGCAATGTGTCAAGAAATTCAGCTATGTCACTACATCACCACACAATCAGCTGTTTTGGTGCATTACAAGCTACCAAAACAGTTTATTGCGTGGTGTCCCCATGGTGACGGCTTCTCCATCAGCCTCTTACAGTCCCCAGGAAGCTGACGGAAAGTCATCACCCACCGTTCAGTGTGCCTTCCTCATGAAACATTTCAATAAATAAATAAAAGCCATTGGGGTGCCCAATCCCCCTCTATGCATGACTCCCTCCCCAGTTCATTTGCCAATGGGGTAACCCAATTCCCTTTGGCATAATGCACCCCCCATGGCTTATGTGTCCCCCTGCCCCCAGCACACTGTATGGCCGATGGGGTGCCCAATCCCCCGTCGGCTTCACTTCCTCCCAAACAAACTGCCTGGTGCCACGCTGATAGCCCACCCCAGCATGGCAAAAGTCCCCATCATCTTTAAAAAAATTAAAAAAAGACCTAAAATAAAAAAAATCCCTCTGATTCTCTTGCCCCTCCCCAACCCACTCCCACCCTATGCGTATCCCACCTCTCCGCACCCCAAATCACCCCATACTTACCTCCAGAGTCCAGCACGATGATCTTCCGTGGACCAGGAACACATCTGCACTCTTCAAAGCTGACCGCAAACTGAAGAAATGCCGGTAAGCTGTATAATAGCATTCATGTTTTTTATTTCAACTTTGGTGCATATCTCAGCCATTTTTGGGAATTCTTTCACCAAATGTTCAACATGGAGTTCTTGGGACCCCACCTCACGAACTCAGTTACTGTCAGTTTGTTATTTGGTCCCAAAAGGTGATTTTGCTGTCACTGTGTGGAACCACCTTTAGGGACTGATTAACAAAATGATAGTGTCTCAGTTCATGAGGTAGGCCCCCAAAACCCCTATGTTGAAAATCTGGTTGAAAAATTCCCCAAAATTGCTGTTTTATGAGCATGCATTGCGCAGTTCCTAAGTATGCTCGTAACTTCGAGCATTTTTAATATTTTCACTCCAGATTTTCAACATTGCCATTTTACCACACCTTCTAATGAACAGTACAGCTGTCATTTTCCACATCTTGCCTGAAATGTGTTTTTGCACATGTAGTGTACAATGACATGGTCAGTGTGCAAAATCAATGTTCAAGACAGATTAAGAATATCACAGTGACACTGTTCATGAGGTAAGCCCCCAAAAACCTATGTTGAAAATCTGGTGAAAAAATTCCCCAAAATGACTATTTTATGAGTGTGCATTGCACAGTTCCTAAGCATGCTCATAACTTCGAGCATTTTTAACATTTTCACTCCAGATTTTCAGCATTGCCATTTTACCACACCGCCTAATGAACAGCATAACTGTCATTTTTCTCATCTCACCAAAAAATTGTTTTTGCACATATAGTGCATAGTGGCATGGTCGGTGTGTGAAATCAATGTTTGGGATAGATTAAGAAAATCACAGTGACACTGTTCATGAGCAGAAATCTTAAACTGGCTATGTTGAAAATTTGGTGACAAAAGTCCATAAAATGACTGTGTTATGAACATGAATTGTGCAATTTCCACACACCCTTATAAGATCATGAATTCGTAATCTTTTCAGTCCAGATTTTCAACAATTGCATTTTTACACACCTCCTTATGAACAGTACAGTTGTCATTTTTCACACCCTGGCCGAAATGTGTTTTCACACTTCTGGCACAGAATAGCACCGTAGCTGTGGGAATCAGTGTTCGGGATAGATTAAGAAAATCACAGTGACATTGTTCATGAGCGGAGGTCCCAAAATGCTTATGTTGAAAATCTGCTGTAAAAAATCCTAAAACTAATTACATTATGGGTGTGCGTTGCACAGTTTCTATGCACACTCGTGTCTTCACAAGGTTATTTTATATTTTCACTCCAGATTTTCAACATTGCCATTTTTTACACCTCCTCATGAACAGCACAGCTGTCATTTTTCACATCCTATTCGAAATGTGTTTTCGCATCTGTGACGCCAAATGGCACAGTCGCTGTGCAAAATCACCTTTTGGCTAATAAATTGATAGTGTCACTGTTCATGCGGTGGGATCACAAAAAGTCCATGTTGAAAGCTTGGAGCAAAAATACCAAGAAATGCCCAGTGTGTAAGGGTTTTTGACCATAACGCCCTACCCTGTAGGGACTGACAGATATCAGGAGTGTGTCTTGGGATTGTCAACAGTAATGCTCATGCCATTCCACCCCACCCCCACCCTGCAGGCAGTGGCAGGCATCGAGTTGCACCTTGGACCCTTTGGCCCCAAAGTTCACCCCATTCTCCTATATTTCTCCCATTTCAGTGTATTTCCTTATAAAATGAGGTGAGTGTAAAGCCCAAACACTTCAAAGCACACCTCAACACTTGTAAGTGTCTGCAGGGTAGGGTGAGGTGAAACATCATGATCGTTAAGGGCGACAACCCAAAGGCACACCCCAATGCCTGTCCATCTCTGCAGGGTGGGGGTGGAGTTGGCATCAGTTCAATACTTCACTCCCATTCCTATACTGCATCTGTCTAAATCCTGCACTTCCACTGCTAATGACAGCAAGCAACACTTGGCATTGACAAATGCTTGTTTAAATGGCAAAATCATAAGGGCATCTGAAAAGTGCTTAGGTATGGTGTTAGAGTCTAGAATTTCATTAAATACTAATGTTAGGGAGGGTGAAAAAAAATCCACAAAATGTTGGTACAATTCGGCCATAAGCCCGTCCTCCCCTGGAGAGGTGCTCTTTTTTCCTCAAATTATTGCCACTCTAGTCTCATCTTCCGATATAGGGGTAATGAGAAGTTCTACCTGTTCTTGTGAAACATCCGGGATGGGAATATCTGTAAAGAAATCAGACCCAGCATCTGCAGTAGATGCTGATCCAAACATATTAACTAGTTGTTACTGTATGTTATGTTTAATAGAAGGTAACAGTGTTAGTGCTTGGGTCTATTATTTGGTCAATATGAATGGCCGATACCCTGTCTGAACAGCTCTTGAATATGTCCAGAGAGGGTTTAGAACTCTGGGTGCCACATTGGACTTCCAGTTTTAAGGAGATGGCTCTGTCATATTGGAATGCTTCCATTTTTAGCTTTAAGTTCGTTTATTTGCTGAGAAAAGTTAATTCTAGTTTCGTATGATTTAAAAATAGTGTCTAATAATTTTTGTCTTAGACATGTGCATCTAAAATATGTTGACAAGGATTTAGCTCTGGCTTTTTTCATAAAAAAGCTTATTAAGTCTGATTTGGTGTCCTCCCACCATTTTATAGGAGACTGATATGCATCTAAAACTGAATATCTTGCTCGCAGTAAGCTCAGGCATGCTGCCGAGATGTGTGGGTTTGCTAAGAGAGAACTGTTCAGTTTTCAGCGAGATTGTGAAGTACATGGGAAGGAGCCTCCAGTTGAATAGCAGGTTAAAGAGACTGCCAAATAATCAGAGGCCTCACAGGGGATGAGCCTGTTTTACTGTAATATTTTTAGATACAGAAATAAAATCAATTCGGGTAGCATAGGTCCCCCTATAATATGTTTTTGCAGCTGGTTGATGCACTGCACAATAACCATCTAAAAAATTAGCAGTTTTGATTACTTTATTCAAGGTGGCCATATCACTAAATATATTTTGAGTACTTCCCCCTCTATCAGTCAGTCAGACCACAGTTAAAGTTGCCTCCTAAATACACATAGAGAGAGGTATGGAGATAGAGCTGAACTAAAGTTAAAAATATCCTATCTAGAGGCGATACTACGTGATACATACACATTGATCAACCTAGGTTTCAAACACTTGTAGGCACAGTCTATTAATATAATTCACCCTAGAAATATATCCCAGACTTTGGAGACATGAAAATTAAATCCTGCAAATAATATCCCCAGACCATCACATTGGTCTTCCCCAAAAGCCCAAAATAAGAAGGTCCTTTAACCCACTTATTTGTAACCTGGAAAATGTCATGCCTTGGTTTTAGCCTGGTATCTTGGAGAAAATAAATGTCATGCTGCAGGTCAGCTAAATAACTTATTGTAGTTACTTGTTTCCTAAATGATTTCAAGCTACACACATTCAGTGTAAGGCATTGTAATTTAATGCTTGTGTGCATGAACGCATAAAGAAAAAGAAATGTACAAATATAAATCACTTTTTAAGGAGCTGTTCTTTTTGTTTGTCTGCAGATTGTGATGTATCTGAGGAATAATCCATTTTTGAGGAGGATGCCCTTGAGGAGTCAGAATCAATATCTTCCTCCTCAGTATCTCCCTACTGTCACCATTTTGCTAAGGCTTGAAATCTATTCCTAATAAGGACAGATTTTTGGGGAGTATGAGCCTCAGACTTGTGTTTCCCTTTTCCTCACCCAGAGGTAGGAGCTAGTATAAAGATATCTTCAGTCTGGGGGGGGGGCATTGCCTACTGACCTGATGTCCCTTCATTTTGCTGAACCTCTAACCTTTGCTCTGAACTATGAGGAGGGAAGGAGGGTTCAGCTTGTTCTCCCTGTATTAAGTCCAGGGGAAGGGGAGGATTCTGCATAGCAGAAGGTGAGGTGGGTGCTGAAGCATTCACTATTGGTGGTTCTTGGGGCAGAGATGTTGTGTCTGTGGCAACAGGAGTATCTTCCCTTCTCTTCAGTGCCTGAACTTGAGAATCAGTAATGAGAGCAATCTGGTCCTGTGGGGGATAGTCCAGCCTATTATGGTTGGCCCAAGGACATTGCTGGTATGTGTGCCCTTGCTCATCGCAAAGGTTACATGTCATTGGATTGGGGCACCCGAGGTTAACATGTCCATAAGCTAGACGTAGAGTGCATCGAGGTTTGTCCCATGTGAAACACAAATGCATTTGGGAGCCACATTTATGGCATGTTTGAGGCTGCCCTGGGTAGAAACACAAACCTTGGTCTCTCCCTATGTGAAAACTACCAGGCAAGTGCAAGTTACCTTTCTCAGTTTGTTTAAGTTGTATTTTAACTTTCCAACCCCCTGTCCAGATTAAATCCTCATCCAAAATAGGATGGGGGGGCATCTGAAAGATCATGCCTTTGCTTTAACCAGTACTGGACATCCACAATACTCACCTCCTCACTTCTAAAGAGAAGAGTAATAATCTTGATTAAGGGTTTAGTGAGGGGGATGAGTAACAAGGAAGCCCAGAGAGGAGAGGTTTTAACCTGTTCATACTTGGTCCAGAATTTCTCTAATGTATAAACATTTTTGAAACTAATGTCATATATAGCCTCTCCATGCAGATGAATGAATGCAAATAACTCAGAGGGGCTGATGCCAAGGGAGTCCTTAAGCATGTTATGCAATACAGTTCTCTGAGTAGGAGCAGAGTTCAGGTCTCAAAGATATTTAAGTCAAACAGTGTTCTTGTGCTGTGGAGGTTCACCAACATTCCTAAATAAGTCACTTAGCTTGAAAAGAGTGGATGTAGAATCATTCTCAGTCGGTTCAATTGTAAAAGTTCAATCCTCTTCCAAAGAGGTGTCCTCTGCAGGTTGCTGTGTAGTGTTGGGGCCCTGAGATTGGTCAACATCGATAGCCAGCTAGCTTCCATCCATGGATTCCACTGGCTGATGTTTCAAGGCAAGCTGTGGTTCACCAGCTGTGTTATTATGTTGTGCTGTAGCATGTCCTGCTGGATGCACCCTGTCATTTGAGCTGTGGGTGGTGTTAATAATTTTCTCCACACTGACAGGTCCAGGGTTTTAAATAATTGATTAGCAGTTTTTTTCTTGGGACTATACTAACTGTACAGAAAGTATTTATATAGATGTTCTAGAAGTGCTGTGATTGTTAAACACAGTGAGGCAAGAGCTATGCATTTTCACAAAGATCTAACACTTTTATGAGCAAAACGTTAATCAATTTTTAGAGTTAAATAAACCCCTGAGGTCTCAGGAAAGTCCAGGGATTGACCTTTCCAGTTTGCTGCCATCCTGCCACTTTTAAAGCAGACTCTGGAGACCAGGTACATTCTGTGCAGCAAGTCTGTCTCTTTGTAGTCCTAAGATGCAACAAATGAGGTTGCTGCAGTTCACCATGCATGAAAACAGTAGTGTCTGTTGCAGAATTCATAGTGTGTGCATTGGTACAGGATTTAGTTGTTGCCACAGAATATGTGGCATTTGGAATGTCATCTTGTGAAGAAGTCTCATCCTGGGCAAGCTGTAGCAAAAAGTTTTTGTGCACTTGAAATACTTGCTGCAATTGATCTTCAGAAAGAACTGCATAGGGTGCAATGTTCAAGTTTACATTAGTAGGGTCCTGGTTCCAATTTGGATTCTCAATGCTCTGGATATTCAAATTTATCACATTACAGACTATGCCTTCTACAAATTTCAGCCTTTCCTCATCCAAAACCATAGATGTAGGGTTAGAAGTAGGATCCATAGAAGCTGATGAGACACCTCCTCCTCCTTCCCTTCCACCATTTTGGAAGTTGGCCATCTTGACAAAGGTTGACAAGGGCTCCCCTAGAGAAAGAGCAGGGAAATTCCCCTGGTGTCCTGGTCAAATTTCCCCCATTCACTAAAATACTACCAATAGCTTAACTTGGTACAAGCTGTCGTGTTGAATATGTATCCCCTCCCCCTGGATAAGGCTGAAAACAATCAGAATTGCTTAGCCCTCCACTCCCAGTCAATCCAAACTATTTTTTTCATTTGCAAAAAATTATGTTAATGAACCAGTTAGGGTTCAAGCTAATGCAAAAAACAATACAGAAATGTGGAGTTAGGTTTTCTAACCCCAACTCCCCAACCCGTCCTCCAAGCAGCAAAATATAGTTAGTTAGTTAAACTTTATTTATAAAGCAACCCTTCCTGTGGGCTCAAAGCATTGTACAATACATTAAATCTAAAACAAATAAAAACATACATCTTACCATATATCAAAGTTACATTACAGAACTTAAAAATTCAGTTGTAATCACAATAATCATAAATAAATGAATAAATGACAGTCAGGAAAATTTCCTATTATAGTGGGTTAAATGCTTTTTCTAAAAGAAATGTCTTGAGCCCCCTCTTAAAGGCTTTCACTGAGGGGGCCTCTTTATTATACCCCAGAAGAGAGTTTCACAGGGCAGGCGCAGCCACAGAAAAAGCAAGGTCTCATGAAAGCTTCAGCCTTGCCTTGTGAACCACCAAGAGGCCACCCTCAGAGGAAGGAAGAGGGCAAGCTGGACAGTGTGGAACCAGGAGGCCTTGCAGATAGTCAGGTCCCCAACTGTTTAGGGCTTTATAGGTTAGTAACTCAACCTTAAAGGCAATTCACCACATTATCGGTAGCCAGTGTAGCCCAGTGAGTACCAGCATTATATGACTGGATCTAGCAACACCCATCAATAGCCTGGCCACAGCATTCTGCACTTGCTACAGACAGCAGAGATTGCATCCCAAGATCCACAGGTACAAGGCATTGCAGTAGTCCAACCTTGATGTGACAAAGACATGCATCAGGGTGATAAGGTCATTGGGTGGTATCAAGCAATGGATCTGGGCAATATTTCTTAGATGGTAAAAGCCACTTTGGATGACAGCCATCACCTGAGTATCAAGTGTCAGGCCATCGTCAAGTGCTACACCCTGATCCCTAACCTATGTGGAGGGGGTCAGGGATGAACCCCACAGTTTAAGATACAGGTCATTCCCCAGCACCCCTCCACCTCACAGACAACCCAGCTCCACCACCAAAACCTCTGTATTGTCTGGATTGAGTTGTAACCAGTTTCAAGTAATCCAGTCCTGGATCTCAGCTAAGCAGGCATTAAACACAGAGACCACAATCTGGCTCCAAGGTATACAGGAAAGGCATAGCTGTGTGTCATCGGCATAGCAATGAAAACCCAAGCAATAACACCTGATAACATCTCCCAAGGGCAGCATATACACCATGAACAAAAGAAGTGAAAGGACCAAACCCTGCAGAGCCCAATAACACATGGGCATCGGACTAGATGAGGATAACCCCATCACCACCCTTTGCACCCTGTCTGTGAGGTAGGACCTAAACCAGCTGATGACATTGCCACTTACTCTACACCAGTTCTGCAGGAGGTCCAGCAACACCTCATGGTCCTTGGTGTTAAATGCTGAAGAGATATTGAGGAGAACAAGAATAGATAGCGCTCCCCTATCCATCACTCTAAGGAGATCATTCAACACCCTCACCGGTGCGGTCTCCATGCTATATCCAGGTCAAAATCCAGACTGGAATGACTCAAAAATGGCAGAGGAAGCGAGATGAGTCTCAAGTTGACCAGCCACCACTTTCTTCAAAATGTTCCCTAAAAATGAGAGGTTTAAGACTGGTCTGTAAACATAGAAACATAGACTTTGATGGCAGATAAGGACCGCTTGGCCCACCTAGTCTGCCCATTTCCCTAACTATTGGATAAGCTGCAGATCCTAGTTTACCAACAGCCTACTTCTTCCCACCCCCATCAGAATTGCCTTACGTCTGTACCATGCATTCTTGAATTACCCCACTGATTTTACCTCATGACCTCTTTGGGAAGGCTATTCCATAAATCCACCACCCTGTCTGTGAAAAAAATACTTCCTCACATTTCCCCTGAGCAGTCCCTCCTCTATCTTCCAATTCTGTCACCTTGTTCTTGCACATCTCTTTTTCTGAAATATGCTACCCAAAAAAATTTAACTGTTGTTTTTCCTTATCTAAATGATATGGCAGACATATGTCCTCCCTGGAAATCAAAACTGTAACCCTTTGCTTGTAAGGCGAGGGCATAACCAGTGTACCACCTGAGGCTGTAGTTGATGGCAGTCCAGGTCCAATGAGGGTATCTTCAAAAGGGGTCTCACTGGGGCTTCTTTCAAGGCCACTTGGAAGATCCCACTACTCATAGAACACCTGATGATCTCAGCAACCCCAGGTCCAATCAGGTCAATACAACCGACCAAAAGTCAGGTTGGACCTAGGTCGAATTCTCAATAGGTTGGCCATAACTTTGTGATTCTCTCACTTACCTCATCCACTTCAGCTGTGACAAACTCACCCCACACAAGGGTGGTGCCCCCACACTATCGATCTGACCCCACAAGCCAATTGAGCGACCCTGGAGGAGATATCAGATCTGATGGAGGACACTATGTCAGGAAAGAACAGAGCAAACTTCTCATAACTAGTGTTTAAACTAGCTCCCCCTGGACAAAGACAGGCCAGGTGTAACAACCTGTCTACAGTGTGAAAGAGCTGAGCCGGTCCATTCTTTGCTGCAGCAATGTCCCTAGACGTAAAATCCACCTTTCTTCAAGAGATTGCCCTTTAATAGTCATTATAATGTTACCACAAAGTCAACTTGTCCTCCATTAACCAGGCTCTTCTCCAGTGATGCTCCAGCCTCCAGCCCTTAATCTTCAATCCCCTGAGCTCCCTGTCAAACCATGAGGTTCTCTGGTGAGTAGTAGGTTCAGCACCACCAGGAACAAGGAAAAAAAGATTAGTTTTAGGTCTCCAGAGTCTTGACAAATCAGTGGTGGAGTCTTTCTTGGGGGTTTGTCAACACTAATGCTCACCCTACCCAGCAGCCTGTAGCCTCCTGTCTGAAGCAGAAGGTCCAGCTCCAAGCTAGTGTCTCATAATAAAACACTCTTCAAAGGTAGAGGAGTATGTCTCGACACATGTTGTCAACACAATCTGTTGTAGCTTTCTTCATGCCTGATGCTGTTAGTTCAGGGAATGGGGTGGGCATTAGGTTGATAACCCAAAGGCACAGTACAAGTCACATTAAATTATTCCTTCAACTCACTGGTAAAGCACTGTTCAATGAGTTTCCTAATCTGTGCAGTGTTTAATTCAATGAATTAGTAAAAGGTTAGTATTGATTTGCAACTAACTGTTATGTACTATAAGCTTTATTTTCAGCTGAGTGCTTATGAGTTTAATTTCAGAAGGCAGACTAAACAACTCTCAAGGAATGCTAAGATATTTATAAACAATGCCATGAAAATGCATTGTGTAAACACTGCAAAACAGCTACTTCCATTTTACTAAAGAGTTACAAGTGAATTGAATAGGCAGTGAAGGATGGTTGGAAAACATTTGAAAGCTTCAACAGTTCGAGTTGCCACTGCAGTAGCATCACAAAAAATAATGCTACACCAGCGAGTTGATGGAACAGTTTACTGTGACTTGTACTGTAGACCCCACCATTGATTCACCAAGACTCCAGAGACCCAAACCCCTAATGTTTTTTGCTTTTGCTGTTTGGGAGGTGCAGGGTGGAGAGTTAGGAATGGAAAGCCTAGTGCCACATTTCCCTACTTTTTTTAGCATTACCTTGAACCCTGACTGGTGCATTAACATATTTTTTTTTAAGAATTTCCTTTCTTTTTGAGGTAGTGAAATTGTATCCTGATTCACACAGGTCCCTTAGGGACCTGCATGAATAGTTACAGATGCACAGGACTCTTTGAGCCCTGCACCAAGGGAAGACTTTGTCCACTTATGGAAGTGCAGGTCTATCACAGGCCCTGCACTTCCATACAGTGATGGATGTAAAGGATTCATAAGGCTGTCTGGTGGGCTACTGAAGAATAGGACACTCTGGTCCCTGTGCTTCCATGTGGCTCAAGATACAGATGCACAGAGCAAACAGTTCCTCTGTCAGCCAATGTACAGGCCCTCTGCCAGCCAGAGGTGCAGAGGTGAGGGGTCCAATGCCAAGATAAGAGCTGTATTCACTATATGGTACCTGTGCCCATGCAGGAAACCCTGCTGCCTTCATTTCCAGGCTGAGAGGGGAGTGTCACATAACAGGGCCATCCCAGTAACCTTGCTTCATGTAGCTGGGTTGCTGAGCTTGCCCCTGAACTCAGTTCTCCATCATGGGAGCACAAAGCATACATGCTGGGGTGAAGACTAATACTACACACAAAGTTTCTTACTAATTATAATTTTTTTTATTTTGGCCCCAGATTTTCAAAATAGTTATTTTATGACTTCTCTTATAAACATGACATGTGACATCTATAGTATATTGTCCAAAATGTCATTTTGCACCACAGGTGGTAAAACAGGTCTCACTGAGGATTTATAAAATGACACCTGTCACGTTTACAAGGTGGTGTGGAGAAAAGGCTATGCTGAAAGCTTGGAGTTAAAATCTTGAAAATTAGAAAAGTTATGGGTGAACATTGTAATATTGCAATGTTCATGCATAACCTGGTAATTTTATCATATTTGAACACCAAATTTTCAGCATAGCCTTCTTATTACCCCGCCTTATGAACACATTAATTGAAAATGTTCAAATTCCCACCAAAACATCATTACATGCCACAGGTGTAAAAGCACATTTGGACCAGGATTTGAAAAATGACAGCTTCATCTTCATGAGGTGGTGTGGATAAATAGTTATGTTAAAACTTTGGGGTCAGAATATTGAAAATTAATAAAGTTATGAGAGAGGGTACACAAATTTCAAAGTATGTTCATAACTTTGTTATTTTTACATATTTTTACCCTACATTTTTAACATAGCCATCTTATGACCCCACCACATGAGCAAGGGTGGAGAACATTTTCAAATCCCGCTCAAAATATGATGCCACAAAGTGACCACAAAATCACCTTTTGGGCTACACTTGCATAATTCTACCACCTCTGTTCATAAGGTGGGATCACATAAAGACCATTTTGAAAATTTGGTGTAAAAATATTCAAAAATGGAAAAGTTAAGGATAAAAGTTCAAAGCCCATTGAAATACATTAAACCACACTTACCTGATTTTCTCATATGGCAGTCACCAGTTCCAGCAGCAAGATGTGTATTCAATCAAAGAGAGGATCTACACCCTGAGATAAGTTCAGGTGAGTGAGTGTGGGGTGTGGGGTGGTGGGTGCTAAGTGGGAGATAAGGGTGGGAGGATTGGGGTTTGTGGGAGAGTCAGATTGGGAAGGGGCCGTATTCTGTATTATAGGTTAAAAAAAATCCTTGGACATAGAAACATACAAGTTGATGGCAGATAAGGACCTTAAGGCCCATCCAGTCTGTCCATTTCCTTTTCTACCTTATGAATGTGCCATTGGCCTTTGCTCTGTCAATGGCCTATCTACTCATACTCATCTGTATTGCTCCCTTATGCCTATCTCATGCTTGCTTGAAGCCCAGCACTGTATTCATATTCCCCTCTTCCTGAGGTAGGCCGTTCCAAGCATTCACCACCCTTTCTGTGAAAAAGAACTTCCTCATATTACCCCTTAATTGGCCTCCCTCTAATCTCATGCTGTCATCTTGTCCTGCTATTTTTCTTATATTGACACATGTTAGACTCTTTCACCTTGTTAATGCCCTTAAGGTGTTTGAATGTTTTGATCATGTCATCTCTCTCCCTCCTTTGCTCTAGGGTGTACATGTTGAGCTCCATTAATCTGTCCTCATATGTTTTCTGATGCAGTCCCTGCACCATTTTGGTTGCCCTTCTCTGGACTGCCTCAATTTGGTTAATGTCCTTGTGAAAGTGCGGTCTCTAGTACTGGACACAGTACTCCAGATGGGGCCTGACCAGTGTCTTGTAAAGATGGATTATTACCTCTTTCTTCCAACTTCTGATACCCCTACTAATACACCTCAACCTCCCCCTAGGCTTACCTACAGTACAAGTCACATTAAACTGTTCCCTCAACTCACTGGTGTAGCATTGTTCAATAGTTTTCTAATCTGTGCAGTGTTTAATTCAATGATTTATTAAAAGTTTAGCATTGGTTTGCAACTAGCTGTTAAAACTACAAGCTTTATTTTCAGCTCAGTGCTTATGAGTTTCATTTCAGAAGGCAGACTAAAAAACTCTTAAAGAATGCTGTGATATTTATAAATAATGCCATGAAAATGCATTGCATAAACACTGCAAAATAGCTACTGCTATATCACTAAACAGGTACAAGTGAGTTGAATAGGTGGTCAAGAATGGTTGGAAAAGAATTAAAAGCTTCAATAATTCAAGCTGCCACTGCAGTAGAATCACAAAAAAAATGCTACACCAGTGAGTTGATGGATCAGTTTAATGTGACTTGTACTGTGCTGCTTTAGTGGTCTGCTTGGATGATTTCAGGTCATCGGTGATGATGATGCCCAAGTCTTTTTCTTCCCTTGTGACTGCCAGCAGCTTCCCTCCCAACCTATAGGTGGCTTTAGGGTTTCTCTTCCCTATGTGCATGATCTTGCACTTACTTGCATTAAACCCCAGTTGCCACTCTTTCGACCATTTTGCTAGTATATCCAGATCTCTTCTCCTTCTGGCCACCCCATCTGGATCATCTACTCTATTGCAAATCTTGGTGTCATCTGCAAACAGACAAACCTTACCCTCCAGTCCATCTGCAATGTCACTGATGAAGATATTAAAAAGGACTGGCCCCAGGACTGATCCCTGAGGTACCCCACTTATGGCTTGCATCTCTTCTGACTGTATACCATTTACTACCACTCTCTGTTTTCTGCCAGCCAACCAGTTTGTCACCCAGTTGACCAACTTCTGATCCACCCCAAGCCTGCTCAGCTTATTAATCAATCTTCTATGTGGAACAGTATTGAAAGCTTTGCTGAAATCAAGGTAGGCAACATCAACTGCTCCCTCTTGGTCACCCAGTCAAAGAAATCTATGAGATTAGTTTGACAGTACCCTCCTGTTGTAAACCCATGCTGTCTTGGATCCTGTGCTTCTATGGATTCCAGGTGTTGTACTATCATTTCTTTAAGGAGTGCCTCCATAATCTTGCCCACTACTGAGGTAAGACTGACTGGTCTGTAGCTCCCTGCCTCCTCCCTGCTACCACTCTTGTGGAGCGGGATCACATGAGCCATTCTCCAGTCTTCTGGGACCTCTCCTGTGATCAGAGACTCATTAAACAGTTCTGATAATGGCTCTGCTAGTTCCACCCTTAGCTTCTTAAGTTCCCTAGGATGTATGCCATCAGGTTACATTGCCTTGTCCACCCTGAGCTTATCAAGCTCTTAAAGGACCCTTTCTTTTGTGAAGGGACTAGTGCACACCTCCCTCCCCCCTGTGTTCATGGTGCTGAGCTGTGGGCCCTGCCCTACCTTCTCTTCAGTAAATACTGAGCAGAAGTATCTATTTAGGATAGATGCTTTTATATGGTCTTCCTCCTCACACGCCCTCTTATCACCATTGTTCTTAGCAATACCCCCTCTGGACTTTCTCCTTTCACTAATGTATCTATAGAAAGTCTTGTCACCTTCTTTTACTGTTTGTGCTAGTGTTTCCTCAGTTTGGGCCTTTCCCTACCTTACTGCCTTCCTTGCTTCCCTTAGGGAAGTTTGGTATACCTCCCTATCTTCATCCCGCTGTGTTCCATTATATTTCCTGAAGGCCAGCCTTTTGGCTCAGACCTTTTCTGCTACAGCTTTTGAGAACCAAAGTGGTTTCCTTCTTCTTTTGCACTTCCTTTTCTCTCTAACACAATGGGATGTTGCTTCAGGTATTGCATCTTTATTGCTTGCCCACATTGCACATACCCCCTCACCTGTATTTCTTATTGCCAGGGCTAGCTTAACTCTGTTGGCCATCTTATCAAAGTCAGCTCATCTGAAGTCCCATATTTTTGCCTTGGAATGGGATGATTTGGTTCTAGTGGCCAAATTGAACCATACCAAGTGATGGTCACTGGCCCCCAGGTGACCTTCTCTCTGGAGATCTGTGATTCTTTCCCTTTTAATCAGTACTAGATCTAGGATAACCTTGTGGGTTGTTGTACTAGTTGTTTGAGGCCCTACCCCTGCAGGGAATCCACCAAGTGTCTAGTTCTGGCAGATGTTCCTGTTGCTATTGATCAATCTTTATCTGGCAGGTTGAAGTCTCCCATTATCAGAACCTCCCCTTTAGCTGTCATGTTTTATATATCTTGTAACAGTAATGGACAGCAGCACAGTCCTAAAAACTGAAAACCATTGCCAGCCCCACAGTGCAGTGGTAGCTCAACCACTTGAGATACTGGTGATCTGGGTTTGGGAACAAGCCTGAGTAGACAGAGGCCCAGCAAGGGGAAGGTGGCCTGAGCATTTCCTTGGATGCTCTCCACCTCAGAGAAGAAGGGTATATGGCTGTCAGTGCACTACTGCCACCTTGGTGACCACAGGTGGTGGTGCTACTGATGTCATTGGCTTGGGTGGGAGGACACCAGAGATTCTATGGTGCATGTGCATGTCTCTGCGTGAGCACCACCCTGGGCTAGGAAGAAAATTGGAAAACTCGTCCAACTGCAGCTGGAGGATGTCCACCCCACTTCACAGATCCTGCTTCATTGACTATGGCACTCGTGTCCGACATACTGAACAAGTCTCTTCTGAGGGAACGGGGGGGGGGATCCCCCCTGGGGAGCAAGCCAGGGTACTTAGGGAGTGGACGTAAGTCCTGTGAAGCAGATGATGGAGCTGGGTGCAGGGTCTGGACTAAAGGGGGACTGGTCGGCCCCAGGAGAAAATACACTAATTGAAAAAAAAATGAAAATCATAAATATCTCAGGCACTGCTGTCACTGATGTCACATAACCACGGGGATGACCATACTGAGGCCATCTCAGTGAGGGGGTGGAATAGAAAGAAGCTAACCAGGTGATATTGGTAGACAGGACAGCAAGGTTGCTTTACTGCATCTTGTTTCTGACATTAATGGCTTAAACTCAGCTTTCTTTATTTTGTACAGTATATTTATCAGTTCCTGCACAACAGAACTCATTGGGGACCAGTATAGGTTATTCACTATTCTTGATGGTGATAACGGTTTTCCAGTTGACTTTACAGCTACTGCAGTGCTCATTGATGTGTACTCAGCTTGACAGCTGGAGAGATTCCATGTCCTCTCTCCTACTCATTTATGTGGCTTAGTGTAGTAGCACATTGTAACATTTTAGATAAGTAACTGTTGGGATAACATAAGAGGAAAAGGCTGTTTAAAGAGCAGATATTCACTTGTTTGTTTATTTTTTATTGCATACTGTATGTGTATTAATAAACATTTACTTGCCCCTCGATCATGTAATGTCATTTTTACGGCTGTGGGTGGAACCTACAGCCATTTAGTGATTTGTTGCCTTAAAATGTCCGAACGTGGCACCTTCCATTGTACTTTTGGAAGTATTCTTCCAAACGTCCAATGGAGCTTGTAATTCTCCGCTATGATCAGCCGCTATGGAGTAACAGCAGCACTATTTTTGCTGTTACTTCCATATTCTCTGACATGCATGCACAGTTCTGCTGGTGCCACCATCTTGTGAATGGCAGAATGTCACTCACTGCAACTATGCATGCATGAATGCCATTCAGGTGCAGTTGCATCACTGCCGCCATCTTTCAGATGGCACTTTTCCCCCACCCTCCCACTGCTCATGTCCTTCCCACTTCTGCCATTCCCTTCCAGCACCAAATACAATCTTCCCACTCTCTCCTGCTGCTGCTGTCCTCCCTGCTTCCTCAGTTCACTGTCCCCTCGCTGACATCAGGGTGCCCAATCCCTGTGTCGGCATCATCTCACCCCACTCATGTGGCACACTGGGAGCCCACCCCAGTGTGCCAAAATATTTTCTTTTTTTCCCCCGTGCCAACATTGGGGTGCCCAATCCCCATGTCAGTATCATGTACCCCCCAATTCATGTGGCACACTGGGTGCCCACCCTATTGTGCCCTACTTATTCTTTTTTCTTTGTTTTTGCTGTAAATAAAGAAAACTGTCTCCTAACATATTTTTTGTTTTACCTGTAAAAAAGAAAATAGTTCCTCATCATACCCCAGTCCCCCTCCCCATCCCCTCCCTCCCACTGAGCACCCACCACTCCTTACCCCCGTTACCCCATACTTACCTCTGGAGGTCATCTTCTCTGGACCAGGACACATCTGCACTCTTCAAAGCTGAACCACAAAAGGCAGAATCAAAGGTAAGCATGGCATAATTGCAGTTAATGGGGTTTTCAACTTATGTTGTTATATCAGCCATTTATAGGACTATTGGCCCAAAATGTTCAACATGGGGTTCTTGGGTCCCACCTCATGAACACTGTTACTGTCATTTTGTTACTCAGTCCTGAAAGGTGAGTTCATGATCACATTTCAGGACCAATTAACAAAATGAGAGTGCCACTGTTCATAAGGTGGTGTCCCAAAAAGCTCATGTTGCAAATTTGGTGAAAAGATTCCCCAAAATACTGTGTTACAAGTGTGCGTTGCATAGTTTCTATGTACGCTCCTGTCAATTTTTAATATTTTCACTCCAGATTTTCAACATTGCCATTTTTGCACTCCTCCTTAGCAACAATACAGCTGTCATTTTTCACATCCTGCCCAAAATGTGTTTTTGCACCTGTGGCACAGAATGGCATGGTCACTCTGCGAAATCACCTTTTGGGACAAGTGAATGAAATGACAGTGGCACTCTTCATGAGATGGTGTCCCTAAAGGGCCATGTTGAAAATTTGGTGAAACAACTCCCAAAAATGGCCAAGTTGCACCCAGGTATTCAACATTTTCTAAACACATGTCTAACTTTGGTCATTTGGCAGCGCACTACAGCCATATCGGCTCTGGCTAGAGTTTGTTATAATCCTGCTATCTCTCTATTGTGTTCAATGAACCTGATTCACTAGCGTAAGTATTACTCTGGCTGCAACATTAACTGACATCAGTTACTGAAAACTGACGGGCTTCACCAGCTGGCATTCTATTGCATCAGATGAGAATCCACTGACATATGCAGATGCACCTTCATAGGTGCTAATGAGCTTGTTGCCCTTTTGCAGCACTCGAGCATGAGCAGGAAGTGTTGCTGTCAAGCAGAGAGCTGATTTTGCTAAGCACTGCTGTCTGTCACTAACGCAATTGAAAGCCGAACAGAGTGTCTCCATTTCTAACTGATAAAATTGTTGTACTTGAGTAGCTGCTGACACAACTGTTACACACAATCACACACACACACACACACACAATAGTTTTAGCCAGCCCATCAGAGCAGCAACAGCATGGTGTCCATCTGTGACCTGACATCCCAGGTTTAGAAACGGGCCCGGTAAGTCGGAAGGCTGGCTGGGGGGAAGGATTGAGAATCCTAGGAATGGTTCTCCTTCTCCAGAGGGAGAGGAGCTATGTGTCCAGTGCATGTCATACCCCAAGTGGAGACTGGGGATCTCGCAGTGACAGGCACCTGCATTCCTTAGGAGGCATGCATATGTTGGCATCATGTCATGTCACACCTCCTTCAGGGAAAACCATCAAGAAATAGCATCAGCCATCAATGACGCCCTTCTTTCCCCAGGTCCTGCTTGTCTGCCCTGGCACTCCAGGATAGGTGACCTAATCCATCATCTGCTGCATCCAGCCCACTCCACATCCTGCTATGGAGGCATTCCAGGGAGACAATACCGGTTGGCGCCCCTGCCAGCATGCTTTCTCCCATCATCCTGGGCTCATGCTGGAGAGGTGACCCCACCCTGGGGGGGCAATCCAGGGGGTATTGTCTATGGGGGAGGTAAGTCCAGGGGGTGGGGGATGGGGTTTGGTAGGGGCTGAACTGCAAGACGGTCCATGGTAAAAAGTGCACTAAAAAAAAATGATATTTATGTTTGACAGACTTTAAAGTGTGGTGTAGCATCTCAACTTTCTAGGAATCATGTTAGTAAGGTGCATCTCTTTACACAGTATAGGTATATGCTGAAGACCTGACTGAGAGTCCTGTGTGAATCGTCTTTGGTCATTACACAGGCATTACTGAAGCTGGATGTCTAGTGGCATCCTGTGACACTAAATTTTTAGTCATGGTAAATGTTCTATGGAAAGGAAAAAAGCTACATTCTGGGTTTTTGTGTTTTGTTTTATCCTTGTTAAAGTCTGCCAAACTCAAACATCTAAAAAGTGATGAACATAAGCTTTTTTTTCCTTTTTTAAGTTCGCCGTATGAGCACTCACATAGAACTTCTTGTTGTAAGAGTGGCTTTTGAAGGGTGTGACACCATCTGTCCAATGCAGAGTGGTCTGCAAAGGGTGAGACAGTGCCACACCAATCATCAAAGAGGCTGATTGTGACACTGTTTTTGTTTGATGGGTGGAAACTTTGTCTACTTCTAAAGAAAAAGCCGAGCCAATCATACAGTGACTTCTTCCTTTGATGTGCGGGACACCGCCCAGCAAACAGCTGATCAGTGTCCTGATCAGCCAGCCTGACGTTACCCACTTTCAGTGACGTTACCTACTTTCAGTTTTGCACTGTAGATCACTTGCTGCCAACCCCAATGATGAAAATTGTAAGAGAGATGAACATTGGAAGGTTTTTAATCTAAACAGTGAGTGGTTCTCCACGATCAAGTTTCAGTCAGAATTAAGACAAAAGTGAACCTAGTCAATGTTTCATGTACTGTAACTCATGTAGCCTGGTGCTCGGCATTTGAGCATTTATTTAGCTTAGTTTGTCTTTTCTGGTGTAGGCAAGCATCAGACTAGCACTTCCATGATGATGGTAGTGGCTGTTAGTCTAGTGGCTTTCCACCATGTTCATCATAGCTGTCTTGAATTTTATGATCATGATCCTTGCCGCACTCTGAAATGGCTCCCCTTTCTCAGTTGCCAGACTGAGAGCAAGTGATGCAGGATGCCCTGTAAGTGTGACTTCCCATGACATTCACTTTTGTTTTCTCTCTCTCTCTCTCTCTCTCTCTCTCTCTCTCTCTCAGAAAGCTTGGGACACTGGGGAGCTCACTCCCAGTGTCCTAGTTTATGTATTCCCCTCCCCCCAGTAGTATGAGATGCTGGAAAGCCCACTCCCATTGTCCCCAGTGATGTCCTCCCTCCCCCTTTCAGTGTGAAACACTGGGGAGCCCTCCCCCAATGTCCTCAGATGTGTATGCCCACAGTAGTCTGGGACACTGGGGTGCCCACTCCCAGTGTCCTGAAAAGTGTATTGTAAAACCTGTAAAAAAGAAAACCGTCCCTGACATCTTTTTTTTTGTCCTAAAAAAGAAAATGGTCCCTCATCGTCCCTACTGTACCCTCCCCCATCCTGACCCTCCCACTGAACACCCACCCTCCAGCCCTATACATACCATCAGAGATTGTTCGCTGTCATCTTCTGTGGAATGGGACACATTTGCATTCTTCAAAGCTGAACCACAAACTGACAGATCAAGGTAAGTGCTGTATAATGTTATTTCAATCATGTTTCTAACTTATGTTGATATCTTAGCCATTTTTATGTTGGCTTTCTGCAGGCGCAAGCCAACATATTGGGAGAGTGCAGATTTGGGGGCGCGGCCGCTGTTGGGCGAATGCAGGGCACGCATCAGTAGGTACGTCTCTCATTCCTCAATCAGCCTGCATGCTGGCACCACACCATGCATACATAATGGTGTGAGCACATCTAAGCAAATTTCGCTGCAATCCGAGCAAAGCTCGTCGCCATGATGGACCCTTTGCTGCATGCTCGCGCCATTATCAGCATGGTCGGTGAGCGGCTTACGCCCCTTGACATCGGGGTGCCCAATCCCTGTCAGTAACCCCGCTGTTTTATTGTGCTGGCGAGGCCCTCCCCATCAGCATACCCCCCAATATTGGAATGCTGAGGGGTGCCCAATCCCCTCGGCTGGCGCCCCCACTGTCTTTGTCGCGATGGAGGCCCACTCCCTGTCGCATCACCTCTCCCCAATTTTTGAATGTCAAGGGGTGCCCAATCCCCTCAGCTCACACACCCCACGGCTGTCTTTGTTTGCCGATGGGGTGCCCAATCTTTTGGCATTATCCCCCCATTGTGGAGCAGCGGGGTGCCCAATCTCCCATTGGCTACTGACACCCCCGCCAAAAAAAAAAAGTTAGGTGGCACTGGGAGCCCACCCCAGTGTGCCAAATGCCCTGCAACAGTAAAACTGTCCTCCGATTGTTTTCTTTTTTCCCTGTAAAACTAAAACCATCCCTCGTAGTCTCGATGCCTCCTTCCCCACCGCACCCACCCACTAAGCACCCTGTCTCCCTCACCCACCCCACCCCATACTCACTCCGGTCCAGTGCGATGATCTTCAGTGGACCAGGAACATGTCTGCACTCTTCAAAGCTGACCGCGAACTGAGGAAATGCCGGTAAGCTGTATAATGGAGTGAATAGGGTTTTTTCAACTTTGCTGCATATCTCAGGCATTTCTTGGAATTTTGTCACCAAATTTTCAACATGGGTTTTTTGGGGCACCTCCTCATGAATTCTATCACTGCCATGGCATTACTCGGCATCGAAAGGTGATTTCTCAGTCACTGCGCGAAATCACCTTTCGGGGCCCATTAACAAAATGACAGTGGCAGTGTTCAGCGAGTGGCCTCTAAAAACCTAAGTTCCAAATTTGGTGGAAAAATCAACAAATGCCTATTTTGTATAATGTATCATGCGAGGTTGTTAAATAGGGTTTCTAGAACTGCCAAGATTCACATATTTTATCTGGATTTTCAGCATTGTCATTTGCACACCTCCTTGTGAACAGTACAGCTGTCATTTTCCACATCCTGCCCAAAATGTGTTTCTGCAGTTCCGGCGCACAACAACGCAGTTGCTGTGGGAAATCAGTGTTTGGGCCAGATTATGAAAATGACAGTGACACAGTTCATGAGCAGAGGACCTAAAATGCCTATGTTGAAAATTTGGCGATGATACTCCATAAAATGACTGTGTTACAAGCATGCATTGGCTCGTACCATCGTGTATTTGTGATATTTTCAGTCTGGATTTTCACCATTGCCATTTTTCCACACCTCTTGATGAATAGTACAGCCGTCATTTCACATATCCTGCCCAAAATGTGTTTTCGCACTTCCGGCACAGAATAGCATGGTCACTGTGCGAAATCACTTCTTGGGACACTGAGGAAATAACAGTGACACTGTACATGAGCAGAGGTGCTAAAATGCCTATGTTGAAAATTTGGTGCCAAATGCCCATAAAATGGCAGTGTTGCAAGTGTGCATTGCATATTTCCCACGCACCCTAGTAGCTTTGCAAATTTGGTATAGTTACATGCCACATTTTCAACACTGGCATTTTTTTACACCTCCTTATGAACTGTACAGCTGTCATTTTTCACATCCTGCCCAACATGTTTTTCCGCATTGCGCTACCAAACACCCAAAGGGACACCCTAATGCCTGTCACTCTCTGCAGGGTGGGGATGGGATCGCATCAGTTCAATTCTTCACTGCCATTCCTATGATGCATCTGTCTAACTCCTGCACTACCAATGCCAATGCCAGCAAGCCAACATTCGGTATTGACAAATGTTTGTTTAGTATTTGTTTCAGAAATTTTCAATGTGGGCTTTTTGGGACCCCACCTCCTGAACACTGTTACTGTCATTTTGTTAATCGGGCCTGGAAGGGGATTTTGCTGTCACTGTGTGAAATCTCCTTTCAGTCCCAATTAATGAAATGACAGTGCCAGTGTTCATAAGGTGTAGTCCCAAAAAGCCCATGTTGAACATTTGGTGAAAGAATTTCTAATAATGGCCATGTTACATGTGGTCATTGAAATTTTTCTACATACATGTGTAACGTTGGTAATTTTCCACATTTTCACTCCAAATTTTCAACATAGCCATTTTTTCATACCACCTCATGAACAGTACAGCTGTCATTTTTCACA
This sequence comes from Neoceratodus forsteri, assembly GCA_016271365.2. Classification (NCBI taxonomy): domain Eukaryota; kingdom Metazoa; phylum Chordata; order Ceratodontiformes; family Ceratodontidae; genus Neoceratodus; species Neoceratodus forsteri. The sequence goes on from CM028133.1 coordinate 130,715,207, forward strand.
TGCTGCCAAAATTATGTATTCTCACATGTGGTGAGGAATGGCATTTTGCCACAGATTTTAAAATTTTCATCTACAGGCATCATGAGGTGGGGTGATAAGAAGACTGTTTAAAATTTGGGGACTTCGATGGAGTTAGGCTACATCCTCAGCTGTGACTGATGGAACACTTTTCTATCTCCTTATTTCCTAACTACCAAAACTTCTGTTGTGCAACAGTTAACACGTTTCTCTTTGCTTTTCTCCCCCCCCCCACCCTAGGTTGGCCACCTAGCGTAGCTCTTTACTGTCCCTACTAATCTTCCTACTAGTTCTCTCCTTTCATTCTTTTTCCATTTCCATCTTCTAGTCCCTGAAATAATGCCAAACACCTGAAGAGGTGTTGTGTAATGTGCATAAGTGCATTTTGTGTACAAAAAAACATGAAGGCCATTTTAAATAGGAATACTTACATTTAATAAAGCCTGTTTAAAGAAAAAAGGACTCAGAAGCCACATAAAACAATAATAATGTCATGATTAATACAGTTATAAGAAATCCTCAAAGTATTTTCATAATTTCACATTACAAACCTGTTACTATATAAGGTTCTATGTATAAAAGAGCTTACCTGTGGATCAGAGATGTAGAAGTCAATATCTGTGGATATACACACTGGGCCAGATATTCAAAAGGGTTGCACCATGCGCAATAGGGTTGCACCTGCGCTAGTCCGAACTTGCTCCATTCTGCGATATTCAGCAGGAGGCAGTTGCGCCACAGAAAACATGCTGAGCAACAGTGCAATGCAAATGAATGCATGCTGAACTGGAGGGGGAGGAACCATACATAAACTGCACAATGACCCAATATTCAGCCGGGCTGTGCAGAGTTGTCTGCAGGCACAACCCCAACCTGCGCCTGCACAACTTTGAGCCAAAAAGGCTCATTGAGGGCCACCCACAGGTGAGCTGCTGCATTGCAGGGCACAACACAGCAGCTGCCACCTGTGGCTGGCTAACCTCCTGTTGCCCCCCCGCAGCCCGATCGTGGGCAAAAGAGTAAAATCCCCTGCCACCCCCCCACCAGCCCGATCATGGGCATAGCTTAAACTTCCCACCAGCCCGGACGCAGGCAGCAATGTGTCCTCCCCAACATATCCCTGGTGGTCCAGTGGACCGATAATCCCGATCGCGGGCGTAATAATTAAACACCCCCAACGCATAACCCTGGTGATCAGTGGACCCGATAATCCCGATCGCGGGATGTAATGAGTAACCCCCAAACATAGCCCTGGTGGTCCAGTGGACGATAATCCCTGATCGTGGGATGTAATAATTAAACACACCCTCCCGAACATAACCCTGGTGGTCCAGTGGACGATAATCCCGATCGCGGGATGTAATAATTAAACACCCCAACATAGCCCTGGTGGTCCAGTGGACCAATAATCCTGATCGCGGGATGCAATGAGTAAACACCCCGAACATAGCCCTGGTGGTCCAGTGGACCCGATAATCCCGATCGGCGGGATCGGCGGGATCGCGGGATGTAATAATGAAACACCCCCTCTGAACACAGCCCTGGTGCCTAGTGTCCCCACCCACCACCCACGAAGCCCTACCACCCGCTCCCCGGCGGCGGCGGGTGGCAGCATCCACCGCCTGCCGCCCCGCCGCCCACTGACTGACTGCCGGTGAGGTGCACCGATGGTGCAGAGCAAGAGCCAATGGGCTTGCAACCATACCGTACAAAGACATCAGATTTGTGAATGAATGTATTCATTCACAGTCTGAACTATTTTGCTCGGTATGGGCTACAAGCAGCTCTGCTCTACCTGCTAACTCTACCAGGAAATCAATCGGTGAAGCGACAGGCTGAAGTGTGATCTGCGGCTGCGAGAAAACTGGTGATGGGGCTCGGTGAGTGGTGAAATGAGGAACACCTAGGCACCAGGGCTGTGTCTGAGGTGTGTGTTTTCGTGTGATCCGCGATCAGGATTATCGGTCCACTGACCACCAGGGCTATGTTCGTGGGTGTTTAATTATTACATCCCACGATCGGATTATCGGTCCACTGGATCACCAGGGATATGTTGGGGAGAGACACATTGCTGCCCGCGATCGGGCTGGTGGGGTGGAATTCAAGCACCCCGATCCGGACTGGTGGGGGGTGGTGGTGGGGATTTTATAGTCTTCTGCCCACGATCTGGGCTGCAGGGGGCGTCGGTCCCCAATGGCTGCTGCCTGGCAGGGCACCAGGTGCAAGTCCTCAGGGATCAGGGCACCTGCATGCTAATGGCATGCAAATGGGGCCATAATCAGATGCAAATGGCCCCCCTGCACCTTGCATGAATTATGGCCCCATTTGCATGTCACCTTTTGAATATCGGGAATTTGTGCATGGCGCAATGGTACTTGCGCCACCACAAGTTGAATGCTCCACTCTGTCCACTTGCAGTGGCGAAAGTTCCACTGCGCCATGCACAGTGGCTGTGGCTGGGGTGATATTCAAAGGAGTTGCTCAAGGGCGCAACTCCTTTGAATATTGCTCTGGCCACACCCCTGCACAACTATTTTGTGCAGCGCAAGGGCTTACTCCACAAAATAGCTCAGTCTGAATATCTGGCCCACTGTACCTTTAACTGAACCAGGAAATCCCCTGACATGATCCCCTCCCCCCTTGGTTTTGAAACATGTCCAGACATGTAAGGGCTCAGTCAGGTGGCCTTACCAAAAAGATATAAAAACCTTTGCACAGAGTTTACTTCAGTTCAGTCTAGTACAGCTCAGTCTTGAGAGTGAAGGAGAGAGGTACTACTGCAGACAAGCTGTTGAATGCAGATGAGAAGGGTCTTAGGAGCTCTAGAATCCAGGACTGTATTGTATGAGAAACTACTGATGTTAAGTAGTGATTTTCTTTGCAATTTTTTTTGTCTTCATTTATTATTTTTTGAACTTTTGAAAAATAAATATCACAGCAAGGTATGATTTAAACCTGTAAATTTGCCTCCTCTGAAGTTTCTTACCACATGCTGTGACAGGGACAAAATATGAAAAAATGCCAAACTTATGACTATTCATCACAATATCGGTATGCCCACTAGTAACTGCAGAAATTTTAATTATTTTATCCCAGATTTCTAATATAGCCTTCTTACTACTCAACTTCATGTATGTCACAGCTGCCATTTTTCAAATCCTCTCCAAAATGTATGTTCACACCTGTGGCATGGAATGGTGTTGTAGCTGGGCACAATTCTGTTTTGGTGAGGATTTGAAAATTTTCTGTACTGGCTACATGTGCTGTGTAATAAGATGGCTATGCTGATAATTTGGTGATGCATCCATGGAGGGATGGGTGCGCAGGTGTGACACTGTCTCTCTAACATAGAGTGGTTTGTGAGGGATGAGACAGTGCCACAGCAATCATCAGCTAGGCTGATTGTGACACCTTTTTGCCTTGATTGGTGGAAACTTTGTCTAGTTCAAAAGAAAAAACTGAACCAATGATATGGTGTTTTTTTTTTCCTTTTATCTGCAGGACACCACCACCCAGCAAACAGCTGTTCGGTGTCCTGATCAGCCTGGCTGATGTCATCCACATTTGGTATGCTTGTGCTCCGCCCTCACCACCACACCACTCCCTTCCTTTTTTGCCTCTGCTCCAGAATGGGACACTCTTACAGTTGTCCTCCTCCCTCCAAGTGTGGGGCTTACCTTCTGCTTTCAAACAGTCCTGAGGCTCACTGCCACCAACCCGGGCCCAGAGCCAACTTCTGAAACATCCTTCTGGCCCCACAGTGTTTTCCTGAAAGCAGAAGACTGGAGGAGCACAATGCACTGCACAACTGCTGTGCAGCCACACTCTGAAAGTACAAGATGGTGAGTCATGCATGTTGGTTTTAAAGCCACTTCTTCAGCAAAACAGAGGTTCCCCCCATGTTCCCAGACCCCCAAATTGCTTAATTGGGGTCTGGAGACCAGAAGGATGGACCTGAGGGGCCACAAATTTTGTTTTTCAAAAGCACTAAGAAGCTCATGTAAATAAGCCAGCAGCCTACACTGCTGGCAACTATAGTCCTGCCCCTCCTAGTGCAATGGCATTACCAAAGGCAAACTGTCGGCATTGACAAATGCTTGTTATATAACAGATGTGAGAAATCAACAACTCAAGCAAAACAACTTTATCACTTTAAATATGAAGACATGCTCCTTTGCTCCCTGCCACATTAGTGAAAGACAGCAGCGCTTAATAAAATCAGTGTCTGTTTGCCAGCTACACTTCCCACTCACGCTTATGAGTTGCCAAGGAAATATAAGCTTGTAAGCACAGCAGCACGCATCAGTGAATTCTTATCTGATGCAACAGAGTGTTAGCTTGTGAAGCTCAAGTCATCTTTCTGTAACTGACTTCTGTGTTACTTGAGCTTCACATCAAGGCTTTTTTTTTAAATACTGCAGCAAGATCGCTCTTTAGGCTAATGAACTGGATTAGTGAAATGCTATACAGAGATGAAAGGATTCCTATCCAATCCCACCCCAGTCAGGTGGAGAATCCTCTTCAAGGTGAGTTTTCTCACCTATAAGGCCCTACACGGACAGGGCCCTGGTTACCTGTCAGTCCTTCTGACACCTACTCCCTCTGTCCGCCCTCTTCGATCCTCCAGTGGTGGCCTCCTGACCGTTCCTAGAACGAGGCTCAAATCAGCTGGTGACAGAGCCTTTAGTGTTATGGCTCCCGTTCTATGGAACTCTTTACCAGCTATGGTCAGAGAGGCCCCCACGATAGATGTCGTCAAGGTTCGCTTGAAGACATTATTATTCTCACAAGCATTTGATGTTTAGAGTATGATTTAGTATATAATCTGTGATTTATTATCCTTATTTATTCGATTGTTTGTGTATAATGTTTTAAAATCTGTACGGCGCCCAAAGCCTCCGGAATTGGGCATCTTTTTTAAATAAATTTGCCTTGCCTTGCCTAAAAAAATTACATCACTTGGTCAAGAGGCAAGTAAATATTAATAATAATAGAGGTATAAAAATAAATCTTATATAAACAAGTGAATACCTGCTTTTTAAAGGTACAGTGTTGTATAATATGCTTATTTATGTTTACAGGCATGGAATCACAGGTTTGACTCTGACCATTGTTTTTTTTGTAATGACTTATTTAGTTATAACAAGCGAGATATGTAATTATGCACTTCACCTGGGATATTTTAATGAACTAGATAAAAACATGTATAGTAACACTAAACTTAAGAGTGATTTGTGCAATCTAGTACAGGATAAATGTATTTGAGTCTCAACTATTGCAAGCCAATCACAATACATTTAAGGACAAGCTGCTGCAGTACCTGGACACTCTTAGTAACTGCATCTGCATCACCTGTGCATAATCCTACTGTCATTGATAGCTTATCTGTCCTGCATAGCTCCAATCCTCCCTTCCTCCCCTGCCTGGTGTGACTCCACTGAGCACTTACCCCCCTCCGTCCCCGCCTTCCTGTTTTCTCTTCACAAATATTAATCTCACCCCAATTTTCACCCCGGTTTCCCCTCACCTCCACCCCCAGTTTGAAACCCTTCCATATCCCTCTATCCCCACATTACCCAGCCCTGCCCTATCACCTACTTACATAACCCTGGGTAGATTCCTATCCAATCCCACCCCTCTGAATACTCAACCTCCTTATTCTGTCACCTCCTTGTCTCTGTCTCCACCCTCCCCCTGCTCTCATCTATTCTGTCCTCCCCCTCCTTTGGTCACCACCACTTCTGACCCTCCATAACGCTACCTGCATGCTCTAAAGCTCAGCTACCACTATAAATTGCTTGTCCACCTTAGGTATGCTCTTAGTACTGTTGCAATAAAGTTGACCTCTCCTACCTGATGTATTTTAACTGTACTTGCTTGAATCTGTATCTGTATGTACCATAATGTACTTGCCTGCTGTATATACCCATCTCTGTTTTGTAATGTCTGTGTACCTTGTCTATTGTCTTATGACGTGGAACCTTTGTAAATGGGCTTTTAGCTCAAAGGTGTTATTCGAGATTCCAATAAATAAATAAATCCCAGCAATAAACCAATCACAGATATGATGGGGCAGACCAGTCAAGTCTTTATATAATTTATGAAGCATGCACTTGAGACTGCATTCTGCTACATGTACAGTTAATCCCATTTATAAGAACACCCTATTTGCGAAAAGGAAAACTGTTCTTATAACTTGGCTGTTCCTATATACAAGCTTGCTGTGTTACCATGAGTAAACATACAATGGTGCTAATGCTATACAAAAAAAAAGGAATGTAGCATGAAAACTTTTTCCAAAGATGTACTTTATTCCCTTGATAAATAGGCTTAAAACATTAACATGATTAAAAATCAGTAAAAAGCAGCTTTATTTAGTGAAATAGTCAGCTTTTTTAATAGCTTGCTGGGCTGCAGTGATATCTGGCCTGTGTACGAATCAAGTGCATAGAATTGACTAAGATCAGATGATCCTTTACTTTGGATGTAGTGCCACAGATTTATCATGCAGTTTTTCACCATGTACAGCGTTGGTGGCTCAGGTGGTGTGTCAGCCTTGGCAAAACAGTTTTTTTAAGGTTTCTGTCTGTACAAGATGTCATGCAGAGTTAAGCATCTGTGTACATTCTAAAATGGTGACCTCCCGTGCAAGATCACCAGCCTTGCTGACTGCCACTGGCAATGGCAAAAAGCAGCTTCTCCGTGATTTGTATATTTGCTTGCACAAGAAACATTATGTGGCAACTTAGGAGAGAAGTGGGTTGTGGAGGCATGGCACTGTGGCAGCCAAAGGAGGCACTGTATTTGGGGGCTTGGCACTGGTGGACCAATGGAGGCACAGTGTGCTGATGACACTGGCTTCCACAGTCGCCACCAACTTGTAGCTTTTTTACCGCAGCAATCGGGGCCACCTCGTCATTGCAGTGTCAGCTATTCCGCTGCAATGAGGAGCAACCCGTCATTGCAGGGCGGAACTTTACTTAGTGTAATATTGTTTGTGAACATGGTGGCGAGCCACCGCCATGTTCACAAACAATAGTAACAGCCCCCACCTCCAAAAGGGTGCCCAATCCCCCTTGGCATGCACCCCAAAAACAGTGTTTGTTTGCTGATGGGGCCCAGTCCCCATCGGCCTAGTCCCTCCTTCCCAGTTTCATTTGCTGATGGGGGAGTCCATTCCCCATCGGCATAATGTCTCCCCCATAAAAAACTTTGTTTTCTGCTGAGGGGGTGCCCAATCCTCCATCAGCAACTGTCCCCCCAAAAAGTTGGGTGGCACGCTGGGAGCCCACCCCAGCGTGCCAAATATCCCTGTTGAAAAAAAAAAGTCCTGCAATGTTTTTTTTTTTTTTAGAACAGTCCCTTGTTGAGTCTGGTGGCCCTCCCTAACCTGCACCACCCTTTGCACACCCTGCCTCCCCACACACACCCCTCACCCCATAGCTACCTCTGGAGCCCACCGCGACGATCTTCGGTGGACTGGGAACACGTCTGCACTCTTCAAAGCCAACTGCGAATGGAGGAAATGCCGGTAAGCTGTATAATGGCATAAATCAGGTTTTTTCAACTTAGGTACATATCTCAGTAATTTTTCTGGAATTTTGGCACCAAAGTTTCAACATGGGGTTAGTGGGACCCCTCTTCATGAATTCAGCCATTGTCATGGTGTTATTCGGTCCTGAAAGGTGATTTCACAGTCACTGCACAGAATCACCTTTCAGGACCGATTAATGAAGTGACAGTGCCACTGTTCAAGAGGTGAGCTCTGAAAAAGTCTATGTTGCATATCTGGTGGAAAAAATCCAAAAAATGACTGTTTTACAAGCGTGTGTTGCGCAGTTGCTACTCACGCTCATAACTTCGCGAATTTGCAATATTTTCACTCCAGATTTTCAAGATTGGAATTTTTCCACACCTCCTTATGAACAGTACAGCTGTTATTTTTCACACCCTGGCCAAAATGTGTTTTTGCACTTCCAGTGCAGAATAGCGTGGTCGGTGTTGGAAATCAGTGTTCGAGACACATTACCGAAATCAGTGACACTGCTCATGAGCAGAGGTCCATCTCTACAGGATGGAGGTGGGGTTGGCATGAATTTCAATACTTCACTGCCATTCCTATTCTGCATCTGTCTAACTCCTCCATTTCCAATGCTAACACCAACAAGCAAACATTCGGCATTGACAAATGCTTGTTTTCTATTGTATTGCTTTAGGTTCATTATTATCCCCTGAACCATTGGTTGGATCAGTGCAGTGGTGTTTGGGGGAGGAACACTAAATGACATTGCTAAAATTGAGCTTTGGGTGGGCACTCTATTTGTCAAGAATGAGATAGATTTTCTGTCTCTTTTATCTCATCTTAGCATTTAGTTTTGTTGCCCAATCAGAAAAACTCTGTCCCATCATCCAGGCATTGGAATTAGCTGTTATTTGGACTTCTCAGTGATCAGCAATGGTAGCTTTTCTGTAACAGTCATATTCATGCACACTATGGCTGAAATGCATTACTCACTTTTTTTTTGCCACCAGCAATGTGGTCAGCTGAACATCAAAGTGCCACCAGGGATAGCCCTAAAACCCTAATGTAAATCCCCATCTTATCATTATTAAAAATATTGTTATCTCTAACATTTGATAAGATAACAGGAAGAAATGTTTCTTTCCAGGACACTGCACCACAACAATCTGCATCCTGCTTTTCGCCATGACAACATTTAAAACGTATCCCGTGCCTTTCTTTCCATCTACACAGTAACCCATTTGTGGCTGTGAAATTAAATCCATGCCGTCAGTGAATTGTTATGCCTTTGTAAGTAAAATGGGTCCACTTAGAAACATAGAATCTGATGAAAGATAAGGTCTGCTTGGTCCACCCGGTCTGTAAATATTATTCTTTTTCTTTTTTTTTAATATTCATTTTTGCTGTAGACCCACTTGATCTACAGTGCTGTCTCTCCCTTCTCCTTACTTACCCCTACAATTTCCTTGTGCCTACCCCATGCATTTCAGAACCCTCTCACTGTTTTCACCCTGCCTACTATGAAGAAGTATTTCCCCACATCTCTCCTAAACCCCCCCCCAGCTTCATAGCAAGTCCCTTTGTCCTAGATTACCTTTTTTTCTGAAAAATACTTCCATCCTGTTCCTTATTAATACCTGTGAGGTATTTAAAGGTCTCAGTCATATCCATTCTCTCCATCCTCTCCTCCAGGGTGTACATATTGAGTTACTTTAGTCACTTTTCATAGGGCTTATGATGCAGACCATGCACCATTTTGTTAGCCCTTCTCTGGATCACTTCCACTCTATGTCCTTCCTGAAATGTGGTCTAAAGAATTGGACACAGTACTCAAGGTAGGGTCTTACTAGTGTTCTATAAAGGGGCAACACCACCTCCATTTTTCTGCTGGTGATATCCCTTTCTGTGCACCCCAGCATCCTGCTAGACCTCCCAAATACCTTATTACATTGCCTGGCCACCTTTCAGTCATCTGACATGATTACCCCCAAGTCTCTTTCCTTGCTGTTGTGAATATTACTTCACCCATTTTGTACACTACCCCTGGATTTCTGTGTCCTATATACATTATTTTGCACTTTTTTGCATTACAACCCAGCTTACAAACCCTTGACCATTCCTCCGAAGATTTTTCAGATCCCTGCCATCCCCCCCCCCCAGAGTATCCACCCTGTTGCAAATCTTGGTGTCATTCACAAAGAGGCAGACCTTCCTTTCCAGACCCACTACTATGTCACTAATAAAGACATTAAAGAGGACGTAAAGAGGACCAGTCCCAGCATTGAAACCCAAGGTACCCCGCTGGTCACCCTCCCTTCTTCAGAGCATACTCCATTTATGACCATACTTTATCTTCTATCCCCTAACCAGTTTCATACCCAGGTTACCACTTTGTTTTCCACCCACAAACAACTTAGCTTGTTGACCAGTCTCCTGTGGAATGATGTTGAAAGCCTTGCTGAAATCCAGGTAGGCCACATACACCACTCCACCCTGATCTAGCTCCTCGGTCACCCAGTCAAATAAATCTATCAGATTTGTTTCACATGACCTCCCTCCTGTGAATCCATACTGTCTCAGGTCCTATAATCCATTAGATTCCAGATATTCCACTGTCTTTTCCTTAAATAGTGTCTCCGTTAACTTACCTACCACCGATGTCAGGCTGACATGCCTATAATTGATCACCTCCTCCTTGTTACCACTTTTGTTTGTACATATAGTTCTTTGGTCCCTGTTCCCTTCTCCTGTGAACTGGCCACAGGGACACATAGGTATTTTACTGGTTGTCTCTCCTGACCCCCCTGAGGCCCCAGCACATGGCCGTGTGAGAGGTGGAGGCACGCTACACACCCCATAGCGCCAGCTCAGCCCCTTTCACCTCCCATAACCATTTTTGCTACACCCTCTCCACCTACACTACCCACCAGAATGTCAGCCGGTGGGAGCAGAAATACAGGGGGCCCGCCAACCATCTTTACCACCCTCAGGAGAGGAGAGCTGCCCATCGGCCTGCTCGATCCTGCTCCACCATCCCCCTCCCCACACCAGCAAGCCAATGACCAGAGGTCATTCTCAAACCCAGGTTACCAGCATAGTGTGAGGTGTTGCATCCAGTGCCTCAACCCTCATCACCACCGGGTCAGCCTTCTTGTTACCACTTTTGTGAAATGGGACTACATCTGCCCTTCTCCAGTCCCCTTGGGCCTCTCTGGTCTCTGGAGATTTGTTAAATAAGTCTGTCAAAAGCACAGCCAGTACCTCTCTGAATTCCCACTTCGCTCTTGGATGCATTCCATCTGGTCCCATAGCTTATCCACCTTTAGACTGATGAGTGCTTTCTAAACTCACTCATCAGAAAAAGGACTAGTGTCCACTTCCCTCTCATCAAAGCCCCTGATGCTTTTTTTTGGTCCCTCTCCTTCCCATTCTACTGTGAATACTAAGCAGAAGTATTTATTCAAGATGTTTGCCTTTTCTTGATCTCCCTCGGTACAGTCACCCTCTCTCCCTTTAATCTTACAATCCCTCCCTTTGTCTTCCCTTTGTCACTAACATATCAAAAAATGTCTTGTCCCATTTTGAAACTCCCTGAGCTATTCTCTCTTCAGTTTGTGCCTTTGTGTTCCTTACTGCTTTGCCTGCCTCCCTCTGTTTTAGCCAATACAGTTCTCTACCCTTCTCTCTCTGGATCTCCTTGTATTTTCTGAATGCTACCTTTTTAGCCTTTACATTTTCTGCTACCTCTGTAGAGAACCATAGCAGTCTCCTCTTCCTTCTACTTTTGCTTACCTGCTTGATACAGAGGTTCATTGCCTTTACTATGCCCTCTTTTAGTCTGGACCACTTTACCTCTACCCCCCAGGTCCTCTCCCCCTGTCAGGTCATTCCTGACTCATTCACCCATTGTAGCAAAATCAGGTCTTCTGGAGTTTAGGACTTGCAATGTGGTATGCTTGGATTCTACAACTGCTCTTATGTTCAACCACAATGTACGATGATCACTAGTCCCCAGGTGGCTTCCCACTTTGATGTCCACAATACTGTCCCTGTTAGTAAGAAATAGGGCTGGGAGAACTCTGTGAAGTTCTGACCCTTATTAAATAAGAATCAGAACACAGTGAAGTTCCGATTAGTTCTGATTTATTGACAAATATTTGAAAGAAATGCAAAAAAATGCATAAAGGTGTCCAAAGTCTGTTATATTTGACACAGAGGCCCAAAGGAAATAATTTAACGGATTATTTGTATAAAACTTAATGTAAAACTGCTAAATAAAAAAGCAATCACTCACTACTAGCCCCTTTGTGGCTGGCCTGTAATGGTGGCATATCCTACTTGGGTCTGTGACATGAGTGTGCTGGGAGAGATAGAGACAGAGAGAGAGAGAGAGAGAGAGAGACAGCAGACAGACAGATGCAAATACCTATATCATTAGTATTCTAACCTGTAAAAAAACTAAGATTCCTCTAATTAAAGTGATGTCCTTCTGATGACACCCACCCACACCCACAGGACAGAGACAAATTTACTGTTGTAACTCGTGAGAGGGAGTTGGACATCATTGTCCACCTAGGGACAAATTACCTGGTTGGGAATGGGCTCAGAGAAGTGCTGGAGGAGTTTGTAGAGTAGGGAAGCAGCCTTAGACAAGTAGCACGCACAGTAACCTTCTCAGAGGTGCTGCCCGTCTATGACATGGGTGAGGCTAGGGCACTTTGCGCCATGGAATGCGATGAATGGTTGAAAAACTGGTGTGGAGCTCAGGGTTTTGGCTTCATTGGGGATTGGGGGTCCACCTGGAGTAATCCAGGCCTATACTGTTGCGATGGTCTGCATTTGTCCAAGAGGGGAACGAGGATCCTAGGTGATAAATATAAATGCTTCATTGGCAAGCATTTAAACTAGCCAATGTGGGGAGGCACTAAAAGGAGCAAATAAATCCCAGCCCCCTCACCCCAAAAAACAGGGTAGTTAGTGAGGTAAACACTAAAGTACAGAAGTCAATAGGGAGCAGGACAGTGGTCAATGGAAAAAAGGCAGCGACAGTAAAGATAGGGGTGGAACTAAAAGGGGTAAGGTTATCAAATGATGGAGGGTGATGAGTGCCAATGCACGTAGTCTGGATAACAATCTCCCAGAACTAGTAGCCTTGATGGAAGAGAGACACATAGATATTGTGACATTCACAGAAACATGGTACACAGAGAACCATGACTGGGATGTCAACATACCAGGGTGCACAATCTACAGGAGGGACAGGAAGGGTAAAAGAGGAGGAGGAGGAGTAGCTCTCTATGTAAGGGAAGGGATCAAAGCATTGAAATTAAAGGGTATACTGGGAAGAGAGGAGGCACTGTAGGACATCCTGGAGACTGGAAATGGCACCACACTCCATAAGGGGGTTGTACACAGATCCCCATCTCAGGGGGAGGAAATGGACAAGGAAATGATAGAAGGCATCCTTAGAATGGCAGAAAAGGGGGAGATATTGTTGATGGGAGACCTGAATATGCCAGAGGTTAAATGAAGCACCTTTGCTGCAGCCACATCCAAGAGCAGGGTAATTATGAATGCCCTACAGGGGGCATGTCTCAGACAGCTAGTGTTGGAACCCACTTGGGAGGGAGCAATCTTAGACCTGGTACTCTCAAATGAGGACAGAAAAAGGATCTTAGATAAGATTTAGAAGTGGGTAGCCATCTGGGAACAAGTGACCACCAAACAGTGTGGTTCACTATAAATACAGCCATAGTCAAGTCACACAGAGGTGAGGGTATTGGACTTTAGGAGGGCTGACTTTGGCAAAATGGGGGAGTGCCTCAGAAAAGCACTAGCAAATGGGCAAGAAGCTGGGGTAGAGGAACAATGGGGAAAATCAAAGCTGCCATCACAGAGGCAACAAGCCTTTGTGTGAAGCAAATAAAATGAAACGAAGGAAAAAAACACTATGGTTCTCAAAAGAGGTGGCGGGGAAGGTTAGGGAGAAAAAAATAGCATTCAGAAAGTATAAGGAAACACAGAAAGAGCAGGACAGAGAACTGTACCAGTTAAAGCAGAATTAAGCAGGGAAGGTAGTCAGAATAGCAATGGCCCAAATCATGGAAAAGATAGCCAACTCAGTTAAGAAAGGGGATAAAACCTTTTATAGCTACATTACGGAGTGAAGAAAAGACCAGGAGAGGATAGTGAGGCTTGATAAAGGGGCGGGGGTGGGCAGAGGGTGACAGTGACAAAGCAGAGATACTAATGTAACCCCCCCTGCAAATGGGGGTTCCCAAAGGTCTTCCAGGAGCTAGCTAATTGCTCCCAGCCTGAATGGTGCTCGGCATGTAAGCCATTTATCTGTGAGTGCTTTTAGAGCCTCCATCTCTTTAAGAGCTGTCTGCTTGCAGACAATATTAGTTCGTATGGGGGGACTGTGTGTTTCCCTGCTCAAGTCCCACTCGACTGCTGACAACTCGCTCCATTTCTGCCATCGCTAAGTGGACAGAGTGAGCATTTTTCAAAGATGTAACTGTTTGCCAGATGTCTTTTAGAGTATTAGTGGAACTGTTGTTTGTCTAACTTGCCTTTCTTGCAGCTGGGACTCTGTGTGTCTTGCCCCTCCATTTTGGATCTGAACTGCTGAATAGATCCAATCAGTGCGAGGGGGGCCTCTAAAATGGAGTTTATGTGGGCCAACCAGAATCAGGACTCTCTTGGGAGCTGGCTTGCCATAAGACATATAGCTAGTAATTCTGAGAAGTGAAGTTCTGGACCTTGGCACCTATTTGCACCAACAGGGGGGATTTTGAGTTATTGACAACTGAGTCCACCAATTGGACTGGGTGGCACCCGAATGGAATGCTCTGCCTTGTGTCTGGAGATCCAGATCCGTTGTGCCCATGACAAGAGAAGGAGCTCCGAGCTTCTGCACTACACAGTTTTAGCGCGGGAAGCACGTAGGAGGCCTAAACTCGGGTGGCGCGTTGCCTTTTGACTTGGGCTAAATCCACAGCTACCAAGAGAAAGAGAGGTTGAATAAGTGGGAACCAGACTCACCCTGTAGATGACTGGAGAAACTACTTAATCGCACTCAGTCTGTCAGGAAAGTGAAGCTGCAGTGTGAACTCCCGAGTTAGCACTAAATGCGATCGGGACCTGAGAGCAGCTGCCTGGTAGAGTAATTTCCTTTACATATAAATGTGTGGAGAGCTTGTGAAGGACAGCTAAACGGGTCCTTTTGCCCTCGTGAGGTGTATACTGAAAGCCAAATGCATGTATGTGGACTGAATTCATTGCTGATCGAAGCTGTGTGCCTGGCTTGTATAATTTCACCTCCCTGCTGTGTGAGGGAGTCTGGCAATCCAGAACCCCATCTGTGCCTGTTTTCGGCATAGAGTTTGTGAGTACAAACCAGGGTAGCTCCCTGGCCATGGTTTATCATATTGCAAGTGTTTCACCTTATTTCTTCTCCTTCCTTTTTTCACGAACTGAGCCATCCGGCTCCAGATTACAATTGGGTATTGTGCAAGTGTTTTTCCATCACAGGGCCCCAACTAGCTGCACCGATCCTGGCTAGCCTCCTACCATCCTGCGTACCCAGTAAGAGTGACATTGGGACTCTAAATTTTCGCACAGTACTGTGATTATTAATGTGTCTAACCTAATTACCCTGATTTCCCCCTGTCCTTATTATAACCCCTTAAATAAATCTGATCTGTTTGTTTCAGCAGAGTTACACTGACTGAGGTATTTGTTTATGTTAAAGTACTGTACTGTGGCTATTGTATTGCATCATCTTGTTTTGCAGGGGGTCCCCAGAGTCAAACTGACCGAACCAGTCCTGGGGGTAAGAGTAAATAGTGAAGATACTCATGGTGTATTGTGTGGGCCACTAGTAGGAATAAAAGGGGGTCTCAGTTTCCCAGAGGGCGGTGACCAAGTTATTCTAACTACTGCAAACCCTGACATCTGGGTGGAGGCACCCGCCATAGAACCTAGGCCCCTCAACCTGTTAGCAGTTAAGCAGGCAGGGGTAGTAGCCCTTGGGATAGCACCACCTAGGGGGTTACATCTTGGAGGCATCGCTGGGATTAGCATCCTCTAGTGGCCGAGTGAAGGAAGTACCCTATTATGTCTAACTTAAAGGAGAAGATGGAAGGTGGTACCACGCCCAAGTTAAAACTTGACCCCCTTAAGATGATGGTACACAAATTGATGGGGTGGTGTGAAGCTGAGGAATTGGATTCCCAAAGGGCTCTATTATTGTTGGATGTCCCATTGGGGATTAAAAGCGCTGACACTGTTTCTACTGTAGAACGTGTCAAATGTATGGGCAAGGTGGAAGTAAAAGGGCATTATGCTGACTTGCCTGAACAAACCCTGCAAGTGCTGCTTTCATGCAGTATTCTGATAGACCCTGAGAGGGTGCCCCCCGTGATTTTGCCTGAAGGTGCCCAGAAGGGATGGAGGGTTATTCACACATGTAGTGGTTTGGCCACCCCGGGTGGGTCCCCTAAGACTAATAGTTTTAAGGACAAACTGCTCAAACTGTTAGCTGCAGAAGGGAGAACTGCTCAAGAATTGGTAAAGGTATTATACATCTCAGGCAACCACAATCCCCTGCCGTCCAAAGGTACATCTCCCAGGTCCTCTACGAGCTCCATACTAGCCCCACCCCCTATGGTTATTCCTCCCATTCAACTAGATTCCTATCGGAGATTGAGGCTCTTCTCCGGTACTGTTCCTGTGCATTTGGGGTAAGATGATTTGGAGACCTGGATGGACTATGCTACCCCTTTGGTGCAAGAGTGGCAGTGCTCTGAGGGGGAAAACAGGAAACAGTTGATGGAAAGCTTGAGGGGTCCTGGACTGGAAGCCATTCGATTCCTATGGGCCACTAGTCCGGAGGCCACAGCAGCAAAATATCTTTCCACATTAGAGGGGGAGTTTGGCAGCACTGAAACCGGAGAGGATCTATTATGGAAGTTCAAATCAGCTAAACAGTGGAGAGATGAGAAATTGTCTACTTTTGTTACTAGAATGGAGAGGGCTTTGAAAAGGCCCACCAAAAAGGAGGAGTGTCTGCCTAAATGCTAAACCAGGTCCGATTAGACCATATATTGAAGTCAGCCAGATTTTTTAAGTGTAATATTGCTAAAACTCAAATTGCAAGACAGGAGGGCCGACCCTCCCAAGTATTGCCAATTGAAGAGAGAGATTTGTGAAATTGAAACTGATGAAGAGGGATGGGAACCCTATGCTGGGGCTGTGAATCCCTGTCAGATCCCTGAGAAGAGTGAGTCAGATGAGGCTCAACAGCTGAGAGGGTTGATTAAGGGGTTGACTGAGACCTACCGGGAACAGGATCTGTATCAAGCTCCCCCCTGAGCCTAAAAGTGGAGTGGCAGTGCATGTCATTTCCCCTGATACCCGGATTGAGAGCAACCTGAGAGCAGAAATTAGGGACTTAAGAGAGATGGTGAAGGAGCTGCAATGGGCTGCTCTCACCCCCAACAGAAGTGTAGAACCAGAGATCCAACGGGGTAAACACCCAGTTCAAGAAGAGCCATGTAGAGCCCCCGAGATCCCTCACCAGATAAGAGATCCCCCTCCCTCCAAAGACAACAGAGATACTAAGTTCTGCTACCATTGTGGAAAGGATGGACTCTTTCAGACTGATTGTCAACTGCCAGAGAACTTGAGGAAAGTTACCAGCAGGTTAGTGGCCTGGCATCGCAAAACCTGTGCCCAGACACCAGGTGGAGCCAACAGGAAAAGTTTTGCCACCAGGGCCAATGCCCGAGCGACATCCCAAGTAATGCCCGCCGAATGGTCCGAGGTGGTGGGTCCCTCTATGGAGACTACTGTGAAAGTGAATGGGGTATCCACAAGAGCTATACTAGACAGTGGCTCCCAAGTGACAATCATGTTCCAGGACTGGTATCTGAAGCATTTGTCTAATGTATCCCTGCAACCCCTGGAAGGACTACATTTGTGGGGTTTGAGTGAGAAGGCCTACCTCTACTTTGGCTATATCTGAGTTTGGTTGTCTTTTCCCACTTCTGTGGCTTGAGTGGCAGAGCAAGTGGAGACCCTAGCCTTAGTGTGTCCCCCTACTGGACTGTATGATGGGGTCCCGTTGTTGATTGGAACTAGTGCACATATGTTTGGGTGACTGGTGCAGTAGTATTATGAAAAACAAGGGTCCCACACTGGCAGAGCTCTAAGAATTCCGGCCTTGATTAAAAAGGCCTATGAAGCACAGAGAAATGCTGATAGAATGGAACCAGAGGAACCAGTTGGGGTTGTCTGGAAGAAGGATCCTGAATCTTTGCTTTTGGCACCAAATGCTCAATGTGTTCTACAAGGAGAGGTCTGCATAAAAAAGTATGTCAAGAACAAAATATTAATTCTGATGCACCAGGAGATGGAAAACTGCCCGAGGGGCAGCTGGTCAAACCAAGTATTCTGCCTACTAGAGCCCATGCTTTTGCCAGAAGAGTGATGGTTCAAGTTCACAATGTTTCTGACAGGGAGATCCAAGTAAACTGAGGCTGCACCCTGGCTACTGTGCACTGTGCGGATACTGCCGTGCTACCCAGTAACAAGAGTTTGGGAAAAAGTGATAGAGTAATGCCTGACGTGTTCGATTTTGGTGACTCCCCTTTGCCAGCCAAATGGAAAGTGAGGATCAGTAAGAAGCTTGCCCAAAGGGACCAGGTGTTTTCTCTAAAAGAATGGGATGTAGGATGTGTGCAGAGAGCTGAGCACCACATCCGGCTGCATGATGAAAGGCTATTTCGTGAGAGGTCTTGACGCCTGGCCCCTGCTGACATAGATGATGTGAGACGGCATCTGCAAGAGATCCTTGCTGCTGGTGTCATACAAGAATCCAGAAGCCCATATGCTTCACCTATCATGGTAGTGGGGAAAAAGAATGGGACAGTAAGGATGTGTGTCGATTATCGCACCTTAAACTGGTGGACTATCCCTGATCAGTATACAGTACCCCGCATTCAAGATGCTTTGGACTGCCTGAACAGTAGCAAGAGGTTCTCTGTGCTGGATCTTCACAGTGGGTACTTCCAGATCCTGATGGCCCCAGAAGACTGTGAGAAGACAGCCTTTATCTGTCTGCTTGGCTTCTATGAATTCATAAGGATGCCTCAAGGGATTTCTGGTGCCCCAGTAACTTTTCAACGACTGATGGAGCGGGCAGTGGGGGACATGAACTTATTAGAGTGCCTGGTATACCTAGATTATGTTATTGTGTTTGACAGCTCACTGGAGGAACATGAGAGCAGATTGTTCAAGGTGTTGGACTGACTGGAAGACTTTGGCTTAACTGTCCATTGATAAGTGTCAGTTCTTCGAAACCTCTGTAAAGTATGTGGGACACATAGTATCCACCGAGGGAACAGAGACCGATCCAAGTAAAGTTGAGGCCTTGACCACCTGGCCACAGCCCAAAAATCTAAAAGAACTGCAGAGATTCCTGGGTTTCTGTGGTTATTATCGGCACTTCATCAAGGACTATTCAAGAGTGATCCGCCCTTTACTGAACCTTACTCAAGGGTATCCCCCAACCCACAAAAGATACAAAAAGTCAGCGTCTCTCGAGACTGAAAGAGTGTATTTTCATCCAAGTGAAGTATTTGGGGCCCACTGGACTCCTGATTGTGAGACTGCGTTTCATGAGATCATATATCAACTTACCCACGTTCCAGTGTTGGCCTATGCCAATCCCACAAAACCTTATGTCCTGCACAGTGATGCTAGCTTACAAGGGTTGGGGGCTATGTTATATCAGGAGCACGAGAATGGCCTGAGACCAGTGGCCTTTGCCAGCAGAAGCCTGACCCCTTCCGAAAAGAACTATATTGTATACAAGTTAGAGTTCCTAGCTTTGAAGTGGGCCATTGTTGACCAGTTCCACGAGTACTTGTATGGGGCTAAGATACTAGTAAAAACTGACAATAATCCTTTGACCTATGTGCAGACTTCAGCTAAGTTGGATGCCACTGGGCATAGGTGGCTCTCTGCATTATCTACATACGACTACGCTGTTGCATATAGAGCAGGCCTGAACCACATAGATGCTGATGCTCTCTCACGGAGACCTGCCACCCCGAATAACTGGGTCAGACTGTCAGAACCTGATATTCGAGCACTCTGCCAGAAGTTTGACAAGGAGGAACAAATGTCCACGGACGCAGTGGACTGTATGGTGGATTGTTTGGGACCCTCTGAGAAGTGCATTCCTGCTGCTTATTGCCACTTCTCTGCCTTGGACACTGGTGCTTTGCCTCAGTTCAATAATGACAGTATTCAGCGGGCTAAATCCCAAGATCCCATGATCAAAACAGCGCTAGAAGCCCTCCAAGCAGGGAAAGATGTGTCAAGGTTATATTCCACTGATTTGAGAACTGCATTGCTACATAAAGAAGGCCCTAAGTTGAGACTGATCAATGGACTGTTATATAGAGAAACAGTAGATAAAGGGGGCCAACTGGACAAGCAACAGTTAGTTTTGCCTACTGCCTTTCGAGACCTACAGTAGTACTGAGGTCCTTACACAACCACATGGGGCACCTTGGTATAGACAAAAGACTGGATTTGGTGCGATCCAGATTTCATTGGCCTAAGATGGGGGCTGATGTTGAACAATACATTAGAACTTGTAGTCGCTGCTTACAGAGGAAAGCTTTGCCCCAGAGGGCTGCCCCCCTTGTTAACATTACCACTAGTGCACCCATGGAATTGGCCTGTAATGACTTTCTGAGTTTGGAGCCAGATCAAAGAAATATCAGTAATGTGCTGGTGGTCACTGACCATTTCACCTGATATGCTCAAGCTTTCCCCAACAAGGACCAGAAGGCTTCCACTGTGGCCAAAGTGCTTATAGAAAACTTTTGTTCACTATGGGGCACCACAAAGAATCCCATTCTGATCAGGAAGGGACTTTGAGAGTCGTCTAATTAAAGAGATGCTTTCACTGTGAGGAGTGTGAAAGTCCAGAACCACCCCTTACCACCCCCAAGGGGACCCACAGCCTGAACGGTTCAACCGCACTTTGCTAGATATTCTAGGCACCCTTCAACCAAAGGACAAACCCAAATGGAGCCAACAGATTAGCACACTGGTACATGCCTACAACTGCACCAAAAGGGATGCCACTGGGTTCTTCCCTATCACCTGATGTTTGGAAGAGAAGCCCAACTACCAGTAGATGTTTGCTTTGGAGTTTCTCCGGATGGGGTTCAAGCAGCTACTCATTTACAGTATGTGCAAAAGTTAAAGGCCCAGCTAAATCATGCATACCAATTGGCTCAAACCATGGCTGCCAAAAGAAATCTGGCCAACAAAGAAAGGTATGACAAAAAGGTGAAAGCCCAGGAACTCCAGGAGGGAGTTCGGGTATTGTTAAGAAATCTGGGACTGCATGGCAAACATAAGATTGCTGACAGATGGCACCATCTCCCTCACATTGTGGTAGGCAAACTAAATGATCTGCCTGTGTACAAAGTAAGGCCCAAAAATAACTCAAAAGATGTGAAGACCAGGCATAGAAATCATCTATTACCTATTGGACAGATCTTGAATGAGTCTGAACCCCCAGAAAATGCTCCCTCTGGACCAGTGATTACAGCTGCTGCTAAGAAAAAGTCAAGAAAGCCTGCACCCATAGAAGTTGAATTAACATGTTCCCCTCCCCAAGTCCCAACTGAGCATGTCTGTCAGTCCATGTCAGAGGAAAGTGAGTGTGGCCTTGAATACTACCCTTCTTATGAACTGAGTCAACTGTTTCGGAGCAATCCCCTAGTCAATCCTGGAGATGAAGCTGGGCCCTCTGGACTGTCTAAGCACCCAGCTTTGTCCCTGGAGCCAATGCTCTTAGAAAGTGAAATGCAAAGCATCAAGTCAGATGATATGGAATCATTGTGCATGGTTGAACTGCTCAAGTTTTCAGAGGAAGAGAATGATGGACTGGGACAAACTGGTGATACACCAGAACAAGAACAGTGTGTTGAGTGCCCTGATAGTTCACTGCCCATGTTAGGAGCCTCCCCAGGTGAACCAAGTGTTGTGGACTCAGAGATTGCAAATCCAGGAGCTGAAAGTACCCCAAGTTCTAGCCTCTCTGCCCAAATGGAGACCCCCCTGGCAAGTACAAACAGTGCTGAAAGTGAGTCTAACCATGCAGAGACTGTAACCTTCCCCCTAGAAGGACTGGTCGAGAGGTGAGGCCTGTAGTATGGCTAAGTTACGAGTCCCTGGGCAGACCTGTGGACCTGCCCCTTAATGTGGTCCCTAAGGGAGTGTATGTGACCCCGAGCTCGTTGCCCAAACTAAGCCTGGGAAATAACTCCAGATTACTTGTATTGCCCTCTGAGTATGATGCCCCTGCCTCCTCCAGACCCAATGTAGCTGATAGTGTAGGGCCCCCTCTATCCAGGTTTCATGTGCAGGAAGTGATGACCTGAGTTAAAATGTTTGTATGTGTACTGTTGTATAATCAGTAGTAGAATGTATAATACCGTGTAAGTGTATATGACAAAGGTTTAATATGCTGATTGCTATCTAAAAGGCATGCAAGTTTAAACTGTTCTGCTTTAAAGTGATTTAATGGTATCTAATTGATGTGGACGTCAAGCTTTTTCAGGCCAGGAAGGATGTAACCTCCCTGCAAATGGGGGTTCCCAAAGGTCTTCCAGGAGCTGGCTAAGTGCTCCCAGCCTGAATGGTGTTCGGTGTGTAAGCCATTATCTGTGAGTGCTTTTAGAACCTCTGGTACTGTCTCTTTAAGAGCTGTCTGCTTGAGGACAATATTAGTTCATATGGGGGGACTGTGAGTTTCCCTGCTCAAGTCCCACTCAAGCTGCTGACAACTCGCTCTGTTTCTGCCATCGCTAAGAGGGCAGAGTGAGCACTTTTCAAAGATGTAACTGTTTGCCAGATATCTTTTAGAGTATTAGTGGAAATGTTATTTGTCTAACCTGCCTTTCTTGCAGCTGGGACTCTGTGTGTTTTGCCCCTCCATTTTGGATCCAAACCACTGAATAGATCCAATCAGTGCGAGGGGGGGGCCTCTAAAATGGAGTTTATATGGACCAACCAGAATCAGGACTCTCTTGAGAGCCGGCTTGCCATAAGACATACAGCTAGTAATTCTGGGAAGTGAAGTTCTGGACCTTGGCACCTATTTGCACCAATGGGGGAGTTTTGAGTGATTGACAACAGAGTCCATAAATTGGACCAGGTGATGCCCGAATGGAATGCCCTGCCTTGTGTCTGGAGATCCAGATGCATTGTGCCCGTGACAAGAGAAGGCGCTCCGAGCTTCTGCGCTACACAGTTTTCACGCTGGAAGTGCATGGGAAGCCTAAACTCGGGTGGCGCGTTGCCATTTGACTCAGACTAAATCCATGGCTACCGAGAGGAAGAGAGGCTGAACGAGTGGGAACCAGGCTCACCCTGTAGATGACTGGAGAAACTGCTTAATAGCGCTCGGTCTGTCAGGAAACTGAAGCTGCAGTGTGAACTCCCGGGTTAGCAGTAAATGCGATCGGGACCTGAGAGCAGCTGCCTGGTATAGTAATTTCCTTTACATATAAATGTGTGGAGAGCTTGTGAAGGACAGCTAAACAGGTCCTCTTGCCCCATGTGGTGAAGACTGAAAGCCAAATGCATGTATGTGGACTGAATTTGTTGCTGATCGAAGCTGTGTGCCTGGCTTGTATAATTTCACTTCCCTGCTGTGTGAGGGAGTCTGGCAATCCAGAACCCCATCTGTGCCCATTTTCGGCATCGAGTTTGTGAGTACAAACCAGGGTAGCTCCCTGGCCATGGTTTATCATATTGCAAGTGTTTCACCTGATTTCTTTTCTTCATGAACTGAGCCATCTGGCTCCTGATTACAATTGGGTATTGTGCAAGTGTTTTTCCATCACAGGGCCCCAGCCAGCTGCACCGATCCTGGCTAGCCCCCAACCATCCTGGGTACCCAGTAAGAGTGACATTGGGACTCTGAATATTTGCACAGTACTGTGATTATTAATGTGTCTAACCTAATTAACCTGATTTCCCCCTGCCCTTGTAATAGCCCCTTAAATGAATCTGATCTGTTTGTTTCAGCAAAGTTACACTGACTGAGGTATTTGTTTATGTTAAAGTATTGTACTGTGGCTATTGTATTGCATCATCTTGTTTTACAGGGGGTCCACAGAGTCAAGCTGACTGAACCAGTCCTGGGGGTAAGTGTAAATAGTGAAGATACTCATGGTGTATTGTGTGGGCCGCTAGTAGGAATAAAAGAGGGGTCTCAGTGTCCCAGATGGCTGTGACCAAGTTAATCTAACTACTGCAAACCCTGACCTCTGGGTGGAGGCACCCACCATAGAACCTAGGCCCCTCAACCTGTTAGCAGTTAAGCAGGCAGGGGTAGTAGCCCTTGGGATAGCACCACCTAGGGGGTTACACTAAATGAATACTTCTGTTCAGTATTCACAAAAGAAGAGATGGGGGAGTTATCTAAACCAAATAATAGAAGCACACTGGATAGGGAGGTCAATACCAGTCCCTTCACAGAAGAAAGGGTCCTGAAAGAACTCCTAAAACTGAAGGTGGACAAAGCAATGGGGCCTGATGGGATTCACCCCAGAATTCTAAAAGAACTAAGGGGAGAACTAATGGCACCAATAACTACCCTTTTTAACAAATCATGGAAGGATGGTGTGGTACCTGAGGACTGGAGGAGGGTGGATATGATTCCCTTTCACAAAAGTGGGAGCAAGGCAGAGGCAGGAAACTACAGACCTCTTCGTTTGACCTCAATGGTAGGGAAAATGATGGAATCACTTCTGAAAGAAAGAATTGTTGAGTACCTAGAGGCCAGTGGGGCACAGGACCCAAGACAGCATGGGTTCACAGTGGGAAGGTCTCTTGAGATGGATCTAATAGATTTCTTTGACTGGGTGACCAAAGTAGTAGACCAGAGAGGGGCTATGGATATGGCCCACCTAGACATTAGCAAGGCATTTAACACAGGTTCACACAAAAGATTAATAAATAAGTTAGCCAGCTGGGAGTGGGTCCCAGGGTGGTAACCTGGGTAAAAAATTGGCTGGACAACAGAACACTGAGGGTAATAGCAAATAGAGTCCACTCTGAAGACAGGGGGTTACTAGTGGGGTACCACAGGGTTTAGTACTGGCACCAGTCCTCTTTAATGTCTTTTAGGTAACATTGCAGAGGGACTGGAAGGAAAAGTATGCCTCTTTGCAGACAACACAAAGATCTGCAACAAGGTTGATACACAAGAGGGGGTGGAAAGGATGAGAAGGGACTTGGCAAGGTTGGAGGAATGGTCAAAAGTATGGCAGCTTAGATTCAATGCAAAGAAGTGTAAAGTAATTCACCTGGGAAGCAAAAACCCAAGGGAAGAGTACACAGGGGGAGGTATTAACGACAAAAAACATGGAAAGGGACCTGGGGTAGTCATATCAGATGACCTAAAGGCAGGCAAGCAATGTGAGAAGGCAGTAAGGAGGGCTGGGAGGATACTGGGATACATAGGGGGAGACATCACAAGTAGAAAACAGGAAGTTGTTATCCCTCTGTACAGACAGCTTGTGAGAACCCATCTGGAGTACTGTGTGCAGTTCTGGAGACCCCATCTCTGCAAGGACATGGACAGGATGGAGGCAGTCCAGAGGAGGGCAACTAAAATGGTGCAGAGTCTGCACCAGAAGTCATATGAAAGGTAACTAAAGAGGCTTAACATTTATACCCTCAAGGAAAGATGGGAGAGGGAGGGACATGATAGAAACTTTCAAGTACCTCAAGGGAATCAAGAAAGTCCAAGAGGGTAGCATCTTTCAGAAAAAGAGATGTGTAAGAACAAGGGTGCACAATTTGAAGATAGAGGCGGGAGGACTCAGGGGCAACGTGAGGAAATATTTTTTCATGGAGAGGGTGGTGGACACATGGAATGGCCTTCTGGAGGAGGTTATTGGGTCAAAAACTGTGGGAGAATTTAAGAATGCATGGGACAGACATAAGGCAATTCTAATGAGAGGAAGGAGGACGTAAGCTGTTGGTAAAACTAGGATCTGCAGCTTATCCAATAGGTAGCGAAATGGGCAGGCTGGGTGGGCCAAGCGGTCCTTATCTGCTGTCAAAGTCTATGTTTCTATGCTTCTATGTGACTGTACACAGCACACCTATAGCACAGCAATCCACCACCACTTCCTTCCAAGATTACCTGACTGACTCCTACAGTACAGTTGCTGTTAAGTGACCAAATTCAGCAACTGTTAAGTATGCCTCAGAATCTGAATTGGAGATGCAGACTCATCTAGTGCATAGCCGCATACAGCACAGTCCCACATATAGGATAGTGTATGGTTACCCGTATACTACAAGGTTATTCTTCCACCGAGTGGATACAATGCCGACTGATGACCTCGAGAGCGAAGCTCAGGAGGGGTCTCAAAGTTAAGGCATTGTGTCTGAGTAAAAGAATACTCTCAGTGTATTATAACTATAACTGTTTCTCTATAGTGTATGGTGCCCGAAGAAAAGACAAAAAGAGACTCGCTTTTCCATATTTTCACTCGGTTCTGCCGAGGCCGTCGATTCACAACTGCCTCTGCCCAGCACACTCACGCGCCCCTTTCACACAGCAAGGGACGAATCAGGACTTCTGCTGTAGCCCCTTGTATTATGATGTCCTCACTAATGCAGAATGAAAAGTCATCCTGCGTTAGTGAGGACATCACTACTGCAGCAGAACAAGTTTTTGCGGTGTATGGATTTCCATACACAATCGCATTCCACCATACACTATACTGAGGTTGGTTAATGCTCATACATAATGTAATGCAATATACTATAAAACCAATGATAATAAGGAAGAATAATGGGCAATGAGCGATAACGATGACACTTGTGTGTTGTTGCACTTGTGTTGTAATGTAAACAGCATGCAATGAGTCACAAAGTAAGATTTTATCCCCTGGGCCACCCACAGCCAGCAGCACAGGCGCATCAACTTGTATGTTGTTTGTATTTTTTTTTAATACATGAAGTCATGAATAAATGTTAACAAGTGATCGTGATTGGATGGCACAAAGTCAAATATTTATTTTGCCAGCCTGCTGCCCTTGCCCAGTATATACTGCCACACTAAAGCCAGGAAAAAAAATTATTTTGGATTTCTGGGGCTGTTACAGTTCTCGTGGGGCCCCCTGCAGTCTCCCTCTCTCCCCTCTGGACTGCACAAGTCAAAGATATATTTTACCACCCTGTTACTCTTGCCCTGTACACACAGTCACACTGAAACCAGGAAGAGAACTTTTATTTGGGATTTCTGGGATTGTTACATTTATTGTCAGCCACCCTGCAGTCTCTCTCTCTCTCTCTCCCCTCTGGATGAGATCGTGAATGAATGTTAACAAGTGATTGTGATTTGTGATTGGATGGTACAAGTCAAATATTTATTTTGACACCCTGTTGCCCTTGCCCTGTACACACAGCCACACTGAAGGCAGAAAAAAAATTGGGATTTTAAGTAATTGTAAAATTTCAAATGAACCCCAAGTAGTTTCTCCCTCTCTCCTCTGGATCAGGAACAGCACAAGTCAAAGATTTTGCCTGTCTGCTCTTTCATATATATATATATATATATATATATATATATATCAGCTACACTGTTTGAGGCCAAGAAAAGAAAAAAACCTTTCATTTGGGATTTTATGTAACTATAAAATCTCTGTTGAGCCCCCAGTAGTCTCTCCCTCTCTCATCTGGATCTGGAATGGCACAAGTCAAAGATTTTGCTAGCCTGCCCTTGCTCATACATAGAGTTATATAGTACTGCCACATTGCCTTAGTTTGCATCCCCCCCTAGCAGCCACCCAGGCCACCACTGTCTCCCCAGTCTCGATTCCCCAACCCGCCTTCACCCACCCTGATTATCGTTTTTTTCTCCCCCTCCTTTCTCTCACTCTCCCTAATTTTTTCTCTTCCCTCTCCTCCGGCTTATATATTGCTGGTGCTTTTGGGGGGGGGGTTTGGTGCTTTTGTTTAGCGACACTCTCTGCTGGCTGCCTGGCTCTGCTGAGTGCAGCTCCTGCTCCTCCAGTCCTCCTCATTCTTCTGGGGCTGTGTTGCACACTCAGCACAGTCAAATACCATGAGTGCATCACGTGACCTTCTGTTGCCTGATTGGATTCTGCCAGCCGCCTGTACATGCCGACAGCATCCCCATGGCAACAGACAACAAAATCACGGAAATGGCATATCTACAGACCTGGAACCAGACTTCTATGGCAAAGTCCATATTTACCCGGGTCTGTGGATTGCAGGTTTGATCCGAGGGTATGGATCGCCCATGGAAAAGTCTGCCCAGCCCTAGTACGCACCAGATCTAGTATTGCCCAATCATGAGTGGGTTTACTGACTAGTTGCCTGAGGAATACCCCCTGCAGAGAGTCAAGAATGTCTCTGCATCTAGCGGAAGCTACTGCAGATGGTTCCAATCTATATCTGGCACATTGAAGTCCCCCACCAGCAACACGACCCCCTTTTCAGCCATCCTGCCTGTTGTCACTAGCAGTTCCTTATCTGTATCCTCTCTCTGTGCTGAAGACCTGTAGATCACCAGTGTCTGTATAGTGACCCTGTTTTTCAACTTGAGGGTGGCCCACAGCACCTCAGCCTCACCCTGTGGCCTTAAGGTCATTTAGGGAGGAGATTTTAAATGTGGGACTAGTAAGCTGGATAGGTGTTCTCTAACAACGACTGAAAAAATTTTAGGGGATATGTCTGCTCTTTGCTCCATTACACATCTGGCTGTGTTGAAAGATGATTTTTTGATGCACTCTGGGTTACGAGAACACACTTTTTACAAGGGGATTTTGTCAACCAGAATTGATTTTATGTTTATTTCTAAAATGCTGCAAAGTGATTGTACTAATGTTCATCCAGGGGACTATTCGGATCATTGTTCTTTAACCCTGCTTTTAGGTGGTCCAGAGGCTCCTTTTGGCCCCGGATATTGGAAACTGAATTCTACTTTTTGGGGGCAGGCTTCCTTTCTCCAACACATTATTTTTTGCATTGTAGAAAGATGACCTTTGACCTTTATGAGACTCCTCTTTTATGGTGGATGGAGACCAAATGGGAGCTCTGGACATTACTCATGAGGAATGGCAAACACATTTGATCTTCCTCTTATGTGGATTATTTGAATGATCGTAAACATTTGCAGCATCTCATTCCCCTCTCTTATTCCACTAAACGTGTTCTCAGACCAAATTTCTTGTATCAAAACTAAAATGCTATCCTATCATTCCACACAAAGTGAAGGCTTACACCTCAAACAACAATTCTGTACAACTGGTCCTTTTCATGAAGTTTGTCCTTTGCTTCATAATCAGTCGTACCTTGGGCACCAGTTGATGTCAACACTCAGAGACGCTGCCGGCATCCTCCATGCCTCCAACCCTCATCTTCTTCGCATGGTCATAGATTATGCAGTTTCCCTATTTGGATGCCCTGTTCCAGCTCAACCTGATTTTGCTTCTTTTTTTCAGGACCTTCCTCTTCCTACAGCCCCTACTTCGGGTATTGTCTGACCCTTTAACTGTTTCTGAGATTTCGGATACTATTAAAACTTTAGCCACTAAAAAAATCACTGGGTCCAGATAGTCTCCCTTCTGAATTATTTGTACTATTAGGGCAAGAAATTTCTGAGGAACTTACTGCAGTTTTTAATTATCTTTTGCAGCACCATGATCTTCCTTTGGAAATGGCTACTGGTGTGCTGATTTTTTTATTTAAGAAAGGGGTGAAGAATGATTTCACCAAGTGGAGACCTATCAGTCTCCTGAATACTGACTTTAAGTTACTGGCCAAGATTTTAAATAATAGGCTCTTAACTGTGGCTCTGTATCTCATTTCCCCTGCCCAATCGTGTACTGTCCCTGGGAGGTCCATCATGGACCCACTGCTTTTCTTGCGTGAGATATTTACCTGCCATAATATCTCACCACTGAAGGGGGTGCTGCTTTCCTTAGACCAAAAACAGGCCTTTGACAATGTCAGTCATGCCTTTTTGTGGTTTACTTTGGCCCGGTATGGTATTCCCCATTCCTTTATTGTATGGTTGCAGATATTATATAAAACTGCTACAGTCAAACCTTGTGTTAATGGCTATCTGGGACCTTATATCCCCATACAGAAGGGTGTTCGACAAGCCTATCCCCTCAGCCCATTGTTATATGTTTTCTCCATTGACCCACTTTTGTTCATTCTTCATTCAGCTCCGGAAATACTTCCACTCGGCTTGCCATGTCAACAGGTCCTATATTCAGCCCCTGCTTATGCCGATGAACTAATCATTTTGACAAAGGATGTTGTTTCGGCGGAAGCAGCCATTCTTCGCTATCATGGTTTTGGCTTTTTTCCGGGACGCAACTTAATGTGCTTAAAAGTAAGGGGAGACTCTTCAGGGTCCCAGGCCCTCTCCGTCTATTGTGGCAGGCATCCCGATCACTGTTGAAGGTTTCCGAATTTTGGGGATTTCTTTTGGCAGTACTCAGATGGACATTGTCAACTGGGATGCAAAGCTTCAACTTGAGAAAGCTTTGTTGCACTCCTGGTCCAAGCAGAAAATGTCCTTTAGGAAAAAGATTCATCTTATTAAGACATTTCTCTTACCAATATTTATTTTTATTAGTGCTTATTTTCCTGTGCCCAAATCTAGAGAAGCCACTGTATATAGCCTTTTTTCAAGCCTTTTGGGGCAGAAGGCTCAATGCTATTCATCGTAATTTTCTTTATTTACCCTTGCCCAAAGGGGGCCAGAACATGGTGAACCCAGTTCTTTTTTTTTTTCTGTCAGTTTATCTATGCCAATTTTTGGCCCCTGCTTCAAGCCTCCGATGGATTTTGGTGTGCAAGTTTTTCGCATTCCATTTCCCTGTGGTATATGGTTGGGTGGGTGGTCAGACCAGTCAAATAAGACATACCCCCCCCCCGACTTATCTTCAAGATGTTTTTGTTAAGCTCCAGCAGTGGGACGTGACCCATACCTTGGTGCTGATTCACTCTAAGAAACAACTTTATTCACTCATTCTTCTGACACATTTCCAGGAGGTTGACCCTTTTCCCAAGTGTCCACAGCAATTCCGTGTGGTCTTGCTGTGCTCTCTTTTGGATAAGAGAATACCAGACAAAATGAAGGATTTCCACTGGCTAACATGTCATGAGTGCTTGAACATTAAAGCTAATCAGAAACATAAGCTGGTCACAGAACGGAATTGTTCCCGGTCTGTATGCATCCTTCAACCTGAGACAATTGATCATTTGTATTTTTCTTGCGCTTATATTCTTGTTTTTTGGCATTTTTTGTACACTATGACTGATATGCCTATTTTCCGTCATGTTATTAATTCCAGGCTTTTGCATGGGAATTACCCTCTTTCCTAGTTTAAATGGGATAGCTATACTTTGAATATTATTTTTCTTGTCATAAAGTGGTATGTTTGGAAATCTAGGTGCTTTTTTAACCTACAACAGCTCCAGATTTCCCATACCGATCTGTATGGAAAGATCTTGTATGAGCTGAAGAAGATTTACTTTTCTGAAATGAAAGTTCTTGATAGATCTCATTTATGCAACTTTGGAGGAATTTGCCTTGGATAACAGACACAGATGTACCTGTCAAATGAATACTACTATTGGACTTTGTTACTCCTTGTCTCCTTTTGTTTAGCACTTTTTGTTATTTCTTTTGTAATTTCCTGGTTTATTCCTTTGCTTGTTTTGTATGATTGTTTAATAAAAACGTCCCCTATTCTTTTCGATAAGTGCCAAGGAATCTTTAACATCCACCTGAACTACCACCAATCCAGGCAGTTGGGAACTCGGTTTAATGTCTCATCCAAAAGTTGGCACCTCAGAAGTGCAGCACCTCCCTCATGCTGCACTGCAGTGTCAGTACTGGGATATTGAGCCAAGTGCCTGTGGTGGGAACTGAACCCACAGCCCTCTGATCTCCCGGCCTCAGAGGCGAGTGTGCTACCTACTGAGCCACTGACACTAAACATAGAAACATAGAATCTGACAGCAGATAAGGACCACTTGGCCCATCTAGTCTGCCCATTTTCGCACCTGATGGATAAGCTGCAGGTCCTAGTTAACCAACAGCCTACTTCCTCCTACCCCCCACTAGGACTGCCTTATGTCTGTCCCATGCATTCTTGAATTCCCACACTGTTCTTGACTCCACTACCTCCTCAGGAAGGCTGTTCCATGCATCCACAACCCTCTCCGTGAAAAAAATACTTCCTCACATTACCTCTGAGCCGCCCTCCCCATCTTCAAATTTTGCCCCCTTGTTCTGGCACATCTCTTTTTCTGAATGATACTACCCTCTTGGACTTTGTTGATTCCCTTAAGATACTTGAAAGTTTCTATCATGTCCCCTCTCTCTCCCTTCTTTCTTCAAGGGTATACATATTAAGCTCCTTTAGTTTCTCTTCATATGTCTTCAGGTGCAGACCCTGCACCATTTTGGTTGCCCTCCTTTGGACAGCCTCCACTCTGTCTATGTCTCTGTGGAGATGAGGTCTCCAGAACTGTACACAGTACTCCAGATGGGGTCTCACCAACTGCTTGTACAGAGGGATAACAACTTCCTGTTTTCTACTGTTGATGCCTCTCCCTATGCATCCCAGTATCCCCCAGCCCTCCTTACTGCCTTCTCACATTGCTTGCCCACCTTTAGGTCATCTGATATAATTACCCCCAGGTCCCTTTCCATTTTTGTTGTTGTCAGTGTCTCACCCCAGTGTGTATTCTTCCCTGGGTTTTGTTTCCCAGGTGCATTACCTTGCACTTCTTTGCATTGAATCTAAGCTGCCATACATTTGACCATTCTTCCAACCCCAAGTCCTTCTCATCCTTTCCACTCCATCTTGTGTATCAACCCTGTTGCAGATCTTTGCATCATCTGCAAAGAGACATACTTTTCCTTCCAGTTCCTCTGCAATGTCACTTATAAAGACATTAAAAAGGACCGGTCCCAGTACTGAACCCTGCGGTACCCCGCTAGTAACCCTCCTTTCTTCACTGTGGACTCCGTTTACTACTACCCTTTGCGTCCTGTTGTCCAGCAAATTTTTTATCCAGGCTACCACCTTGGGACCCACTGCAAAGCTGTCTAACTTGTGTATTAATCTTTTGTGTGGACTGTATCAAATGCCTTGCTAAAATCTAGGTAGGTAGGTAGGTAGATAGATAGATAGATAGATAGATAGATAGATAGATAGATACAGTAGATAGACCGACAGACAGATCGATAGATAGATAGATAGATAGATAGACAGACAGATAGATAGATAGATAGATAGATAGATAGATAGATAGATAGATAGATAGATAGATAGATAGATAGATAGGTAGGTACCATATATTATATCAGATGCGATTTCAGACAATGGGAATGGTTCTCAGAAACCATTCTCTGTAAAATACACAAAACTATTTCAGAGAACTGTTTCCAATGTCTGAAATCGTATCTAATATCATATACAATATCCTATCTGATATCAGAATAATTACTTGGTGAGCCTGTCCACACCACAATAATAAACCTGAAACATCTAAATGGCAGCATGTTTTCCAATACAAAAACCAGACATCACAAAAATCCAATTTAAAATCAGAAA
Organism: Neoceratodus forsteri; assembly: GCA_016271365.2. NCBI lineage: Eukaryota > Metazoa > Chordata > Ceratodontiformes > Ceratodontidae > Neoceratodus > Neoceratodus forsteri. The sequence continues at coordinate 130,748,471 of CM028133.1, forward strand.
GAATGTTCCATGGAAACGTGTGTGGAACTGCTAAACTACCAGTTGTGACTTTCACGTTCCCATCCCAATAAGTCTTCTGCACATGCCGTACTTGAACTACATTAAAACTGTTATGCGCATGTGGTTCATTAATACCACCACCACCACAGCTGCTGCAGCAGACTTGTGAACTCTAAAAATCCGATTTTTCAAATGTAGATATCTAAAAACTACAAAACTGCAAAGCATGACCCCCCCAATTAAATCCTTCCCCACCAACCTACACAACCATACAAATTTTACAATTTAAAGATTTATAGTTTTTTTATATAGATTAGAGCAAAGATGCAGAAAAAAAAACACCTTTGAATTAAATGGAAAATTACATTTTTTCCTCACTTTAAAAATGCTGAACCAATTTACTTGAGACTTTCAGGGATTATGGATTCTGCCATGAACAACAAATCCTGACAGTTTCATATAAAACTGTAATACCATCTTTCTTCAAGCATCAAACAAAAAAATCTATTTTGACATGGAACTCACCATCCACCCTAACTAAAGGGGTGCTACTGTACCCATACAATGCTTTTTTAATGCCATATTAAAATTACTATGAGGAATGAGTACATGGTCACAAGAGTAGTTAGAAAATAAAACTTCATATGCAAAATGGACACAAGTCACAATGAAAGAAGAACTTAGTTAAAACCTTTGGACAGTTTGTACTCAGGTGAAATGGAAAGAATGAGTTAACTATCCAGGAATTGATGGAATCTAGGAAAATGTGCTAAAGATTGCGGCTGCAGCTATCAGGGCTTCACGGGACCTGGAATGCATGATGGTGCACTATGCAGAGATTTTCTGTTTAAAAGACAAAATGTGCCTTCAGTGAAGCACTGTGAAGAGATAATTTGAAGAAGAGCCATTGTCTGCTTTGTTGATTCCTAGAGGTAAGATTTCCTACTCCAGTAGGAGTGCAGATCCTCAGATCTGCACCTAATCCACCTACACAGCCGGATAAACCACTGAGATGAGGTATAACATTGTTACTGACTTCAGCTGTGCTCTTTCTGCAGACAAATCAACTGCCCTATTGCAGGAGGTAATTGCACTATCCAAGAGTGAAGCACTGTCATACCACCAGACTAGGGATTTGGGTCACTAGCCACAGTCAGAGAGAGAAAAAGAAGCAACCTCAGCTGAATGCTTCACAAGGGAAAATCTGAAGTACCCTGGAAGAAACTGCATATTCAGCTAAAGAGTATGCACTTTGCTTGACACCACAGAGTGCCTGCTGTTGAACTCACCCCTGCTGAGCAGTGGACTTTTTTCAGTGAATACTTCCAGAAGATGAAGAAAGCTGCAAGTACTACAGGGCTCAGGCTCTGAGGCATTTTCTTAAACTTTAAATATGCAACAGAAACCCTGGGAAAAGCCATCTCATCAAATTATTTGTGACAATTACTCTCTGTGTACCATCGGGCCTCAGTGTTTCTTGCCAGTTACCCCAGCTTGATGTGCTGCTATACTCATTGCAATAAAGAGGGCAGCCCTCTCATAAAGCCTTTTTGGGGAGAAGTCAGGTGCACCAGCCACAGTGTATCTTGGACTAAGGGGGTATTAGTGGGATTATTTTTTATAGTTTTTCTGCTGCCACATTGCCTCCCATTTTCCCTTGTGTCCCCTTGTTATTTCCTTCCTCTCTCTTCTGAATAAATTGTTGTTTTATTCTGGGTGTATTAGAAATTTCTTTACAGCATCACAGTTATTTGTTGGACATACTGTTGTGTGGGAGAAAGATCCTTATTTTTTTCTGGGGACAATATTCCTGAGTATATCCCTTAGGTACCCCCATGTTCCTACCCCGAGTGAAGGCACTGTGCTATTCATTTTATAAATTCCTGGGTTGTCCACAACCCAGAGAACCCAGTCCGGCCCCCTCAGGTCTGTACAAGTAAAGGAGTTTTTGTACCCCTCGACGGCCCTGGGACCTACACTTAAATAACACATGATGACATAATTACATTTAACAAATCCCATGTCTTGATTTCTATAACCCATTTGTATGTTGATTGCGCGCATGCGCAAGAAACATATTGCGTCAGCTTTCTCCATAAGCAGGTTGTGGAGGCATGGCACTGTTGTGGCCAGTGACCCCACAGCCTTTAAAGGATTGTCCAGCATCCCCCAATGCCATGGCACACTGCTGCTGATGCTAGTTCAGCCAGCGTGCCACCAACTTGAGACAAATCAGCCGCTGCAATCAGGGGCCACCTCGTCATTGCAGTCTAAGCCAATCGCTGCAATGAGAGAGTGACCTGTCATTGCAGGGTGGGATCTTCACATACTGATATTGTTAGTGAACATGGCGGCAGTTTGCTTCCATGTTCACAAACAATATTAACCCCCCCACTGTGTTTACTTGCCGATGGGGGCCCCAATCTCCGCTGGCTTCAGTGCTCCAGAGCTTGAGGAAAGTTACAACGGGGAGCCTACTCCCCATTGGCATTAGGTAAACCCCTCCCCACTTTTATTGTCTGATGACGGCATAATGATACCCCCCTTTTGTACTGTGCTGACGGGGTTGCCCAATCCCCATTGGCTACTGCAGCCCCCCCAAAAAAGAAAGCCTCCGGTGACACGCTGAGAGCCCACCCCAGCATGCCACATGCCCCGGTAAAGTGAAAAACGGTCTTGCAACGTCTTTTTTTTTTCCCTGTTAAAAAAGAAACTGTCCCTCGGCGCTCTCCCTGCCCCCCACCCGCAACCCGCATCCACCCACTGCACACCCTACCTTCCCACACACACACACCCACCCCATACTTACCTCCAGAGTCTGGAGCGACGATCTTCGGTGGACCAGGAACACGTCTGCACTCTTCAAAGCTGACTGCGAACTGAGAAAATGCCGGTAAGCTGTATAATGGTAGAAATAGGTTTTTTTCAACTTTAATGCATATCTCAGTCATTTTTTTGTAATTTTGGCACCAAATTTTTAACATGGGGTTTTTGGGACCCCTCCCCATGAATTCTCGAACTGTCATGGCGTTAATCGGTCCCGAAAGGTGATTTCACGGTCACTGCGTAGAATCACCTTTCAGTGCCAATTAATGAAATGACAGTGCCAGTGTTCATGAGGTGGGCTCTTAAAAAGCCTATGTTACAAATTTGGTGGAAAAATCAAAAAATGACTGTTCTTATTGAGTGTTGCGTCAGTTGCTACCTGACGCTCATAAGTTCACGAATTTGAAATATTTTCATGCCAGATTTTTAACACTGACATTTTTTCACACCTCCTTGTGAACAGTACAGCTGTCATTGTTCACATCCTGGCCAAAATGTGTTTTTGCACTTCCGGTGCAGAATAGCGCAGTTGCTGTGGGAAATCCATGTTCGGGACAGATTAAGAAAATGACAGTGACACTGTTCATGAGTAGATGTCCTAAAATGCCTATGTTGAAAATTTGGTAATGATACTCCATAAAATGACTGTGTTATGAGTGTGTGTTGTGCAGTTTGCATGCACGCTCGTAACTGCAAATTGTAATATTTTCACTCCATATTTTCAACATTACCATTTTCCCACACCTACTTATGAACAGTACAGCTGCCATTTTTCCCATCCTGGCCGAAATGTGTTTTCGCACTTCCAGCACAGAATACGGCGGTCGCTGTGGGAAATCACTGTTTGGGACAGATTTAGAAAATGACAGTGATACTGTTCATGAGCAGAAGTCCTAAAATGCCTATGTTGAAAATTTGGTGATGATAGCCCATCAAATGACTGTGCTACAAGTGTCCATTGCGCACTTTCCACGCACCCTTGTAACTTCACAAGTTTGTAATATTGTCAACAGATTTTCAACAGTGGCATCTTTTCACACCTCCTTATGAGCAGTACAGCTGTCTTTTTCCACATCTGACCGAAATGTGTTTTCATAGTTCTAGAGCAGAATAACGCGGTCGCTGTGGGAAATCAGTGTTTGGGACACATTAAGACAATGACAGTGGCAGTGTTCATGAGCAGAGGTCCTAAAATCCCTATGTTGAAAATTTGGTGACGAAACTCCATAACACTACTGTGTTACAAGCGTGCGTGGAACTGTTTCCATTCACCTTTGTAACTTCGCAAATTTGTAATATTTTCACGCCACATTTTCAACAGTGGCATTTTTAGCACCTCCTTATGAACAGTACAGCTGTCATTTTCCACATCCTGGCTAAAATGTGTTTTTGCACTCCTGCTGGAGAATTGCACGGTCACTGTGGGAAATCAGTGTTTGGGACAGATTAAGATCGAGCGAGTGAGACGTGGGAGTGACCGAGCTCAACTGAGCTCTGTTGGGACTTCTGCGGATTTGTTTGTGGGCAGAAAAAGTCCCCAGTGCAAGAAGCCATTACAAAAGGGCAGCCTGCAGCACTAGGAGAAACAGAACGAGAGAGTGAGTGAGGGAGGGTGAGTGAGCGAACTCACCAAAGTGCTGTCAGGACTGCTGCGGATTTCTTTGTGGGCAGAAAAAGATGTCAATGCAGGCAGGGGCCTAGTACAAAAGGGCAGCCTGCAGCGGTGGGAGAAGCAGTAGGAGCGAGTGAGACAGGGGACTGAGTGAGCTCAATGGAGCTCTATCAGGACTGCTGTGGATGACTTTGTGGGCAGAAAAAGGCACCAATGCAGGCAGGAGCCCCTTACAAAAGGGCAGCTTGCAGCGCCAGGACAAACAGAATGAGCGCATGAGAAAGAAAGACTGAGTGACCTCAACGGAGCTCTGTTGGGACAGCTGCGGATTTCTTTGTGGACAGACAAAGGTGCCAATGCAGCCAAGAGCCCCATACTAAAAGCACAGCCTGCAGCGCCAGGAGAAACAGAATGAGCCAGGGACAGAGTGGTAGTGAACGACCTCAATGGAGCTCTATTGTAACTGCTGCGGATTTCTTTGTGGGCAGAAAAAGGTGGCAATGCAGGCAGGAGCCCAGTACAAAAGGCCAGCTTGCAGCACCGGCAGAAAGGGAATGAGTGAATGAGAGAGGGGGAGTGAGCGAGCTCAATGGAGCTCTATTGTAACTGCTGCAAATTTCTTTGTGGGCAGAAGAATGCGGCAATGCAGGCAGGAGCCCAATAGAAAAGGGCAGCCTGCAACACCGGCAGAAACAGAATGAGTGAGTGAGACAGGGGGAGTGAGCGACCTCAACAGAGCACTGTCAGGACAGCTGCGGATTTCTTAGTGAGCAGAAAAAGGCGCCAACAGAGGCAGGAGCCCAGTACAAAAGGGCAGCCTGCAGCGCCAAGAGAAACACAATGAGTGAGTGAGACGGGGGGAGTGAACAAGCTCAACGGAGCTCTATCGTGACTGTTGCGGATTTCTTTGTTGGCAGAAAAAGGCGGCAACGCAGGCAGGAGCCCACTGCAAAAGGCCTGCAGTGCTGGCAGAAACGGAACAAGTGACTAGACAGGGGGAGTGAGCAGGCTCAACAGGCCTGTGTTGGGACTGCTGCAGATTTCTTTGTGGGCAGAAAAAGCCACCTACAGAGGCAGGAGCCCAGTACAAAAGGGCAGCTTGCAGCACCAGGAGAAACAGAATGAGTGAGCGAGAGAAGGGGAGTGAGCCACCTCAATGGAGCTCTTTTGGGACAGCTGCAGATTTCTTAGTGGGCAGAAAAGGCTGCCAACGCAGGCAGGAGCCCAGTACAAAACAGCAGCCTGCAGCACCGGGAGAAACAGACTGAGTGAGTGACAGAGGGGCACTGAGCAAGCTCAACAGACCAACGCAATCAACATTCGGCAGTGACAAATGGTTGTTTTTATTGTAAACCGTTAATATTACCCAGGGCCTGTGGTAAACCAGCTGTGCTGCTTCACCAGAAGCTGGTGCTGCTATCTGAAGTAATGTTTGATATTTCATTGTGTTGTATTTAGCAGAACATGAAAGAACTGTTCTAAGCACTTTTAGAATGAGGGCTTTTAGATTCCATGCCAGTTGCTCATGGGGTTTTGGAAAGCAGGCTGCTGTTCTTTGAAGTTTTGGATGATACCTGTGGCCAGGAAGCACTGTTCCACTAGCTGAGATTTATATGGAAAATTGTGCCCATGTTCTCTTGTAGGCAACCACACAATGTTCAAATGTTTCTATGCAAGCTAGGGCTGTGTTTAAAATAGTTCTTGAAAAGTCCAAACCCTACTATTTGCCATGTATTTCACAACTTTTGGCAACCAGACGAAAACAATATAAATAGTAGTCACATGAACAACATGTCTGTCTACAACTGCCAACATACCATAACTGCCCAAACCTTTTTTTGTAAAATATAGCTCAAGGAATTGTCAATCTTTAGAGGTAGGGATGCTACCAGTGAAGGGTTTACTAAGGCAATAGACTGAAATCAAATAACCAAGTTACTGAAATAAAATATATAAATAGTTTGTACCTGCCATGGTTTAAGGTCATTCATATCTGCACAACTTCCATTTGAAAAGGGTCCTTCAGTTTTGCACGAAGCCATGTTCTGTAATGTGCTTGCCACAGCATAGACTGCATTATATACACAGTAAGTAGTTCTGAAGTTGTTTACATCATACATAGTTGCATCAATTTCCCCTAGCTTCTCTGCACCAGTGCAGCGCTTAACAGCTTCACTTTTTCCTTGATCTACCGATGTTGTATTATCTGAATCAATCCATTTACAGCCAAATGCTTCTTCCCAGAATGGTTTCAGAAAAATGTCATCAGGAGATGTAGATGGGTGAAAATTGTAAAGAAACTCTCTGAAGTCAGGAATTTCACCTCTTTGGAGCATGAAGCCAATGCTACCGTTTAAAGTTCCTTTGATATTTTTAGGCAAATCGGGTGACATGAACCAACTAGCGCCACCCATCAAGACCTTTCCGGTGATGTTTTGTACCAACACCTCCTCCATTAAAGCAATGGCATGAACTAATCTAGTGTAGACCACAATCACATTTGCTGATGAATGCTTAATCAGCTCAGCAATCTTTCGGATTCTTTCTCTGTAATTGTTCGCTGGGATAAGCTCAAAAATATTAACACAGCCACCAGTCTTGAAAATCTCAGATTTCAACCACTCATTAGGCTGTTGAAAGTAAATATTATCTGAGCCAACAATTCCTACCCAATGCCACCCAAAGTGCATAAGCAATCGTGACATAGCCAATGCTTGGAACTCCTCCTTGGGTACTGTCCGGAAAAAAGAGGGAAACTGGAGTTTGTCACTCAAGAGACTGTATGAAACTGCATAGCTGATCTGGAACATCAAGACACATTAAGTAAGTAATAGTTATCTTTTTACTTACAGGAAGTTGCATAATGTATTTTGTTATACATGGAGCAGGATTTCGGGCTTGTAGCATAGTGTCAGCAGTTTTTATGTTTGCTTGCACGCATGTGCAAGAAACATAGTGCCATCATCGGAGATTTCGGAGGTGTGTCACCTCCTCCTCCAATTCAGGCAGTGTGCTGGCAGGCGCGGCCCCTGTAAGCCAATGCATTTTGGAGCTGTCTATGACACGGTCCAAAATGCAGTGGCATACAGTTGAAAGGGGGAGCTACGCTTGAGTGAGCAGCGATAAGAAGCTGCTCACGTGCAGCTCCCCCCCCAGCCGCAGGCGCGCGCCCCCGCATGCAGTGTATAGCCGACAGGTGCCCAATCCCGTCGGCTGAGCTGCATCGTCTCCATCCCAGTACTTGGTGCCACGCTGGGAGCCCACCCCAGTGTGGCAATCAGCATTTAGCCGATGGGGTACCCAATCCCCATCGGCTGAAGCCCCCAAAGTCCCTGTGCCACGCTGGGAGCCCACCCCAGCGTGGCAAACGGTCCCGCGAGGTTTTTGTTTTTTCCTTTGCCGACGGGTGCCTCACTCTCGGGCTGAATGCCACTCCAAAGCCCCTGGCCACGCTGGGAGCCCACCCCAGCCTGGCAAATGGTCCCACAACGTCTTTTACTTTGTTTTACCTGTAAGACAAAAACTGTCCTCGTCGCGTCTCCCTACCCCCACAACCCGCACCCACCCACTGCGCACCCAGCCTCCCCACACCCCCCTCACCCCATACTTACCTCCGGACTCCGGCACGACGATCTTCGGTGGACCGGGAACACGTCTGCACTCTTCAAAGCCGACCGTGAACTGAGGAAATGCCGGTAAGCTGTATAATGGGCTAGATAGGGGTTTCAACGTTATTGCATATCTCAGCCATTTTTGGGAATTTTTGCACCAAATTTTCAACATGGGGTTTTTGGGACCCCTTCTCATGAATGATGTCACTGTCATGGCATTATTCGGGCCCGAAGGTGATTTCGCGCAGTGACTCGCGGTGACTGCAAAATCACCCTTCAGGCCTGAATACCACCATGACGGTGAATCTTTCATGAGAAGAACTAAATCCATGTTAATTGATAAATCAAAAATGACTGTTTAACAGTGTGCGCTATGCAGTTCCTACGCAGGCTCGTAGTTCGCGAATTTCAATATTTTCACTCCAGATTTTCAATATTGCCATTTTACCACACCTTCTTATGAGCAGTACAGCTGTCATTTTTCACATCTCACCCAAAATGTGTTTCTGCCCATGTAGCGCAGAATGGCGCAGTCAGTGTGCGAAATCAATGTACAGGACAAATTAAGAAAATCACAGTGATACTGTTCATGAGCGGAGGTCTTGAAATGGCTATGTTGAAAATTTGGTGAAAAAATTCCTAAAAATTACTGTTTTACGAGCATGCATTGCGCAGTTCCTACGTACGCTCATAGGTTTGCGAATTTTAAATATTTCCACTCCAGATTTTCAACATTGCCATTTTTCCACACCTTCTTATGAGTAGTACAGCTGTCATTTTTCACATCTTACCCAAAACGTGTTTCTGCCCATGTAGCGCACAATGGCGCAGTCGTTGTGCGAACTCAGTGTATGGGACACATTAAGAAAATCACAGTGTCACTGTTCATGAGCAGAGATCTTAAAATGGCAATGTTGAAAATTTGGTGAAAGAATTCCTAAAAATGACTGTTTCAGTGTCGTTGCACAGTTCCCACGCACGCTCGTAGGTTTGCGAATTTTCAATATTTCCACTACAGATTTTCAACATTGCCATTTTTCCACACCTCCTTATGAGCAGTACAGCTGTCATTTTTCACATCCTGCCCAAAACGTGTTTCCGCCCATGTAGCGCACAATGGCGCAGTCGGTGTGCAAACTCAATGTATGGGACACATTAACAAAACCACAGTGACAGTGTTCATGAGCAGAGGCCTTAAAATGGCTATGTTGAAAATTTGGTGAAAAAATTCCTTAAAATGACTTTTACGAGCGTGGTTGCACAGTTCCTATGCATGCTCGTAAGTTTGCAAATTTAATATTTTCACTCTACATTTTCAACATGTCCTTTTATTAAACTTCCTTATGAACAGTACAGCTGCAATTTTCATATGTCACCCAAAATGTGTTATCGCACATAGCGCACAATGGTGCTGTTGATGTCTAAAGCAATATTTAGGACAGATTAAGAAAATCACAGTTACACTGTTCATGAGCAGAGAGCTTAAAATGGCAATGTTGAAAATTTAGCGACAGAAGTCCATAAATGACTGTTATGAGTGAGCATTGTGCAGTTTCCACGCATCCTCGTTAGTTCATGACTTTGTAATATTTTCAGTCCAGATTTTCACTAGTGGCATTTTCCACACTTCCTTATGAACAGTACAGCTGCCATTTTCACAACATGGTGAAGTGTGTTTTCACACTTTCAGTGCAGAGATGCGTGGTCGCTGTGGGAAATCATTGTTCGGCACAGATAAAGAAAATCACAGTGACACTGTTCATGATCGGAGGCACCAAAATGCCTGAGTTGACAATCTGCTATAAAAAATCCCCAACCTAATTATATTACAGGTGTGCATTGCACAGTTTCTACGTACTCTCGTGACTTCACCATTTTTTTAAATATTTTTACTACATATTTGCAACATAGCCATTTTTACACCTCCCCATGAAAGAGTACAGCTGTCATTTTTTACATCCTGTTCGGAATATTTTTGCACCTGTGGTGCTAAATGCCGTAGTCACTGTGCATAAGCAGCTTCGGCTACCAAACTGATATTCCCTGTTCATGAGGTGGGGTCACAAACAAACATGTTGAAAATTTGGGTGAAAATACCAACGAATGCTGAGGTATTAGGCTTTTCAACTAAATCGCCCAACCTCTAGAGAATGACAGGAATCAGGGTGTGACTTGGGATTCTTGCCTGTGATGCTCATACCATTCCACACCCTGCAGTCACTGAGAGGCATCAGGTATGCCTTAGACTCTTGACCCCAAACTTCACCCCATTCTCCTATATCGCACCCATCTCACCGTATTTCCTAATGAAATGGGGTGTGCATAAGGGGCAAAGACCCCAAGGAACACGTGCCACTTGTCAGTCTCTGCAGAGTGGGGTGTGGTGAAATGGCGTGGCCGTTATGCCTGACGACCCAAACGCACACCCCAATGCCTGTCACTCTCTGCAGGGTGGTGATGGGGTTGGCTTCAGTTCAATACTTCACTGCCATTCCTATTACGCAGCTCTGTAACTTCTACACTACCACTGCCAATACCAGCAAGCAAACATTCGGCATTGACAAATGCTTGTTTTTTTTATTCTGGTATTGCATTCCACCACCATAAAGGCATAGCTAGAGTTCAATGTGAGGAATGAAGAACTAGGAAAAGCTTGAAGTAGTCATGCTTTTTCTCTCTTAAATACATGTGTTTGCTTAGGAGAACATGGTAGGATTTATAAGCATATATTAAGTGGTCATCAAGCACCAATTTCTTTTCTACAATATGTGCAATTTTTAGCATCTCAGCTAACATATATTAGCCACATAAGATTTCAGTATATTAGTTGCATTACCATTTAATATTAAGTTTGTAACCATTTCCCCTCACACATCTCCTGGTCCCTCTCACCATTATCCGCTCCCCGCCCCCATCTTTGATATTCACCTTCCCATTCCTTCCCTCAGCTAACTGCTTTTACCCCATACCATCTCCCATGCCTACTATTTCCTGATAGCTCCCCTTCTCTCCTCTATGCCCTATAATGTGTCCCCCACCCACACAGATTTATTTTCTTCTCTATGTCCCCATCACCAGTCTCTCTGGCACCACCTCTTGTCCCCACCCACACAAGGCAACCCCGCATCAAATACTCATGAACAATTTTCTGACTTCCACTGCAGCCACCTACTTGGCTTAACCTGCCTGCTGCAGCAGGATCTAGAACTTGTGCTACACCATAGCTTAGGGCAAGGGAGGGGGAGCAGTTAAATGTCACGAATTACTTGGAACGGGACTTGCATGACTTCTACATAGACTTACAAGGACATCAGGACTAGTGATTAGTTTATCAGGGCTTGTTTATTGACTTTATTATCATTGTACTGTGTATTTCTCTTAATGGTGCCATTCTCCAGCTCCTATCCAGAGTCTCTTCCTACAGCTGCAGTCATAGATACCATTAGATATTTGCAGATATTCTGCAATATATCTAAATATATTCTCTCAGGTGGCCCACAGTGGTACTACAGACAGGCATGCATGGAATGTTCTCTATTGCTAACACATAAATTTCAGGAAATACCTGGCCATCTCTTTGGCTGTAGCTGTAGTTACTGTGGTACTTCCTTCAACCATGAGTCCTCACCCACTTGTTCACACATTTCCAGCTACTCTTGCAGCACACTCTAGGATGGAGTATAGGAATGCTGGGCCAGGGACAGTTGGAGTCTACTTTTTTGGAGTGCCTGGCAGACATGGGTGGGTGCAGACTCCTTATGTTTTTCTGCCTCCACTAGTGACATTTCCCCCAGTTTTGTTACTATCCACATCCTTCTCAATTGTGTTTTTTTGCCATCTAAGTCCAGTGGGTTTATAGCATCAAATGCTATGATTCCTGATCTCACCATGCTGATGATATTTGATTAAGAGACCAGCTATTCTCCCCAGATTAATGTCTGTTTGAGAGCATTTTACCATGATGTGACGTGGAGCCACCTACCTGTCTTCATTTTTTTTAATTTAGTATGCTTTTTCTGCTATTGGCCGTCCAGTTCCTTAGCCCAGCCATGGAGCCCTGCTTCCACTCCCACATCAGTCATGCCTCATCGATATCCCCTGGCTTACCCCCAGGGTGGGGTCACGGCACCAGCCCAAGAGTGCTGCAACTTTGGGATAGGTCGACGGGCCAGTCTGAGAGCTATTGAAGCCAAGGGTGGGCTTCATTCAGGGTGGCTGGTAGCATTTTTTCCCAGGTGTGTTGGGGCAGGGATGTGCAATGATGTCCAGCATCCACCCACCCCACTGAACAAGTGGCGTTGGTGTGCTCGGTACACCCAGCCTCCGCTAGGTGTCTGTGTTGCACCGAACACTCTACCCCCTTCCTCCCCCAGAGAAGGAGAGCAATCCATGGATGCTCAATACTTCTCCCCCGGCTGGCCCTCAGACATCCCGGACCCATTCACAAATCTGGGTCACCAGCGTTAAAGGTAGGCAACCTGCCCCTGTGCCAGTGGGCAGGCCAGTCTTCATGATTCTGGAAAAATGTCATCAGGACAGTTGGCCAAGATGGTGATTTGAGGGTCTGTAAAAGTCCCTGTCTCTCTCTACAGCACAATTCTGTTTCATTTAATTTGGTGGCATAGAGGTAGATGGGTTAGCTGTTGCATGGGTATGAGGGGGGAACGTGTCATTGTCTTTTCCTGCCAGGGCTGGTAAGGTGTGTGGGGGTGGAATTTGTTGTTGCTGAGTGAGTAAGGGAAGGGATGTTTTATGATTTCTCTGAAGCTGGTCAGACTTAGATTTGGTGCTGCTAAGTGGGTGGGAGAGGTGAAGTCATCATGATACTGTTTGGGCTGGGGAGGATGGAGATAATAGGATAGGGTGCTACAAGAGGGTGTGGGTGGGAACTTACTTTTTTTGTAGTTAAAGTAATCTATTTACCCCTCCTCCACCATGCTGGCTATCCTTCTCAGTGACCCCGCCCAGCCCAATCACATGATGTCCCAGGGACTTACCTCAATCCCAGTGCTTCGTCCATGGCTTATCCTACTCATGGTTGGGGTAGGAAGTGTACCGCCAACAAAATAGATCTGGCTCTGAAAGAGGGCCCTATAGCCTGCTGCAGAGCCTGTGAGGGGTTGGCATCATCCTGCACTGCACCTAGCCAATTTCCTCCACTTTTTCTCCCCTGAAGGAATGGACAGGCAGTGCTGTCCAGACATACCAATGCACGCTCTGATACACGGGATGTCACCAGCTGCCATTCCTCCATTCCCCAAGTTGTGGTCCCTGGCTGCCTTCCACCTTGGCCTCCACTAGAGGCAAGATGTGTGTCGGGATCTGCATCCCTCCCTCCCGGAAGAGGACAGCAGTCCGCTGAATGCTCAGTCCTCTTCTCCCCTGGCCAACCCCCAGCGACCTAAGTCCATTCTGAAACCAAGGTCGCCGGTGTGGTGGCAGGTGAGGCACAGTTCCTCAGCCCTCCATACGTCTCACTGAAAATTGTTAATGAAGTGCCCAGGTAGCCCAATGTTTGGCACTTGCTGGCACTGAAAATCCTAACAGCACTCAAAGGAGAAAGTTGTCTTCCTACTTTACTGCTGGATTTCTTTTTCATGCTCTCTAGTCTAGAGGTGAGCAGAACTGGCTCTAATTAAAATAAGCCACCCTGAACCTGGGTTGCATGGCTGGAACTCACTCAGAGCTTTTTTCTGAAAAAACAGAGTTTATTCACGTGTTATTGGTGAGTATATGATTTGTGCACCATTTATAGTTCTCTGAAACTCCACACCAGTGGGTAGTCCCATCCATCTGATAGGCTGATGCACAACCAATCAGATTTGTGAGCCTGGTGGCTCTTTCCTGGTCATGGTAAGAATCTTCAGATAAGTACTTCCAAAGCATATCTGAAAAAAATACACTGCCATCTTTCTGTTGTAACAAACTGTACTGTGTCATGAGTAGTGGAGTAATCTGCACACTATATAGATTATTTTATATGAATCAACATCATAGCAATACTAAATACTTGGTGGATTGATTTGTCTGTTGCACATCTGATCCTGACCAGAGTTCTGTCCCCTATGAGTTAGTCTTCCAGCTGGGGTATTACATGTATCCCTAGTGTCTTAGCTTTGATGCTAGTACCACCAGTACCTTCATGAAGACCCTTGGGGCTGATGTGAGCCCAATCAGGAAGCACATGTATTGGTTCTTTCTGTTCCTTATCTGGAATCTTAGGAATCGGTGGTGACTCTGATGTATTGTGACATGTTAGTATGAATCCTTTAGGTCTGTCAAGGTCATGTAATCCTGGAAGGGTTGCCAGGAGTGCTGAGTGGTGGAACTCCATTGCAAACCTCTTTTGGACCATGAATTGGTTGAGGGAATCCAGCATTGGCCTCATGGCTCCTGTTTTTTTTTTTTGTGGCATGGGAAAAAATAAAAGAATAATGCACGACAGGGTGTGTGTCGTGCTGGGATAACGCCACGCCTGGGGGGGTTGGGCACGAGGTCGCAGGCTGAGTGCATCCAATGCCCCAGGCGTGGCATTATCCCAAATGACACACACCCTGGAGTGCATTATTCCTATTATACAATGACTTGTTGTTATACAGAATATAAAAAATAATTTTAAAGATGTTTTTGTGTGGAAAAATATTTTTGTTTTTTAAGAGAAGATGAAACAATCAATTAAAGGCTCAGTAAAACAATCAATCAAAGGCTCAGTAGCAGGTTCACAGTGCTGAGACTAGACCTGTGGTGACGTGCTGGGACAAAGCCATTGGTCCAGCTCCAAACTGACCAGTCAGAAACCAGAATTCTTTCTTGCCATTGTATAATGTTGAGTATATCCGTTGTCATTTACTGAGCCTGGGTGCTTGCTCTATTGGTTGATTGTGTGAAACATCTTGAATAACCTTGGAAAGTCTTCCCTTTTTATGTACACCATGCATAGGCACAAGTGTACATATTGCTATGATACAGGATTTTGAGAGGTGTGTCACGGTGGACCAATTCAGGGCAGTCTGCAAGGGGCTTATCAGTGTTACACCATCATCAGACAGGCTGATCATGACTCTGCCCAAGCTTGCTGAGCAGAAACCCCATGTAATTCAAATGAGAGAGCCAGCCCAATCATAGTGTGACACTTTCTTTTAATCTACATAATGCCACCCAGCAAGCACAGCTGATCTGTCATGAACAGCCTGCTGCGGTCCTTCCTTTCCAATGTAGTACCTGGTGCCAGCAACAACCACCCACTCTGCCCATTTTCATTGTGTGACACCAGGGAACCCAACTCCATGCCACCAAACATAAAGAAAACCCTCTCTTAATGTCTCCTGCCCCTTTCATGTCCATTTTCCAGCAAAGGGATGCCCAGTCCCATATGCTGGCTGCTACCTCCCACCTTGCCCATTTTGGCTGTGCAACACTAGGGAGACTACTCTATGTGCCTGCAAACACATAACACTGACACTAGGGTGTCCAGTCACCTTGTCGCTACCTGCAATGAAGAAAACCATTCCTAGTAGTTTTTTATACACCTATAGAACAAAATACCATCCATCCATCCATGTCTGTTGCCGCCACCACCATTACTGTCTACCACCTGACCTCTCACTAAGCACCTACCGTCTTACAGACCCCAATCCCTTATTTATCTAATGTGGGCCCAAAGCCGAATTCTTCTCTGGATGGGAAACTCATCTTCACTTATCAACACCAGCCTGTAAACTGAGAAAATCTGGTATGAGGTTCAATGTATTGTATTTCAGTGGGTTTTTAACCTGTAATCATAACTTGGCCATTTTTGCATAGTTTCCATCAAATTTTGAACATAGCTTTTTGGGGACCCAATCTTATGAACAATGACAGTGAAATTATGCAAATACATCCCAAAGGGTGATTTTGTGGTCACTGCAGGAAAGCACCTTTTGGGCAGGATTTGAAAATTTTCTCCACCCTTGTTCATGAGGTGGGGTCATAAGAAGGCTATGTTGAAAATTTGGGGAAAAGTATATGTAACCCCCTTGCCAAATGGGGGGCTTACCAAAAGTCTGCATCCCTTGTTCCTCCTCTCCTCCCAGGCACCTCCCGATTCAGCCTGCATTTTTTTTTTTCAGTCCCCCGGGTCCTTTTTCTGCCTCCTGGTGCCTCTGCCAGCTCCAAAGAAGTAAATCTAGCCCTGTGGGGCTAGAAAGTGCAATCATGATCTCCCACTCCGAAGCATGCCCTCAGGGCAGTGGGGATCATGCAGGCATGAGTGGCACCTTTGAAATCTGACTGCTCAAGATTGTGATCAAATTGGAGAGTGTTCTGTTGATCCCGGGATCCCCATCAGCTAAGTGGAACCCAGTGACCACGGACAGGCCACTGAGAGGCCGCTGTCCTAAAAATTAGAGGAGATCCACGAGGGAGTTTTGATCGGGCTCATTAATATTCATGTTGTAGGAGCCTTGATCGTTTAGATATTCATGAGGGTCTGTCTGCCCTCAAGGCAGCTGTTCTTGGCTGTGGCCGACGAAGGAAAAGGAAAACCTTTAGAAATAATAATGTAACTGAGGTGTATGTTGGGGAAAAGTGTGTTACAGGGGGAAAAGTGTTTCAATAAATGAATGCTTCACTCCTGACTGTACCAGACCCATTTGGGGACTCGGAAATGTCAGGCTGTCTGCTGCTGCATGTCATAGAGCTACAATGTTGGCAGTAGTGACAAGAAAATGGACTGAGCAAATTCCTTTCTCTGTGCAGTGACAGCAAGTACACAAACAGGGCTAATGAACTGTGTGGCATTGGGGCAAATATTCAATTATTCCTGACTATACTAGAACTTTAAATCGGGACTGTACTTGATCTGCTAGGGGACAGTGGGTTCAACAGCCATTGCAAGTAGCCACAGCCAATCAGAAAGCCAGGATAACAAAGTCAGGACTTGTGGGACATTCACCAAAGCTTATGGGTAAATGCCAAGTGACCATGGGGACTTACAGCATACCTCTCAACCTTTTGTCCCCCAAATGTGGAACATTGCCTCTCAAAATGTGGAAAGAATGGGCAAAATGTGGAACACTTAATCAAATCGTTACATTAGAAGCTCACAACACTGTGAAAATGTTTGCATTTATGTTCAGAAAGTCTGCTATTAATTAAAATTATATATTTTGCATCATTTACTATGGAGTTTTGCTTTAAAATGTTAACACTGAATGTGGGACAAGTCCTCACAATGTGGAACAGGGAGCTTTTGTGAAGTAAAATGAGGAACGTTCCTCGTAATGTGGTACAGTTGAGAGGTATGACTTACAGGGACCTAATTTTAGGTGCCAAAACAGCAGACCAACAGTGCATCGAGTGAGGTTCATGCATTATTCATTTTTTGTGATGACAGGTCCTCCAGCCAATTGGAGGCCCTGCAACCAAAACCCACAGCCAATCAGGAGTCTCAGGAAAGCCCTATCAGAGACAGTGTTTTCCAGCATTTTGCTAGATTAGAGAGGGAGATCAAGAGAGATTCAAAAAGGAATCCCCCATGGGGGGGGGGGGGTAGGGGCTCTGGATATCTTATGGGTTGTAAGAATCACTGCATAACCTCTACTCCTCCTGTTTCCCCATCCTAACTCCTATGTCCCTCAAATAAATATTTTTTTTTTTTGCAAATGGTTGTCATCAGTATATTATTGGAGAAGGTCTTTAATTACAAAATATTTGACATGTGGGGAACTGAATATTGGGTCATGTTTTGGGGTGGTAAAAGGTAATTGTGGGTGATATAACATCTCGGGGGTTGTGCCAGGTAACATCTAGCCCACGTTAAAGGTAAACTCTGAGTGGAGGCACTGCGCATTTTAGAACCTAATATAAGTATGAGAACCCAAACCCCTCAACCTATCTTGTAGGTAGTAGGCAGGGGTGTAACTCTAGGAGTAGCGCCACCTAGGGGTTACACAATGGAGGCACCCCTGGGATTGTACTGTACACCATGCTCCAAACCAGTATGCCCCCCACCCATTTTGTATGTATTGGGATCCTTATGATGGCTGCCACCGCCTAGCTGCTAGAAATGTGTTTTAGCACCAAAACTACTGTAAGCCGTCTGTTCACTGCAGGCTCAGTGACAAGTTAGGGGAGTGCTCTCTCTAATGGCCAAAAGTAGAATTGCACTGGAAATACATTTGCAGTTTAAAATGTTGTTCTACCAAGTGCCTCCATAGTATGTAACTGCTGATTAATGCTCACAATGATTAAACACTGTTTTGCTGTCTAGCATAGGATACATTTGTCTAGAATATGATGTTATGGTAATAAGTGCTAGATAGGAAGCCATATGCCTGGACAAGAAAAAAGTGTTTTCCCAATATTGATGTTTATTGCGAATTGCTTAGATGGTACCTCTGTGTGCCAGGCTTGGCACACTCTTGGCATGGATGCCAAGGTCTGTTGCCATGGGAGAGTGTAACTCCCCCCGCCAAATGGGAGGCATACCAAAAGCCTGCAGCCCTTGTTCCTCCTCTTCTCTCCTCCCGGGCACCTCTGATTTAGCCTGCATTTTTTTCAGACCCTCAGGTCCTTTTTCTGTCTCCTGGTGCCCCTTCCAGCCCCAAAGAAGTAAATCCAGCCCTGTGGGGCTTGAACAGTGCGATCGCAATGTCCCACTATGAAGCATGCCCTCAGGGCAGTGGGGATTGAGCAGGCGCGAGTGGCACCTTTGAAGTCTGACCACTCAAGATTGCGGTCAAACTGGGGAGTGTTCTGTTGGTCCCAGGATCCCCATCAGCTAAGTGGGACCCGATGACCATGGTCAGGTCACTGAGAGGCTGCTCTCCTAAAAACTAGAGGAGATCCACGAGGGAGTTTAGATCAGGCTCATTAATATTTATGAGTTAGGAGCCCCGATTGTTTGAATATTCATGAGGGTCTGTCTGCCATCAGTGCAGCTGTTCCCAGCTGCGTCCAATGAAGGAAAAGGAAAATGTTTAGAAATAATAATGTAACTGAGGTGTATATTGGGGAAAAGTGTGTTACAGGGAAGAAAATCAATCAATCAATCAATCAAAATCTTTATTTAACCAGACAAAACACCATTGAGAAAAACTCATTTTTGAGGTGGACCCGGTCAATAAACATACTCAGTACACAGAATACATACATACATAGGTATGCATATTCATATAAGTAAGTTTTTATATATACGGTATATACTTGTTCAAATTCAGTACATCGTGTAAAATGTACACGCAATATACTGTACATGTGATTAGAGAAAAAATAATGCACACAAATAGTCAGATAATGCTCATTTCAGTAAACGGAGAAACAGGATCCTAAAAGGGAAAGTGACAGAGCTTAGTATAAAGCTAGATTAACTCAGGCAGTCAGTATGCTGCTAGAGAATACAGGCAGGTACTTACAGTGTCATAACATTGATAAGGAATTGGTGAAGCCTAATGAAGGGTGGTGGTGTTGGGGGACTTAAACATGCCAGGAACAGACTGGGAGACTATGACATCCTCAGTGGCCAGGGAACAGAGGTTGTTGGATATCTTTCAAGACGCAGTCCTAATTCAGCAGGTGGGGGAACCAACCAGGGAGGCGCGGGTACTGGATATGGTTCTGGCAGACAGTGACCAGATTGGGGGCCTGAAGGTAAGGGACCCATTGGCGGGGAGTGACCATGCCATGGTCAGGTTCTGCCTGGACCTAGGAGGGGTAGAAGGCTGCACAAAGACAGATGTAACTGACTTCAGGGGGGTGAATTTTAAGGAAATGGGAAGGATCCTTAAGGAGCATTTGGATGTGATTGGGTCAGACATGGTACTGGCAGTAGGTGGGAAATCATCAGGAGAGGGGTGCAGGATGCTACCTGCACCTGTGCAAGAGTAAGACGAAAATGTGGTAGGGCCCAAAAACCCTGCTGGTGGACCAGGGAGATCCAGGAGGTGGTGCAGGGAAAGAAGGCGGCCTATAGGCAATTCAAGTGCTCAAGGAGTGAAAGGGATCGAGGGGAGTACGAGCCGATGGCTAGAAGGGCCACTAGGGTGGTGAGGGCGGCTAAGGCAAGGAAGGGCAGAACCTGGCCAGGGAAGTTGGAGAGGAACAAGGGTTCTTTAGATACATTGGGGAAAATGAAGGTGAAGGGCAGATTAGCAGGATTAAGCAGGGAGAGATGGGTACAAGACCTGGGGGAGCAGGCTGAGGTACTAAATGAGTACTTCACCTCAGTTTTCTACAAGGAAATAGAAAGTGCTTCATCATACATGGGAGGAGACAGTGATACTCGGGAGGGGCCCTTACCAATCGGCAGGTCTGGGGAGAGGGGGAGGCATCTCTGGCAGGAGGGGGGAAGGCTAAGCAGGAAGAAGAGGTAGCGGAAGTGGAAATTACAGCAGAGAGAGTGAAGGAAGCCCTCAGGTCCCTTAAGACGAAGAAAGCACCGGGGCCAGATAAATTACATCCCACAGTGCTGAAGGAACTTGTGGATGTCCTGGCAAAACCCCTGGCAGAGCTTTTCACCATCTCTCTGAGGACAGGGTGGGTGCCCCAGGACTGGAAGGTGGCGCATATAGTGTCTATCCACAAAGGGGGATCAAGGGAGGTGGCAGGAAACTACAGGCCTGTCAGCCTGACATTGGTGGTGGGCAAGGTGATGGAGGGCATTGTCAAGGAGAGGCTGGGGGGGCCCTGGAAAAGTCAGAGTGCCTGGACGATAGGCAGCATGGATTCATCCCAGGGAAATCATGTCAGACAAACTTGTGGAGTTCTATGACTGGGTGATGAGTGCCTTGGACCTGCGTAGACCAGTGGATGTCCTCTTTCTAGACTTCAGCAAGGCATTTGACTCTGTTCCTCACGAGGGCCTGTTGGATAAGCTGGGAGAAATGGGGGTTGGGAACCAGATGATCAGATAGATAGGCAATTGGCTCCAGGACAGGACCCAGAGGGTCGTAGTTGGCGGGATAGTCTCATCCCCAAAGAGGGTCATTAGTGGGGTCCCACAGAGATCAGTACTAGGGCCCCTCCTGTTCAATGCCTACATCTCTGACATAAGGACAGGTATCAGGAGTGAGATGAGTCTCTTGCGGATGACTCAAAACTGGGGGCGGTGGTGGATGGGGAAGAGGGGAGGGTGGCCCTACAGGGGGAACTGGAGGCTCTGGAAAGATGGTCTAGAAAGTGGAAGCTAAGGTTCAATGCAGGGAAATGCAAGGTACTGCTCCTGGGGGCCAGAAACCCGGGCCAAGTGTACACCCCGGGGGGGGGAAATGCTACAAGTCTCGATGGCTGAGACGGACCTGGGGGTGGTGGTGGATGTCAAGATGAACAACTCGGAGACTTGTAGGATGGCAGCAGCCAAAGCCAACAGGATGCTGGGATGCATCGCTAGGGGAATCACCTCCAGAAGGAGGGAAGTGATATTCCCTCTGTATAACTGCTTTGAGAGGCTGTACCTTGAGTACTGCGTGCAGTTTTGGAGGCCACACTTAAAGAGGGACATTAAACTCCTGGCGAGGGTCCAGAGGAGGGCAACCAAAATGGTTTGGGGCTTGGGGGACAGGACCTATGGGGAAAGGCTGAAGAGCTAAATATGTACACATTGGAAGAGAGAAGGACCGGGGACATGATGAGGTCTTCAGGTACATGAAGGGGTAAATAGGGAAGGAGCAGTCAGGGTGCTTCAAAGGAAGGAGGAGGGGCAACTAGGGGCATGGGTGGAAGCTGGAGGGGGGAAGATTCAGGGGAGAAAGGAGGAGGTGCTACTTCGCTGAGAGGGTGGTGTAGCTATGGAATGCACTGCCCAGGGGGCTGGTGGAGGCAGAGACAGTGGAGGGGTTCAAGAGGGGGTGGGACAGGTACAGGCAAAGGGTTCTGGAAGCAAAATCCAATGCAGCGAGAATATCTGGAACTGGGAAGGGAGAAGCCAGAGAAGCCAGAGAAGGCGAGGGGGGCAGCAAGGTCAGCTCCCAGGGTGGGGGCTGACCAAACGAGCAGACACAAAAGACCGTTAGGCCTATTCTGCTGGCATTTTAATATGTTAGTAACAAGGAACAGAGAGTAAGGACAGAGTAAGATGATGAGCGGTAGGGACTGGGGCATACAAAGCAGAGGAAAGGACTGGCAAAAACAAGGAAGCTTGACAGGAGGGGCCCTGTATTTTGAGCCTCAGAAGGTAAGTGATGAATGAGACCATCAGAATAATATTGGCTCCAAGACTAAGCATGTGTGATACATTATAGGTACCTATATAGGGGGAGGGATAATGAAAGGAGTGTGGAGGCTAGCAGGCACCAGGAGGACTAGGTGATGCTGCGACATGGTGTCATATTTTTTATCGTGGGAAGCAGTTACAGGACTCCTTAACAGATCATACATAAAGCATTTTAAATGTAGAGAAATTGATTGAGCTAACCAGTTTTAAGGATTTCTGTAAATTGTTCCATAGTAAAGGTAGCACTTACCTTAAGGAAGATCTACCAAAATGCGAACTGACTTTTGGAGTGGTGAGTAGGATATAAGAGGCACTTCTCAGGGTGTTCTTACCTACCGTGTATAGAGGAAGACAGTCTGATATATACTGAGGAAGCTTTTTGGTGATTGCTGTGAATGTCCAGAAAGTGGCACTTTTCTGTCTTCTATAGGCAAGGGATGTCCAACCCATCAGAGCATATAAGGAGCAGTGGTGCTTGGAATACAGGGAAACAGTAATGAATCTTATGGCTCTGTGATATAGTATATCTAGCTAGCACAGAATCAGGGCCTTGGCCATACATAAAGTCAGCATAGTCCAGCAATGATAGGAATGTGGCGAGTACTAGTCTCGTCTTGGCATCCTGGGTGAGCAGCTTTTGGATTCAGTAGAAAAGGCCAAGCCTCTGCCTAAGCTTTTTTATAAGTTCCTTGATATGTTCAAGGAAGAAGAGCTTTTGTTTAATCCACACCTCCAGGTATTTTAATTTTGTTACAAATTCTAGTGGCTCACCTAGAAGTGCAGTGATATGGGGAATGGATCCTTGTGTAGCAGGGTTGTTTGCATAAATAAAGGTTGAGAAGAGCAACACCTTCAGTTTTTTTGCATTCAGTAGTAGTTTCTGGTTAAGTAGTTGTAGTTGCAACTGATTAAACTCCTGCTGAAGATCCACGCATGCTGCTTCAGAAGTAGGTCTGTCAATGTAGAGTACCGTATCATCGGCAAATAGATGGATGTTGGCAGATTTGGTTCCTGCGTTGATTCCATTAATATAAATTGCAAATAGCAGTGGACCCAGCATGGAGCCTTGTGGTATGCCCCTCAGTAGTGTTTTCAGTGGTGAGAATTCACCTTCCACCTTTACCTGTTGCTGGCAACCTGAAAGGTAATTTGAGAATCATCTCAGAGTGGGGGAGTCCACGCCGATGTTACGGAGGGATACCAAGAGCAATTTGTGGTCAACGGTATCAATTGCTTTGCTTATGTCCAGAAATATTGTGCACACAAAGCTCTTGTTATCCAGAACCTCCTGCCAGTCATTGGCAACCTTTGCCAGGACTGTAATTGTGCTATGGCGTGGTTGGAATCCTGACTGTAGAGGGTTTAGCAGATTTGCAGATTCCAAGTAATTTGTAAGTAGAATACTTACTAATTTTTCTAGCATTTTGGATAGAATAGGAAGTAAGGAGATTGGCCTGTAGTTGTTGAGGTCACTAGGGTCTCACGATTTGAGTAGGGTAATCACATGGGCAGTTTTCCATATAGGAGGTATTTCACCATGCAGGAGAGATAGATTGAAGAGATGCATGATGGATATGGCAAGGGCTTTGAAACTAATTATTAAGAAATATTAGTCGATGTGGTCAGCACCAGCACTGTTTCTGGTATTCATATGTAGGAGTAGGTCTTCAGCGTCCTTCAGTGTTACAGATTGCACGGAGAACACTGCATCTGTGACTGGAGGTGCTAGGTCTTTTGTCCTCAGTTGGGAATGGAGGGCATTGGCGGGAGAAGAAAGTGTTTAAATAAATGATTGCTTCACTCCTGGCTGTACCAGACCCATTCGGGGACTCAGAGAGATGTCAGCCTGTCTGCTGCTGTATGTCATGGAGCTACAATGTCGGCAGTAGTGACAGAAAGATGGACTGAGCCAATTATTTTCTCTGTGTAGTGACAGCAAGTACACAAACAGGACTAATGAACTGTGGGGCATTGGGTCAAATATTCAATTATTCCTGGCTGTACCAGAACTTTAAATTGGGACTGTACTTGATCTGCCAGGGAACAGTGGGTTCAGCAGCCATTGCAAGCAGCCAAAGCCAATTGGAAAGCCAGGATAATAAAGCTAAGACTTGGGTGACATTCACCAAAGCTCATGAGTAAATGCCAAGTGCTCACAAGTGGGACTTACAGGGATCTAATTCTGGGTGCCCTCCCTTCCAGATTGGGGAAAGATGTGGACAGAAACCAAATGACATCAAGCAGCAGTGAGAGCACTGAAAAAAACTTCAGTTGTGAGAGGACTGAAGACCATCAGGAGCCTTCTGTAGCAGAGATCGTCCATGAGGGATCTGAATAAGTACCCTTGTACCCCCCCAGTACAAAGGATAAAAAGCAAGCTAAGATATATGGGCTGTCATACACTAGTAACTGTGCAAGTGAAAGAGAAAGCAAGCTATGAAATAAGGACTGTCATGCGGCAGAAATTGTTCAAGTGAGAGAAAGTAAGCTTAATCATTCTGGGCCACCTTGCCAACAGTGACTGTTCAATATACAGTAAGTAGTTCTTCAGTTCGCACCTTGCCCTGCTTCCCTTTCTGGCCCAGCGTGGGTCAAGCTTGGGAACTTTCTGCAGATCCTAGCTGTTGCTGGGGGACCCAAGACAACCCAAACAGCGTGAGCCTAGTAGAATCCGAAATGTGCTGAGATGCACCTGTGTCAGGAAAAATCATATAAATGTGTTGAGTATGCACCTGTGTCCATTATCTGGTCAAGACCATCCTGTGGAGCTGCCAGCCATAGCTGCATTGCCACATAAAGGGACTGAGACCTGAAAGTCAATTTTGGACTGTTCTTAGTATTTGGGAAATGACAGTTTTCCACCTCTTTGAGTGTGCCTAGAGATGTAAATGTACTGGATGTGACAACCATATTAATGTGCTAATATTTCAGAATTGCAGATCCTTGTTCCAACTAATGTAACCCGCCTGGTTACCGTCTTCTTGAAATGTTCAGTCTGTGACCACCAGGGCAATCCCTGCTCTTCTGCCAAGCAGGGCAATCCCTGCTCTTCTGCCAAATGCTGGGCAACTCCTGCACCTCTGCTAGAGAAACAGAATGTTGTTGTTAAGTTGTCTTTCAAGTTAGTCCTTTCCTTTTGAATCAAAGTGGGCCAACACCACAGCTACAGCATCCACTAGACCTGCAACAATCCAGGACTTTGGTATCTGGTACCCAGGGTATAGTGTGAGATTGCAGGGTTTCACATGTGTCTGGGAACTGGTACCAGTGTGGGAGAATAATGGTGTAACATTTGATTAGTCAGCAGCTAGGATAGCCAGGACTCTGGCTGTCTTATGGGTTGGTAAAATGTGGCCCTCTTTCCTGCTTAGATGATAGTCACCCAGATGGAGGGTTTCACCAGCACATTCCATGCAACCCAATCATGTGTACATTTGTAAATAAGAATCACTGCATAACCTCTACTCCTCCTGTGTCCCTGTCCTAACTCCTATGTCCCCCAAATAAATAGTGTTATTTTATGCAAATGGTTGTCCTGAGCATATTATTAGAGAGCGTCTTTAATTACAAAATGTTTGAAATGTGGGGAACCGAATATTGGATCATGTTTTGGGGTAGTAAAAGGTAATTGTGGGTGGTATAACATCTCAGGGGGTTGTACCAGGTAACATCTAGCCCACGTTAAAGGCAAACTCTGAGTGGAGGCACTGCGCATTTTAAAACCTAATGTGAGTTTGAGAACCCAAACCCCTCAGCCTATCTCTTAGGTAGTAGGCAGGGGTATAACTCTAGGAGTAGCACCACCTAGGGGTTACATATTA
Source organism: Neoceratodus forsteri (assembly GCA_016271365.2). NCBI lineage: Eukaryota > Metazoa > Chordata > Ceratodontiformes > Ceratodontidae > Neoceratodus > Neoceratodus forsteri. The sequence goes on from CM028133.1 coordinate 130,774,529, forward strand.
AAAAGACAACAACATTTATTTATTTATTTATTTATTTATTTATCTTTTGTTGACCGGGTAGGTGCACTAGACAGCAGGGCTACCTATTTTCAGGCATGACCCAGAAGGTTACAATCAAAGGGTATGGAAACAACAGCAAGATAAAAAGAATAAATCAAGTAAACAAAATGGTAACAGAAAAACAGTCTACAAATCGATCACAGAGCAGTGACAAGAGCACAGAAATTCTGCAGATACAGCAAGAACAGTACAGTTGCAAGTGCAATATACTATAACAGATGCAGAATAAAAAGGGGGTAAGTGCGAGAGGGGTGGCATGATTGCCCAGGCAAATTCAGGACTGGATTATGAGCTTTCACTGAAATTTATAGACATACTCTCATAACTATGATTATTTTCAATATTTTGACCCCAAATTTTCAACACAGTCACTTTTTCACACCACCTCATGAATGTGATAGCTGTCATTTTTTTTTCAAACCCTGGTCAAAATGTGTTTTTGCACTTATGGAATGAAATCACATTTCAGGCAGGATTTGAAAATGTTCTTCACCCTTGTTCATGAGGTGAGGTCATAGCAAGGCTATGTGGGGTCATAAGAAAGCTATGCTGAAAATTTGGGGTATAAAAACAACAAAGGTATGAGAGTACAATACATTGAATTTTTTCAATGCAAGCTCATAACTGTGGTAATTGTCTGTATTTTGATCCCAGATTTTTTAACATAGTCATTTTTAAACTGGCCCAGTGACAGAGAAAGCTGAGGCATCCATGCCTTACCTCCTTCCACACTGACAACCCATGTTTGCAATGTGAGCGGGTCACCGGGGGTCGGCCAGGGAAGGAGAGGATCAAGCATCCGGAGGACAGCTCTCCTGCCCTGGGGAGGGGCGGGGATGGAGTCTGCTGCTTGCCTGTCCCCTAGTGACAGCTGGGGGATGGCACAGTGGACCCACACAAAGGGGGTGGATGTGGGGCAGATGCCCGGTGTGCCACATGCAGACGTGTGCATGGCTTGGCCACTGGCATCAGTGCATGCCTTCACTCTACACTCAGGGGATGGGAGAAACAAGTAAATACCCCAACCAATGAGATGATGCAGGCCCCTCGAAGGTGCCTCACCCAGCTAGCTGGCACCTCACTAGACATCCAGAGGTGAGTCCAGCAGATGCCGGGGTAATGGGGGTGGGCAGGCCAGTGGAAGGGGGCCAGTCAGAAAGTAGGAAGAAAAATAGATAATAATAATAATAAAAAAAATAGTAATTTTTTCACACTGCTTCAGGAATGTGATAGCTGTCATTTCTTAAACCCTACCCAAATGTGTTTTCCCACCTGTGATGTAAAATTACATTTCAACTAGTGTTTAAAAAATGACACCTGTCATGCTCAGAAGGACAGGTCATAAAAAGATTATGTTGAAAATCTGGGGTAAAAATATGAAAAACTGACTAAGTTATGAGGAAATGTGGAATTGTTCCAGTAATTAGTTACAGCTTTATTTTTGCAGATTTTGGTCCCTAATGTTTGACATATCTCTTGTGTTAACCCACCTCATGATGAACATGTCAGGTGTAATTTTTCAAATCCCATTTGAAACTTGTTTCCACAGTAGCACAGCAAAATCACCATTGGGATGGGATTTTAAAAAATCTACCTTTTCTTGATCACAATGTCAGGTCATAAAAACCCTATTGGACTTTTGGGATCAAAATGTCAGAGCCCACTTTAAAGTAGACATTGCCTGTCAGCTGTCCTATCCTGGGTAATTACAATCTAACAGTGTGTAAAAGCAGGACATCACTGAAAATGAGACGTGTATCATCTGCTGTATCCTGCTTAAATATATAGTAACAAGCATTTGTCAATGCCGAATGTTTGCTTGCTGGCATTGGCAGTGGTAGTGTAGAAGTTACAGAGCTGCGTAATAGGAATGGCAGTGAAGTATTGAACTGAAGCCAACCCCACCACCACCCTGCAGAGAGTGACAGGCATTGGGGTGTGCCTTTGGGTCGTCAGGCATAACAGCCATGCCATTTCGCCACACTCCACCCTGCAGACACTGACAAGTGTCACGGTGTGCCTTGGGGTCTTTGGCCCTTATGCGCACCCCATTCCATCAGGAAATACGGTGAGATAGGTGCAGTATAGGAGAATGGGGTGAACATTGGGGCCAAAGAGTCCAAGGCATACCTCAATACCTCTCACTGGCTGCAGGGTGTGGAATGGTATGAGCATTGCAGGCAAGAATCCCAAATCACATCCCTGATGCCTGTCATTCTCTACGGGGTTGGGCATTATGGTTGGAAACCGTAATATCTCAGGCATTCATTGGTATTTTCACTCCAAATTTTCAACATGTTTTTTTTTTGACCCCACCTCATGAACAGTGGCAATATCAGTTTATTAGCCGAAAGCTGCTTATGCACAGTGACTACGGCATTTAGCACCACAGGTGCAAACACATTCCGAACAAGATGTAAAAAATGACAGCTGTACTGTTCATGGGGAGGTGTAAAAAATGGCAATGTTGCAAATCTGTAGTAAAAATATTAAAAAAACTGGTGAAGTCACGAGCGTGCATAGAAACTGTGCAACGCACACCCATAGTGTAATTAGTTTGGGGATTTTTTTACAGCAGATTGTCAACAGAGGCATTTTGGGACCTCCGATCATGAACAGTGTCATTGTGATTTACTTTATCTGTCCCGAACAATGATTTCCCACAGTGACCACGCATCTCTGTGCTGAAAGTGTGAAAACACATTTTGGCCATGTTGTGAAAAATGACAGCTGTACTGTTCATAAGATAGTGTGGAAAAATGCCACTGGTGAAAATCTGGACTGAAAATATTACAAAGTTATGAACTTACGAAGGTGCGTGGAAACTGCGCAATGCTCACTCGTAAAACAGTCATTTTATGGACTTTTGTCACCAAATTTTCAACATAGCCATTTTAAAACCTCTGATCATGAAAAATGTAACTGTGATTTTCTTAATCTGTCCCAAACATTGCTTTCGCACACTGACTGCACCATTGTGCTCTACATGTGCGAAAACACATTTTGGGCAACATGTGAAAAATGGCAGCTGTACTGTTCATAAGGAAGTGTTATAAAATGGCAATGTTGAAAATCTGGAGTGAAAATATTGAAAATTCGCAAACTTATGAGCATGCGTAGGAACCGCTCAACGCACACTTGTAAAACAGTCATTTTTAGGAATATTTTCACCAAATTTTCAACATAGCCATTTTAAGACCTCTGCTCATGAACAGTGTCACTGTAATTTTTTTAATTTGTTCCGTACATTGATTTCGTACACCGACTGCGCCATTGTGCGCTGCATGGGCGGAAACACGCTTTGGGTGAGATGTGAAAATGGCAGCTGTACTACTCATAAGAAGGTGTGATAAAATGGCAATGTTGAAAATCTGGAGTGAAAATAATAATGAAAATTCGCGAACTTACGAACCTGCGTAGGAACTATAGCATACGCTAAATAAAGCAGTCATTTTGGAATTTTCCACCAAATTTTCAAAATAGGCTTCCTGAGAGCCCACCTTATGAATGCTGGCAGTGTCGTTTCATTAATTGGGCCCAAAAGGTGATTTCGCTCAGTGACTGCGAAATCACCCTTCGGGCCCGAATAACGCCATGACAGTGACATCATTTATGAGAAGGTGTCCCAAAAACCCCATGTTGAAAATTTGGTGCAAAAATTCCAAACAATGCCTGAGATATGCAACAAAGTTGAAAAAACCCTATCTATCCCATTATACAGCTTACTGGCATTTCCTCACTTCACGGTTGGCTTTGAAGAGTGCAGATGTGTTCCCGGTCCACCAAAGATCGTCGCACCGAGGTCCAGAGGTAAGTATGGTGTGGGGGGTGTGGGGAGGCAGGGTGCGCAGTGGGTGGGTGTGGGTTGTGGGAGGGGGGCATGGAGAAGCACCGAGGGACAGTTTTTAATTTGCAGGTTCTTTTCACCAAAATGACGACATGGGATGTTTGCCACGCTGGGGTGGGCTCCCAGTGTGGCACAAGGTAAGGCTGGTTGGGGCGTGCAGCTGATGGGATTGGGCACCCCATCGGCCATAGCATCAGTTGCCATGCTGGGAGTACTCTCGGGGGAGGACAGTGGAGCCGGCGGGGTTGGGCACCCCGTCGGCTGTAATAACACCACGCTGGGATGGGCACCCAGCGTGGCATGTGGAAAATCTTGGGGCGGCACAGCCGACAGGGGATTGGGCACCTCGTCGGCTATGTGTGTCTGAGGGGGCTGCATGCAGTGTGCGTGTGTGTAGTGTGTGTGTGTGTGTGTGTGTGTGTAGAAGGAGCTGCGCATGAGCAGGAGATATCTGATCGCTACTCACTGAAGCGTAGCTCCCCCTTTCAACTGTACGCCACTGCATTTTGGAGCTGTCATAGACAGCTCCAGCATGCATTGGCGGACTGGGGCCCCGCCTGCCAACACACTGACTGAATTGGAAGAGGTGGTGACACACCTCCGAAAACTCGGATGATGGCACTATGTTTCTTGCAAATGCGTGCAAGCAAACATAAAAATGTGTACAATCAAGACCTGGTACAACAGCAATACCAGTGGTGATCATTCCACACTAACAAATGCATGTTTCCTTAGGCAGTGTGATTCTTGTGATATCAGCACTCTGTTCTTCACTGGTATCTGCTCTAGTTAGATTACGTACTCCAGCTGCTGTATTTGTAGACTCCATTTTTTCAGTCAGAAGTTATGTTTCATTACATCTTTGAATAGTTTACAGAATGAATAATTAATTAACAAAGAGTCTAAAAAATATACAGTAATAACATCAACTAGGATCTATTTTGGATACTTATATAGCAAAATATCAAGAATATTGTTTTGGATTTCAAAGCGTCAAACTGCAACACAACAACTGAACCCAAGGGAATCAATGGCACTGACATTGGTATACATCAGCATTTACATTAGACATTTTTAGATTTGCATTGTAAATCACATCAAAGCCATAATCTTTAATTAGTAAGAAATTATTCTATAACTGTTTGCTGTACTACTCAGATAAGAAAATCAGTCTTCATTTAAGCAATAAGGCATTCCAGAGTGCTTTATGGCGAGATAATGGCCCACCTTGGGTGTGTTGAAGCACAAGGCAAAGCAGAGTGCTTCTACCACCTGAGAAGGGCCATTAACCTGCCATAAAGGACCCCCTGGAGTGTCTTATTGTGATTATGAAGTGGGTTCTTTTTTCGGTAAATCTGAAGTATTTTTTAAACATATTTTTGTTGAGCTACTTTCAGTCGGGCACTTGTGCTGGGATAACAGCTTGGATGAAAGTACCACTGGGCTGATCTGGAGCCAGCCTTAGTTCTACCCATTTCATAATAGAAGGTATTGTACTAGATTTCTGATTACATAAAAGTAGATGTCTGGCACCTAAACCTGTTGCAAGTACACATAATCTGTGATATATATTGAAATTAACAGATCCAGGAATAAACCCAGGGTTGTAAAGGGAAGCGGACATTGGCAACTTTTCTACAGTAAGTTCAGAACACATTTCAGGACTAGTGTCCAAAACCTGGAAATTCTGGAAAAGTTCTAGAACATACAGTATGTTTCAGATTAGCATGGTGGAGTCCATGGTGCCAACATCTGCCATTTTTTAGAAAACCCATACTTTACAGCTTGGAAGGGGTAACTAATAAGAGTAATGCAGCAGTTTAAACTGCATCAGTTTCTCTTGTGTTTCCCTACTACAGAGACAAGCAGTAGACCATGTTTTGTACCAATCCTCAGGGGATCATTTTATTCCTAACTCCTGATGACGTCTCTCATTTGCAGAGTCTGTTAGAGAATGACTGCTCTGTAATCAGACTGTCTATGACAATGGAGTTTGCCCTTTAAGGGGCAGACCAAGTTGTCCTGGTGCACACCTTCCCTTTACCTGAAGATGGTATGCTCGGGGGGGGGCAGGGAGACAGAACAATAGGCAGGCAGCAGGAAGGGGGAGGGGCTAAAGGAGGTACAAAATGGACAGCACAACCACTTTTGCTGAAGTTTTGATACACATGAAACTACAGCACATCAGATTGGCTATTGTTTGGAAGGTTTGTGTACTAGCATACAACAGGTAAAGAAAACTAACAGCTATGTTTGGGCAAGAATAAAAAATGTATTTGTTTTGTCGTTTAATGAGATTTGGAGGGAGATGGTTTGTTTGGGAAAGTTGTGAAGAGCGGCTTTAGATAAGGATAGGTGGGTTCAGAAATGCTGAGCATTTAAGCCTTGTGAAGTAGAACAAAGGGGCAGAAGTATGAGAGACAATTAAGTTTTTCAAGAGAGGGAGCTGTTTGCAGGGTGTTTTTGGATCCAGCTGAATGACTATGACGGCTGAAGGCTTTAAGCACGCCGAGGTTCAAGGGGGGGAAGGGGAGTCTGCATGGCAGGGAGCCTGACTGAACTAAGAATGGTTTGAGTTTTTAAAATAAGGCAGCGGTAGATGTTAATAAAAGGAAAATACCACTGAGCCTGCTATGTCTAGGTATTGAAGGGAAGTCTTTTCTACAGTCCAGTCGAAATTTGAGCCTATTTTTCTTTTCTTTTAAATGCAAACTGTTAGGCAGCTGGTTGGACAAGGCCTCCACTGGCCTTTAACATTGTTGGATCGAATGTAAGTTGTTTAGTGGTGGGGAACAAGTTTTTGAAGCTTTGCTGTGGATGGTATACCTGGTTCTTAAAATCATTGTGGAGTTTTCGGTGGTTTTTGCGCGGTGCAGTTGCTAGAAAAGGAGCTCCCCATGCGCCCCCCCCCCGGGTGGCAGATACACAGGAGCATCACTCGCACTCTTTCTTCATAAAGCTTGTGCACTTGTGATTTCCTGAGAGGTCCAAAGAGGCCATGTCCCAAAAAAAAAAAAAGTCTCCTTTAAGGCTTCTGATGGGGGGGCGAAGCAGGGTGTGGAAGGGGGAGGATCGCAGATGATGAGTGGCACTCGCCGGAGCGTTCAGGGGACAGCACATGCCCGCCTTACCGCAATTTCAAAAGCGAACCCCATCCCTTCCCGGTCCCTGTGCCTCCAGCATCTCCACGAGGAGATTACATACCTCCCTTTTTCTGTGTGGCTTTCTTGCTCCCACCACAGATACTGCGTGGAGCCAGCATCAGTCTTGCCACACTAAATGGTGACACAGGAGCACGGGGGTGCGAGAAGGATCCATGCGGCCTGCAAGTCACCCCTTACGAGTGGGTAGGCTGAACGATTTCCAGAATAAAGTAGCTGTTTTTTGCCCGATTGGGGGAGTGCAGAAAGGAGGGGTTCCCAGTAATGTAGCCCTGTTTTGGCGATGGAGCGAGAGCGCTACAGAAGGGTTGGGGGATGGAGAAGACCCATGAAGACGTGAGGCGAGGAGGTGCAGTAGGCCAGGGGACTGGGAGGAAGTGCCTGGCCACGTGGCGTGATGTCATACACCCAAAAGTGTCTAGCGGTCAAAAAGGGGGCACGGGGGAAAAAAGGGCAGGGGGTGAGGCAGGTGTAGGGCTGGAAGAGAAAAAAATAAAAAATAAAAAAAGGGAAAACGAAGGCCCCAAAGGGAGGTTAGCTGCAGTAAGGCTTTGTAGAAAGGGCATAATAGGCCTGGGAAGGCCGCGAGAGAATGCCAGAGGCCCAAAAGGTGGAACAGGAGGCCTATGTGGGGGAGGGGGTGCATACATATTAAAAAAAAAAAAAAAAAAAGTTTACACAGGAGTGTATGGGGGGAAACAAAAGGGACGGTCAGATACACAATAGCGAGGACAGGAAAAAGAAAAGTGGGCCTGGCCAGATGAGGAACTATTAACAACAGAGTTAAAAATAAAATTTTGTCCATTATCTTCACAGCGTTTTGCAAAGAGCAAGGAGCATGCCACCAAAGAACGGGCAGTTGAAAGAAGACTACTACAGGGCTATTGTGGAGTTGGCAGACCAAGCCAATAGAATGTTGCAGATGGTGGAAGGGACAAGGGAGCAGAGGGAAACGGCTCGCTGGGAGGCCACACAGCCCAGCCAGGGTACAAATACTGATGGTGACACCTCCCAGGGTGGCTGCCCCAGTACCTCTGCAGCCTGTTGACCCGGTACCGCCAGTACCTCCCTAGGACCAGGTCATGGTTCCCCCGATGGAGCACGGCCTGGATCCCCTGGGCATAGTGGTTCCGCCACAGCCACTATTATTGCAACCAGCATTTCAACCACAGGGGACCATACCAGGGCATCAGGAGGACAGCAGGCAACAAGGTGCCGAAAAGGCCACAGGTAATGTAACAGGTTCGGTGAGTGAAAATATCAAAGAGTATATAAGCCAAATTATTTCGGCAATCTGGACAGGGGGTTTGGGGCAGATGGAGTCAGCACTGGCAGAGAATGGGTCAGACAAAGAGGTGATGAAAGAAGAGGAAAGAGGAGTGGAGAATGAGGGAAAAGGAACAAGGGAGATAGGAACTCCTGGAATGAGAGTAGGGGAACACGTCCCGCTGGCCACAAAAGAGAAATTATGGAGGGGAGAGTATGTGGATAATTTCACATTGGTAAGCTGGGAAGCAGCAGCAAAATACAAAGAGACAGAGAATATAGGAAAGAGTGAAATGGCAGCAGCAGTAGTTTTGTTAGGTTAAAAAAAAAAAGAGGACAAACTTACGAAAGGGAAGACTTGGGATGGATGGTTTGTAGGTTTTGCCACATTCTCAGCCATAGTGCTGGAGAAAAAGCCTAAATTGGGCATCCCACTCATCATGTACTCCCTGATCGTAAGTCAGGCAAAGGGAGGGGTGGGGTGGAAATACTATGACGAATTCTTTCGGCAAAGAATGGCGATATATGGAGCTGTAGGATGGGACACAAAACAATTAGACTTGTGGACAGATTATGTAACCAATCAGTCCACGCCAGAATGGGAGATGGGGAGGAAAGGAACGATGCCCCAGAGGTGGTGTTGGGGCTACAATAGGGCCTTTTGTTCCTGGCCACAGTGCCACTTTCGGCACACATGCTTAAAATGCCGTGGAAATCACCCAGCGAGCAGATGCAGAACAGCGTGGGTACAAGGAGCCCAAGAGTCAGGGGTGCAAGGAACAGGTCAATAGTTTTTCAAGAGGGGCAGGGGTATAGGGGGCAGGCATGTGGTAGAGGGGGGAAAGGCAGGGGGCATGCAGGTAGAGGAAGCCAGAATTACTGACCGGCAAGGCCAGAAAATGAACAAGGTTGGGGACTTTGGTGGAGGAGAAGGGAAGGGGGCAGGGGAGCAATTTCAAGAAGCAAGAACCCCCATCAGGATAGATACATGGGAAGAGTGTTTGGAAAGATACCCTAATAGAAAAGTGGCAGAGATGATGGAAGAAGGCTTTCACACAAGTTTTTCATTGCAGTGTGAGGGCCAGAGGCAAGCGAGAGAGGCAAACAATCTGGGTTCAGTAAAAGGGAGAGAAGAGATTTTAAGACTGAAAATAGAGAAAGAAAAGGTGACTGGTAGAGTAGAAGGGCCATATGATAACCCCCCTTTACAGAATATGAGGATTTCTCCATTGGGTTTGGTCCCCAAAAAACAGCCAGGAGAGTACAGGGTGATTCACCACCTGTCTTTTCCAGAAGGGGACTCAGTGAATGATTTAAGTAAAGAACATAGTAAAGTGACCTATGCCACACTGGAAGAGGCAGTCCAGATTTTCCGAGTGACTTTGGATGCTTGGATGGCCAAAATGGACATAGAGTCCGCATGCAGATTGCTTCCAGTTAGGAGGGAAGATTGGGACCTATTGGGTTTTAAGATTGAGGGTCAGAACTACTTTGATAAAGCAATGCCCATGGGATGCTCCATAGCATGTGCTACATTTGAAGCATTCAGCACATGCCTACAGTGGATATTTCAGGAAAAAACTGGATACTAGATTGTCATGCACTATCTGGATGATTGCCTTTTAATAGGCAGTGGGAGGAGAGAGACAGAAAGAATGTTTGGGCAGTTTCCAAGAATTAGGCAGGGAGCTAGGGGTCCCATTGGTACCAGTCAAAACAGAAGGCCCCAATAAGGTCTTAGAATCCCTGGGCATATAAATAGATGCCCTGGGGGAGGTCTTTGGGTTACCGGATAAAAAAGTGATGAAACTGAAGGAACTGATTCAAGTACATGCAAGTAGGAGAAGAGTGCAATTGAAACAGGTACAACAGGTCTTGGGACATCTAAACTTTGCATGCAGAGCAATTGGCCCAGGGAGAGCATTCACTAAACAGCTAGCAAGGGCCACAGAGGGAATAGCCAGACCACACCATTGGGTAGACATGACAAGTGGAATTAAGGAGGACTTTGGGGTATGGGAGGTGTTCCTCAGCACCTATAATGGCTGTTCCTTTTGGCAAGAGGACTGGGTTTATAACACGGATATCAATCTCTACACAGACACAGCGGGGGGCTTAGGCATGGGGGGCTATTTGTGGGGCAGATGGTTCACTGAACCATGGCCTATAGACTGGGTGAGGGATGGGAAAGTGAAAGACATCACACTGTTGGAGATCATGCCCATTTGGGCCTGCACCCTGGTGTGGGGGGAAGAATTGTGGCATCAAAAGGTGACATTTTGGTACAGTAAGGCAGTGGTAGATGTTTTAAACCACAGAGGAGCCAGGTCAGAAACAGTCATGGGAGTCTTGAGACAGCTGGTGTTCAGGGCCCTAAAACTGAACATGTCATTCAGGGCAAAACACATAGGGGGGTACACAATATCCTGGCTAACAGCCTTTCCCGTCTGCTGCTGGATCAATTCCAGAGGCTGGCTCGTACAGCAGAGGAGTGAAAGATACCCATTCCAATGAACATCTGGGACGTCGGCAAGAGGGAGCAGGACTGTTTCACAGCTCATGGGCACCACGGACTCTGAAGGCCTACGAAGGGACCTGGCGGGTGTTTCAAACATTCAGGGCAACACACCACATGGAGGTAAGTAGGCCACTTATGGAGGAACAGTTAGGAAAACTCACAGTAGAGCAATGGCAGAAAGGAAAAGCCCACACCATGAGGAGGGTCTATTTAGCAGGGATCAGTTTAGTCTGCAGCCTGAAGGGTTGGAAGAACCCAACGAAGTCAATGCTGATTCGAAGGGTGATGCAGGGATGGGGTAGGTTAAAATGGAGAGCTATGGGTAGTAGAAGGCCAATAGGGAAGCAATGGCTAAAAAAACTGAAAAAGGATTTTTGCCGGCAATCTGCAGATCAAAAGCTGAGGCCCAGCTATTCTACACGATCTATTTAGGAATATTTGCAGCGGCCATGAGAGTGACCAAGGCTGTGGGACATGGCAGTAAGAATGAAGAAGGGGGGTTGGAATGGGAAGATCTAAGTTGGGGGATGAAAGAGATACAAATCATGATTAAGAGGTCAAAAATGGATCATGGGTGTCAGGGTTGTACAGTAACCCTGAAGGCTAACATAGATGAGACAGTGTGCCCAGTAAAGGCTTTGCGGGCTTATGCTGCAGAGCATGGGAATAGGGCAGGGAGACTATTTGTACATGGAGATGGAAAGAAGGCCACAAGTTATCAAGTCATGGCCATGCTTAAAAAAAAAAAAAAAAAAAAGCATGGAATTACTCATCCCACTCCCTACAGATAGGGGCTGCTTCACAGAGGGCAGCAGCAGGTGGGACAATGACTAATATGTTGGAGAAGGGACATTGGTGGTCTGCCAGTTACAAGAGATACATTTGAGCACTGCAGTATGGAGACTAAGGCATCACCTGTGTTTTGTTTTACAGATACAGAGCCACGTTGGGGGGGGCATAGAAGTGTGATACGAAAAAAGGGAGCTAAGAACAAATAAAGATACTTATTCTGCTTAAATCCTATAGGAAGAGGGAGGGTCACGGGAGTATGATCTGCGGTCACTCCTACATTTATTTGAGTGGAAAAGAGAGCTGAGAAAAAGGCTGGGGGAAAACTGCTATACCAGGATGTGAGAAAATGTAGGTTGGTTTGGTGCAGCATCCCTGGGATGAGATGGGCACAACGGATCCCTACCCTGAAATACTGCGGGGTGTGGAAGAGAGGGTAGAGGATTTTTACAGGTCAGATGGCATGCACCTAAATACAGGGACATGATTAAAAATTTGCCCATTTGTAGTTTGATGTTACACATGGCTTAGATATGATGAGTAGTTCCATCTAAATTTGGCTCACCAACCCAGCCTAAAATGGGAGAATATTCTCCTTGATCTGTGGGCCAGGTACATGACTGGGGCAGACCCAATTCTGTCACATACATTGACAGTGGGCATGTGATCACCCGTCCAAGTTCCAGTGGCAAAAAAAAGAGTTCAAGAAGTGGGACAAGAATACATGTTATGATTATAATAAAGGGAAGTGTTTTTAGAGTTACTGTAAAGTCATGCATGTCTGTAAAAACTGTGGGGGAGGTCACGGATTACAGATTGTAATGGAGCTGTGGTTGGCAGCACAGGGTCTGTCCATAACGCAGATAAGTCAAAGTCTGGTGCTGGTTAAACTGGCCAGCACACTGGTCAACTAGAAGTGAATGTAGACATGGATCTCCCAGTATCCCGACCAGCAAGCAGCAAAACATGTGCATGAGGGTTTCAGTATGGGTTTCGAAATCCCCTACAGAGGCCCAGGATCACTAATTCAGCCCTCAACCTCATATCTGCAATTGCCCTGCATAAAATGTTGGCATCCAAGATAAAGAGATAGAAGCAGGATGGGTAGCTGGCCCTTTTGGGTAGCCACCTTTTCCAACACTTCGGGTGTCCCCACTAAGCCTGGTCCCTTAAAAGTCCCCTTGGGAGTACCGCCTGATTCACCACCTTTCTTACCCACAAAGCAAGTCAGTGAATAAACACATTTCACCAGAGGACTCATCGTTGAACTATGCATCCCTGGATGTGGCAGTGGACCTGATTTAAGGTTTGGGCCCAGGCACTTTGATGGCCAAGAGCGACATTAAGTCAGCTTTTCGCCTTCTCCTGGTGCAGCCTAGGGACAACGAGCTGTTGGGCTTTACTTTCCAGCGGCAGTGGTATTATGACATGGCAATGCCAATAGGCTGTTCAATTAGCTGTGCTGCTTTCAATGCATTCTCTACATTTCTGGAATGGGCGACCAAGGTGTTTATGGGTAATACCAAGGTTATTCATTCTTTAGACAATTTTTTTCTTCGCAGGTTCCAAAGATTCCATTAAGTGTAAGGACACTCTGGAAGTTTTCCAGACCTTGATGGGCAAATTCAGGGTACCGCTAAACTTAGAAAAAACAGAGGGTCCCAACACGTACATATCCTTTTTGGGTATTAAGCTGGATTCAACAGCCATGGTGTCAAGGTTACCTTTTGACAAGGTCACAAACCTACAAAGGCTGTTGGGTGAGGTTATTGGTGCCCAGAAATCCACCCTCCTGCAACTTCAATCCCTTTTAGGTCACCTCAACTTTGTCTGTAGGGCAGTGAGCCATGGGCACCCATTCCTTGGATGACTGGTGGCTGCAATGTCCGGCCCCCATTAAGCCCTACCACCATATACAGGTGTCTAGGAGCCTCTAGGCCAACTTACGAGTGTGGCAAATCTTTTTACATGACTTTAATGGCATAAGCATGTGACCGGACAAGACACTCTGGCGTCGGGGATTGGACATGGTGACTGATGCTTCTGGGGGTTTGGGTTTTGGGGCCTACTTCCAAGGCTTATGGTTTGCAGGCAGATGGCTGCAGGAGTGGTGTGACCAGGGGTTAACAAAAAACATCATGCTGCTGGAACTGTTCCCAATTATGGTGGCAGTAATGTTCTTCTTGGACAACAAGACAGTGGGGGATGTCATCAATTCGCAATCTTCTAAGTTGGAGGCTGTGATGAGGGTGCTTCTAGTGTTTGTGTTATGTTATCTCACTCTGAACATCACATTCCAGGCGAGACATGTACCCAGCAAAACAAATGTGTTCGCTGATGCCTTGTCTCGATTACAGTTTGACTGCTTCAGAGAGCTGGCATGCACATGGAGGCATCCCCAACATGAATTCCGGACACACTCTGGTAGCTGGGGAACCAGGAAAGCTATGACTGGTTCAGCTCACTGTTACCCCCTTAGCCTGGAAGTACTCAGGTGGTTTTGCAGCCTTTGTTGGTTTCTGTGGGCAACAGATAAGTGAGCTCCTACATGAGACCCAACAGCAGGTTCAAGAATATGTGCTTCACCTATTACAATTGCACAGGGTCCTGTCAGCAATCTGATCACATTTGTCTGGTATAGCTTTAATATGGCAGGCATTGGGTCACCCTGACCCAGCCAACACTTTCACAACCCACAAGATGTTGGAAGGGTGGACCAGATCTAAGGGGAAGGGGTGGGACCATGTAACAGGAAGCTCCTGCGACTCTTGAGAACCGACCTTTCCTTAAATCTGTTGCAACAGTTCTTCTATTTTCTTAGCCTAATCTATCCTTTACAATTTCTAGTCCATAAGGTTGGCACCTGTGGGTACCCCCTTCCCTTTCTTGACTGTGCTATAGTGTCCTCTTTAATTTTCCTTTTCCCTCTCAGGTCCTCATACAGAGAGGTTTTTGTCGTGACCTCAAAGCGTAGATAAAGTAGGTTGTGTTTATCATTGTTGGATTTAGTATATAATAGCACTATGTCATAATATACCTTATGTTTATGAAACCTGTAACTGTTGCAAATACCATGGCACTAAGTGTTTTTGATAATGGTAAAAAGTACTAGGTGACTATTATAGAAATTAAGTTAGTTGTGCTATTTAAAATGCATGTAAATTGCTGTAAACTGAAAAGTCTGACACGTCATGGTGATTTGCATATATCATGATGCTTTGCATTATGGAAGTATGTATGATATAGTATTTCTTTGAAACTTGATTTGTTGTCAGTGTCCTTTGGGGTACTCCATGTTGCAGTGTTTCTGCACTGAGGTTCTTTGTTTTTAGCTTGTTTTTCCTTTTCTTTTCTTTTTGAGTCCCCACTCCCCAAGCAAATGGGGCCCACATAGGGATGAAGAGTTTTTACTGAAAAGTGGTTAGATCAGAGTCCAGTGTCAGTAAGTGCTGACTAAATGCAGAGAAAGGACATACATAGTCTGTTACTGCAAACTGATGTACTGAAGAAGGAATATGGTATTGTAGAAGCGTATTTCCTGTATTTGGAATAAACATCACACAGATACTGTGTGTTGAAGCTGAAGTTCAGTGTTTGGTCGATCTGTTATCCTACAACCCGTCCACAGAAGGCCTATCAGCTTGGTCGAGCTCTCCAACCTACTTGTTCTGGGGGCCGTTTGTAGCACACGTTACAAGGCCTATTTATTCAGGGCCCTTTCTTTGTGTGCTTTCTTTGGAGCATTCAGGGTTTCAGAGCTGGTACCTGAATCAGTAGCCATGGGAGCGGGAGTTAACCTCCAACTTGGGAACATCTCCTGGTTGCCTGACCGGGTGTGCCTCCAGCTCAGGAAGCCCAAAACAATTCAATGCAGCCCCCGCAACGATTATCACATTATACCATGCTGGGGCTGGGGAGTCCTGCCCATGTTCCTTGTTCCAGGCCTGTATGGCGGATAGACCTAAAGGGGAAGGCCACTTATTTGTGCATGGGGATGGCAGCGTGGTCACCACGCAGGTTTACTGTGGTCCTACATAAAATTTTGTGGTTTACACGTAAGGACCCCAAGGATTTCAGCACTCATTCTTTTTGAATTGGGGAAGCCACTAAGGCCTCAAGATTGGGCTTGGGAGAGGCACAGATCAAAAGAGTCGGCAGTTGGTCATCCACTACCTTCAAAGAGTATATTAGGTCACAACAGTGTGCATAGGCAACCAAATCAAAAGTGTGTTTTGTTAAGACATGTAGTAATGGTTCTCTACACTGACTTTTTTGTTTGTTTTTTAGCTGAGCGAGGAGTGAGACCGGAGATATGGCTCATCAGCCATTCATATGTCCGCGAGGCACACAGTAGAGCATCAATCCGCCCGTATGGTGTACAGCTTTGGGTTCCTAAGGAACAAGCAAAGATTCATTGGTCTGGTAAAGGGGGCATGTGATGGGGGCTGTTGATGAAAATGGTGACTAGACTAGGGCTGGAAAGCCAACCACAACTGTCATTGGTGCTGCATTTGGAGGAGAATGATCTGGTGGGACTTGTGGCCCCAAGACTCACTGCAGACATCAAGCAGGGTCTGACCCAGCTTCAAGCTCTGCTTCCAACAACCAGGCTGACCTGGTCAAGGATTATCTCCCAGTGGCAGCGGAGAGGTGCCCATAGTCATAAGACAATTGAGAAAGCTCGGAGGGAGGTTAACCGGGAGGTGTCCCAGTTTTTGGCCCCTGTGGAATTGCAATACCTTGTCACTATCTTATCCCATAGACATGTGATGCAATGTACAGCAGGGACAGGATAATCCCTGACAGGTGTGCGAATTACATTTTTAATGCCACTGTCCAGGATTTCTGTGATGCAGTAATAAAGCAGGTTAAGAGCCCTGGGGCAATGGGGGAAAATGTGTTAGCACATTGGAGTGGCGTAAATTCATGGCTGGATGGGTTAAATTAAGCTGTCTTTGCAGTGGGTGACATGAGGCCGGGCGGCATGACCCTGGGGTGGGTACAATACAAAAGAGAAAGGGTCACCCAAGAACATTGATTGGAACATCAAAGGCACATGACCTGCAGGTGGGGAGGGTGTTCCTGGGTGGACACCAGCCCCGTTCAAAGGTCATGATGATTCCCTGAGTACGCAATTGGGGTGGGGAACTGTCTGAGGAAGAGGCATGGCCCTGGGGGGGGTCTGCCCAACTCAAGAGCAACAATTCCCGCACTTGAAGTGCCATGCCGGATGAATCTGTTGCCCGGGGGGTCTTTTGCATCTTTAACTGTCTTGCCAACTGTATGTATAAATGTGTATATATATTTTCAAACTTGATTGTATGTAAATCAACAATTTGATTTAAATAAAGCTGCAGCCTTTCTGCCAAAAAATAAAACATAGTGTTTGTTTTTATTGTGGTTCTGACTGGGCAGTGACCTCCCCAGCTTCTCACCGGAGGGGGGGGGGATTTGCCCACAGTCCACAACCTGCACGGGCTGGGCTTCCATGCAAATAGTAATTGGTTGCCTAGCACCACGGTTGGCCCAATCGGGGTGATGGCTCTCCAAGTGAGGGATGGCCCAGGCTTCTGGGGGAGGGATTTTGGCTGGGTATTTAGAAGCCGGTCCGAGGGAATGCTCCCTCTTCTGATCCTGCTCCTACCTGACGTTTCTCCCACCCACTCACCCCTTTGTTCCTTTTTCCAGTTTGGCTGTGACAGGAATAGTATTGATAATGCAGTGCCTGTAGATTCAGATAGTGTTGTCTGTGTTCCGTGACAGGATTATTCATGAGATGTCTGGCAGTTGGGCGTATATTGCCCATATGATTATCTTACTAGCTGTAGCATGTGGTAATTGATGGGGTGTGAATTCATGGTTGGATGGGTTAAATTAAGCTTCATTGCATTGGGTGACACGGGGCCCGGTGGCACGACCCTGGGGCAGGTACGCTACAAAAGGGAACGGGTCACCCAAGAACACTGATTGGAACATCAAGGACACATGACCTGTGGGCAGGGAAAGTGGCCCTGGGTGTCACCAGCCCTGTTCAAAGGTCAGAATCATTCCCCGAGTACTCAGTCGGGGTGGGGAACTATCCATGGGGGAGGCATGGCCCTGGGCAGGTCTGCCCAACTCGAGGGCCATCGTTCCCCCACTTGAAGCTCCATGCTGGATGAATTTGCTGCCCCAGGGGTCTTCTGCATCTTTTGCATCTTTAACTGTCTTGCCAACTGTAAGTATAAATGTATATATTTTCAAACTTGATTGTATGTAAATCAACAATTTGATTTAAGTAAAGCTGCAGGCTTTCTGCCAAACAATAAAACATGGTGTTTGTATTTATTGTGAGTCTGATTGGACAAAGTCTGTGCTACTCTCATCAACACAAACTCAGGTTGCAGAAGTAAAGTCAGAGCTCTTACTACCTGTCATGGCAATGCAATAAACCAAAATGCCAATCTCACTGTTGTTCAGGTAAATGCACTATTACAGTCTTAAATAAAGGAATCAATGCAGCTACTAGAGGGTTTACAGTCAGGAGTCTTTCAGCTGCAGTTAGGTGGTCTAGCCAGATATCGCAAGGAGCAAATGGGTTCTCTTAAAATGAATGGAGCCACCACTACTGTATCTCTCAATTACCCCAGACACTCCTCTTCAAAGGGCTGCCAACACACATCAAATGCCTCCTTCCCAAGAACTCAGTGCCTGCGTTCTTGTTGCTCTTATGATGTTTTGACCACTAGATGAATCCAGTAAGTTTCAGCTGCAGCCTGGTAATCTAGTCAACACAGCTGCAGAGAAAGGAGCCCCTGATTATACCAGGATGAAATGGTGCTCACACCACTGCACCTCACGATTTCCCTGAACACTCTTCCCAAAGCAGTTGCCAACACACACTACTGATGCTTCCCCCAATGATACTGCAAGGTCAGTCCTTCATGGATGTTTTTGCTGCACTCAATGTTCCAGCCGACAATCCAAGTAGTCCGATGTAGTAGATGAGATCTTGACAAGTAATCAAATCACAAATCTCCTTGTGTAAGCATAAGCACAGCACAGCACAAAATGGCATACACTGCTAAAGCAAACTCCCAAAAAAAAAAAAAAAAAAAAAAAATGTTGTCTTCTATATCTTGCCCACTACCTGACCCTACCTACCAACTTTACCCTACTATCAGCGAAAATGTAATTAAACATCTTCGGACATAACGATAATCCCAAAATCATTGGTTCTCCCAAAAAACTTAAATGGAGCAATAAACGGAGAAGTAGAGGAGCCGCCAGAAGTCAGAAAACTAGCTCCCCTCAGATCACTCAGACAGCAGCCAAGCTTGGCCTCCATCTTACCTCCTCCTCCTAGGATAATATAACAGTAGAAGATAATCTTATGAACAGTACAGGAACACTAGGAACAGCACAGTTGTGTCAGTGGCTCAGCATGTAGCACACTCGCATCTGAGGTCAGAAGGCTGTGGGTTCTATCCCTACACAAGGCACTTGGGTTAATATCCTAATACTGACACTGCAGTGCAGCATGAGGGGTGTGCTGCACTCCTGAGGTGCCGTCTTTTGGATGAGACTTTAAACCGAGATCTCATCTGTCTGGTCTGGTGGTAGTTCAGGTGGCTGTTAAAGATCCCAGGGCACTTCTTGAAAACAGAGTAGGGAAATTTTTTTATTGAAAATAATATAACAAAACAGAGTCTTCGTAAAAACAAAAGAACACAGAAAATCAATACAGTAGTTCCTGAAAAACAGAGAAATAACCTATACAAGAAAAAAACTACAGAAAGGTAATACTCCATATGGAAATAAAAAAACTTACGAGTAATACAGAAAATGTCAACACTTGCACAATTTTCATTTCAAGTAACCCCTTCAAAAAGAATTTAAGGAAGCGCCCTCCACCAATATGCAACTAAAGCTGCAGGCAACGCCTTTCTTTCTGATTTATATACATGAGAAATTTCATTAATAATAAGACATTTCAACCCAGTCAATGAAGTCTGTTTTTGTTGGAGTACAAATAGGCATCTGTTATGCCAAATACACCATTTGAAAATAGCAAAGAGGACTCTAAGAGTACCAGGATAAAAAGCTTTCCAGTCCGGACCAACTTTCCCATACACTAGATCAATGTATGATATAGTGGCTAACATAGGCAACGACCACTCATGAGCCAGCTGGGCCCATAATGATGCTATAAAAGGACAATCAAAAAAAAAAAAAAAAAAAAAAAGGTGAGCCATCGTTTCCATTTGGCAAACACAGGAATCCCTGATACAGACCGTTCTTCTAGTTGCTTAAGGGCTTGGTTCCCTTTAACATTTAGCTTATCATGGCAGCACATTTTTAACAGAATTCTACCATCCAGTAATTGTTTAGTTTAAATAATGACTTTCAATAGGCACATCAAAACAAGATCCTGACCAAAAATTAGTAGCCAAAACAGAGGAATAAAAAAGCTTTCTGTTTTGCAAATCTGGCAACTGACTAGATACATGCCACTGTTTTATTTGTTTAAAAAGCTCAACAATATACCCAGGAGTTCCTTGTGGGATCTTAGTAAAGGGTTTCCAGGTTGGTGCTCTCCATTTTTATATAAAATATTGTGCTCTAGAAGTAAAATTCCGTACCCAAATGTCCTGATGTCCAGCCAGACAAGGATAAACATTGGAATGTACAAAAATACCAAATTTATCATATTTAGCGCCCCCTTGTTTTATAGGCCAGTAAGTAATCGATCTTTTAACAGGATTCAAATGACTACCCCATAAAAGTAAGTAAAAAAAAAATTGTACAGGTGTGCTTAAATGAAGCAGGAGTGGGAAAATATATAACTGACCAACAAAAAGATAGGAATAATAAAAGTTTTTAGCATATAGATACTTTTTTTCCTGGACATAGGAAAATATTTCCATTTCTTAATTTTCTTTTCTGCAACAGAAAGAGGTGAGCCAATTACTTTCTACTGCTAAAGGCACTCCAAAAGAAAGACACAGAATCTGAATCTGCTCAGACCTAATGGTTACCCCACCAATCTCATGTTGGACGTCCTGTAAAGGAATCTGCACAGCAGCACCAAAACTTTTCTGAGTATTGAAAGCAGACCCAGAGATTAATGAAAAAGAATGCACAACTTCAATAGCCCGCAATCCTGATATCTGGTCTGCTATTAATATACAAATATCATCCGTATAGACCAGAGCACTAGGAAAAACCAGTGAAGAATTATCGGAAATATGTCTGATAGAAGTGTCAGTATTCAGTTTCCTGAGGAGAAGATCTATGTAAAAAACATATAAAAGAGGGCTTAAGGGACAACCCTGCTGTACTCCTCTTTTGGTATGAATATGAGAACCCTTTAACTCATTCACTACTGGATTCATGGAGGCATATTTGTATAAGTTTGTAATCCAAGAGACAAAATCCTGTGGAACCTCATATCTAACCAGGACTGCAAACAGATAATTATGTGGCACCCAGTCAAAAGCTTTTGATATTTATTTATTTATTTGTACCTCAGTTTACAACCTTTGAGCCAGAGGCTCATTTCCAAAGGTACCTAGTCGCATAGAGGACAGACAGAAACACATTTAGGTTACAGCATAAAAGTCATGTCATTAGAGGTACAAAGAGTGGTTTCATACATTTATACAATTCAGTTGATTGATCTAAGCTTAGGACATACCCTCATGTATCAAACCCATCAAAAACCTCCCTTATCAATTTCAAGTTATTGATCATACAGCGATCTGGGACAGCACATCTTTGAGTACAAAAAATTAATTTCCGGGCAATATTAAAAAGTCTAACAAACAATTTTACACAGGATTTTCCAATCTGAGTTTAATAGACTAATAGGGTGCCAATTATCTAAATATTTGTTATCTTTTCTTTAAATAAAAAAATTAAATTACTACCTGCAAAAGATGTAGGGATTGGTAATTTTCCCTGAACAATAACATTGAAAACTGTAGTTAAGTATGGTAAAAGCAATGTTTTTGCCTTTTTATAGAATTCATTAGGAATTCCATCTGGACCTGGGGTAACAGTATTTTTCAAGTGACTAATTGTGGAATCTACTTCAGCAATAGTGATAGGCCGAATTAACTCTTTAGAACTTTCATGTGATAACTTAGGAATATGTAGAGAATCAAAAAAGGTGGTCCAGTCATGTGGTTTGAAATCTTGACCATACAAAGTCTGGGTATGACAAACCTCTGGCAAAATTATTTTATCAGAAATCCGGGTCCCATTATGAGACACTAATGATGGCATGTATTTGGAATGAGCCTGCTAATTACTACTATCAAAGGGATTAACCACTTTGGCTGAACCTTTTCTACCATATTTTTTTTCTAAAAAAAGGGAGATGGACCTATCATATTGATAGGTACACATTTGTGCTTTTAATTGCCGAATCTGTACAGAGTAATCCAAACGAAATTCAGTTTGTCAAGAGAGCAATTTCTGCAACTGGCAATGGCAATTCAAATATTTAAAATACTGACTAGAAGAAAAAGATTGATAAAACCGCAAACAAAATTTCCTAATTTCTAATCTGGTATCCTGCCACCAAAAAGCAGGATTATCATATAAATCAAACACCGAAATTTTGTCTTGGAAAACTGTGTACAAGCCATGCCAGCCATGTTCCTCTTCCAAAGCAGAAATATCAATCTTCCAAAAATTGAGTCTGGTTTATTAAGTGGGAGTCCCAAAGATAAAACAATCAAACAATGGTCAGAG
The DNA here is from genome assembly GCA_016271365.2 of Neoceratodus forsteri. NCBI lineage: Eukaryota > Metazoa > Chordata > Ceratodontiformes > Ceratodontidae > Neoceratodus > Neoceratodus forsteri. The sequence continues at coordinate 130,796,907 of CM028133.1, forward strand.
TTTTCACAAGGAATAACTGAATATTGACTACCTGGTAACCAATTAGAAATAAAGAAATAATCAATCCTCGTGGTTAGTCTACCTCAGTGGAATGTGTGTGTAGGCGGCTGAGGACCAAATTGAGCCCCATCTATGAGGTTCGCTTTATTATATACTATGTTAAGAAAATTCGAGTCATTATATAGCTTCTGAGTCACCCCTGTTTTATCAGCGAGAGCTAAAATACAATTAAAGTCCCCCCCCAAAAAAATTATGGACTTAGAAGAGTGGAGAAAAGGCTGAATAGATTTAAGAGTGGCTATTCTCTGTGTTTTAATCTGGGGGGTTATAAATATTGATTAATCTCCATTCTTGATTTTGAATAATGACATCCAAAATAAGGACCCGACCCTGAATTAAATCAATAAGCCTGATGACTTTAACCTCCAAATTATGAAAAAGAATACCAACTCCAGCACACACACATCCTTTGAGAGAGACCAGAAAGATAGTCCACCCTTCCAATCACGAGATGCCTGACTTGACTCTCTAAGAGAGTCAAGTCTGGTATCCTATAAAAAGACAATATGGAGTTTAATGGAAGAAAGCCAAGTAAAAATAGCCCGTCTCCTTTTAGGATTGTTCAGGCTGTTGGCATTTAAACTGCCAAATAACAGAACCTCCCCCATTTAACCTATACAATCAGGATTTCTTTTTACCTCTCCCTTTTCCTGGTGATTTCATTTTTCTTCTGTTTTTCCTGACAGTTTTGGAATCACCTGAGAACTGATCAGTATCAGTTAACACTTCCACCTGAGAGGAGGCCACAGAGGAGGCATCAGAATCATTCTCCGTCTCTGTAGCCTGTTTATGTGTATGTAGCACAGCAAATTTGTTTTTAGTGAGCAAATCAGAGGTCTGAAGTTCTGAAAAGGAAGGGGCCCCTTTAGAAGCAGAACTTCTTGTTTGTTTACGAGAACCCACTTGAACCCAATCAGAATCCTTCGGAGGGGGCATAACATTTCTAGGGTCACAGAATTGGGTGGAGGTACTAGGAACACTATTCTCGTCAGACTGTAAGATAGTGTCCACAGTGTCCCTGGGACCAGAAGGGGGTATCAAACTGTCCACAGCAGGTGCAGGGTAAGTAAGTGACTGAACCTTGCATGAGTCAGCCTGAGACAAAGTAGGGGGTAACTGTAATGTATGAGACTGGGGAGAAATTAAGGGGGAAGAGGAATGCTCTTGGACAAAAGGCCTAAATTGAGGCCTAGCCTGGGCATTGTGTTGGGCCTTAAAGACAGTCTCATCCTGATTTTTCTGTGGTGCCTCAGGGTTAGTGTGAGAGGCCCAAGGACACTCCCGATAACAGTGGGAAAAGTCGTCGCACTAGTTACAATAAATCGGGCGTGGACAATTAATGCTGACATGACCAAAGCCCAGACACAAGGCGCATTTAAGTCTGTCGCAGGCATTACTGAGATGTGTGTGAACCCCACACCAAAAACAAGATTCAGGTTGTCGAGGGTAAAAAACAAAGCCTCTATCCCTACTTAGACAAAAACAACTAGGTAAATGCTGAATTGAACCATTCACCACAGGCAATTTCACTTGCAACTTCCATCCACCTGTCCAAAAATGTTCAGAACCTATAACTGGATCAGGCAAGCCTAACACTGTACATTTAGAGGACAGCCATCTAATGATGTCAGTAATCGCCACCCCTTCATTTTTAAATAAAATTGTAATAGATTTAATTGCATGTTTTGTAAGAGGAATAGCAAAAAAAGGGGACCATAAAGGGGTATGCCTGACTTCCTGATACCTATGCCAAAATGTGTCAAGGCCTGCAGCTGTCTTAAAACTAATGTCAAAATAATTATCCCCAGAAGTATGAATTACAGCATAAATTTCAAAAGGTGAAAATTGTAAACTGGTTTTTATCAAAGTTTTCCCAACATAGAGGCGATCAGGAAACACCTCTAGTCCCTCTCCCCACCCCCCCATATCTCAGTCTCACAGCATTTCGCCATTTGGCTTGCTCCGGAGGAGTATGAAAGAGGCCAGCAAATGTTCTACTTCTTTGATGGCCAGTAGTTTGTTCGGGAGCCGTTACAGCCTGTGGATGGTCAGTTGACAAAGAATGTACATTAGGCCGTGGCAAAACTCCTTCAGGCTTAGGACCTAGAACTTCACCGACTGCAGGCTTTGGTATACTACCATCTCCTGCCCCAACAGGGAGAACTGTAGAGTCCTCAAACTGCAACAAATCGGAGGATTTTCTCTTCAAAGTAGGAGATGAAGGGCCTTTCTCCAGAGTGACCCCCATAGCAGAATTATGGTCCTCGTTGTTATCAGAAGAGTCCAGGACCTGTGCTGCATTCCCACCAGCCTGCCAGACAGGATTCTGTGTCAACTGTAGTCCTGAGGGAAGTTCTAATGGGTCAGAAATGTCAATCAACTCTCCCTGAGACTCAGAGCTAGGCCAAGCAGGAGAGGCCCAAGTGTCATCTAGAGGAGATTTCTCCCAGCCTGCTCGCCTGAGCGCTTCAGTAATCATGAAACCAGTAGCAGAAAGGTTATTATCAAAAGCCGCCCCAGGCTGACTTAAATCAGAAGCCAGCATAGACTTATGATCCTGTACATCTTGTTTCAGGACATTTGTTCGACAGCAAATGTTAGTAAAGTCAGAGGTATCAGACAAGTTCATGCAGAGGTGTTTTGAAGAAAAATCAGTACCTGCATCCAAAGCCGCCATCCAGGTAGAAGGCGCACCCTCAATCAGCTGAGCGGGGAGACGCTGACTATGCACCTGGTCTGTACTACAAACTTGTACAACTCCAGCCTTTGGTTGAAATGCAGATGAACATATGAAATAACTAGGAGAACAGATCTGAGACTCTAGGCACTTGTCCCCAGGCGATGTAGAACTGCCAGTCTCATTCACGATATTTTCTTCAGATGCTGCAGCAAACTGCAAGCAGCCGCCAGATGACTCCACAGCCTGAACTCCATCTCGCAGCTGTGCCCCATCAGCAGATGTCAATTCCATAATGATAGGTCCGCTGAAAGCTGGAGCCACCTGTAAAACAACCGTGTTTCGAGTAGATACTGCATGCATGCAAACCTTTTCCCATAAGCAAGGCAAGGGCTCTCATTTGCACCTCCAGATTCCCCTGCAACCTCGATATCCAGTAACACTTTGCCGCTCGTAGACACAGAAGCAATACTTTCAGAATCCATTACACCAAAATCCTTGTCGGTCTCTAGAAGAGGGGAGATAGAGAAGGAGACCGACTCCCCTACCTCCAACACGTCTGCTCCATCCAACACTGGATTCTGAGTGGCCATCTCAACTAAATGGGCAGGCCCCCTACCGTCAGAGTATATAGGGGAACTTCCCCGATGCCTTGGCCAAATTTCTCCATTCACTAAAAATACCACCAACAACTTAATCTGGTTCAAAATCAGTTGGCATTCATCTGTATTTCCCTTCCCCTCCCCCGGGTCACGCCTGAAAATGGGCAGAATTTGTCTACTACATTTACCTGGTCAACAAAAACTAAATAAATAAAATTAATTTTGTAGAAAAACATTCACTTACAAAGTAATACAAGGGTTAGTTAGACAATGAGGTAGTCAGGACAATCAGACTAATAAAGGACTGAATAATTCACAGTAAAGAAAAAAACAGGCCAAATTCTGGCCACAATCACCAGTCAGCTAGCAAACAGTCTGCTTTTACCTGAACTAGGCAGTCTTAAAAAGGACAGCAAGGTAGGATTTATCAGGAAAGGCTGGATAGTTGTAACATGTGCCCACTGGGTTGTCAAACAAAACACCAAGGAGTGATAGAAACCTTGACGGCAGTGGTTCTGGACCTCAAACAAGGGGATTTTGGACAGATGAAGGAACTGGATAGAGGGAAGCTGGTGGATGTAGACCAGAGTGAGGGGGTAGAAGACCAATGGTGTAAGATTAAGGGGGCACTTTTGGAGGTGACTGAATCTTATGTGAGGTTGCCAAAAACACAAGCATAAAAAGTCGATCTGGTTTTCAATATAAGTGGGGAGGCAACACAGGCATAAAGAAGGGCCTACACTAGAGATGAGCAAAGTGGCCCCAATTCGCTCTGTGAAGTGGAGCGTGGGGTGAAAGCAAATTCACGGAGTGCTCCGCAACGTGAAGCAGAGTACTTTGCATTATTAATGAGTAAAGCAAAGTCCATTGAAAACAATGACTTTGCGTTACTCCGCCTTCCCAAACCACTACTCCACTAATTCTTAAGGTGAAGTACATTGAAAGCAATGTACTTCGCCTTACTTTGCCTTGTTTTTAAGCTCCAAAGGCAAATTTTGCAGTGATTCATGGGATTTCAGGTCACATGGGCTCTAGATTGTTCTGCAAAGCCTCAGTTTGGGGTAATGTGTGTAGAAAGCTGTAGGAGACGATCTGCTCTGAGATTCAAACCTTCTAAAAGCTGTTAAAAAAGCCTTTTAAGTCTTTTTTTTGCTGAAACTTTAGTTCATCGATTATAGGAAACCCTCTTGTGCTCATATCATCGAGTGTTTATTGTTTGTGTGTGTATTTTGAATGTTAATGTACAGCATTCAGTTTGTGTACTGACAGACAGTGGAAGTGTGCTTTGGGGGAGGGGCGTATCTGTGGTGTAGATAGATTAACTTGGAGAAAAAGACAGTGCTTTCTGTTTTGGTGATATTTCTTGTATAACTGTGTTAATGTACACACAGTAATATTTTCAGTAATTCTTGCCATTTTTTTGCTGATTGTTGTGGTGCAGCAGTGCATAATTTTAGTTTGTTTAAAATATGTGGTTATATTACTGAAATTTTCAATTTGCTACACATTACTTAGTGTGTGTATGTGAGTATGTGTGTGAAGCGTGTCATCAAATCAGACACCTTATTGTGCCACATAATTTCAGCAATGTGAACCTGCTATCCACTGCAGCTGTATAATTTTTTTTACTTCTTTGTGGTATCTTTACTGGTACTCGTACTAATGACTCTTACTGCAGGAGTGCAGTACACTGCCCCCCCCGCGGCCCGCCCCAACCAGCAAAGATATTCTTTTCCAGATTTGAATTTCTGATGGCAAGCACTGGTTAGGTGTTGTGCCTTTGCACCTGCATCTCTTCAGTGCACAGCGCAATCTTAATTTGTCTGTACATTTGCATCTGTTTAGGGCCCAATCTCCATCTGTAACTTAAGTCACAGTTGTTTCTATGGCTTCCCTTCAGAGTACTGGACAGGTGTGGTGCATAATTCAGCATGAACATTGTACTCATTAATATGCATTTTTAAGTCAGGACCATCATCAGGAGTCACTCGTGATACAAATCACGTTCTTTATCATCACGGTCACAAATTACGATTTACAATCACGTCATGAATCACAACAGTAATTTTTTTTTACTAGTTACTTGGATGTATTGTAAGCCTGTTTTGTCGTATCTCTCCATGCTTCACCACCCAACCATTGTACTCATTAATGAGTGTTTTTAAGTCAGGTTTTTTGCGCCACACATCATCAGGGCCTGGGGAAGTACAGCCTTAGGCATTTGCATTTCTTTATCATCACAGTCACAAATCATGATTTACGATTACGTCACAAATCACAACATTAATATTTTTACTAGTTACTTGGATGTATTGTAAGCCTGTTTTGTAGTATCTCTCCAGGCTTCACCACCCCACCATTGTACTCATTAATAAGTGTTTTTAAGTCAGGGAGTTGGACAGTGAGTGTCTGCAGTACATACACAGACTGGAAAGAAAACTGCACCCATGCAGTTTAGCTCAGTATACTTCCACTGCTCAGAATACATATGGAAGATAACAAAAAAAGAGCATAATTACATACAAGGTCGGGGGTGGTGGAGGAATACATTTTATAACACAGCAAGGAAAGTGTGGAGGGCACATGGTGTGAGGAAAAAAAAAAACTAATGTGGGATCCCATGGTGATCCAGCAGCAGTTCCAGCAACTGATGTCCCTCTATGTAAGAAAAATACAATTTACAAAAAGAACAAATTAAGTAAAAAAGAGTACAGATAGAAAAGACAAAAAAATGTAGCTTTTAAAAAAGCTGTTGAGTCTAAATCAAAGTTTAAATCTCCTCCTCATTCTGATATCAAAGTATCAGCAGCCACAAAACACACTCCTCTCTCTCTCTCCGTCTGCACAGGAGAAAGTAAAAGTGTCTGCTTGTATGATTCACTTTCTTCCTGCCTAGCTAAAGAGCATGTGACTTACAGTACTGTAAGCCATGTGATGTGTGGGGGGCTGCCAAATCTGAAACACCAAGTGGATCACTTAGAATTATAATGAGGAGCGTGAAGTCCATTAAAAACAATGACTTCACCTTACTTCGCATTGCCATTCTGCCTTAACGCAAAGTGGTAATGACAAGGCGGAGTGAGCACTTTGTCTTGCCCACTCCGCATAGCGGAGTGTCAATGCGAAGTGCCCACTTCGTGTTCACTTCACCGGCAGAATTTAAATTCGCTGCATCTCTAGCCTTCACTAGGTCACAAAGCAACAATTAGGAGAATGTATGGCAGGAATATCACAGTAGACTCAAAGGGCCGAGGGCTGTGGCTCACCCTGGCTGTGTCAGGGACTCTGCCCCGTATTCAAGAAGAACAAGGTCCATGCGCCACAAAACTGTGTGTTGCCACAGCTGCAGGCATGCGCTAGAGCAACGGGTGCACCTGCTTGAAATGCTGAAGCAATATGTCCGCCCCCTCCCACCTGGTGCAACACTGGAGGTGCCAGAATGGATGGGGGTGGGGCAAACACAGGAAAAGCATGAGGGGTACAGGGGCGGCATGGGCACTGGGTGCCACAGTGGTGGTTGGGGGTGAGCAGGCATATTAATGGAGATGCATCCAGTGGGTGTGTCAATTATCTGGCAATACTGGCACTGCTATGGAATGGAGAAGGGGTGGGTTCAGAGGAACACAGTGCCATGGCCCCACAGCACAGCCCTGGCAGCAGCCAACATGGCTGTGCCCATGTTTTGCCATGGCACTGTGTGTCTCTGTATCCTCTAGCCATTCTTTAGCAGTGCCAGTATTGCCCAATAATTGGCAACCCCACTGGGTGCATATCACTAATATGCCTGCCCAGCCCCCCAACCATCACTATGGCACCCTGTGTCCATGCTGACACCCTACACAGCCATCACCCCCCCCCCAAATCAATATCCACTGAAGTGTGGCCTGGTGCCAGGGCCTTAGTCCAGCCCATTGCTGTTCTATCATGAGCCCCTTGCTGTGGTCATGGTGGAGCTTCCTGTCTGCCAGAAAAGTGGATGCTGCAGCCCCACCATGGTGCAAGTGCCTTTGCAACATGGAGCACTCTCATTGATGTTGGAAGGGGGGAGTGATGTGTCGGTTGGCCGCAGCAGGTCTCAATTCAGACGTAGACTGCATTTCTGAATTGGGACTGCTACTTCCTTTGCCACAAGGTGCAGGTTGCAACAGAACCCTTTGCCACAATCACCTTGCAGCATTCGTAGGGCCTTGAAAATCTGGCCCAAAGAGACAAGGGTGGGGCCTAGGAACTAGGGACAGATGTGGAACTGTGAACTGTAGGGGGTGTACAAGGTGGGGGAAAAATGAGTGTTTAGATGCATTTGGGGAAAAAAATGCAGGTAGTCAAGCTAGCAAATGATGGGACGGTAGTTGAAGAAGAAGGCAAATGTGCTGAACATAGAGGATAATGTACAACAAGCCATACATAACAAACATGTGTCTGCATCAAGAGGATTCTGTGGTAATCAGAGAGGTCTCTGGTTGCCACAGAAACCACTTGATGCAGACACAAGTTTGTTATGTTTCGATGTTGACAGTGAAGCTTGAGGGATTTACTGGTTGCTGTAGAAAACTCAAGACTTAGACACAAGCTTGTCTGGGTATGGATGGTAATACATTATCTTTTATAGTGTACCCTCTGCTTCCTTTCCGTGAACTTGTAGTTGGGGGGGGGCACTTGAGAGTTAGTGGCCGGTTTCAAATATTGACTCAGTGTGCTACAGCTTTTTCTGTAAGTTCAAGTTAAAAAAAATAAATGCTTTCAGTTCAATTGGGTAGAGGAAAGCAGATGTGCTATAGCAATCAAAGTTGATGTGCTGCAGTACTGACATCACTAGTACAGCAGAACAATATAGTGATGTCACAACTGCAGCACTATAAGCATATTCAATGCATGGAATTCAATGCATAACAGGGTTCCACCATACACTGTTATTACTTCTGTTCAGTATTCACAGTAGAAGATGACAGACATCTACTGGAGAATATCAAGGCCACCACACAAGGATTCAAGAAATGGGCAGGATAAAGATAATGGCAGACTGAGTAAGGAAGAGAATTGCAGTCCTTTAGGGTAAATAAAGCATTGGGTGTGAAGGGTCTGCACACATGGGTAGTTATGAAAATGGCTATATAATTGGTAGCACTCTTTACCCAACTATTTAATGACTTATAGAATTCAGGAATGGTGCCAGTGGATTGGAGGTCCACTGATGTAGTATCACTCCATGGGGGCCGAGCAATTACATGCCTGTCGATCTTACCTCCATTGTTGGTAAGCTAATAGAGTCCATAGTCAAAGAAAACTTGCTGACCTTTTAGGGGATATGGACTGCAGGACAGCAAGCAGCCTGTGTTTGTGTCAATGAGGTCATGTTAAACCAACCTGATACTGTTTTTCAACCTGATCAGTAAGTCAATAGACAATAGGAAGGTGATAGATTTGCTCCTTTTCAACTTTAGCAATGCTTTCAATTTGGTACCACACAGAAGGCTGCTAAAAATGTTGGAGGACTTCGGAGTGGCACAAACTTTGACAGAGGAGAGTGATCTGAGGTTCTAATCACTGACTCCTTCAATCAAATGAGTCAATGTAACAAAGCATATCGCAAGACCTCTTGGATGCTAGGGAGAATAGGGTTGAGTTTTTATAGTAGGTGAAGGAAGGGAATACTGCCCCAATACAGATCTTTGGTGAGGCCTCATCTGGAGTGCTGTGTTCACTTCTGGAGTCCACACTTGAGGAAGGACATAGAAATATAGAGTTAGTACAGATTAGTTGGTCATATCAAGATTATCCAGGGCCAGCAAGGCAGGTCCAATAAGGTACAGCAGGTGGCCATGGATATGTACTCACTGGAGACCAGGCACGGGGAAGGGGATAGAAACATATATGTTTCTGAGAGTATACAGAGTGTCAATCACAAGAACCTGTTTGTAAGGAATAGGGATGTGGTCAGCAGGCGCACAGTTGGAGCTTGGTTAGGGGGCACGTTCACGGGAGAAGTGAGGATCAAGGTTACTGTAGAGTGCGCAAAAGGATAGTGGTGCTGAGAAACTTACCACGTATGTTATCCTGACAGTTTCTCACACACACACCTCATAATAGGCATGCTAGAATCAGGTACTCACAACTTTAAAAGACATTTATTTTCCAACAGGCAGACCAACTCCCGCCTGACATGTTTCGGACACTAAGTCCTTTTTCAAAGGCTTTAAAAAAGGACTTAGCATTGTTAACATGTCAGGCAGGAGTAGGTCTACGTGTTGGAAAATAAATATCTTTTAAAATTGTGAGTACCTGACTCTAGCGAGAACTGAGGATGTTTTACTTCACAGAAAGTGTGGTGGAACTGTGGAAAAGACGGTGGGGAGAAGTGCAGGGGCAGCTACTGTTCCCTAAATGGGTTTAAACATGGCTTGAACAAGGCATGGGAAGTTATAATCTCTAGTGGAGGCAACAAGGGATTGAGAGGTGAGGTAGTGGGGGTAGAGGGAGACAGATCACCAGTTTAGTAGGTCAAATGTGGTGAGGTAACAAAGTATGGAAAAACTCTTTGGACCCTCGGTCTCCTTCTGTCATCAGAATCTGTTTCTTTGATACTAAACCTTCAAATACATGCAGGGACATAAAATGGCGGATTAGTCAGAGTAAGCAAAGTTGGGATGTGAAAGTTGGCAAAATTTGCTTCCCTGATTAATTTGTGAAGTTTCTCAAATTCGCAGATTGCTAAGTGCTGACTTCACAAAGTTTTGGGCTGACAAACTGGCACTTTTTCAGGTGAAGTCATGCTAATTCACTGGCAAATGTGTAATGTTCACTATGACTTCTCCTGTGAAGCCCATGAAGATAGCGACTGATGAAGGGCTAAGCATCACAACAGTGATGGAACCACAGCGCTGACATTGTTTGGCGATCCCAGTTCCCCTCTTCCCCAAGTTGTGTACCCCCGGAGTAAAAATCTATAGTAATGGGGTGTGGGGGCAGGAACTGAAGTCACCCGCAAGAAAAGACTTTTGCAAAAGTGGTCACGATGTGTGTTCGATGCCATTATCACACATTGCTGTTTCTCAGTCACTATTATGACATGGAACCCTTCTCCTGACTTCACCTGAAGAAGTGACACTTTTCCTAGAAAACACATTGTGAAGTGGGCAATTTTTTGGAGTTTTTATGAAGACGAATTCTGCAACTTCACTAGAACTTTTTTTTTCCCGTAAGCATTTTTTACCCCCAGAGCCTTGGCAGGCAGCTACAGTCCTCCGAAGAGAGGGACTCTCTATTTCTCTAGTCCTGACACTCCCTTGCTAGGTGGCCCCCCTGGTAGTTCCTCCATGGATTGCCCCATGCGGCAGGACCAGGAGGAGGTTGATGCCACCCCAAGACCCAATCCTGAACCCAGGGTACCACCATCAAGCCTGCCAGGCTTGCTTTTTTTTACCTGGCCCCCTCCCTTCCAATGCAGAGATGTCAATTTCTAGCCTCCCGACTTGTACTGCCCTCCAGCCACCCTACAAGGCAGTCAGCGAGTGGGACGACTAGTCTCCCTCTCCATGAGAGAGGAGAACAGTTCCTTTAAATTCTCAATCCTTTCCCCACCCCCCCGCCGACCCTCAATGGCCCAGGCTTGTTCCTTAACCCAGGTCGCTGCCGTGGCGCGAGGTGTGGCGTCCTGTGCCTCGACCCTCAGTGCCACCAGGCCAACTATACTACAACTTTGCCATCCAAGAAAGCAGTGCAACATGTGTACTAAGGAATACCAGGGAACACAGACTCAAGGCAGTGGTAGGTAAGGGTGAGACAATGCTTAGTCAGAGCTGGCTGCAGTGCCAAAATGGACACCTTTAACAATACTGCAAAAATATGAGTCCGAAGGGACATGGCCTCTTTTTTAGCATTTTTAATTTTTAATGTCATAATGTAGTATTTTTACAGAGAGCACACACAGAACCTGTAGAAGCTGTTGGCAAGCCACATGACCTGCATCAGCTGATCATTAATATTGAAGATCATGAACTTCTAACCCGAGTATATTTCAATGGCATTTCCATCTCTTTCACAGTGGAGAAGGACGTGGCATCTGAGAGCTCTTCATTACATTGTCAAAAGAGAGATTCATGTCATAAAACATATAGATCATCAGACAATCATGCATTACCATTCTATTTCAGTTTCAGACAGGCAGGCAAGGAAAGTCACTGTTGATGGCAACGTACTGATGCAGCATGTCTGTATATACTATGATAAATCACAGAAAACCTGCATTTATTTCCATTGGAAATCCATGATACTTCCCAAAGAAATAAGAGTATATAGTGTATCATGTTACTGTGTAACTGCAGCTCAGCACCTGGCCAGTGACTTCAGCAGACAAGAATGGAAAGGGACTGAGATTAAAGGGGAAGTAAACATTGCAGGGGTCACTCAGATTGTGAAAGCCCAAGATTAGACCATTCAAACAAGGCACTAAGCTTAGCTGTAGGTGTCAGAAGTCCTGAGATATACATACCAAATAATTTGTACATACATATGAACATACGAACATATGAATTTGCCAACAGATAAAGGCCTTATGGTCTATCAAGTCTGCAGCTAGCAACCCTTATACTGCAGCTGCTCCTGCCCTGACCCTCCCTCTTACCCTATCCCATCCCCTTTTGATGCAGTCCACTGTTCTACAGGATACCACTTCTGCAGGCAACGCATTCCACCCAGACGCCACTCTTTTCATAAAAAAGTGTCTTCTCATTTCCCTCCTGAACCTTCCCCCTCCACTCTGAGATCGTGACCTCGACTGTCCCTGCCCCCCTATAACTTGAATAGTCCCTCCATGCCTGTCTTGTTTATTCCCTTTATGTACTTGAACGTTTCAGTCATATTCCCCCGTCTCTCCTCTCCTCTCCTCCAGTGAATACATGTTCAACTCCCTCTGCCTGCTCACGCAGGCTATGTCCCTTAGTCCCTGGATCATCTTTGTTGCCCTGTGCTGCACCCCCTCCAGTAACACAATGTCCCTCTTCAGGTATGGGCACCAGTACTGCATGCAGTACTCCAGGTGTGGCCTAACCAGTGACCTATACAATGGCAGAATCACCTCCCCTCTCCTTGAAGATATACCCCTGGCAATACAACCCAGCATTTTGTTGGCCTTTGCAGCTGTCTTCCTGCATTGTGCTGAGTTGTTCATTGAGCCCATTATAATCACCCCCAGATCCTTCTCCTCCTCTACCATAACTAGCTGATCCCCCGCCAGCTGGTAGCTCCTTCTTGGTTTTTTTTGCCCCACAATGTAGCGCCTTGCACTTTTTGGCATTGAACTCCAACTGCCAGGTGTCTGACCAGGTCTCCAATTTTGACAGATCTGTTTACCCATGCCACCCTCCTAGGTCATCCACTACTGCTCCCATCTTGGTGTCATCTGCAAACAAACTGATCTTGCTCTTGATACCCATTGAGATGTCTGATATGAACAACCCAAACAACACCAGTCCCAGTACTGAACCCTGCGGTAATCCGCTTGTCACTGCCCTCGGAGATGGGAGCTCCTCTCCCACCACCACCCCCCTCTGCTACCTTTCCTGTAACCAGTTTACTATCCATCCCACCATTTCCACCTCTGCACCTGTACCTGCCAGCTTACTAACCAGCCTCCCATGTGGCACCGAGTTGAATGCCTTGCTGAAGTCCAGAAACAGGACATCCAATGCATGGCCCTTGTCCAACTGTCTAGTTACCCAGTCATAGTAATCCACCAGGTTGGTCTGACAGGATCTGCTCATGACAAACCCTTGCTGCCTAATGTTCTGCAGCCCATTGATCTCCAAAAGGGACACCAGCCTCTCCTTCAGGATTGTCTCCATCAGTTTTCCCATGATGGATGTGAGACTTAGCAGCTTATAGTTTTCTGGTTCATCTTTGGGACTGCTTTTATGTATGGGTACCTTGTGAGTGATCCTCCAGTCCTGAGGTACACTTCCTGAGACCATAGAGGCACTGAACAGGTCTGCCAAAGGCCCCACCAGGACTTCTGCCAGCTGTCTCAGTACTCTGGGGTGAATGCCATCCAGTCCTGGTGCCTTGTCCACCCTCAGTGCCCTCAGGCACTCCAGTACCCTGCCCTCTGTGATTCCCCCATCTGTCACCTCCTCCCCCCTGAGCCTGACCTCCCACTCCCCCTTGGTAGTGCCCCTCCTTTCTCCTTAGTAAACACCGAGCAGAAGTATTCATTAAGCACTTCTGTCTGCTCTGCCCCTGTTTCCACCCACCCCATCCCTCTTAATCCTTACTATTTTGTCCCTACAACTCCTTTTCTCCCTGATGTACCTGAAGAATTTCTTCTCCCCCTTCTTGATGCCGTGTGCCAGCCTGAGCTCCTTAAGTGCCTTGGCTGCCCTTACTGCCTTCATCACTTCCTTCAATTTCTTCATTTTTAAATTTGATTTCCAAATCAAAACATAGCAGCAGCTATTTCATGTAATCTTGAAACAGAAAGTGATGTCACTGAGGGGCAAGCTCTATGTTGTTAATTACAACTTGCACCTCATAGACATCACGTCCTGTCTCAAGATCCCATGAAATGGCTGCTGCCTTGTTTTGATTTACAGATGATTTAGCTATTCATATCTCAAGACTCTTGACACCTACAAGGAAGTTCCATACCTCGTTTGATATATCATTTTATTGGCTTTCGCAATTTGAGAGACCCCTGCAATGTTTACTTCCTCTTTAAGCTTTTATTTAATAAAGCATGGCTTGTGGTATAAGGCACATAAATCCATATTCTTTTTTTATTTTTGGTCTGTGTTGTGAGTCTGCTATTCAGTCAAAGAGTGATTAGTGATGTTGTAGTGGCCCTTTATTTTATACAGCAGTGTTTCTAGGTTTAAAGTTATTTACAAAGTGCAGAAGTGTAGACTAGAAAAGAATGTGTTTATTCTTAGAATAACCACCAGTATGTTCTGACCATTTCCAAAAATAATCTTTGATATTTTATAATACTTGAAATCATATTTTAAAAGCTGTAACATGAACTATTAATTATAGAAACCTATTTTATTTTTTCATCATTTGTTTATTGAAATTTTAAAGATTTTCATATAGACATGATATAGGACAATACAAAGACATACACTTAAAATACATGAACTATGTACAGATAGGTCCATCTTTCTCAAGATAACACAAAAATCAATTATGTAGTATTTCCCTCATCATTAATTAGTTTTCTGAACTGGTAATTACTGTCTAAATAAACTAGAGTCTCCTCTCTTGTACATCTCCACAAGTGTACTCTCCGTCCTTTGCCTTTTATATCCAACCTTATCCTAGCATTTGGTTTTCCACATCAGACAGAGAGGTTGAGTAGGGCTGCCATATATTATAAAACAATTCCTCTTTCTCTTTTAAGATAAAGGTGAGTCTTTCCATAGCTAATGCCTGCAGGGTCAGAGTTTTCCATTGCTGTATAGTAGGCCTAGCTCCTGACACCCGTGTGTTTAAAATACAGTCTCTGGCCATTATTAATAGTACCCTCATCCATCTCAGTAGTGGACACCACTCTTTTTCCCCTGTGTCCTCCACTCCAAATAGTAGGACCAAAGGAGATACCAACACCTGTCTATCTGATATGCACTCAACCTCTCTTGCTACTTCACCCCAGAAGGACTGCAGTACTGGACAGGTCCAAAAACTATGAAAATAAGAACCCAGATTGTTGTTGCAGTGGGCACCTATAGGTGACACAGTGGGGTTAAATTTATTCACTATTGGGGGGGGGGGCAGTATAATCTGTGAAGAAACTAATACAAAGATTCTTTATACTTGTTGCAGATTAAGATTCCTAGATGGAACTGAATCACCAGCCTTCAATTATCTTCTGAGAACATCAGGCCCAAGTCCCTTTCCCACAACTGTTTAGTTTTCTCCATCATATCTGGGAGATGCTGCCTTGCCTCTCTAGCCACTCAGTGGAAAGTTCCCTTAGGGTTTTTAAAGCCATTCTGCACTAGTTGTTCAATCTGTCCCCATGCAGAATCCAACTTCTGCGTTCTGCCCAACCTCTAACAATATGCCCTGACCTGCAGGTATCTAAAGAAGTGCTGTTGGTTCAACCCTGTCTTTTCCTGTATACCCTCAAATGAATCCAGACCATCCCTGGTATACAGGTCTCTTAAACACAGTATTCCCCTTTCCTCCCAGTCCCTGAATCCTGGATTCCTGATTCCAGGCAGCAAGAAGGTGTTCCCAGCCACTGGGAGAAGTAAGGTATCTTCCTGACCAACTCCCCATGTCCTACCCATACTCTCCCAACTCTCCAGCACAGATAGTACAAGGGGGTTTGGATTATCCAAACCAAGAAATGTCTTTCAGTCCTTCCTTGATAAGTATGCTGACAGTCTCCCCGGGCATCCCCGCTCCTCCAAATCCAGCCATCCCGTTTCCCTGGGCCTAGTAATCCAATCTTGTAGGTATCTGTGTTGAATGGCTAAATAATAATTTTTAAGATCCAGAAAGTGGAACTTTCTCTTATCCATTGTTGCCTTTAGCTGGCCAGTCCAACCTGGGGCACTTGTCCAGCCCAATGAACTCCGGAAAAAGACTTTTTCCAATCTCTTTATCTGTCTTAGTCAGCCCCATATAAACCATCTGCATCATGTACAGTATTCTGGGGAGCACATTCATTTTAATTAAGTTAACACTTCCTAACCATGATATAGGTAATGGTTTCCACCTTGTCAAATTTGCGATCACCACTTGTATTAGTTACGTATAATTTAGGTCATAAAGTGCTCTAGTTTTTCACCCCACCTTGATTCCCAGATATACAAATGATTTTTGCACTTTCCTCAGTCCCCACATGGTCCGAAATATGGATTGGACCATGTTTTATATTTATCAGTCTAAAATACCAGTTCCTTGGAAGGTATATATAGTCGAACCTTAACCAGTATCTGTGTGGGTGTGAATAAAAATTATATTCTCTAAGGGTTGGTTTAGCTGTCCGACACCCATCAATCTGATCCAAGTCAGCCATGCCAGCCTGCCAATTTTGGATTGCCCCCTAGGTTTGCCCTTGCTTTCAGAGTGATCTAGCACCAGATTCATGATGCAGTTCAAGTCTCCACCTAACATCAAACCTGAAAATTGTTCTTTAACCATTACAGACTTTAGCCATTGATAAAAACCTGAGTCTTGGACTATATATGCTTGCAAAAGTTATTTTCTTTCCATGCAGGTCTCCCTCACCAAAAGTATGACATCCGTCTTTGAGGTCTTCAACCACCCACCCCATTTTAAAAGGCAATGTTTTGTGGTGAAGGAGGGCCACCCCCCTTTATGAGAATGATGGGACTCTGCATAGCATATTCTTACTCATCCTCTGTTTTTAACTTAACATGTTCTTTATCTGTTAAATGGGTCTCCTGAAACAGTGTAATTTAGGCCCCCTGTCTTTTAAGCACAGTAAGAAGCATCGTACACTTAACTGGGGAAGATATCCCCCTTACATTCCATGAAATTACAACTAATTCCTTAGAAGTAGCCATAATCTTTCAAACTGTTTTTCATTACTGTGATAACATTCTGTTACTATGGACCTCAGAACATTCAAACATTGGAACAATGAACAAACAACAACTATATACATCCAACATCCCCCCACCCTTCCCTCCCCATTGTTCTTAGTTTTTAGGAGTTTGAATCTGCAGTTCTCTTTCTCCTTGTTTTATGCCTCTAAACCCTCCCAAAATGTAACAAGAATTGCCTATAGCAAGAATTGTACAATTCCTACCCATTTTGATAGGCATTTCTTCCTCCCCCCCCCCACCACACATAGTGCCTGAAATCTCTGCTGTTTTCTCGTTGTTTTAGCCATGTCTATTATGCTTCCTAGGCATCCAGCCTTTGCCCCGCTCCTTCTTTTTTGATCATCTGGCTTCCGTTTACTTATTTTATAAAGTTTGCAGTCACCTCCCTCTCCCCCTCCCCAACAAAACTTGGAGGTGGTACTCCAGGAAGCCACCAAACTACTCGAGTAGCCAAGGCAAACCTGCCTAGTAACCAGTTCAGTTCAGCCCCAAAAGCTTCCCTTATTCCCCTAGTTAGCCTCTGTCTGAATGGAAAGCGGGCAGCACACGCTTAAACTCACGCGCTGCACCTCTCTCCACCCCAGACCAGCCTTCCTTGCAGACGATTCTTTGATGTTGCATCATCTAGCGTTCCTTCTTCACACATCAACTCTTAGTTTCTTTGCCTCCTACATCTGAAAGGGAGCTCAGTTCAGCTATGCAGCTAATAAAAAAAAAAACCTTTTAAAGAGAATAAGAAAAGGAAAAAAGGCCATAGTTGTCTGGCAGTCCAGTGTCTTATCAGCACATTTTAAGGGCATTTTGCAAAATAGCTGCATTCTCTTCAGCCTAAAAAAAAAAGAAAAAGGACAGGAAGAAAGAGCTGAAGTCCAATAAAATAAAGTCCCAAGTACTGTCTCTAGTCGACATCTCTTGTCTAAAATCTGAATTTAAGCACCACCATAGATCAGCATCTGGCTCGACTCGTCATCGGCGTTACATTCATCCCTGCTTCTTTTTAAGCTGAAAGACAAATCCTTCAGCTGTCTGCACCACCCAAATCAAGTAGGTAGCCCACTCATGTTTTATTTTAAGGGTGGCTGGGTAGAGCATAAAGCATTCAACTTTGGCCTCATGCAGCTGTGCCATAACAGTGGTGAAGGCTCGTCTCCACCTTAGGAGCCACACGGAATAATCCTGGGAAAGGTACAGCTTATTTCCTTCAAATTGGAAACCTAAGGTTGCTCTATAAACCCTCAAAATCACCTCTCTATCCTGATAATTGTGCAATCTCATCACTGTCTGTCATGCAGGCTGATCTGGCATCGGCTTGGGCATCACGGCCCTATGAGCCCTCTCCAGCTTCATCCGACCATTTTTAGGAGACAACCCCAGTAGCTCTGGCAGCGTTTTCACACAAAACTCCAAGATATTTGGCCTTCAGTACCCTCCGTGAGCCCTCGGAGCCAAAGGTTGAGTTTACTGTGGTAATTTTCCTGATAGTCCTATTGATCTTTAAGCTCCTCGAGCTCCCTTTGCAAATCAACGATTCGGTCTGGGACTGAGGCAGTGGCATCTGCAATGTCTGACACCTGCTGTTCTACTTCAGTCAAATGAGTCACCTGAGAGGCGCGAAAGTTGACTAATTCTTGCAGTTTCCAATCAAATTTAGTTTCCAAGTTTGCTAGGCGCAGTTTTAGTGCAATCCAAAACCTGCTGAGTCACTTCGTGGCCTAGTACACTCACCTCGTCGGCAGACAGGGAGATGGGAGCTGTGTTTTTCTACTTGCTGTGCCGGAAACTGCTTCCTTTGATTTTTGGAAGCTGTATGAAGATTCTTGGCTGGATTTTGGGTCAAGAAATCGTCCATCTTCTACTGAGAAATTTGATCTATTTTTGACTGACAAATTCTGCAGAATCAGGTATTTTATTTTAATTTAAATTGTGGCATGTAGCGGAGCGAGGTAAAGATGCATCTTTACTCATGCTGGCTCATTAGCACCCCCCCATGCTTGAAACCTATTTTTTTAATGAAAGCTTGGAATCCAATCAAAATGTATAAATTGTAACAATACAGTTGTTCTGTGTTGCCACATGTCTATGTGTCAATGTAATATGTTGTTAAATATGACAAGACTTTAATATTTTAGTGAACCTTTTTTTGTATCAATATATTGTTGTAGCAGTAATAGCTTATTGAGATTTGTACTTGGCTGACTTTCATTAAAACAAGATTACATCTCTAGCCCCAAGGTTTGGTTCCAAAGTCATTACCTTTTAAAGAAATTATCTTTTGAAAGATCTAACTGTGGAACTGTTGGGGCTAGAAATGTAATTGTTCTTAAATGAAAGCTTGGAATCCAGCCTTTAAAAATTAACTTATACAATACTATTTTTGTGTGTTGATACTGTTCTATATATACGAGCGTGCATTACAAAGTTTCCACACGGACTCGTAACTTCTGGAATGTTTAATATTTTTAGTCCAGATTTTCAATATTGCCATTTTTTGCACACCTCCTTATGAACTTTACAGCTGTCATTTTTCACATCCTGCCCAAAAATGGTTTTGCACATCTGGCGCACAATGGGCATTGTCGCTGTGTGAAATCTATGTTCAGGACATATTAAGAAAATCACAGTGCCACTGTTCATGAGCAGAGGCCCCAAAATGCCTATATTGTAAATCTGGTGTAGAAAATCCCCCAAATAATTGCATTACAGGTGTGTGTTGTGCAGTTTCTACGCACAATCATGACTCCAATCGATTTTTTTTTTTTTTTTTTACATTTCACTCCAGATTTTCAACATTACCATTTTTTTAGACTTCCTCATTAACAGTACAGCTGTCATTTTTCAAATCTTGTTCAAAATGTGTTTTTGCACCTGTGGCTACAAATGACACAGTCACTGTGCAAAATCACCTTTCAGCTAATGAACTGATAGTGTCACTGTTCATGTGGTAGAGTCACACAAAGCCCATATTGAAAACTTGGAGTAAAAATACCAAGAAATGCCCAGGGCATTAGGGTTTCCAGCCATAACGCCCTGCCCTGTAGGGACTGACAGGCATCAGGGGTGTGACTTGGGATTGTCGACAGTAATGCTCATACCATTCCACTCCCACCCCCACCCTGCAGCCAGTGACAGGCATTGAGGTGGGCCTTGGACTCTTAAGCCCCAAAGTTCACCCCATTCTCCTATACTGCACCAATTTCAGCGTATTTCCTTATGGAATGGGGTGACTGTAAAGCCAAACACCCCAAGGCACAACTCAAAACTTGTCTGCAGGGTAGGGTGAGGTGAAATGAAGTGAGTGTTATGGGCGATGACCCAAAGGCACACCCCAGTGCCTGTCCATCTCTGCAGGTGGGGGTGGGGTTGCCATCACTTCAATACTTCACTGCCATTCCTATTCTGCATCTGTCTAACTCCTGCACATCCAATGCTAATACCAGCAAGAAAACATTCATCACTGACAAATGCTTGTTTTAGTATATTATTGATACATGTTTTTTTAGTTGTGACACGGCCATAAAACTGCAAATGTATAGTCTTGATAGTATTTTTTGTACTGATAAATAAAATTACATGTTGGTTTAAAACATTAATAAAAATATTTTTCAACTTTAACCTGAATGTTGGTATTACTACACATTAATTAGAAACTATACAGTTTTCAACTTCATTTTCATCCATCTTATGACCTTAATTGCTTTGTGAACATTTCAGTCTCTGTCCTCAGCAGTATAAAGTCTTTCTCATTGACATATAAAATCCAAGCATCAAGATATCAAAAGTACTAGGTGCTAAGTTTCCTCATACTTGCCAGGAAAACTCTGAACCAGAAATGCTGATGCTGTCTGGACTTTGGCCTCCCATGGAAAAGCATTCCACAGGATGGTGGCACAAACAGAAGAAGACCTTCCAATAGGGCTGTGAGAATACCTTTTTCTGAATATTTGCCGAATATTCAGTTTACGAGTCTCAGGTATTTGGTGTTCATTATTCGGTAGCTGGCCAGGAAAGGTGTTATTTTTGAGTCCTGTTCTAAAAGCCCTTAAATGACATGATTAAACCCCCTTTTGATGGTGTAATGTCATTCAGGTTGGTGTGACACTTATTGCTTATTCCACCTCCCATGCTTTTCCAAAACAGGATCAGTTACTATGGCCCTTCCTGCTACTGTACATCACACTCCACACTTTATACTCTGACTAGTTAACTACAGTAGTGGCTGCATTGTAAAGCTCCAAGTGGAGAGAATTGTACGATCAGGAACAAGTGGAAGGGAGAGGTGCTGCCTCTAAATAGATGCCAGGAATTATCTGATGAGGACTGGTGAGGGACTCCATTAGAAACCAGGGAATTGAGTTAGATAATCAGGACTGGAGAGAGGTAGAGGTCTGCTACACAAGTTGGGGGGCAGAGAAAACAAAACACAAAGCAGGAGTTCTTTTTGTTGCTGCTGTTTGTTTACAGTGGGTTCAGAAAAGAAAAAAAGAGTGCCAGGAGGGAGCAACTACCAATGGGGTAATGGTGGGTGTTAGGCAATTGGGACTTCAATCAGTTGGGGTGGGGGCACTACACACAAGAAGAAGTGGAGGGACATGGAAAGAATAAGCGAGACAGAGGGCATGCAGGGGTACATGCACACCAATATATGATGAAGCTTCACTGCAAGGAGGTAATGGTGGGCGAAGTGGGCTCAAACTGCTCCACAAAGTGATTCGTGGAGCAAAGGTGGATTCGAGGAGTGCTCCACAATGCGAAGCGGAGTACTTTGCATTATAATAAGGAACACGAAGTGCATTGAAAACAACGACTTTGCATTACTCTGCCTCCACTGATCACTTCTCTTTCAATTTTTCAGGTGAAGTACATTGGTGGCAGTTCACTTCGCCTCACTTCACCTTGTTTTTGAACTCCAAAGGAGGAATTTGCTGTGATTCTTGGAAGTTCAGGTCACATGGGCTCTATATTGATCTGCACAGCCTCAGTTCGAGGTAGTATGAGTAGGAAGGAGTAAGAGACAATGTGCTCTGATAGCTGTCTGTAGGAATCTTTTAAAAGCTGTTCAAAAAGCATTTTTGCTTTTTTGGGGGGGATCCAACTATAGTTCATCAATTGTAGGAAACCCTTCTGTGCTCACATCATCGAGTGTTATTGTCTGTGTGTGGATTTTGAATGTAAATTTACAACATTGAGTGTGTGTGGTGAAAGACAGTGAAGTGTGCTGTGTGGGGGGGTGTATCTGTGTGTAGGTAGATTTAAGTTGGAGAACTAGTGATTTCTTTGTGTTTTGGCAATATTTTTGTTAAATAACTGACTGTGTTACTGTACACGTAGTAAAATTGTCAGTGATAGTACAAATTTTCTTGCTGCTTGTTGTGTGAATGTGGTGCAGCATTTTATAAGGTCAGGTTGTTAAAATTACAAATTTACATTACGTGGCAGGCACTGAGTACACTGAACTTTTGCATTTACATCGCATTCCCCGTTCAGCATTGTAAACAAAGTGTTCTGTGTTGTGTGTGCAGTGTTGCATGCATGAAATATAATACACCTTTTAAAATTTGTGACACAGATCAGTGTAAGTGCAACTAAGAACAGCAGTGTGAACCTGCTATTCACTGCAGCTGCCTGATTTTGTACTGCGATTGTGTTCTCGGTTCTTAGTGTTGCTGCTTGAAGTGCTGTAAAAATCAGCACTGTCTGTATTCAGTGCCCCCCCCCCACATTGAAAACGTATTTTTTACCAGACTGGATTGTTTTTGTGACCTCATCAGCACCACTGGTTAGTGAAGTTGTTTTAATTCCATGACAGTGTCACAACACAGTAGTCCCCTTATCTGTTGCCGAAGCCGCAGTTGTTTATTTTGCTCCACATCCAGCTAGTGATAGTAGCGAGTAGCGACCCTCCAGTCAGAAAGTGAATGTATCAAAATCTGAATTTGGTAATAATATTTGTGGTTGCTCCCCCAAAATGCCTGCATAGAGACATGCAAGTAAAGCTGTTTCTGGCCATGGCAATGTTGGCAGTAAGAGGGTCTGTGGGCGTGGTAGTAGTACGCGGATGGAGAAGTGCATTGCTGATGTGAGGAAAGGTATTTCTCCTGCAATGTTTTTTACAGCCCAATCAGTAGCTTCACTGATAGTTGGAGGAGATGATGTTTTCCCAGCTGGTGGTGTTAGTGTTACTGGTGTTAGTGGTGGTGGATGTAGTATTAGCATTGTTGCATCAAGTTCTAATTCCGACCAGTGTACCGTATCCAAACATATTGAGTGTGAAGCTGTGTAAATGAGTGACAGCATAGATGATGTCACACTTCCCAGTAACATCACATTAACTGAACCTGATTCTGATGATCATGTCAATGATAGCATACAATGTGATATTCCATCCACTGTGGCACTTAATGTCACGCATTTTCCATGCAGTGATTCACAGTGTGGTAAAAAAATATCAGGTGACTGTGGTGTAGATGCTGATGATGAATGTGGTGATGCTGCTGCTGCTGATGATGTTGCTGTTGTTGCAACATGCAGTCCACATGTTAGCATCCAAGCAGAAGATGTGGATGTGTGTGACAGTGACGTTGATGAATATGATGATTATTTAATTGGCCCCAGTTGGGAACCAGAGAAAAAGAAATTAAGTGTCTGTGTCTGAAATTTCTGAATCTGTTTGCAGGAATCCCCCCCCCGAAAGAACTTATGATTTCCCGGTTTCAGTGGATGATGATGATGATGATGACCCAGTACTCAATATGATAGGTAGTCGTGGTGGTCAGTTGCACTCCAGGTGTGCAGTGCCAGAAACATCACGTGCCTCCCCCACTTCACTGCTTAAAATAACAGACGTAAATAAGCCACATCATCATGGACATGTTAAAAGCAGAGTATCACAGTTCCTTGTTTGGGATTTTTTTGTTCAAGATGCCAATGATGATTCTGTTGCAATCTGCCAGGTTTGCCACGTGCGTGTGAGTCGAGGGAAAAAGGGGAGCCATCTTGGGACAGGAGGACAACATACGCATCTTAAGAATAGGCACTTGGCTCTGTGGATCCAGAACAAGCTGGCAGCTAATACCAGACTTGGGCGTTCACCCGTATAACTGGCAGCAACCATAGCCAGCATGTTATCCCCTTCCATGAGTGTTAAGTCCAGTAGGAAATTAAGCGTGTGCAGTAGTGAGGTAATAAGAGCAGAGGATTACTACAGGCATGATGAGGTGGAGGACCATAATGACTTTGAAATGTTGTCCAGTGCTGGTAAGAGTAGCAGTTTTTGTGGTAGTGGTGGTGAATGCAGTATGTCTAGTGCAAGTGGTACATCAACCCCAGTTGGCAAATCCAGAAAAATAACATCATTTCTGGGTTTGTCATCATCACCTATGCAACCGTCTTCATCAAATGTCCACACTCCACTGCCTGCCAATGCCATTCATCACAGAGCACAAACATTTGTGATCAACACACACCCTGTAAAACGTTTAAGTCAGCCCATGTTACAGAGTGTTTTTGCGCATAAGCTGAAGTACCCCCCCAATCATACAGTGTCATGTGAACTTAATGCTGCTGTAGCATAAATGCTGGCAATTGATCTTTTTCCCTTCTTCTTTGTGGAGAATTCTGGGTTCCAGCAGTTTACTGCCCGTACCTGTCCAAAATGGAAAGTCCCATCCAGGACATACTTTTCTACCCGTGCTGTTCCCAAGTTGTTCCACACTGTCTCAGACTCAGTAAGACATGCCCTTCAACATTCCTCCTCTCCATTCATCCATTTAGGTATGGATATGTGGACAAGTGGCAAAACAGCGGAGAGTTCATATCTGTGTATAACTGCACACTGGGAGCAGGTGCTGGGGGTTGTTTGTGATGCTGGTAGTGTGAATAATCAGTGCAGGGAGGTGGCTTTTCACGGTAGCAATCTTCCTGGAATTCACTAGCATGCAACAATTGCTATGCGCAGTGTGACCTGTTCAAACACTGATGAGAACATGTTGGACATGGTACTGACTGAAATTGACAGATGGCTAAACCCTCTGTCCCTGAGAGCTGGGTTCATAGCAAGTGACAATGGGTCAAGTGTGGTGAAATGCATCATGAATGGTGGTTTTCATGTTCCATTCAAGGCGCACTGTTTAAATCTTGTGGTTCAGGAGTTTCTGCAGCACCCTGACATAAAGGAAATGCTGATCATTGCACAATGTATCTGCTCTCACTTTTCAAGATCTGGAAAGGCCTGTGACCAACTGCAGTAGTTGCAGATACAAAACAACTTGCCTCAGCACCACTTGAAGCTGGAAGCTGTCGCCCGATGGAACTCCACGTTATATATGACACAGAGGTTGTATGAACAATACAAAGCCATCACAGAATATCTTGTTATGCACACTAGCCGTGACAGTTCTGGGGCCTCCATGTCTATGACGACTGAACAGTGGCGCCTCATGGACTCTGTAATAACAATTTTGCAGCCTTTTGAACATGCCACACAGGCAGTGAGTGACGAGTCTGCCTCCATTAGCCAATAAATTCCACTGCTGCTGGTGCTGAGGCAGACATTGGTGAATGTACAGCACAGCCTTGATGTTGCCGGAGATGGTGGTAGCAGTATGTTGCTACAACACATGCTGACAGTATTCGACCAGAATCATCACATTGTGAGCATTCAGCGTAGTGAAAACTTTGCCATGGCAACAATGCTGGACCCATGATACAAACGTGGAATTGCATCAGTACTGGAGGGAGGGCCTGAACAGGTAAAAAATATCAGTGGTCAACTGGTTCGCTTGGTTCATGGGGCATAGAAGTCACGTGCCAAGGTTTGCAAACCTCAGCAGCATAATCCATCTGAAGGTGTAGCTGGAGGACCAGCAAGCTTATCATGCAAGGGTAAGGGGACTGTAGTTCCTGGTGGTCTGTCATCCAAAGTGGTTGGCGTCAACCTGCTTTAGGAGGCTTTGTCCCAAGTGAGTATTCGTGACGTCAATGATTCCGGGGAACAGGCTGATGCATCAACAATCAGACTTAGTGCGGCACAGAGAATGGTTGAGTCATATTTGTCTGAAACAGGCATCTGACAATAAGTGAGGATCCTCTTTTGTACCGGAGTGGAAAGGTCAGTGAATGGCCAGAGCTGACTGCAGTGGCACTGAAGTACCTCACATGCTCACCCTCCAGTGTAAGTGTTGAGAGGGTATTCAGCTCAGCAGGTGCAATAGTCAGGGATCGTCAGACAAACCTGTCTCCTGTAAATGTTAGTTTGCTAACATTCATTAAAATGAATGAGAGGCACATACCAGCACAGACTGCAACCTCGGTATTCATACCCCAGCCTAGTCATGGTGGTCTTGCTGATGTGGAAATGGAGCATCTTGGTGGCACTGGCAGTGGCTGCCTGAAACAGCACACCACTGACGTAGATGATAACACAATGGAGAAAGAATTTCCCAGTGGTCAGACTTCAGACATTGATGACTATGAGGGCAGTTTTCTTTATGAGGATGATGATGTGGTTATTGTTGGCAGGTTTTAACTGCAGTATTTAAAAGGCGGTGTGCCCCCCCACCCCAGACCACCACCACTGGGACTGATGTTATCCAAGTCTGCTGCCACCGTGAGTCTGTCTGCCCCCCATGGACCACCACCACCACCACCACTGGAACAGATGTTTTCCAAGTCTGCTGCCACCGTGAGTCTGTCTGCCCCCCATGGACCACCACCACCACCACCACTGGAACAGATGTTTTCCAAGTCTGCTGCCACCATGAATCTGTCTGCCCACCCTGGACCACCACCACCGGGACTGATGTTATCCAAGTCTACTGCCACCATGAGTCTGTCTGCCCACCATGGACCACCAGTCTACCAGTGTACCACCACCACCACCACCACCAGCTTCTTAACATTTAAACCATAAAGTGAGTATGTGCACTCATGTTTGTTATGCTGCCTCACTTCCTGAAGTTGTCTGTTTTGTTTTCTGCAGCTTTTCAGAGCCGCAGTGGCAAAACACATACAGTACACTTATTTTGTTTCTTTTACAGGAGAACAAAAACAGGCTGCATCGGTAATATTACTTGTTGGGATAGATGCTGTAGCTATACCGTACAGACAGAGAGGAAGCGATGTAATGTCCATGTGAAATCCATTCTGGTAAGTATGAAGATTTTATTTCATTCATTTCATTGCTTTGTAAAGACTGCTGCAAATATTGCAAGTAACAGGTTGTCTTAGTACTTGACTAGATGTGTCTCTGAAATGTAACTTAGTTGACAAAAGGGACTGAGATTTGAGAACCAGGGAGGGACACATAACAATGAAGTAGTAACTTTTAAGAAGTCCTTCATTCCTTTTTTTAGGAAAATTAATAATACTTTGTTGTTCTGTCAAAGTGGCCTTATCCTAAGAAGTTCGTCAACATGATAAGGCACACCCCTCCCCGACCCGAACTTGGGCACACATGCAACACTCAGAAGTTGTTTCATTCCATGACCATGACCATCATTAAGAACTGGACTCCAGAAGGATGCTGATGAAATCTGTGAATAAATAAAAAAATAAGAAACCATTACAGACAAAACTGAAAATATGATCCCCCCCCCCCAAAAAAAAGGAATACTTACCTTCATGTGCTTGACAGTTATCCATTTCCATTTAAGTGCAAAAATTCTCATTGAGCACTGGACGTTGCACAGCAACATTTCGGAGATGGAGTCACCTGTGTGTGATGCAGAACAATAGCATGAATACATGTCCATGTCAAGTTCAACCCCCCTCATCATCACCTACAAAATACACAAATATATATATATACTCACCAATGCTACTTTTGCAGTACATCCGAAGGGCACCTTTCAATCCAGTTGAGATGATCACTTTTCGCTTCTCTGTACACAAGGAGGATGCTTTCTGGGCCTGCTCAAAAATTCTGGGGACTCTGTGAAACTGTTGTGCGCATGACTGAGTATGCCATAAATTCTGGGGGACTTTGTGTGTGATAAACGGTCTCATTTCACTGTGTTACCACTTGCCAGTTTTCTGGACACATGGAGGCTGCATTCTGGGCCTGCAGAAAAAATCTGGGAACTCTGTGCCACTGTTGTGAGCATGATTGAGTGCGCCATAAATTCTGGGGGACTTTGTATGTGCTGAAACAGTCTCATTTTACTATGTTACCACTTGTCAATTTTCTGGACACAAGACAGATGCCTTTTGTGGATGCAGAAAAATGAGGCACCAGAACAGTGCACACACACAAAAAACACAGACACTTAACAGAAGGAAAGGGCCCCAGAATACAAAGTGTAACGCATACTGAAGACAACAAAAAAAGGGCATAATTACATACAAGGGTCAGGGATGGTGGAAGAATACATTTTATGGCACAGCAAGGAAGGTGGGGTGAGGAAACAGAACTAATGTGGGGTCCTATGGTCATCCAGCAGCAGTTCCAGCATGGACATAATTTGAAACTGATGTCCCTCTATGTCATCCAGCCACTTCTCCACAGCACTCATCCTCTGGCTGTTCTCCTCAACAGCACTCCAGAGAACTGTCAAGTCAGACAGTGTTACATGCACTTCTCTGGTGTCAACTCCTTCAACAGCTGACCTGCTGGTGGTGGTGGTGGTGGGGGGGTGCTGGTGGAGCAACAGGTGCTGCTGTGGCCCTCCTCTTCTTGGGGATGCCACGGCCGCTATGCACAGTGGCACCCTCTGCCACAGAATGGCCAGCAGGTGAAGACATGGTCTGTTCTGTGGCAGCCTGCCACTCCAACTGGTGGTGATTAAGCATATGGGTGTGCTGGCCCCCAGTCCCCAGGTGACTCCCCCGGGGGCCGCGGTGCACCTCCACTGCACATAGGCGACACTTCACCACACTGCTATCCCCCCTGACACAGTCAAAAAACTGCCAAACAACGGAGGTGCAAGGAGGACCAGGCACAGGCGGGGGAGGGCCAAATGAACTGGCAGTAGGTTGCTCATGCTGCTGAACAGTACTGATGGTGGGATCCACACCTGGGCCTCGGGGAACAGGCACATCCTGCTCCAAAGGACCTTGTGCTGGACTTGGTGGTGGTGGTGGATGAACTGCCTCAGAGTCAGAAGGTGGTGCTGGTCCTGCTTCCAGGGGTTGGACACTCATAAGTTTAGAGCAGTCCAACACAAATGGGCACCCATGCCCCCCACGCATGCACATGGTACGACGACGCGTACTACCACGCTCTCCCAGAACTGCCCCCGCCTCAGACATTCCCTCACCCTGCTCCATCTCATGACACAAGCACACACACACACAGTCACACAAACACACAAACAACTAAGTAGGTAAGAAAAATAAAATTTACAGAAAGAACAAATTAAGTAAAAAACAGTACAGAAAAGGCAAAAAAATGTAGCTTTTAAAAAAGCTGTTGGGTTAAGTATCAAATTTTAACTCTCTCTGCAATCAAAAAAAACACTCCTCTCTCTAGTACACACACACACTCATCTCTCTCACTCTGCACAGAAGAAAGTGAAACTGTCTGCGTGACTCACTTCCTTCCTGCCTGGCTAGACAGCATGTGACTTACAGTATTGTAAGCCATGTGATCTGTGTGGGGGGGGCTGCCAAGTCTGAAACACCAAATGCATCACTTAGAATCATAATGAGGAACGCAAAGTCCATCAAAAACAATGACTTTGCCTTACTTTGCATTCTCATTATGTTAATGCAAAGTGGTAATGACAAGGCGAAGTGAGCACTTTGCATTGCCCACTCTGCGTAGCAGAATGGCAACGCGAAGTGCCCACTTCACGGGCACTTAGCCAGCAAATTTTAAATTCACTGCATCTCTTCATGGAGGGGAAAATGTGAAATTTTTTGGCTGCTGTCTCTCTCCTCCTCATTCACAATGCATCAGAATAGCTCTGCAATGCAGCTGTAAAAGGGGATCATACCATACAGAATTATACATATACCATTATTTCCATATGTAAAATGAGGTGCAAAGCAGCTTACAGAAAAATGATTAAAAGTAGTAGTGATGTGCAGTGGGACAGAGGTGGGATGAAGGTTCATTAATCATTATGTAATGCATGTGAAACTTTACCTAGACTGGAAGCGATGAAAGGAGGGGAGTGAGTGGGAAGCATAAGAATATTGGTGGTGGTGGTTCTATACAAAATTTAATGTAATCAAGAACAAATTTAACTTCTATATACTGTATGTCATGTCTCCTACCTGTGGGAATCTGTAGATTCCTAACAGTATAGCCATGGGTTCCACAGATATTGCTGCCTCATCTCCAATAATTGCAGGTACAAAAGGGTGCAACTGACAGTTGTAATTGGGTGCGGGCTGGAGATATCCTGATAACAGCTGGATGGTGCTCCCCATTGCTCTCATTGCAGAAAAGCAGCTATCATAAATATTAAACCCCAGGGTAATATTATGTAGCAGTTTAAAATTCTGGTTGATCTGCCTCAGGGCAAAAATGATAACTCGAACAGAGTGGTATGCTGTAATACGAAATCTGGAAATGAATTTTCAAGACGTTTTTAAAATAATCTGCATTTTAAACAACTTTAAATAGATGAAGCAGTTACAATTTAAGTTTTTTAAGATGATGACTGAATTAAGATATTTTTGGAAGAATGTCTTTTCACGCAAAGATGATAACTGAATTAAGGTCTTTTCAGAAGAATGTCTTCACACAAGCCAACAAAAACACATAACATATTTTAAAAACTGTTTGCCATATAGAGTACAAGAGAGCCTTACAGAAAGCCTGTGGCTTGAATAATGATCCATAGTATGAAAAAAGACAATTACTGGAGGATGTGCCAAATCATTAATTCCAGTACCTCCCACTGAAGTCCAAACCATCAGTTGCTTAACTTGATAGAAAATGGCTGCCCAGATGAAAATAAGTTAAGATACTACAGGCGATCCTAATGGAACTGACAAACAAAATAAAGAGTGCCACAAGCTTGAGACCCTTGATTCTCTTCAGGTATTGTAAACTACCTGACACTGACTGCAAGGTGAACAGTGCACACGAGAAAGCAGGGAAGGATGTTTTGTCAGTTGTGATGAACTGTTTCCTTTATCAACATGTCAGATGCATGACAAGTGAAGATGAAGTTCTTGATTAGCTGAGTAATAGGGTTAACAAGAGCAAAGCAGTAAGGCATACAGATTAGGCTGGTAGCTGTGACTATAATAGAATTATGTGTTGGGCTAGTCACCATTTTTACTTTGTGTGCTAAAGTCTTTTTTCCACTTACTGTTTACTGCAGTGTAATACATTTTATCGGACTGATTCTGTTGCCTTGCGAGCTGATGTTTTCAATAACTATGTATGCCAGAATCTCGGGCAGCTGAAATCCAAGGAAGGCATCAGCAGAGGAAGATTCAATTGCCTGCAGGGCATAGTAGACCTTTTATAATCTCTGATCAGAAGTTTGCCAGACATACTGTTCTCCTGAGGCTATGTACAGTCCTCTGGCACTGTACCAAGCCCAGGGAGGAGAAGAGGACCAGCAAATAAAAGACATTTTGTTAAATGTCATTATAGACAGGCTTACATATCTGTGAAAAAGAATAAAAACTGCTAGTTAAAGAAAACAAATAGGGTCTTGCGGACAAGTTATAATACGCTGTAGAAATAAAGGATATCACAAGTTTGGGGAATTGGTAGCCAAGTGGACTGATAAAAGTAAGAAAAACACTGTTTCAATAATTGATACAAACTCATGGTGGCAGTTAATTAAGAAGAAGTATAAAACAGATTATGGTAAAACAGCTATGAACTTGCCCAGGTAAGATATAAAGGATAGTGGATGAGCAACAGTGAACAACACCAATGTTGTTCACCTTTGAGAGTTTGTCATGACAACTATGTAAACCTCCAGAGTGAAGCTTGAGAGGTTTTCGGTTGTCGTACAACTTCGAAGTGAACAATAGTGTTGTTTACTGTTGCCCATCCATTATCTTGTATAGTGTGGGGCAACAGTAAAATCAACAGCTGCTCATTTCACAATTTCTGTCTCTCCCTACCCATGCAAGGACAAGTCCCACTCTATCACGGTCTCCCTCCTCGCTTTCACATAAACATTTTTTTTTTATGAAATGATACCCCTTGCTCTCACAAACGTTTTTTTTTTAATTAAAAGTGGCTGCTGCCCTTATTCTAAAGGATTTGCTCCATGTGGTTCTTCTTTTGTGCGAGCACTCTTGGCAACGGCCGTTTCCCTGAGTCCAGCGCAATCAAGATCTGCACATTCACAGTCATGATTAATGCTGTTGTACCATCGATGTGACATACTCAAGATGGTACAACATGTTGACATCACATTGATGGTATAACAGCATTGTGTTTCCATCTATTTTCATACACAATAGTCCTTACCCATACACTATTAACTTATTCCTTTAAGTATGTGCCAGACAGGAGGGCATGCCACCTTTCTACAGCTGAATCTCAAGTTGATTCTCCTTTAAGGGCTCAAAGAGGAAATAAAGCCCTTGGCAATGATACTAGACCTGCTGAGGCATTTCAAGTGAACCCTGGGTGGTAGGCCAAGCTCCTTACTCCTCTGTTTAATGATATTATAGACCCTCTGGTCCCACCAGAAGAATGGTTTAGAGGAATTTTAATTCCACTATACAAAAAGGTTGAGATAACAGATCCAGGTAACTACTGTCTAGAGATGTGTGAAGTTGATCAACTTCACTTCTTCAAACAATTTGTAAAGTTTGCCAAATCCATGAAGTGCAAAGTGTCCACTTTGAAGTTTTTGGCAGGCGAAGTGGCCCTTTTTCAGGAGAAGTCACACAGATTTGCTGGCAAAGTTGCAACTTCACCTTAAATGCACCCAACTTTGCCTGACAAATTGCCATTTCCCCAGGAAAACTCAATGCAAAGTGGTGAAGTGAGCAATTTGCAAAGTTATTCATGAAGGTGAATTTTGGAACCTGATGTAGTAAAACTTTATTTATTTATTTTAGTTTTTGTTGACTGGGTAAGTGCACTAGACAAATTCTGCTTATTTTCAGACACAACCTGGGGGAAGGGGATACAGATGGATGCCAACTGACTTTGAACCAGATTAAGATGTTGGTGGTATTTTTAGTGAATGAAGGAAAATTTGGCCAGAGCACCAGGAAAATTCCCCTACTCTTTCTGCAGATGGTGCTGTAGCGTGCCAGGAAGGATGAAGGTCCCCATTCCTATTCAGGACACTGGTGGAGAAGGTTGTGCTGCTGATGCTCTGGAGCTCTTGCTGGGTTGTGAGGTTGATCTGGTGTGTGACTTGGCTTAAGACATAACTCTGGATACTGAGGAAGTAATGGAACCTATGCATACAGAAAGTGACTTTTTGGTTGCAGAAGAAGAGTTGCAAACTGAATTGGAGCAAATAAGACTCATTTATTGGAACTGATCTCAGTGGCTGAGAAAGATTTTCAATGTTGAAGACATAAATTTGAGGACGAAAAGAAAAACGTAAACTATCTATGGCTAGTCCTGTACAGTTTGGTCATAAAGGCTTCCATTAGATCTGTCCACTGATATTTCTAGTGGACCTCTTGAACAGAATGCTGACTCAGCTGTACTTGGGGGGGGGTGTCTATGTCAGTTGATACAGGTTCTTTGGATCCTTCTACTTTGTGGACACCTGGAGAAGCACTTACAAAAGGAGGCTGGGTAAAACAACAGAATATATGGGTGCCCGACCCTTCTAGCCCCCTTCCAGGCTCCCCAGACCAACTTTTGGCCTGACAAACTGGAATTGGTGGGCCAGGCTCACCTTTACCTGCAGTTGGTCTGATGAATCCATTGAAGTCCCCTTCTCTGGTTACTGCAACTGTGTCAGATGGAAGTGAGGTGGTGGAATTGGCTGCTGCACCAGAAGCTCATTTTGAGGTTGGTGGTGCTAGAGTTGCAGACTGTGGACCTTACTCTCCCACAGTCTCTAAGGAAGCACTTTTTGCAGCTAATTCAGTTTCAAACATAGCTATGGACAAGTTATCAGGTCCGGAAACTACTGGTCAGGTAAGCAATACTGAAGGGTGGCTGGATGCTTCTATCACGGGGGTACAACGACCAAGGACCTATGCTGGACTTTTTTGGAAGCCTGCAGAAGTGGCCAAGAGAAGGTTTTTTGTCAGGCTTCGTTATACGGACAAGTGCCTATTGTTCCTGATAGGCTTTGGGTAGGGAAAACCCTGCTAAAAAACTCTACTGGATTTACACCGGCAGAGGTGTATGCTTTTATACACTCTCCAGGAGACCACAACTACGACATAAGCTTTTGCACAGTAGCTTCCCTTGATAAATTCTGGTGGCTATATTATGACAGTAAACATTCTGAAGTATGGATGGATTTTATTGTGATCCCCATTACCAAGCCTATGGTGAAAACTGTGACTATTCTTTTCAGGAACGAGGGAGTAAATATTGATAAAATTTTGTTTTGGCTTGAGAAACATTGTTCTGTTTTCGACAGGCCAAAACCAATTATGGATGATAATGGCTTTTGGACAGGAGGGTGGACTGTGCGGGTTCTACTTCAACAAACCAATACTGGGATACATAACTTGCCTAGCTCCTTTTTTTTGGGACATGATAGGGGTATTATATTTTATGCAGGGCAGCCAAAGAGCTGCTACAAATGTGGTTCTCTGTCTCATTTAAATGGGGATTGTTACCAGTTAAAATGCTTCCAGTGTGGGGCTTTGGGGCACTCGGCTGCACAACATATAGCCCCTCCGAAATGTAACTTATACTGATTGCCCTTGGGCTGATCATAGTCCTGATGAGCTTTTGGATCAATATTGTTTTCTTTCCAAAGCTAGGAGATCCTCTGGTCAGCCCTTTCATCCTGAAGACAACCTGGCCTCCCATGGTAGAAGGTGCGGTAGGGGTCGTGGAGGTTCTATCGGTGATTGATCTAGCGGGATATGAGGTTCTAGCCTTTCACAACCAGATGTTAGTCTAGTTCCTCAAGTTTTGATATCTGATTTGAGGTCAATCTCTATCCCTGAAGATCAGTCCCATGTGAAGGAAACCCCCTTTGTGACCCCACAGGTTCCTCTCGTTGGGAGGTACATACACCTGTGAGACTTTCTCCTCTGGTTTTGAGTATTTCTACTGATGTTGTGCACTGTTCTATGGATCCTGTTGTGTTAGATTCTGAGAATTTGGTGTTTCCTGAAGAGACGCCGGTCACCCCCGGTTCAACAGGCTTTGATTGTTCCTGTCATTCCCTCTTTACCACTACCTTTGTCCAACCGATTTGCTCCATTTGCTACCTGGGGAGACCAGGTTGATACTGAGCATCCTATGGAGTTGGAAGGATTGCCTGTACAAGGGGAACCGCTTTCCCCTGTAAGAGCTGAAGAAGTGCCACTCTGTAAACCTCAAGTCCTTGGAAAGAGTAAAGGTGTCACTAGATCGAGTGGTAAACATTTGAAACCCCCTCCCTGAACCACTTTCCCTAAAGTTAGCAAGTCTTAATGTGAATAGCATTAAGTCATTGGGGAAATGACTTCCTACCTTTGAGGTTTTGCATCATCTGTGTTATGATGTTGTTTTTTTACAAGACACCTGTTTACACACATTAGATGAGGTTAGTCAGGCCTCCCAGGACTGGATCTGGGGGTTCTCATTTAGGTCAATGGGAGAGGAGGCATGTAGTGGTGTGGGGTTTTGTTTTATGTTTCATGAGGTAACAGCATCTAGGATGGTGGATAGTGACCCTGGTTGTGCTTTTTTGCTGGATGTGGTGATATGTGGCATCCGTTACCGGTTGATAAATCTGTATGGACCGCAGACTAAGGCTCTTTGAATAGATTTACTTAAAAAGGTTCAGCCTTATTTATATACTATTCATCAAACATTTTTTGGTGGGGATTTTAATATAAATTTTCAACAAAACAATAGTATAGGGAAGCAATACAGTGACAAGATATTTCATAAATCTGTTATTGGTCAAGCAGGATTAAGGGATGTCCATATTTCTGGGAATAAGCGGGCTAAACTGACTTTTTTAAAATAAGTCTGTCTTCTCATATAGATTTTATATTTATACACCAGTAGATGGTGGTTGATGCTACCATGAATGTCCTGGTGGAAACTTCTGACCATTCTTTGACTGGTCTTTTGATTAGAGACCCTGTTACCCCGAATTTCAGGCCATGGGGTGTGGAGGTTTAATGCCTCTCTGCTGATGCAGGCCGAAATCCTGAGGGATTTGAACACAGTTATTCAGGACAAACTGTTGACAATCTTTTTGTTTGACATAGGTCACTGGTGGAAAGAACTCAAATTTTGTCTTATGGGATTTTTTCAGGCTTTGGGTGTTTCAAAAGCTTCCTGTCAGTATAAGACATATCTGCAACTCCGTAAAAAGCTAGGGGTGCTGCATTCAAAGCAGTGTGCTGGTGATGGTGATCATGCAGAAGCAATCGGGTATGTGAAAGGGGTTATGATGCTGTTCCAGTACGATAGGTTGCGTTTGCTACACCAGGAGCAAATGTTTGTTACTAAGGGAACGGCTGAACAGATCAATCCATTTTTAGCTTGCCAAATGAGACGGGAAACGATAAAGATTAGCAGTTTACTAACTTCATCCAGAGTAAAAGTTTATAATAATCAAGGTATTATGTAAGTTTTGGATGATTATGTAGATAAAATTTGTGGGGAACCAGTTTCTGAATCACCATTTGCAGCCCAGTTGTTGCAAGCTGCTGATCTTCCT
This sequence comes from Neoceratodus forsteri, assembly GCA_016271365.2. Taxonomy (NCBI): domain Eukaryota; kingdom Metazoa; phylum Chordata; order Ceratodontiformes; family Ceratodontidae; genus Neoceratodus; species Neoceratodus forsteri. The sequence continues at coordinate 130,833,544 of CM028133.1, forward strand.
CAGCTTTCTCCATCCTTGCAAGATACCTTGAAGCTGCCCTTTATTCAGCTAGAACTACAAACAGTTATTAAATCTCTCCATAATAACATTTCACATGGATCTGATTGGCTTTCTAGTGAAGTTTATAAAATTTTATGGGACATTGTACCAAAAAAGTTGCTTAATTTATATAATTTTTTCTTTCTGATCCGATTGTGCCCACTTCCATGTATGAAGGATTAATAATTTTTCTTTATAAATCAGGGAATACAGTGGACATTGGAAATTGGAGAACGCTTACATTATTGGACACTAGTTTTAAAATTTTTTGCTTAACTCCTGGGAAACAGGTTAAGTTTAGTGATGCTAGATTTGATCTGTCCAGTACAGTTTTGTTCAGTCCCTGGTCATTGCATCAATGAGGTTTTGTTTCTTCTGGATAAACTGATGGAACAGGGTGGGGAGAATAGTGAGCCTCATCAAGAGTCTGGACACCTGGTCAGTTTGGACCAGGCAAAAACCTTTGATGGAGTTTTGCACTCCTTTTTGTGGTCATGTTTGGAAGTCTATGGCATACCGCCTCCTTTTGTTCAATGGTTAAAATTGTGTTATTCCTTGGCTTATCTTGTACCTATTGATAACGGTTGGAAAGGAACCCGGCATCGGATACATAAGGGTGCCCGTTGCATCCCCCTGTTGTATGTTTTTCCATTAGATCCTTTGTTAAGAGTGTTACAAAGATCACCTTGCATAAAAAGTGTTATGGGTACTTTAGGGAGGCAGTGTAAAGTACTGACTTACGCAGATGATTTACGTTTGGTAGTCCCTGATGGGACTTTGATTCGCATTGCCTATCATTTGATTCAGGTTTTGGGAACAATTACAGGGACTCGCCTCAATGATAAAAAACATTATGTCTATGTTTGGATAGATTCCCATCGTCTCCTATTGAGGTCGATGGATTTCCAGTAACTATGGTCCCTTGTTGTATTTTGGGGATTTATTGGGGGGGTTCTGATCTGGCTACCTGTAATTGGAATTGAGCACTACTGCAAGGAAAAGCTATGGTGGAAAATTGGAATAAATGGAAAATGTCAAAGAAGAAACATGTGTACTGTATTAAAACATTTCTAGTCACAGTTTTTCTGTTTCTTAGTGCAGTCTTTTTAACACCCAAATCCCTTGAGACATCATTGATGCTGGTCTTTTTTAGCGGGTTTTGGGGAAGTTGAGTAAATTCGGTTAAGAGAGCTTTGTTGTATAAAGCTATTGCTGAAAGAGGGGTAAACATGGTAAATCTCTTGGTGTTTTTTTACAGTGTTTCTTTATCATAACATAGTGCCCTTAATGCAACATTGTGGTCAACTCTGGGAGCACTGGGGAATGGAGTTTTTTCAGGGTCTTTTGTTAGAATGGAAATCAGATGCATTTCTACATAAGAATAAGCGCAGCCCTAGATTAGTTTCCCACTGGGTGTTTTTTTTTGATAAAATTAAGTTGTGTAAGGTGGGTTATGTGATGATTTTACAATCTTCTAGGAAAGCACTTTATGCTGATATTTTATTGAATTTTTTGTGGGGAATATCTCTTTTCTGGGTTTTTCATCTCTGAACAATCCTGTATTTCTGAATATATCACTGAGGAAAGACTCCCAGAGAAACTGTTGGATATGGTGTGGCTTGGGATACATAGTCGAGTAGATGTCCGGGACAATCAAAAACATAAAACCTTACAAGATAGGTATTGCCCCAGGGAAGGATGTGTATTGAAGATTGAAACTGTGGACCATCTTTGTTTTCATTGTAAATATGCCATTTTATTTTGGGATGTTGTAAAGGAATGATGGAAGGGGGCAATTTCCTGGTAAAACTCGTAAAAAAATAAATAAATAAATTGGTACCCCCCCAGTCCACAGTTGTTGTTTTATGGAATTTGTACTGATTTACATACACTGGGTAATGTTAGTACCTTTCAGATTATTCATGTCCATTTTTACAGCTGCAGTAGGTGAAGCCTGCAGATATTTTGCATGTACAAACAGAGTGATGTCATGTTTTCTGTCCGTGGAACTGACTGAGGGTGTAAATAGTCTCTTCCACCTTACCCTCCTCTAAGCAATGTTTTCCACCCTCAAATAAATACATTTCATGTTAGTCAATGGTTGCAGGACACTATTTTCTTTCTTAAATGGATGGTACAAGAACTGGAACCTGAGTAGTGGGAGGCAGCATTAGTTTTTTGGGGGGAGTAAGATCCACCCCCACTTCCACCTGAGAAGCTCCTAAAGATCCACCCCAACATTTTTTTGATTAATGTGGGAGGGGCATGAGGTGGCTCTAGCATTCTGTAACAAGACACACTAGTCTGGGACCTGTATCAACCAACAGAACAAGTCTGTGCAGTGATCAAGTTGTGGAGCTCCTGCATTTTATTAAGGACTAGGAAAACAGAAGCTGTTTAATGCCTTCAAATTGACTTAAAAAAACTTTAGCACAAATGATTATCAGAGCCACCTGGGGCATAAGAAGGAGACAGCAAATAAAGAGTGAAACTACAGCTCCCAAGGAAAACAGACACAGCATTCTAATTTACAGTTAGAGCCACAGGTTTTTCTTAAACATTTATATACTAAAAACTCGGCCTTTTGGGATTAGCAATATTTGTTTGCCATAATATCTATATGTGTGTGTGTGTGTGTGTGTGTGTGTGTATATAATAGTTTATATATATATATAATAGTTTATATATAATTTGCCTTTTTAGTAGTTTCAAAACTTTGAAAGCATTGGTGTTAATAATGCATTTAGAAATACATGTTTTAATTGTATTTACAATTAAACATGCAGTTTCATGTCTGTACACATTTTTGGGGGGAGGGGGTTCAAATTATTTTAATCATGGGCACAGTACTTGGTGAATACAGACTTTGATGATGAAATATATTTTTTCTTTTAAGTTTGAGAAGTATGTATTAGAAACATTGAAAAAGAAAACAATTGGTGATTTTAAAAGCTATTCTGATCAGAGCTGACATTAAAAAAATCTCAACTGTATTTTTTATTTTATTTTATCAGGGACACTAGAAAGAGGATGTTAACATTTCCTCCCTGGAACCTGCTATTCAGGTTTTTTTATTGCATCTTGTCCCAGGCAAACTTCCCAGACTGCAGTTTGTCAGGGTACATTTTTGGGGGCAGTGGGTTCAAATTATTTTAATCATGAAGCACTGGTGTTAGTAATGCATTTAGAAATACATTTTTTAATTGTCTTTGCAGTTGAATATGCAGTTTCATGTCAGGGCACATATTTTGGGGGATGGGGTTCAAATTATTTTAATCATGGACACAGTACTTGGTAACCACTGACTTTGATGATAAAGTGTGTTTTTTTTAATTTTTGTTGTTGAAGAAATAGAGAAATCCCTGTTGTGGTGGTGCCAAGTTCAAAATTAGAAATGCTACATGACACCCCGTGGGACAGCACACATCTCATTTCAAAGGAGTTAGCAGATCTCTTTCATTTTCCATTTATGTGGGTTCAGTGATTACCGTTGGCACATCTTTTGATACTAGTGCTAAGACAGCTCTTTATTGAAAATACAGGTGTCTCAATACAAGATGATAAAGAGCAGCAAGAAAAAATAACATCCATGTAGAATTCTTACATATTTGTTTAGGACACCAGCTCAGTGTCCAACTGTTAAAATTTCCAACTGATGTTTTACACTTTGCGCCTCCTCAAAGTACTGTGCAGCAATTTGTTAGCAATAATTTAAGTTCTGCCAGTGTGTATAATAACCTGGCAATGGCCTTCCATTGATCCAGTTCTTAATTACATGCCTACACTGCTTTGGCATACAATTGCTAGGTAAACATAATGTCACCTGTTACACATTCATTCTTTGGCTCCTAAATGGCAAAGCAGTCCATTATACACACTTAAAACAGACATTTAAAATCTGTTCTTTTCAGGCTAGAACAGGAGACAAGATCAACATGAAATTTTTTCTGTTTCAAAAGTGGAAGCTGCAGTCTCAAACAACTCTTGCCCCCCCCCCCATTGTTGTACCTCTGCATGTGGGTTCAGTTCCCACATCTGGCACTTGGGTTAATATCCCAGTTCTGACACTGTAGTGCAGCATGAGAGGGGTGTTGCACTTCTGAGGTGCCGTCTTTCAGATGAGACGTTAAACCAAGGTCCCATCTGCCTGGATTGGTGGTAGTTCAGGTGGATGTTAAAGATCCCTTGGCATTTATCAAAAAGAGTTGGGGAATTTCCCCGGTGTCCTGGCCAAATTTCCCTCATTCACTAAAAAAAATACCACCAACAGCTTAATCTGGTTCAAGGTCAGTTGGCATTCATCTGTATCCCCTTCCCCCGGGTCGTGCCTGAAAATAGGCAGGATTTGTCTAGTGCACTTACCCGGTCAACAAAAACTAAACTAAATAAATAAATAATTAATGTCTCATTGGTAGAATTACTTGATCTGTGTGTTTTTTTTTTCATTTTTTTTTTATAACAACCTACTCTCTAGCTGGCGAAGGAACATGCCTTGCTCCTGGGGACACTTAGCATATCCCAAACCACTGACTGTTATCATTTACATTAGTCCAGTCAGAAGAAAGGTGCTACTTCTTTTTATCATTAAATTTTAAAAAAAAAAGGACAGGCCTAATATCTTGAAACAGATTTAAGAAAATTTTTCTGCACTTTGAGACACATTTTTTGAGCTCTCCTCTTTATAATCAGAGCTGCTGATGCCACAGTGAACTTTGAAAAAACTAATAACTTGGTACAACTCAGTTTACATTTTCAATATATTCTGTAGATTTCTCCTGCCTATCTTTTATTGCAGAGTAAATTTGGATGAATATATGATCTTTATCTGTTAGAGTTCATCTGCCTCTATAGCTTACTTCCTACTTCAAGTCATAATGCTATCTTGTGACATCACAGTCTGCTGTCATGGGAGTAACTGTGATGTCACATGCCATGCATTATGACCTCAGGTAGGGAGAAAGCACCAGGAATACATGAACACTTCAGAAGCAGAGGTCCTCTTTTCATGCAAATGGCCTCAGTAAAAAAATAATGGGGGGGAAAATACAGAACTATTGTAAAATATAAACTGAACTGTGTCTAAATATTATGTTTTCTTTCACTTATCCTGAAGGCATCAGATGCTCTTTAAGACTCGCACTAGAGATGCAGCAAATTTAAAATCCGCCTGCGAAGTGAACGTGAAGTGGCCCCTTCGTGTTGGCACTTCGCTATGCGGAGTGCCCCATAGGAAAGGCTCACTTTGCCTTGTTATCATTAATTTGCGTTGTCATTCTGCTTTAAACGTGAAGTAAGGTGGAGTGACAACAATACTGGCAGCACCCCACCCACACAGTTACCAGAATTAATGTGCATCCCCAAAGTGCAACTGTCTTGTGTCCAGAAATCTCCCCAGTGCTGACGAAGTGAAATGAGAGCATAACAAGAAATGCAAAGTCTCCCAGAATTAATGGCACACTCAGTCATGTGTGCAGTGGTCACACACAGAGTCACCAGAATTAAAGTGCATTCCCAAAATGCTACTGTCTTGTCTCCAGAAAATTCCCCAGTGCTGATGAAATGCTACTGTCTTGTGTCCAGAAAATTCCCCAGTGCTGATGAAGTGAAATGAGAGCGTAACAAGAAATGCAGTCTCCCAGAATTAACAGTGCACTGCAAATGCACAGACAGATTAAGATTGCATTGTACACTCAAGGGATGCATATGAAAAGGCACACCACCACCTAACTAGTGCACACAAGTCACAGATCCAAATCTGGAAAGGAATACATTTTGCCAGTTGGGGGATTAGTGCATGGCAGTGACAATCCACTACCAGTAATGATACCACAAAGCAGTATAAAAAATTCATACAGGTGCGGTAGGTAGCAGGTTCACACTGCTGCAATTACTCTGTGGCACAATAAAAGGGGTCTAATTTAATGGCACGCATCGCACACACACTCATACACACACTACAAGTAATATGTAGCAAATTGAAAACCTTTAGTAATATAACCAAATGTTTTAAACAGGCAAATTATACACTGCTGCACCACAACAATCAACAAACAAAGTTAAGAATTACTGAAAATATTACTGTGTGTACTGTACATTAATACAGTTATACAAGAAAAATATAACCAAAACAGAAAGACTGCCTTTTTCTCCCAGTTAATGTACCTACACCACAAATATGCCCCTCCCGCAAAGCACACTTCACAGTACACAGACTGACTGTTCTAAATTAACATTCAAAATCCACACACAACAATAAACACTCGATAATATGAGCACAGAAGGGTTTCCTACAATCGATGTACAAAATTTTGAGCAAAAAAAAATTACTCAAAAAGGCATTTTAAACAGCTTTTAGAGGGTTTGAATCGCAGAGCTCTGAGAGCAAACTGTCTCTAATTACCACTACACACACACACTACCCAGGCCAGAACTGAGGCTGTGCAGAACAATCTAGAGGCCATGTGAACTGCAATTCAATGAAATCACTGCAGAATTTCATTTGGAGCTCAATTACAAGGTGAAGTGAGGCGCATTACATTAATTTCAATGTACTTCGCCTTAAAATTGATGGAGAAGTGGTTTGGGGAAGGCAGAATAATGCAAAGTCATTGGTTTCAATGGACTTCACGTTTCTCATTATGAAGCGAAGTACTCCACTTCACATTGTGGTGTACTCCGTGGATTCCGCGTTAGTCCGTGAATCACTTTATGGAGCAAATTGGGGCCACTTCACCTACCACTACTTACAGTACTGTAACTCACATTCTGTACAGGAAGGAACGCGAATGCCTATGGCTGTACTTCCCTGATGAGCTGTAGCACAAAACTCCCTGTCTTAAAAACATGTATTAATGAGTACAATGGTGGGTTGGGAAGCCTGGAAAGATACTACAAAACAGGCTTACAATACATCCAAGTAACTAGTAAAAAACTGTAAGCTGTGATTCATGACATGATTGTGAATCGTGATTTGTGACTGCATTTGTGAGCGTGATGATGAAGAACGTGATTCATTGTTTATGGTGTGAGATAACCAATATGGAACTTTATTGGGAACACGAATACCTATGGCTGTACTTCCCCAATGAGCTGTAGCACAAAACTCCCCAACTTAAAAACACGTATTAATGAGTACAATGGTGGGGTGGTGAAGCCTAGAGAGATACTACAAAACAGGCTTAAGTAACTAGTAAAAAAATTAATGTTGTGATTCATGACGTGATCGTGAATCGTGATTTGTGACTGCATTTGTGACCGAGATGATGAACGTGATTTGTATCATGAGTGACTTGTGATGATGGTCCTGACTTAAAAATGCATATTAATGAGTACAATGTTCATGCAGAATTATGCACCACACCTGTCCAATACTCTGAAAGGAAGCCAAAGAAACAACTGTGACTTAAGTTACAGATGGAGATTGGGCCCTAAAGGGATGCAAATGCATAGACAGATTAAGATTACACTGCGCACTGAAGAGATGCAGACGCAAAGGCACATCACCTAACCAGTGCTCACCATCAGAAATTCAAATCTGGAAAAGAAAACCTTTGCCAGTTGGGGCAGGCTGAGGGGGGTGGGAGGGCAGTGTACTGCTCTGCTGCAGTAACAGTCATTACTACTAGTACCAGTAAAGATACCACAAAGAAGTACAAATATCACACAGCTGCAGTGGATAGCAGGTTCACATTGTTGAAATTACTATGTGGCACAATAAAAGGTGTCTGATTTGATGACACGCGTCACACACATACTCACACACACACACTAAGTATTGCGTAGAAAATTGAAAACTTCAGTAATATAACCACTTATTTTAAACAAACTAAAATTATGCACTGCTGCACCACAACAATCAACAAAAAAAGACAAGAATTATTGAAAATATTACTGTGTGTACATTAACACAGTTATACAAGAAAAATATCACCAAAACAGAAAGAACTGCCTGTTTCTCCAAGTTAATCTAGCTACACCACAGATACATCCCTCCCCCAAAGCACACTTCCACTGTCTCTCAGTACACTGACTGAATCTTATACATTAACATTCAAAATTCACACACAAACAATAAACGCTGAATGGTATGAACACAGGAGGGTTTCCTACAATTGATGAACTAAAGTTTCAGCAAAAAAATGACTCAAAATGGCTTTTTAACAGCTTTTAGAAGGTTTGAATAGCAGAGAGCTCTCAGAGCAGACTGTCTCCTACAGCTTCCTACACACCATACCAAAAACTGAGGCTGTGCAGAACAGTCTAGAGCCCATGTGACCTGAAATCCCAGGAATCACTGCAAAATTCACCTTTGGAGCTTAAAATGAAGGCGAAGTGAGGCGAAGTACATTGTTTTCAATGTACTTCACCTTAAGTGTGGTGAGTAGTGGTTTGGGAAGGCGGATTAATGTGAAGTCATTATTTCAATGGACTTCACATTGATACTCTTAGTGACGCGACTCCATGAAGTCGCTTTCCTCCGGGAATCAATTTGCAGCGAATTGGATACTTCACCATCTCTAACTGCCACTTTGCTTGGGGGAGGTGCTCACTGGAGCAAGATGGCAACATATGTGTTACATATATGATATATATATATATATATATATGGAGGCAGTATAGCGCACTGGTCTAAGGCTCTGAGCTGCAAATTTGGTGACATCCAGCAGACTAGACCTGGGTTTGAATCCCACAGCTTCCACTTGCATACTGTGTGACCCTGAGCAAGTCATTTAATCTCCTTGTGCTCCCAGGTCACTCCTGTAAAAAAGCTTTCAGCTTAGTGTGCTATACCTGGTTAAACAACTAAATAAAAAAAAATATATACAGTGGTGTGAAAAAGTATTTGCCCCCTTCCTGATTTTCTCTATTATTGCATATTTGTCACACTGGATGTTTTCAGGTCTTTAGAAAAAATGTAATATTAGATAAAGGGAACCTGAGTGAACAAATAACACTTGTTTTTTTTTTTTATTTCACTTATTTAATGAAAAAGTTAACCAACACCAATTGGCACTGTGTGAAAAAGTAATTGCCCCCTTACACTTAATAACTGGTTACGCAACATTTAGCTGCAATGACTGCAACCAAACACTTCCTATAATTCAATATCAGTCTTTCACATAGCTGTGGAGGAATTTTAACCCACTCTTCCTCACAGAACTGCTTTAATTCAGTAACATTTGGTAGGTTTTCGAGCATGAACTGCACGTTTCAGGTCCTGCCACAGCATCTCTATTGGGTTTAAGTCTGGACTTTGACTAGGCCACTCAAAACTTTAATTTTACTTCTTTTCGCCATTCTGATGTGGACTTGCTTTTGTGTTTTGGATCATTGTCTTGCTGCATGACCCAACTCGCTTCAGCTTCAGCTGACGGAAGGATGACTGGACATTCTCCTTAAGAATTTTCTGGCACAGAGCAGCATTCATGGTTCCTTTAATTATGGCAAGTCATCCAGGTCCTTAGGCAGCAAAGCATCCCACCATCACACTACCACCACCATGTTTGACTGTTGGTATGGTGTTCTTACTGTGGAATGCTGTGTTTGCTTTACATGAGACATTAAAGGGATCCATGTTGTCCAAAAGTTCCACTTTGGACTCATCTGTCCATAGAACATTTTCCCAAAAGGCTTGTGGATCATCCAGGTGCTTCTTGGCAAATGAGAGAAGAGCATTTATGTTCTTCTTGGTTAGCAGTGGTTTCCGCCTTGCTACTCTCACATGAAGCCCATTTTGCCCAGTCTCTTTCTGATTGTGGAGTCATGAACACTGACCTTAGCTGAGGCAAGAGAAGCCTGCAGTTCTTGGATGTTGTTTTAGGATCCTTTGAGACTTCTTGGATGATTTTACACTGCGCCCTTGAGTAATTTTGGCAGGCCGCCCATCCTGGAAGGTTCACTACTGTTCCAAGTGTTCTCCATTTGGAGATTATGGCTCTCACTGTGGTTCGATGGAGTCCAGAGCCTTAGAAATAGCTTTGTAACCCTTTCCAGACTGATAGAGGGCAACAAAATGTTTTCTGATCTTTCCAGGAACTTCCTTTGATCATGGCATAATGTGCTTGTTGAATCTTTGTGCTGGCAATGTGACTCTGATGGTAAGGGCCAAAATAAGTGAGGTTTATATTGAGCAGGGCTGGCTGTAATCAAGCCTGGCTGTGTTCAATCAGCTGACTCTAATTATCCCTTTAATTGGTTGATTTAACTAGGGGGCAATTACTTTTTCACACAGTGCCAGTTGGTGTTGGTTAACTTTTTTCATTAAATAAATGAAATAAGTAAAAAAAAAAAGTGTTATTTGTCCACTCAGATTCCCTTTATCTAATATTATATTTTGTCTAAAGACCTGAAAACATCCAGTGTGACAAATATGCAATAATAGAGAAAATCAGGAAGGGGGCAAATACTTTTTCACGCCACTGTATATATATTTCAGTGCTAAACTATAACACAATTGCTTTCATTGTTTTTCCTTTACTATAACTGTTTTAAGACATTCCAATACATGCTTAAACCCGTAGATGATTGCTGACAGAAAAATAGTGCTGCTTGAAAAGTTTTTCAGCCCAAATTAGTGAACATGACTGTGACTCTCAGGGCAGCTGCCTCTCCAAAGACTGTCATGACTATAACTTCTCCCTCTGTCTGTCTGTCTGTCTATCTGTATATCTATCTATGTAATTATCTATATTGCTATTAGTTGAATCTATCCCTGTTTTTACCTACTGTATATGTAAAATAAACCTGCATATCACATTTGTCTGCACTCTGAACACATACTTATGATACAGTGCATATTTGTACTCCACTCCTGTATAGAGCTCATACTGTCCTGATATTCCCATTATCACAGGTATAACCACCTTAACCTTATCAACAGCAACCCCTTATAAAAGATACTATCACATTTCTCTCCTAATGAAGTCCATCATTACACCTGACTAACATCAACACATTACTTAAATGTAACTTACATCACTAAATGGACAACCCCCCTGTTTTTCTCTATGAAACTGTGTAAATAATCCCAAAACTGAACACATGCCAGCCATTATTAATTCATGTACTGCCACCTATTCTGTCAAAACTATATTGCTTACCATTCCTTCCACTGAAATCTACACCTCCATATATTTTCCTTATAATGTGTCTGCCTTACTTAGAATACAAAAAAAAACAAATCTTACTAGTTAAAAAGCATTGTGTTGTTTCTCCATATCTCCCTAACAGTTCCACACAACCTCATTAACTTCATTATGCAGCCGTGGTGGATCTGACCAGAATTTGTTTATGTTGGTTGTGGATTAGTAGGCGCCGTCTGGTTTTGCAGCAGCAGACCATATCAGCGTTAAAACTCTTTTACATGTTTCACATGGATCTGTCTACTTTGAAATAGCAAGAGCGGATCTCCTTTGGGTTTCAACATTGGGAACAGCTCTGGCGAGGTTTTGAATTTCTCTGAGGTCCGTATAGAACCAGTTTTTTACTGTAGAGGATGGGGATTTTGGACTCTTGCTTCCCTGTGATATGTTTTTAGAGGGGGTCTACATCCACCGTCCTATTGGGTTCTTTTGGATTTCTTATTGCTGTTATATCCTTTGGTTATTTTTTTTTTTGTTAACTAGGGGGTCAAGATTTATTACCACTCTTTTTTTATATACTAAGGATTCTGTTAGTTTTTTTCTGGGAGGGGTATATTGCTACAATCCTTTTTGCTGTGGGCTCATCCCTTTTTATTCTTTTTGTGTTCTAAAATAAACATTGCTTGACTTCTTCATTTATATTATGTTTGCATTAACTAATATGTCCACTACTTTCCAGTGGATGGGGGTTTGGTTATGTGTGGGGCTATTGTCTGCTATAATATTTATTTAAGGGTTTTGTTTTATTCCTTTTAGGGGTTTCTATGAGAAAATACAGTATTAAATTTATTCAGTTCTTATGATTTCATCGCAGATTCCCCCTACTCCTTTTAGCAGGGGAGGGGGGTTCTCTTGGGCTGGGGGTCGCAGTCTGCAGGAATATTTATTTATGGGTTTGTTTCTCCTTATTTATGAGTTTGTATGATACAATATTGATTTGCATTTATTTACGTCTTCTGGTGTCAATAATTTTCCCCCTACTCTTTTAGTGTGGGGGTTGGGGGCTGTTTGATCCTGGAGTTATAGTGTGATGTATTATTTATTTATTCATAGTTTTGATTTTCTTTATTATGAGTTTGTATGATGTAATACTGTTTTGTATTCATTTGTGTCTTATGGTTTCAATAAAAAAAACTACTCTTCCTGCAGGGGGCGCTGTAGAGCTGCAGGAGGAATGGAGGATCTCAGTCCCATTTCGACTATGGAAGGGGAAGGTGCTGTTGGTGGAACTCCAGTGAGACAAATGAATGTTTCGGTTGCTTTGGGTCTGAATATTGAGCACCCTATACTGAGAATCGATCCTGGATCACCTGAAGGGTACCCCATATGTCTATGGAAGGTGAAGATTTACAGGATGAATGTTGGTTACAAATGGAATTGGATAAAAAGAAGCAACAACTGGTTGAGATGATTACTGAAGCAGAGCGAGAATTTCAGGTTCAGAAATCCAAATTAAAAGATGAGAAAAAAGGAAACACTCAAAGGAGAGCCTGATGTTGGCTACCAGCAAAAGACTGCTGGTAAGACTTAGTCCTGAACCTTTGAATGACTTATTTGATGAAACCCCTATGGATTCTGATTCTAAGCAGCCTTCTGTGGCTAGCTTTCCTTTTTCTGCCTCTCCCCCAGACTGGACACCTTGGGATGCTTTTTGGTTATTTATAAATAATTGATAGGTTCCTGACCCCTCTATTCCCTTGCCTGGCTCCCCGAAGCAAGATTTAGTAATTCCATTGGACCAGACTATGGATATTGAACAAGCTGTCCTGATAGTCCCTTCCGAGGAGGTTAAGTCCCTGGCTGAGTGCTCCGCAGCTGCGCTAAGTGAAACTGAGGCACCAGCAATAGTAGCTGCATCAGATGCTGCTACAGGAGACATCTTGTTGCCTGGGTTGACTCAGAGTGGAATGCTTCCAGCAGAAGAACCACCTGTGGAGCCTTCTGAGGTAACCTAGGAGCAGGGTTTGCAGGGCAGTGATCCCCTTACAGGTACTATGCATGGGGAAATTAATGATGACACTTCAGACATGGAGGGGAGGGCCCCATTTGTGGAACCAACACAGCACAAACCCAGATCTTATGCAAGTTTGTTTCACAAACCTACTGAAGCTGCTAAATGAAGATTTGTGGTTCACCTCAGGTATAAAGGGCAGTTGCCTATATCGCCAGATAGACTTTGGGTAGGCAAACATTTAATTAAAGGCTCCCTGGGGTTTACTCCGGTGGAGGTTTATGCATTTATACACACTCAGGTAATCATTGCTATGATGTCAGCTTTTGTACAGTGTCTTTCTTGGATACGTTTTGGCACTTATATTATGAGGTGAAGGATTCAGGAGCATGGAAAGAATTCCTTGCTATCCATATCACTAAGCCTACTATTAAGACAGTGACATTGTTATTTAGGAATGAGGGGGTAGACATTAATGATATTAACTATTAGATGGAGAAGAGATGTAAGTTATTTGGTCACCCCAAACCCATTATTGATGATAATGGATACTGGAATTGGGGCTGGACATTTAGAATCCAATTGAAACAAAATGAACAGGGTATCTGCCACCTTCCTAGTTCCTTTTTTCTGGAATGGGACAGGGGTATATTATTTTACGTGGGACAAACAAAGAGTTGTTACTGGTGTGGTTCTCTTTCACATTTAAACACAGATTGTGATCGGGTCATGGGTTTTCACTGCAGTGTCCTAGGTCACACTGCAGCCCAATGCTGAGCTCCTCCACTCTGTAATTTATGTGGAGACAATGAACATGATTTTTCTGATTGCCCATGGGCATCACATAATTCTGAGGGAAATTCTGATCAGGATTACCTATTATCTCAGGCAAGATGGCCCTTTCAGCAGTCCCTGGATATGGGTGAAGATGCTGACCCATTGCATCACCGCAGAGGCATGGGTATGTGGGACAGGGGAGGTTCTAGATGATCTGAACCCAGATCCCCCTCAGCTACAACACCATCTGATCCACATATATCTGAGAGAATTGTTATGTCTCCATATAAGGCTCCATCTGGCCCAGTAGTGGATGTACCAGAGTCTGTTTCCCCACATGGCCCCACTCCTGCTCCACCCATGGTTTCTCTCCCAGTTCACCTCCTAGAACCCCCTTTTATAGTTCAGGAAGAATCTGGTGGTCCTGGCCCTTTGAACAGTGTGGATGTCTTGAATAGCTTGGATGTGGAACCCTTGGATTGTGGTATCCTTGACCCTGGGGATACTAGCATGCTCTTTTCTGGTAGAAGCACGCTTGGTTGGACTTCCTCTCTCACCATTGCCCCTCTCTAATTGATTGTCTGCTTTTTCATCCTGGGGGATAGAGTGGATTTTGACCAACCAATGAATACTGATTATGTTCCTTCTTTACCATCTTTAGGAGTAACGGAAGCTGGTAACTTGGCATCACAGTCCCCTACTATCCATTCGAAAAGGAGGATGAGATCTAGTACTAGCCTTACAAAACATCCCCCCCTGAGTCTACCCAATTGAGGCTGGCTAGCCTCAACGTTAATATTATTAAATCCACTTTTAAATGTATTACTACTTTCTCTGTCTTGCAACATTTGGGGTTTGGTGTGTTTTTTTTACAGGACACCAGATTGCATTTTGTCAGTGAGGTTCAACAGGCTACCAAAGAATGGGGGTAACGGTCTTCCTACTGGTTGATTGGGTCTGATTTATACTGTGGGGTGGGTATTTGTTTCTCTACTCCTTATGTTTCTGTTCGCCATATGGTGGATATTGAACCAGGGTGGGCAATGTTGTTTGATGTAGTTGTGAATTCGACTCCATGTCGATTACTTAACATTTATGGCCCCCAAACAAAAGCCCATCATATAGAATTATTGTCTAGCATATAACCTTATCTTCACACTAGATGGCAGATTTTTTTGGGGGGGATTTTAACATCAATTTCCAGATCTAGAGTGTGGAGAGCAAATAGTACTGCAACAAAACTTTCCTTGAGAAAGTTATGACTCAGGCAGGATTGAAAGATGCCCACATTGATGGACCCCAAAAGCCCCCAGCTGACATTTCACAAGGGGAAGCTTTCCTCATGCATTGACTTTATCCTTTTAAAGGAAATGTTACCAATATTTAGTGTGTTTAATATTATGGTAGAAACTTCATATCACACGTTGGTGGGTGTGCACATTTCATGGCCACCACCATGTGAGACTGGTCCAGGTTTCTGGAGGTTAAATACTGCTTTATTGGTTGATTCAGATATTTAAAACGAATTGGCTTTTATCTTACAAGATAAGCGTACCACAGTTTTTTTGTATGAAGGGGAACTGGGTCAATGGTGAGAGGACTTAAAATTATGTCTGTTATGTTTTTTCAATCCCAGGCAAAGGCTAGGGCTTTGTCCTCTTACTGCACATATTTAGAATATAGAATAAAGTTTCAGTTTCTCTTTTCAAAATAGAGTATGGAGGGGATGGATTATGGTGCAGATACAGTATCAAATTGGTGAAAGCAGAGATGTCCCATTTTAAATATAATAGACTCTGCTCCTTATAAAGGGAACAGTTCTTTGGGGCACAGGAGAAAGCTGAGTGTGCTGACCCCTTTTTGGATAGTCAGAAACGTAGAGAAAAGAAAGAGATGGAAACGAGGTGTTGTGGTGACAGATAGCGAGGGGATCATGAGACTACTAGACGCTCATGTGATCAATACATTTAGTTGTTCTGTTCCTGATTCTGATTTTACAGCCCAGTTGTCACAGGCTGCCTATCTTCCAGCTATTAGTCTAGCTCAGGCTGCCACCATGTTAGCTCCATTTTCACATCTGGAAGTACAGAAAGTGATCAATGGCCTCCACAGTGATGTCTTTCCAGGATCGGATGATATACCAGGAGAGTTGTATACAGTCCTATGGGAATTTATGCCACTAGAGTTGGTGGCTGTGTTTAATTAATTTCTTTCAGAACATTTTCTTCCAGTGCAAATGTATGAAGGACTATTAATTTTTTTATATAAATCTGGCCTCCATTCTGATAGCCAAAATTGGCATCCCATAACATTGTTAAATATGGAGTTTAAAATTCTTGCTAAATTATTGGGGAGTAGATTCGCCGCAGTTATGGGCAATATTTTAAGCCCAGCTCAGTTCTGCTCATATCCCTGGAAGGAGGATTACTGAGGCTCTTCTTTTATTGAGAGAACTGACATCATGGGAGGAAGTGGGGGGTATGGGACAGCAGGGGGAAGGCTTTGTGATTATCCTTGACCAGGCAAAGGCTTTCGATGGAGTGTGACATTGTTTTCTCTGGCAATGTTTGTGTGTGTTAATGGGATACCGGACCTGTTCATTCAGTGGTTACAACTCTGTTATGGTTTGGCATTTCTAATGCCCTTTGAGAATGGTAGGCTGGGGTTGAAGTCTCAGATTCATAGGGGAGTTTGGCAGGGCCACCCTTTAAGTCCTTTGCTATATGTTTTTACTATCGATCCTGTGTTACGGATCCTCCAGGCCTCCCCTTGTGTGGTGGGTCTGGGGGTATGGGTGGGACAGGTTCTTAAAATTATGGCATATGCAGATGACTTTTGCTTATTGGCAAAGGATGGAAGCTCAGTTCAGGTGGCATGTAGTCTTATAGCAGTGCTTGGTAAAATTACAGGAGCACGTCTTAATACTGAGAAAACCCAATGTTTGCAGTTACAAGGCTTCCTTTGACATCAACAGTGGTGGCAGGTACATTGGTGGCTAAAGCCCCTTGTAAAATTTTAGGGTCTATTTTTGGAGGAGAACACAGGGGTATAATTGGTGAAGGGAGTTATTGATTGGATTGGAGAAGGAACTAAGATGGAATGTTTGGAAGGCTTCAAAAAAAAAACATCTATTTAATCAAATCCTTTTTGATACAATTTTTCCTCTTTCTTAGTGCAGTTTATCCGGTGCCTGAATAGCTGGAAACAAAACTTATGGGGTGTTTTTTCTCCTGTTTGGGGGAGAGCCGGCTCAACCCCATTAAAAGAAATATTCTGTATAAAGAGGTTAAGGAAGGGGGAGTGGGGATGGTGAACCTGTTTTTTTTTTCACTATTTTTTATATAATAATTTGGTTCCACAGATGAAGGACAGTGCCCACTTGTGGTGGATATGGTGTTTTCCAGTCCTTACAGTGGTATTAACTGAATGGAAAAGGGGCTGTTTTCTTCATAAAGACAAATGAAACTCCCGGGCAGGGGGCAGGGGTTTTTGATAATGTCAAGAAATGGCACATTGGTTATTAAACTGTTATTCATTTTCCTAGGAAAATGCTGTATTTGGATGTTATAGCAGAGTGTTTTATTGAGTACCTTTTTTGGGGTTTTCAAAAGCTCAGCAGGACTGTATTTTTTCATATATTATGGATCCCAGGATTCCAGAGGGAATGTGGGATACAGCATGGTTAGGCATTCGTGGGAAGGTGAATGTTAAGGGTAATCAGAAACATAAACCTTTGGAGGACAGATATTGCCCGGGAGACCATTGTTGCATGAAAATTGAAACAATAGATCTTTATATTTTTCGTGTCCATTTATTATACAGTTTTGGGAAATCGTAAAGTACTGATGGACATGGGGCTTTCCAATCCCTCTAGACTCTGATTTATTGTTTTATTGAATTGCGCCTCAGTTGTCGGTACAGTTCCATTTTAGTACACTTTGGATAGTGTTTGTCCATTTTCTGTATTGGATTTGGATTTGTCATTGCCGTTTAGTTCTACAACAACAACTGTTATCAGGGTGGGAATTATTTCATTATCTAGACCAAGTTACATCTCCTTAAGGTATCTGAATTCAAGGTTTATGCTAAGGGAATCTATGAGGAGTACTGGAGGTACTTGGATCAGATTTGAGGTATATGCTTTTAGTTAGGTTACCCTATTCAAGAATTTTGAGGGATTTCATTGTGGTGATTGACAACTGAACTCTTGTATGATTCTGTGTGTTCTGTTTTATGGTTTGTCTTTCTGTCTAGGGTTTACAGTATGATGTCATAATGTTTATGATTTCCCTTTTTTTCAGGTTTTTGTATGATGCAATACTATTTTGTGGGTATGTTCTTTTAAGTTACGACTGTCATATTCACTTACAGTTTAGTGGGGAGGGGTGGGGCTTGGTTTTTAATAATTTTGCTTAAGTCTGGGGTTTATGGTATGCAGTAATACTGTTCTAAGGTTTTGTTTTTTTTTTCTTTTTTAGCTTCTGTATGATGGAATGCTGCTCACTGTTATGTCCTTTTATATTTTGATTATACAATTCTTGTACTCTTTAGCAAAGTTGGGGGGGGATTTTCCATTTTTTGATCTAGGTTTTAATCCTTTGGGACTTACTTTAAGGAGATCTACGAGCTGGTTGGCAACAACCTAGACATTGTATGTATAGCATTTTTTTACCTCTTATATGCTTTGTAAATTAATTTTTGTAAAGGTCAACATAGCTAGTTTTTATTTTGTTTTTGGCAATTTAATAAATATTCCCCTAATTGGGGGTCTTCCTTTTTAGTATTATGATTTTTTTTTGTTAAATGATATGAGGAAGTTTGTTAGAATATGTATGAATGCAATGCTCACTTGATTTTGTTATGGTTTGTGTATATTTTTGTGTGAATTAATACTGTTTTGCATTTATTTGTTTTTCTCTTATCTTGATTTGAATATTGTTTTGTGTAACTTACCACAGTTTATAGTTATTTGTTTTTAAAGTTATAATAAAAATTTCCCTATTTGACAGTAGGGGGAGCTGCTGTCGGTTGCTAGGATGGCCAGATCTCTAGAACCACCAGAGAGGATGGATGTTCTTGAGGCTGGGGAGCAGGTCTCCTCCCCTGCCTCTGCTGCTCCAGAGAATGAAGGTTTTTTGATGCCTCTACAGATGGAATTAATGGTATAAACAAGGAGAAAGAGCAAACTAAAGAAAAAGAATTTGAGATTGTCCAGACAACTGTAAAAGGTATTTCTACTTTGGATCAACAGAAGTCTACAGATACTACACCTCTTTCCTTTAATCTACAGACTGGACTGAAAAATGAGGCTCAACGCTTGGCAGATCTCCAAAAAGAAATCAACTCTGCACTGCTTAAACTAAAAGGTACTGTAAGTAAAAAAGAATTGGCCCTGTCTTGGAAAAAGCCTACCCTAGCAGTAACCTTGATACTCAGACTGCTCAGGGCCCAGTATCCAGGATGTACCAAACACCAGTTGCTGCTCCAATTGTTTATCAAACATCTTCTTTGGATTGGTCAGGCGCTACTGTCTTTTCTTTTCCTGCTAAACCTCTACCGTCAAGTGAACCACTACAAAATGATGCAGCAAAATCTAAAAGGACTAACTTCACCTTTGACAAAATAAATATTCCAAGTGACCTGATGGTCTCAGCTGAAGAAGTCCCCACTATACAAGAAACACCTGCTGCAATCCCTACTTTGGCAACATCAACTGCTGCTGCATCGATACAAGCTGCATTTGAGATACCCTCAGGTACCGCTGGTAATGTCCCATGGTCGCTGGAGAAAGCACTCCTGGAATCAGGCTGGATAAGGAGCTCAGAAGGCATATGATACATAGATACATAAACAGTGTCAGCAGATAAGGGCCTATGGTCCACCCAGTCTGCCCATTTGAGCGTGTAAGTTCAGTTCATGTTTTTCTAGAAGTCTGTTGCCCCTTACCCCTGACCTCCAGAATTCCTTTATGTCTATCCCATGCATTCTTAAATCCCGTGATTGTTTCAGCCCCCACCACTTCCTCTGGAAGGGTGTTCCACTTGTCCACCACCCATTCTGTGAAGAAATTCTTCTTCATGTTTCCTCTGAATCGTCCTCCCTCCAACTTCATCCCATGCCCTCTAGTCCTGGAATGTCTTTTTCGCTTAAAAATAGTGTATTCCTGCACCCTGTTCCTCCCAGTAAGATACTTGTATGTCTCTATCATATCCACCCTCTCCCTCCTCCCCTCCAGGGAGTACATGTTCAGTTCCTTCAACCTGTCTTCATAGGACTTGTGATGCAATCCATGCACCATCTTTGTTGCCCTCCTCTGAGCCTTCTCTACCCTGTCTATGTCCTTACATAGGTATGGTCTTCAGACCTGTAAACTGTACTCCAGGTGGGGCCTCACTAGCGTCTTGTATAGCGGAATTATGACCTCCCTTTTCCTGCTGGTGATGCCCCTGCCTATACATCCCAGCATCCTATTTGCTTTACCTGCTGCCTTGTCACACTGTTTCCCTACCTTGAGGTCATCAGAGATGATAACCCCCAAGATCCCTTTCCTGCTTGGTGCATGCTATATCCTCACCCCCCAACTGATATATTGTGCCAGGGTTTTTGTGCCCCATATGCATTATCTTGCACTTCCTTGCATTGAATTTCAACTGCCAAACCCCTGACCATTCTTCAAGTTTCTGCAGGTCCCTTCTCATTCTGTCTACACCCTCTGGTGTGTCTACTCTGTTACAGAGCTTTGTGTCATCAGTGAACAGTGAAATTCTGCCTTCTAGGTCCTGTTAATGTCACTGATGAAGATGTTGAATAGGACCGTGTCCCAGCACTGATCCCTGTGGTAGCCTACTGGTCACTCTTCCCTCTGTGGAGTGACAGCCATTTACCACCACCCTCTGTGTCCTGCCACCCAGCCAGTTACCTACCCATCACACTACTGTCCTGCCCACACCCATATTCCCCAGTTTGTGTAATAGTCTTCTATGTGGCACAGTGTCAAAGGCCTTGCTGAAGTCCAAATAGGCCATGTCCACTGCCCTCCCTTGATCCACCTCCCTAGTCACCCAGTCAAGAAATTCAACGAGGTTGGTCTGACACGACCTCCCCCTGGTGAAACCATGCTACCTTGGGTCCTGTAGTCCATTGACAACCAGATGTTCCACTAATTTCTCCTTCAGTAGTGCTTTCATGATCTTCCCCACTACCGAGGTGAGGCTGACTGGTCTGTAGTTCCCTGCTTCCTCTTTGTTCCCACTTTGTATAAGGGGACTACATCTGCTGTCTTCCAGTCTTTGGGTACCTCCTGTTTCCAGTGATCGGCTAAACAGGATAGCCAGAGGTTCAGCCACCACCTCTCTTAGTTCTTTAGGACCCTGGGTGCACCCCATCTGGCCCCATTACTTTATCAACTCTTATTACTTCCAGTTCCTTCCAGGACCCTTTCTCGTATAAAGGGACTTGTGTCCATTTCTGCACCATTCTCACCCCTTGTACTCCCTTCAGACCTATTACCCTCCTCTTCCTCAGTAAAAACTGAGCAGAAATACCTGTTCAATATGTCAGCTTTACTGTTGTCATCCTCCATGTGGCCCCCATCCTCTCCCTTAAGTCTCACTATCCCTCCCTTTGTCTTTCCTTTTTCACTTATGTACCTGTAAAATGCTTTGTCCCCTCTACCCACTGATTTTGCAATGTGTTCTTCTGTCTGAGCTTTGGCTTCCCTTACTGACCTCCCTGCCTCCTTTTGCTTCTCCTGGTACTTCTCCCTATCCACTTCTGCCTGTGTCTTTTTGTATTGCCTGAATGCAATCTTTTTGGCTTTCACTTTCTTTGCTACCTCTTTGGAAAACCATAATCGTCTCCTCTTCCTTTTCCTCTTGCTAACCTGCTTAATGCATAATTCTGTTGTTCTTGTAATCCCCATTTTAAATACTGCCCACTGTTCCTCAACCCCCGATTTCTGTCCCATTCCCCTTAGTGCCTCTTTCAAGTATCTCCCCATTTTTCCAAAGTCTGTCCCTCTAAAATCCAGGATACATGTTTTTGTGTGGTTTGGTTCTGCTCTTTCTGTGATTTCAAACCACAATTACTGGTGGTCACTGTTCCCCAGGTGTTCCCCCACTGTTACCCCCATCACACTGTCCCTGTTTGTGAGCACAAGGTCCAGTATTGCCTTCTGCTGAGTTGGTTCCATGACCAGTTGCTTGAGGAAGGCACCCCGAAGGGAGTCCAGGATAAATCTGCTCCTAGTTGATGCTGCTGCTGGGATGCTCCAGTCCACGTCTGGAATATTGAAGTCTCCAACCAATACTACCTCACCCATGTCTGCCATCCTTTGGATGGCTAGCATCAGCTCCCTATATGTTTCTTCCTCCTGGACTGGTGTTCTATAGACCACACCTGTGTGGATGGCTGTCCCCATTTTCCTTTCCAGCTTAACCCACAGTATCTTTCCCCCATTTTGTTCCTCCTGGATCTCTGTGGCCCTTATGTCATTTTTCACATACAGTGCCACTCCTCCTCCCTTCCTGCCTGCTCTGTCTCTTCTGATGGATGCCGGATCCATCCTAGGACAATAGCATTTTGGCTCACACTACTCCTGAATGGAAACCTCACCTCATGAACCAGGTACCGAAATGTATAAATGGAGGGTTAGCTGCTGTAATATTGCAGGGTGTTAGGCAGTCACTAACTGACTCTGACAGTATTGTCAAGTCTGCACTAGGCAATGAAGTTGTGTTTATACCTACACCAGTAACCAAACCTGTTATTTCTATCCATATTGTAGGACAATCCAGTGTTATCCCTAAGCCACTCATTAATACCACTAATGGGGCCCCCTACCCCCAAAACTGGCAACTGACAATATGCCTCCCATGAATCCAGTGCTCGAGCCTGATCAGCCTTCAGACACCAACCCTGCAGAGGATACCCCTGACCTGCCCACCCAAAACATTATTATCAGAACATTTTATGAGAAGTAAAAAAGAAGCTGCCCCCCCAAAAGGAATGCAGTGTGCATTAGCTACAAATGGGGGTTGGAACTTAGACCCGATTGAAAGTATGTTGGCAAGATGCTTTTAAAAGATTCTCTTCATTTTATGCCAAATGAAGTTTTTGCATTTATCAATGTTTCAGGTGAAGATAATTACAATGTGAACTTTCATACCCCTCATGCCCAGGAGACATTTTGGCAAAGACATAATAGAGTGAAGTTCACACCACTTTGGAGTCCTTTCATGGTAGTCTCTCTCACAGTTTCCTCATTAAATGTGTTACAGTCATGTTCTGTAATGAGGGGGTCCACATGGAAGACATAATCTACTGGCTGAACTCAAAATATGACGTGCTAAGTTCCCCTGAAGCAATTCTAGATGAAGTAAATTTCTGGACTGGGGGTTGGAAATTTAAAGTAAAAGTACATCAAGACACAGATGGAATCTGCCATATACCAAACTCCTTCCTTTTAGGAAGGGATCGGTGTGTCTACTTCTATGCCACACAGCCCTGAGCATGTTATAAATATGGGACTCAGACACACCTGTCTAATGTGAGTGACACTCCAAGATGTGATAATTGCAGGGTAACTGGACATATAATCCACCAATGTGTAAACCATGAGAAGTGTGACCTCTGTGAGGAGTATGGCCATAACTATTCAGAATGTCCATGGGCTGTGAAACATAAACTAAATGTTATAAACCCAGATTCCCTTATTCAGCAGACTCAGGATGCTGTCACAACCCATGAACCTGAATTAGTTAAATCCAAAACTTCTCCTTTGAACCAGGATGCTTCTTCCAGTATATCCAAAGAACCAAGTGCAATTGAAACCTCCAAGGATTGCCAAAAGTCCCCCCCCCCACTTATACAGCCATGGACTTAGTTGCCTCAGAGAATCCAGTGGCCCTGGCACCTGCCTGTTATGAGGATACCCATCCAGGACAATCTGAAGGCCTATTACAGGTTGAACTGTCTGCTATGCCCCCCCCCACAACAATGGTCTATAGTCTCTGGGAGGAGGCGCTCTACCAGGAATACTAAAGGAGATATCTAGTCTATCCAAGAGTAATAAGACAACCCCTTCTCAGTATTGGTAAACAACGACTGGGGCGAAACAGATATGGACACAGACGAACCTGACCCAGCACCCAGAAATTCCAGAAGCACTGGTTCTCATGTAGAAACCACAGACTATAAAGGGAAAAAAAACAGAAAAAAGAAAAGCTTCTGATAATTCCCTTTTCTCTCTAACAACAAATGTATAAACTAGGACTGATTTCTTTGAATGTATGTAGTCTGTTAAACTATACAATGAGACAGGCTTTATTATAGTATTTTCATGATTACCATTTTCCAGTGTTTTTTTTTACAGGAGGCTTGGATGTATACCATGGACCAGATTCACTTGTTTAAATCTGAATGGATCTGGGGTCCTTCCTATTGGTCTATCAGATTAGATCAGGCAGATGGGGTGGATATTCTCTTCCAGGACTCCACTTTCCACTTATCCAAACTCATAGACTTTATTCCAGGAAGACTTCTAATAATTGATGGAATTTGGAATGGACAGCCTCTAGGTTTATAGTAGTTTATGGGTCTCAAACCAAGGCTGAGAAAGTTGAACTCTTGACCTCCCTACAACCCTTCTTAGTCACCTTCAGATAATTTTTCTCGGGGGTGACTTTAATTGTGCTTTTCACAGTATACTAAGGAGGACAAAGGGAAGGAAATATTGTGATTCCAACCCTTTAGAAAAATGCATTGCAACGGCTGACCTCCTTAACTGAGTCACTTTTCAAAAATCAGGGCCTAACTTTACCTATAGAAGAGGGAAATTAGTTTCTACTATTGACCATATTTTCATATCCAAAAACATTTATATTTTATTTTATGCAACAGTACTCACTGAATTTTCAGATCATCTAATTTTGGAGATTCAAATGTCAAACCCTTTGAGTGGACACAAGAAACAAAGTAGATGAAAACTGACATTTCCATCTTAGTTGACCCTTTAGTTCACTCTGAAATTAACAGACTGATGTAGGCAAGAACTTCTGTGTTCAATTTATATGACAACATAGGTTCATGGTAGTCTGATACAAAGAGAGATATAAAGCAGTGGTTCCAAGCTTATGGGGGTAAAAAGCAGAGGGATTAATTTTTAAGTACCTTATCTTCCGCTTCCAGCTGCAGTATCTGTTTACCCAAGTTTCAAACACCAGAAATGATTATACTGATCACATTAATAAAATAAAAACAAAAATAAGGGAATACCAGTATGACAGGGCACAAACAATAAATGCAGAACTTAACTATGGTATAAAAAAATCCAGACTGGGGATCCCTACAAAGCATGTAAAAAAGGGAAGGAATATACCACCTTTTCTTGTTTGACTGATAAGAATGGTGTTTTGGTACATTCTGAATCACAGCTTCATGATATTATTACTGACCACTTAAATAGTCTCGCTATGACTGACCCCCCAGGCTGAGTCCGACATCTGTACCTATATAGATACAATTTAACATTCTATTCCCAAATGTGACTCTAAGGAGTTGAATATATGCATTCCTGCTGTTGAAATTGAGTCAGTCATTAAAACCCAAAAGCTAGACACATCCCCAGGAATTGATGGACTTCTGTATGAATTTTATAAATCTTTCTCAGAGATTCTGTCAGCCTGTCTGGAGAAAGTGTACACATCCGTATTAAGGAAAGATAAACCTCCTGACATTTTTTTTCACATGATTAATCATTTTTATATATAAATCTGGTGCTAGAACTCTAATTCAGAACTAGAGACCTGTAAGTATTTTAAACTCTGATTATAAAATATTGACACAGTTACCTAATATCTGACTAAGAAAAATAACAAATCAAGTCATCCACCTTGCACAGTTTTGTGGACTCCCTAACCACAAGATACAACATCCATTGATTACTATCAGAGAAATTATAGAATTTTACAATTCCAGCAATAAAACTGACTTGCTTCTCTCTTTGGATCAGAGTAAAGCTTTCAACAGAGCGAATCATTCCTTTTTACTAATCGCTCTCAAAACTTATGGCATCCCCCATCTTTTTATCCTGGTTATACATACTCTAGTCCTCTGCAGTGGTACATCCCATTATTTTAGGGCAAATTACTCAAAAATTCAAACTCACAGTAGGAGTTCATCAGGGCTGTCCTCTTAGACCCTTATTATACATTTTTTTCTCTAGACCTTCTCCTAAGGACTCTGATCAATAACCCTCATTGGACGGGGCCTTAGGGTTTCTGACACAGAGGATGAAATAAAGATTTTGGCTTGTGCAGACAATATGTGTTTATTTCCTAGTCACATTGGGTGTATACCCCCTATAAGATGGGATATCTCCAAATATTCTTCACTATCAATCACTCAGCTTAATTTGGAAAAAAGTACAGGGATTTGTTTGGGTGTTCAGACCCATACCCCCTCAATTATATATGGTATCCCCTTTTCTTCTGGAACTATTAAAATCCTTGGGATACATTTTGGGCCTAAAAACTTGCCGAACTAAAAGTGGGAATCTACCAATCATGATTGTGAATATAGGGTAAATCGATGGAAAAGTTGAAAAATGTCTAAACTAAAAACAATACAAGTAATTAAAAAGTTCATAGTCCCTTGCTTTTTATATGTTGCCATGATTTTTCCTCACCCTTTTATTTTTGAAATAAGAATCTAGAGTTGTTTTTTTCCAAATGTTATGGGGCAGTAGACTCAACCCAATAAAAAGAATGTATACCGATTTATCCATACAAAAAGGTGGTTTAAGGATGCTGGATCCAATTCTATTTTTTATTCACTCTTTCTTTCTCAGACAATTAGAGCAGGCTTTTGCCTTCAAACCTTACCCTTTTTCAATGGTTAAGAAACAACCTTCAGCAATATTTCCTGGCCTGGGAGGACAAGGCCCCAAAACTTACTCCTTGACTACTGGTATCTGAATACCTGAAACCAGCTGCTCAGAAACTACATAAATGGGGTCTTTCTAAAACTCAGATACTTCAGAGTTCTACATCTTCCCTATATAATTTAATTATGGGGCTTAACTATGTAACTGAAGCAGAATTTAAAAATTGTCCCCCCACACCTACACAAGAGAGTCTTGTCTCAGTTAAACAACAATAGGATCCCCACTAATATGTGGGAAACTCTGTCTCTCATCATATGGAAGGCTTAATGTTAAAGGGAACAATAAACATAAGGCCCTAGAAGAGAGATATTGTCCCTATCCACATGTTGGGCAATTGAAGAAACCAGGGAACATTTCCTAATCTATTGTACTCATGTACAAAACATATGGGCACGTCTCACTTGGAAATGGAATCGAGTGTGGCTCAGTGCCTTGTCTTATGAAATTTTAATATTAGGTAATTTTACCTCTCGCCCTAAGAGATTTCATTGGGGGACTCTAGAAATGTTCTTCTGTTTAAAATATTACATATGGCAGGCTCGATGCCAATGCATTTTACAACAGAAACTAATGACTCATGAAGCCTTGAGTATTCTCTGTGAATCCGCCATGATGTCAGTATATGCTAAAGATGTCTCACTCCACCCGCTGTCCAAGGTTTCTAAATGGTGGAAAGAGTTTTCTTTTTTTATCACATATAAATAGATAGATCTAACTATATCAGAGAACTGATAGTAGACAGATAATGGTTGTGCTTCTTTACATATGTGGAATTATTATTGGGGACTATTCCCCCTGTGCTACTATAAGCAACCCCCCTCCCCAATTTGGACATTTTCTGCTTCTCTTCTCCTTTCTTTTTAATAAATCTACTGCAGTAGTAATTCTGTTCTTGACTATCCCTTTATTCTCTTGTATCATGCTGAGGTGGCATCCCATCGTGATATTCCTTCTTTGCTAAATCTCTTCATGTCCATATAGTGGAAAGGGGTTTGGGTTTCTGACGTCACATTTATGGTGTGAAAATCCTCCTGACAAGAATGAATGTAGGCAGTGTATTTTAACTACCTATAGGTAAAACATGAAGTGTTCACTCTAACACACAGTTCCCGAAATGCAGGTAGCCTCGGTTAAAAAGTATGTGAGCAGTACATGAAAGCAGTCAATTAAGCCTTTTCCCCAGTTCTAGAATTGTGCACTGTATCAGGATTTCACACATACCCTCCCACTACATAAATAATTAGACTTCTGTGTTTAAATTATTAGTTCCTCTAAGAACTAAGGATGTTGTGGGAGACACTGAAGACTCTTATCCTCCATGGCATTTGAATGAATAAAAGATTTCCCAGTTTGCGGTTTTGCTTAAACCGAGATGAAAGCACTACTGCACTTTGCACTTAAAAGTGAAATGCAGGCAGTCTGTTACTCTTTAAAAGTGTTAGGCAGCCAGAGCAATTTGTATTCATTTAAAAGAACAGGAGGAGGCTCTGGTTCTTCTCAAAATTCTCCATTGCTGCCAGCATCCTCTCAACCTCCGACCTCATAAATCAGGGACAAGGCTTAAAAAAATCAGTGACAAAGGACCATAATCAGGGACACATCTTCAAAATCAGAGATATCTACCCAGAAAGCTGGTAGAATATGGGGCTTAGTGCAAAATGCATTTTCTAAGGAAGAACAAATCTGTAACTTTAATGCTTGACATTGTTTTGTGCTTACAATTTCCACTGTTTAGCCACGGGAACACAAATTTTAGGAGGAACAGAGTAAAATTTTGAGGCAAAATCAGGGACGTCCCTGAAAATCAGAAACAGTTGAGAGGTATGGCTGCCAGTGAAAAAAAACACTCGCTTTTGACCATCTGACTGTCCTCATATTTTTGTAAAACAAATCAGTTACAAGGTTTAAAAGAGGAAAACTAAGTCCTGCATTGTTCCTCTTTTTTAAGAGAAGGGGAGGCTAGAATTAACAAGCAATTCAATCTTCTTATGTTTAGTTTTCCTCTTGTTGCAATATGAACAGCCCATAATAATGTTTTACCTCATAATAATAGAAGACGCCCAGATGAAGTCCATGTGCACAGAGCTTCATTTTTACTTTATTTTGTTTTTGTCTTAAAGCATCTAGTGGGATAAAAAAGTAAATGAAACAGGGTAAAAAGAATGTATCCTTTTACAAATTCATGTGATAGAAATACCTTTTTGTTTAATTGAAAGCCTAAACATACCGAGGGACTAGTTCCTTTTCTTTTTATGTGCTTGGCTGTTTCTTAAGGTCCAGCGGCCCTCTAGTGGGCTAATTTTATAGTCACAAATTTAGATGAGGTCACAGAAAGTAGGAGGGAACTTTTGTCATAATTAGCCCTTTCATATTCATTTTAAAATATTCATTTTTCTTTAGTCTCTTGGGTATGAAATTGAATGTTTTGAATTAACAATATAGAAATAAAGGACTATGTCTGTGTGGTGCCCCACATTTAAGTATTAGAATTGGTTTATTTCACGTATTAGTGATAGGGGCAGATCATGTGATTGTTGATGTCATCCTCCTAGAGTTATAGAAGGAAAAAAGTCAGAGACCCAGGCAGATAGGCATATTGCGCAGATGATAGTGGTTATATCTGTTTGCAGGTATCACTCTGTGGCAGTATTTCATGTTGGGATACTGAAACTCAGTTGATATACTGATCTATTTACTTTGTAATTTTTTGAAAAGAAGTTTCTTATTTTATTTTCTTGAAGTTAATTCTCTAGAAGAATTTTTTTTTTTTTTGTAAATAAATGGGCCACACAAAGTTAGTGTGAGCAAAAATTGAACATTTCATCTCTGGTGTTGTTACTTATCCCACGCCCTATTACACCCCCCTTTTTTTTTAGTTATGTAGTTGTTTGTATATATGTCATGTATATGTAGATTAATCCTTAGGCTCCTGAATGTGAGATTTATTATTTATTTATTTTATTCTTCAGAAAATGACCTTTGAACAAAATGCTCTTTTTCAAAGATTCCACATCAAGGCAAGGTACATGGACAATGCAACAGTAACACAACAAATATAACCAGTTCAAAGTTAAACATAGAATGAAGGTACAATAAGGACAGCATAATCAAACTATACATATGGTTATAAATTTTAAGTGAGGGATTAACAAGTCAGTTGCAGGTAGGAAAATTGGTAGGAGGAAGTAGTACAGTTGAGAAACATTTATTGTCATGTTCTTCCTTGGGGCCTGGGAGGCATTTATTGAACTTACTAATCCACAGGGGTAGGGCTGATGGAGACGGGCATTGTCATGAAATACGGGGGGGGAGAGAGGGGTAGGGAGGGGTAAGTGTAGGAGGTGTATGCCAGTTTGAGATGTGGTAAGAACACTCAGTAGATAACTCTATTAGATCTAGCAACCATACAGGCAGTCTAGGTGCTAAATACAATGAAGCAGAGACAGGATCAGATAAGGGTTGGGGGGCACAGCCACCTGAGCCATTTTGCCCTTGCAAGAGAGCAGTCTACCTGGATTACCTACAGAAACAAGTGCAAACATCAGAGAGGTGTTGCTTCGGCTATAGTTTAAATGCTGAAAGGCTGGTGTTGCTAGTGATGTGGGTGGGGATCTCATTCAACCATAGAAGTGTTCTCTAGGCAAAGGACCTTTGGCCTAGAGAGGTTTTCCTGAATGGGATAGCTAGGGAGTTTCTAGTCATGCCCCTGGTGTGGTAAGAAGAGTGGTTAGGCTGCAGCAGGAGTTTGAGATGGGGGGAGCTTTCCATAGCAGGATTTTCTTGCCCAGAAGGCATGTTTAGTACTTTATTCTGTTGTTGAGGTTCAACCAGTTGGTTTGTACATAGAGTGAACAGGTGTGTGATCTATTGTCAGCTCCCAAAGTTAGTCTACAGGCCTTATTGAGGGCTATCATAATACCCTTAAGTGCTGTATCCACTGCAGACCCATAGACTACCAGGCTGTAGTCAATTATAGACAGGATGGAGCTGGAGACTGAAAGGCGGAGGGCAGTGGGTGTAAGTTATTGTTTATGTTTGTGTAAAACACCCAGTTTGACATTGACTGCTTTGGCAACATTATCAAGATGTTGAACATAGGAAAAGGGTGTCATCGATGGGAACCCCTAGGTACTTAAAATTGCATACCTGTTCAAGGGGAGCGGCCTTGTTATTGACTATTGTCAGGTCTGGGTATGATATCTTGTGCTGAGAGCTGGAGAACAGCATAGTTTTCTTGTAATTCAGAAGCAGTTTCTGTGCAATGAACCAATCTTCCAAGGAGTGGAAAGTGGAATGCAGCTCATTCTGTAACTGATCAAGCTAGGCAATGCTACTCAGAATGATGGCATCGTTAGTATATAGAATAATCTTGCTCTTACAAGCATTAGGTAGTCTATTTAAGAACAGACTAGGAGGATGGGACCAAGAATGAATCACTGAGGGACTCCAAGAGTGATTTCTCTGGCTGTAGAGACTGCGTACCCAATCCTGACACTCTGATAACGGTTCGAAAGGTAATCTTTAAACCAGAGGGCAACTTCAGAGGAGAAGTCTAGAAGTAGTTGTTGCAGGAGTATAAGATGATTTATGGTGTTGAGGGCCTTTGTGAGATCTATAAATATGGATTCCACTAGTTTGCCATTGTCCAGGGCTTAATGGACATAGTCTGAGTGTAACCTCCCCCCCCACACTGTTCTACTAGCAGGGCTGCTCCTCTCACACTTGGCACCACTGAGAGGGATGGGGGTAGCCACTACGAACAGTTTTGTTTACCATTATGGTAGACCATTTATCACGGCCATCAACCTGGGTCCCTGAGGGAAAATGTTTGCTCAGCATTATGCTAGGTTTGTACTTTTGGGCAGGGGCACCCAAGCAAATCTAGACAGTGGAAGCACTAACAATACTGTCCAAACCAGGTTGGGACTCTAGAGTGTGGCTTTTATTCACATAACACAGAGAATAAACAAAGCAAAGATGGACCCCCACAGGACTACTTCAACTGCTAATGCAGATTACTGAGGTACAGAGCACACACACACAGCAAACCCTCAGGTTCTGAATTGATATTGGCAGACACTGCTTGAACTGGTACGCTTCCCTTCTTTCCCTTGACTTGGCACCCCGTCCAGTATTAGGACACTTTTTTATATTTTATGAGGAATTTTTGGTGTCTCCCAACCACCTCTGATCACTCTCTGGCTTACAGAAAATCAAACATTTTACATCTGGGTATTTTCCTCAGGCACTGGCCAAGTGCACTGAGAGAAAATAAAGGTGCCCAAACTGAACCCGTAGAGGAAGACATGGTTACTCCAGATGGGGGGTCTCCCACCTTTTGCTTCCAAATTTATACTTGGCCATTTATGTGGTTAACAACACCTTTCTCTGAAACACTCTTGTAGATGATCTATTGAAATGTATTGCACATTTAACATTTTACTTTTCACACCACGGAGGAGTCATGAAATTAAAAGTTTTGTATGCCAGCCTGTTGGTGCAGTGGTTGGATTTCCACGTGCCATACCAGTGACCTGGGTTCAGGAACAGACTCTGGACCCTGGAGGGCCGGCTGGGGGAGAATGGCTTGAGCATCCCACAACAGCTCGCCTTCTCTAGGGGGGAGGGAGGCCAATGGCCACAACTTGTGTGCCCCCTGAGCAGAGGCTTGATGTATAGAAAGCCTTGTTTGTGGGGGGGGGTCCATGATGCATGGTGGATGTTGGCACATAGCACTTTGATGTCAGGGCTCACACCATGCGAGGGGAGGAAACCGGAGGAAAAAAACAGCCTTCCATCAAATGGAAGAAGGGGCACCAGGAGTGTGCCCTCGATGTACCACCACTCGCCCAGACCACCTTGCCTGACAAAAACCAGAAAGTGTACAGGGTGTATGGGCCCCACCTTGTTCCCCGACCGGGGGCATAACCATGGCTACATGGTACACAAGGTCGGTCTCGGGGTCGGGTGGTAGGCAGAGGGATGACTCCCAGGTGCCCCGAAGGGTGGGAGATGGAGGGCACATATGAGGGAAAAATAGAAAGTAAAAAAAAAAGTTCTGTATATGGCTATGTCTTTACACTAGACCCCCACTTTATCAGATGCCTTTAAATCAGACACAGGCTAAAAGTTCTGTACTTGGCAAGTCTTCCCCCGGACCCCACAGTAGGCAGATACTTTTACACAGAAACAGTCTTAAAAGTTCTGTACATGGCTAGTCTCCCTCGGGACCCCATAGTAGGCAGCCACTTTTACCAGAAACACAATCTTGGTGACATGGTCCTTTGGTCAGAAAAAAACTCACCACAGGAATGCAGGTGCCCCAGGGCTTTTTCCCCCAAAACAGTCTCGGGTACTTACAGAGCAAATGAATCTCAGGCAGCTTCATCCTCTCCAGGCTGGACCAGGGGATTGCTCCTGAATCCTGGAATTTCCCCCATCCCTCCGGGGATGGGGCACTGGTAAAATCTTTTAGGAACAGTCTCTACCACTTCCTTCTACAGGTCTTCTGTGTTCTTCTCTAGGGTGAGAAAACACAACCCAATCTCCTGAGGTAGCTCTCTTTCAGAACTAAGTCTGAGGAGCTGCCTTCTTCAGCACTCCTCACTCTCCAGACTTTCTACTCAGACTACTACTGACTCTCTCCTAACATTCTACTGCTAACCCCTGCAGCTAGCATTCTATTGTGGCTCATGCTGCTGTGAAAATTCTAAGGTGACATCATCACTCCAGCTCAGCTGAAACTGAAACCCGAGTGTGACAGTGTGAAACCCATTTAACTGGCATCTCACAAGCTGCCTCTCCCTGCATGCAACTGATTCTAAGTAGGATTCTAGTATCCCCTGGGAACAAGGGGTTACACCCACACTCGCCAGAAAAATGACTGTCCCCAGTCATTGCCTACCTGGCACCAGACCATCTTACCCTATGTGCTACCTATGGAGAGGGGTGATGAGGCCCTCTCCTACCATGGGCCAGGCACAGGCAGGCAACACTAAGGGCCCAGAGGCCATTGGCTGACTCATCAGCCCCTACACTATGATCTCACTATTGTAACCAGTGACCCTGGAAGAACTGTCCAGAGCATAGCCCTAATAGACCAGCACTGCAGCCCCTACTGCAGATCAGGACCACAGCCTGTCTATCCCCCTAGCCCTCTCAGAAAACCTATTTAACCAAAAACAAACCTACCCAAAACAGGGGAACCTCCCCCCATCCCTGGACACCTGAAAACCAAACACCGGAGCTAATACTATACTTAAGCATTACACTCCCACACTTCCCCACAACTATACTTGTGGAAGGAAAAGTTAACACATGTTAGCAACAACACAGTACTTCAAACACAACACTTTAAAGCACAGAGGAACTCTGATGAGTCCCTTTAATCCTATTTTTGTCTTCTCTTTGGTTTTTATCAAGATCCACCTGAAAGAGAAAAGACAAAAACACATCCCAAATTTGCAAACATAGTACACGACCATAACCCTTACCATCAAAACACTGCAGAAAATATTTTTTTTAGAAAAAGCAGAAAAGTAGAAAACAGCAGAAAACATCAACATTATATACAATACACCTTTTGGGGATGTAATGCCCTATATGGCCCAACTAGTGACAACAGTGCCCGAAGACAAGGTCCATGAAAGAGTCTCTCCTGGACCGAAGCCAGGTGAAGCACAGTTCTTGAAGTACTGCACATTTTAAAGGGGAGAGTCTTTTTGGACAGTTCAAACAGTCTGTAGTCTGCCAGGTGTAGGATGTATATTGCAATGTCAATAAAGTAAGAAAAGTCTGGACTTACCAGTCCCTTGAAGAATGAAAAATTTAATGGCACCTGGATCTCTAGCCGAAGACTCTCCCTGGCAGCATTTTTCAGACACAGCTGGGCAGAAATCTTCCAGAAATGACAGGATGGCACATGTGGAAACTGCTAGGCTGATGTCATCTCTGGTGGATGTCATCTAGGAGATGGAACCTTGGAACAGGAAAGGAACAGCTGGACTGAAGTCATCCAAAATCCCAGGCGATGAATCAGGAAACAACTGGGATGATGTAATCTCTGGATGATGTCATCTGGAAAGCCAGGTGATGGAACTGGAAAGCACACTGCAAGGCTGATGAATCTGGACTCACCTTTGGATCCTGGAACACCAGACTCAAGGAACAAAATAGGTATGGCAACGGCTGGATGGCAGCACTGGCTACCACTGCTCTGCTTTCCATTTGGTAGGCATGAGCACATTTGCAGGAAGCTGGTTACATTGAGGGTAGTACCAAAATGGGTCATGTGCAAGAATTATTACTCCGTTTGGGCACTCATAATTTATATTGTAGAAAGTCTGGTTGGCCTTTCTGTCCACAATACGTACAGTGACTATGAACGGTGTCCTGCCCACTCTCCAATACTTGAATTTGTCTCTGACAGCTTTGTCTCTGACATACTGAGTTGCACCTGGATGTAGGTCTTTAGTTGCCTCTTTCACTATCCACGCTCTCCTGTTTTTCTCAATCTCCTCCCAGACTCTCTGAGGAAAGGTAGGAGAGGACATTCCATAGATCTCATTTGCCTTTCTATGAACCAGTATTTTCTCCTTACTACTCTTGGTCAGGTCAAAACCACTGGTCTGGCTTTGGGATGGTCAGTCCTGGTTCTGCCAGTGTCACATACTCAATGTTACATAGAACCGATCCCTGACCCCTCCTTCTGGGGTCAGGGCTGTGGAGTCACCACTCTCTTCTTTAAGTTCCTCCGAGGTAAGAGTCAGAGGCTGTGCTTTAGCACCTTCATCATAAGGATACATAGCTCCCCCCTTCTCCTCTTTCTTGCTTAGGACCTGAGCCCAGGAGTGAGCAGTCATGCTTACTCCTGAGACTGTCCACTCTTCACTGGGTGTGGAGATAGACACCTCCCAATCTAGGGTCTCTTGTATTTCATCCTCTCCAGTGTGGCTAGGACTTGGAACCTCTCTCCACTGATTTTCCCTCTGCACTGTCCATCTGTGACATGGGTGTGGAGACATTACAAGGACTCTGCTCTGCCAGTACATCCACACCCTCTTCCTTTGTGCCACACTCTGCTGGGCTTCCCCCAACAGGCTCCACATGGTGCTGTGTGCTGACATTAGCAGGATCATGAGGCGCTGTCCACATGGGAGCCAAATGAATCTTGGGTGCACTAGATAGGCTGTGCTTTTGTAAGCACCCAGAACAGTGAGGAATCATAAAAACATCCCTTCCAGCCTTGAGGCACATTATGCATACTCTCACAGGATATCCGGGAATCGCAACATGAGGAGACAAACATCCAATGTAGAAACATTTTTCTATTTTTTTTAGCTTGTTAATCTTTTTCACTATCATAGCCTGGGCATGATCCAGATAGCGGGATGAACCCAAAGCCATGACTGCAGAAAAAATATACAAAAGTTTACTGTTATCACTGAGTTCACTTTGCTTGGAACAGTCTCACAAAATGTCTCCCTGCTGCTGTGTTTACATTACTACCCCACCCTTGTAATGGCGGCGGCAGCACTCCTGGTGCATCAACATTTTGTATTTGACTCAAGCCACTGTGCATCCAATTTACTGCATACTGATAAATTTTACTCAAACTGCACTCTTTTGCTTTTTCAGCACATCTATATGATTTTCTAGGACTTTACATTAGCTTCCATTCACTTTTACTTGCTTAAAGTCACTTAAGCCACAGTATTTCTGGAAAAGGATTGCACACACAGATCCAGCTGGCTTTAGAAAAATTACACACAGTTTGAGCTCAGTTTTGCTAAATGGTACTCACTGACTCAGTAGCTGGCTTTACGATGGAAATTTTGGCCAACAGCCGATCCTGGAGGCCTCTGGGTTGAAACAGGCTGGAGGTCTTGCCGATTGTCCCTGAGAACATCACTCTTTCTCCCTAGTCAAATGGATTACAGGTTGAGCCCGATTTAACACAGAAAAGTCTGATATTTTAGCTTTTATAACATTTGCGGTCACCGCAGCGCTCTTCCTGGCTGATCAGCTCTCACACCACTCGCTCTCTCCCTCTCGAACACTGGGCAGCACTTTGAAGCTGGCTTGGGGGCAGGACTGATTGCAGTCTCACCAATCACTCGACACCGTGCAAATAAGCCTCTTTCTCTTCTCGTGCTCTTCTCCTCCATGGCGATTGTCGAGCTGGCACAATTTAAACTGCAAAGCAACTTTTTTTTCTTTTCAACTGAAACTCCACGGTGGGAGCATCATTTTAACCATTATTTATGACAATTTCTCTAGCGACTCCCCCAATCTACACAGCAAGCATTTTAAACTGTTGGGGAGCAAATGTCTCGTTTCCCACAGTTCTCCATACTTTTTCTTGTTACAACTTTAAAATTAAAGCTGACAAACTTTCTTTTTGATGCAGGCAAGGGGCACACGCAATCTGGCTTTACAGTTAGCACAGTCATAGCAGCACATGAACAGCAGGCACACAGCAGCACATACAGATGGCACTACTCTGGCAAATCCCTTATGTGCAAAGCTTAGGATTTTTTTGACTACCAACTGCCAGACAGACAAAACGCTAGCCACAGCATGAGCAAATATTTCTTGTTCTCTCTGAAATTCCAAACAAATTCCAGCAGTGCCTCCATTTTATACCCTCCCACCACCGGGCCCCCTTGTTCAACTAGCAGGACTGCTCGTCTCACACATGGCATCACCGAAAGGGATGGGGTAGCCACTAAGAACAGTTCTGTTTACCATTATGGTGGACCATTTATCATGGCCATCATCCTGGGTCCCTGGGAGAAAACGTATGCTCAGCATTATGCTAGGTTTGTACTTTTGGGCAGGGGCACCCAAGTAAATCTAGACACTGGAAGCACTAACAATACTGTCCAAACCAGGTTGGGATTCTAGAGTGTGGCTTTTATTCGCATAACACAGAGAATAAACAAAGCAAAGATGGACCCCCACAGGACTACTTCAACTGGTAATGCAGATTACTGAGGTACAGAGCACACACACACAGCAAACCCTCAGGTTCTGAATGGATATTGGCACACATGGCCTGAACTGGTACCATAAACATTTTTGGCCAGACTCACACATGTCTCCTCTTTGGTGCTTTCCTCAGCTAGGAATCCCCTAATTATTGTATTTGTATGGGGCCAAACACTGAACATGTATAATCATCAATGTCAATTTCCTACATGGTATTCTTTGCATTATTTGTTGCTATGAAACCTGATGTCAATGAGTGTGGTGCCAGGCATTCCTCAGACTTCTGTTGAAGTAAGTATAACAAGTTTTCTGCACGATGGTCATTATCAAAGCCAGCAATACATAAAGCTGTCTTCTTGCAGAGGTTGGGGGCTCCAATCACTTGTGTCTACTGCTACTGCTGCTGCTGGCACTTGAACTAGAGGAAAGAAGGAGGAGGAAGGGGGCGAAGAGTAGAAACCCACCCAGTCAGCACTCACTGCCATGTAATCAGTTGTCCTACCACTGGTCCATATGTCAGTGGTGATGTGAACAAGTGGAACAAATGATGATTTCAGGGCATGTGACACAGTTTTGTAAACACTCGGGGGGGTGG
Source organism: Neoceratodus forsteri (assembly GCA_016271365.2). Lineage (NCBI taxonomy): Eukaryota > Metazoa > Chordata > Ceratodontiformes > Ceratodontidae > Neoceratodus > Neoceratodus forsteri. The sequence continues at coordinate 130,871,979 of CM028133.1, forward strand.
GGTGGTTGAAGTGCCTGGAGATCTGCGGCCCCTTAGAGGTGAGGGAGTCAGTGGGCTAAAACAGTTATAAATAGAAGATGTTAAAATTGTGCATCAGATATCACTTGAAAGACCTTTTTTTGTTCCCTCTCTACCTGGCCTCCTAGGAGTCAAAATATTCTCCCCTCCCTGGCCATCATCATCAGCAACAGCAGCTTCACTACCTGCTCGTGCTTCTGCTTATGCTGTGCATTGGCATGCCTTCTCATGCTGAGATTGGTTGGACATCAGCAAATGTCTTTTTGTGGTAGATGTTCCCAGCCTTGTTCCCTGCTTGCCCAGACTAAGCCTGTAGTTACATAAAAGACATGTGTCTATGAGTCTTTGTCCATGCTAAAGAATTCCCACACCACTGACATCAATGGTTTGATCTTTCTTAATGGCACTGTCAGTTGTTGCTTAATGGGCAGTCTACTGGGGGCTTCTTCCACATCATACCTTCCTTCTCTTCCTCTATCAGTTCTTCTGAGTTAGGGAATGGTTCTTCTCCCTCTTCTACCATGTGTCCTGGGCCATCAGTTTTGCCTATGTCCCCATAATCTGCTGTGATCTTTCTTTTTTCAGTCATCTGCTGTGGCCTTTCCTTTTTTTGGTTTTGCCACCAGTTTTGGTCTTGTTGGATCATTTACATGCACCAGCCCCATGTCAAACTCCCACCTGTTCCACCTCCTCCTCCCCAGAACTACTGCTGCTGCTATCACTTTTATCAGGAATATTATCATAATCTGAATGTCTGTCCCCAAAAAGATCTGCCAGATCACTTTCCTCCTCCTCTGCCTGTCTCATTCTCTGCACATTCCTTTCTTACTCACTTTTTTCTGCAATGATTGCTCATGTTGCAACCTTTTCAGTGACACTGTGAGTGGTTCCTACAATGTGAGATACTCTATGGACTATTTAGCCACTACTGACATCTTCCTCTACACTTGTAGTTCCTACTGAGGCAGAGGGGTTATGACAAAGCCCACTATGTTTGTGTTTTTCTTTGATGTAACTGGAATTGGATGATCCCATGCTTTTGTCTCCTTGACCTGTCTGTTGCTCCATTTCCTAATGCTTGCTACAGGGCTCTACCACTTGGGTGATGAGAATGATGAAGAGTTATTATTTGCTTTCAATTTTGTGTTGTTTCTTTTTTTTATTTTTTTTTAATCACTAAGTCAATCAATCAATCAAAATCTTTATTTATCCAGGCAAACATCATTGAGGAGTATTCATTTTCAAGATGAACCTGGGTGACATACAAGACCCATCATACAAAAGGAATATACACATTTGAAATATACAGCTGATCAGCTACAGTATAAAATAAAACAATATACAATAAGTGGTTGGCAATACACATTAAAAAGGAAGAAAAAGAAGAAGTAAAAGTAAAAGAAAAGAAAAAAAAAAGATCCAGCATAGCAGGCAACTACCTATATATAGTATATACAAAAGTGCATAGGTCACACTGATAACATGACATGGAGTATATGGCATGAAGTACTTATACAAATATAAATTTCAGGAGAGGTAGTAGGCCATTCAAGTTTAGAGTTGCAGTAATAAGCAGTACATAGAGAATTTACAGAAGATGTGAAATTGCAGGGAGATGCCCGAGTGCAGAGCCTCTGCAGGAAAGGACTCAAGACAACAATAGTGAAATCGGTTATATAAGGACTCCATGAAACGGACTCTATTGCAAGGTATAGAAGAAACTGGTAGGGAGAACAGTTAGTGGAAGACATATTTTCTTGTTAATTACATGATTTTTTTATGTTTTTTTAATTTTTATTTGATCTGTGGGAGACTTACATGTTATTTATTTTGTGACTTATTTTATTTTTCTTTGTTATGGGATGCCACCAATGTGCCATCTACAGGGACTGAACACTAGCACTCTGTCAGCTGGTACACATTTGCTGTCTACTGCCCAGATCACACTGTAAAAGGATGCTTCTGAACTCAGGAGGAAGAAGAAGAAACAATGTTTAAAGTTTTTTATGGGATGCCAACAAGGTGCCGCCTACAAGGGCCAGGCACCGGCATGCTGCCAGCTGGTACACACTTCCTGATCACTGCCCAGATTACACAAACAGGTCACACTGTGAAAAGGCTGCTTCAAGACTTAGGAGCAGGAGGAAGAAACAATTTTTTTTTAAAAAGTGTTTTTCAGTGGGATGTCACCAAGGTGCCACATACAGGATCCAGGAATCAGGACAATGTCAGCTGGTACACACTTGCTGACCATCACCTAGATCACACTGCAAATGGCTGCTTCATGACTCAGGGAGAGGAGGAAGAAACTTTTTTTTATTGGATGCAATCAAGGTGCCACCTACAGGGGCCAAGCTCTGGCACACTGCCATCTGGTACACGCTAGATGACCACTGCCCAGATCACACTACAAATGGCTTCTTCAGCTTTCAGGAGGAGAAGGAGGAAAAATCAATGTTTACATTTTTTTATGGGATGCCACCCAGCTGCCAGCTACAAATGCCAGGGACTGGCATGCTGTCAGCTGGTACACACTTGCACCCACTGCCTAGATCACACTGCAGAAGGCTGCTTTAGGACTTAGGGAGAGGAGAAGGAGGAATAAACAATTTTTTTTAATTTTTTTTTTAATGGGAAGCCACCAAGGTGCCACCTACAGGAGTTAGGCATTGGTACACTGCCAGCTGGTACACACTTTTTGCCCACTGCCCAGATCACTCTGCAAAAATCAGCTTCAGGACTCAGGAGGAGGAGGAAGAAACTTTTTTGGTTTTCTTTAGGAATGCCACACAGTTGCCACCTATAGGGGAGGGACACTGGCATGTTGCCAGCTGGCACACACTTGCTTCCCACTGTCCAGATCACTCTAGAAAAGGTTGCTTTAGGACTCAGGAGGAGGAGTAGGAGGAAGAAACAGTTTTCTTAAGCTTTTTATGGGATGCCACCAAGGTGCCCCCTACAAGGGACAGGCACCAGCATGCTGCCTGGTGGTATACACTTGCTGCCCACTGCTTAGATCACACTGTCCAGAAGAATAAAGAGGAGAAAGAAAGCATTTTTTTAAGTTTTTGTTATGGGATGCCACCAAGGTGTCACCTACCATAGGCAGGGCACAGGGACACTGCCAGCTCAGGTGGCACACACTTGCTGCCCACTGCCCAGATCACACTGCCCACATCACACTGTAAAAGGCCACTTCTGGAGTCAGGAAGAGGAGAAAGGTAATAATGACTAAAACAACTGCCACAAAAAGAACTGAAAGTTGAAACAAATGAAGAGGAGGCCACCAAGATGCCAACTACTTGTGGCCAGGCACTGTCCTTGTACCAGCTGGCACACTCTTACTGACATGACCAGTACACTTTTTATTCTAACAGAGTAACCCCCAAAAGGCTTCTGGCAGGGACTTATAATGTCCTGCTAAGATGCTACTTCTGCAATAACAACAAAAAAAGAAACAAGATATGGCCAGAGCTGATAGGTCTGGTGATGAATTTGAAGGATAAAAATATGGAAAATGTGTGTTTTAATATGTTTACACCAAATTTCCAACATAGTCTTTTTAAAACCCTACCTCATGAATGAGGATAGAGGAAATGTTCAACTCCTGGCCTAAATGTGATTTTGCGCAGGGACTGCAAAATTAACTTTCTGGAAGCAAAAACACATTTTGGGCAAAAGCTGAAAAATGACAGCTGTCACATTCATGAAGTGCTTTAAAGAAATGGCTGTGTTGTAATTTTGGGGTAAAATATTGAAAATTACCAAAGTTACAAGGCTGCATTCCCAAAATTCAAAGTATGCTTATAACTGTATTTTTTTAACATTTTTACACCAAATTTTCAACTTAGCCTTCTTATGTCCCCAGCTCATGACTAAAGGCAGAGAAAATATTCAACTCCTGGTTGAAAGGTGATTTTGCACAGGCACTGTGAAATCAACTTTCAGGATGCAAAAACACATATTGGGCAGGAGTTGAAAAATGACAGTTATCACATTCATGAGGTGCTGTAAAGAAATTGCTGTGTTGTAAATTCGGTGTCAAAATATTGAAAATTAACAAAGTTGTGAGCCTGTGTTGGCAAAATGCAGTGGAGGCTCATAACTGTATTATTTTCTTCATATTTTTGCCACAAATTTTCAACATAGCCTGCTTATGACCCCACCTCATGAATAAAGGCAGAGAAAATATTCAACTCCTGGCCAAAAGGTGATTTCATGTAGGGACCTCAAAATCACCTTTCAGGATGTAAAGAAAAAAACATTTTGGCAAGGATTTGAAAAATGACAGCTGTCACACTCATGAGGTGCTGTAAAGATATGGCTATGTTGTGAATTTATTGATTTATTTAAGAGTTTCACCAGGATGGGCACACTGAACAACAAGTTGCACATCTCACGGTGCATCCTGGGGGAAGGGGAATTGGGAGGTTACGAACCATAACAGTGACAGTGTACATATATAACAATCTCAGATTACATAACAGGCACTTTGGGAGAGTTGTTATACAATTGGCATACAGAGACACTAGGTATACAGAGAGAATAATTATGTAGTGACAACAAGCATTGGGTACAGTACATAGTGGAGAGTTAAATACAAGCACTTACAAGTGTATCTTGTAACAGGCACTATATAAGCAATAAAAGACATCAAGACACAAATTAAAGTAAGTTCCATTCTGGAAGTTATAAAATGGTAAGTTCATTAATTGAGGTTCCTAATAAGCAGTGACCATGATGGGTAGTCTTAGCTCTAGTAGACAACCAGAACGCTGAGTTGCAATTGCAGTTTATGAATAGGTAGTTATGTAAAGCAGTGGAGATGGAGGCAGGAGATGAGGAATGGTGAACAAGGGGCAGGGAATTCCATAACTTAGGGAAGCAGTATGAGAAGGCTGCCTGGCTGACTGTGGTTATGCGGCCAGGGACAACTAGAGTACAAGAATCTGAGGACCTGAGAGAATGGGTGGGAGGAAGATGGATGGACAGGGTAGAGCTAAGGTAAGGAGGTAGAGAACCAAACCAGAATTTGGAGATGAATTTAGCATAGTGAAGGAGGCACCTGTTTTCTAGTGAGAGAAGTGCAAGGGAGTGGTATAGTTGACAGTGGTGAGTAAGGGTATAGGCATCCAAGGCGAAACTGCAGAAGGAGTTGAAAAGGGAGTCCAGTCTGGATAGAGAGGTCTTAGGTGCGGCACTGTAGTCTACATCACAGTAGTCAAAGATGGGGGAGGATCATCTTCTGGACAATTTCACGCCTAGCCGAGAGAGAGATACAGTCCCAGTTCCTATATAGAGCACCTAGCTTGGGGCACAGTTATTTTTAGAATGGCATCAATGTGACCAGAAAAGTTGAGGTGTTGGTCAAGCCAAACCCCCAGATATCTGAAAAAGGAGTTGCCCTCGAGGACCGTCCCATCAAGGATGTGGAAGGTGAGTAAGGAGGGGTGCCTAGAGAGTCTCTGTCTAGTGCTGAAGGTCATGGAGACTATCTTCTTGGCATTTAGAAAAAGCTGATGTGAGTGGAACCAGCATTGAACATTGCTGAAGTCAGTTTGTAATCTGTTTGTTACATCCAAGGGGGAATGGCCAGAGGTATAGAGAACCATGTCGTCAGCATACAAATGGATGGAGGCAGATGTACAGACTGATGGCAGGTCATTGAGAAAGATGGAGAAGAGGATGGGGCCCAACACCGATCCATGTAGGACTCCCTGTGTCGATGGGGAGAGGGGAAGAGATGGAATCCATTATTCTAACAGATGGGATCTGGCCTACAAGATAGGCTCAGAAGCGGTTAACGGCACCATCAGAGAGGCCTGCAGCAGTGAGCATAACAGTATGGGAAACAATGTCGAAAGCCTTGGATAGGTCAACAAAAATAGCAGATGTGATTTGGCCATTGTCCATCCCAGAGAGAATGGAGTCTGTGAGCCTAACCAGGGAGGTTGTGGTGGAGTGGTTTTTGTGAAAGCCAGATTGGAAGGGGTGAAGAAGTTCGAGTGAGAGAGAAATTCAGAGAGCTGAGATAAGTCTAAGTGTTCATGCAGTTTAGTGAGGGTGGGAAGGAGGGATACAGGGTGATAGTTCCTGGGACAGGATGCATCCCCACTTTTGGTAGAAGGAGAATGATGGCATGTTTCCAGCTGGAGGGGACGGCTTCTAGGGTAAAGGAGAGGTTGAGAAGCTCCTTCAGTGGAGCAGAGATTGCTGTAGCAGAAAGAAAGAGCAGCTTGGGGGTCAAGCCCATCTGGAGAGCAGCCTTTGGAGGGATTTAGGGTGAGCAAGATGTCCAATGTGTCAAAGGGGGGTTAAAGTTGCGAAACAGAAGTGATAAGGCTGGTGAAGGCTGTGGGGTAGTTTAGGGGGAGGGCAAGGTGAGGGGGCAGGAGGGAGGCTAGGAAGGCGGAGGCACAGGAGGTGAAGTGAGTGTTAAATTCGGAGGTGACACTTAGGTGGTAGGAGATTAAGAAGTTGCTTATACAGAGAAGAGGTGCATGCAGGGAAGCAGGGGGAGAGAAGAGGGAGTGGATGACCTTCCAGAATTTTGAAGGGCTGCTGATATTCAATTGGAAGGTAGTAGAAAAACAGTTAGCTTTGGCTAAGTGAGTTGCTTTGGTGCAATTGTTTTGCAATTGCCTATAGTACTTGTAGTCTAAGGGAAGCTTAGATATTTTGTGCCATTTCCAAGCCTGGTCCCTTGCTCTTTGGCAAACAATTAGCTCAGGTAAGACCCAGGGGAGATGATTGGCACAGACTCTGACTTTGCATAGGGGAGCATGGCGGTTCTAAACTTCGAAGAATTTGCTTTAGAAGTATTCGGTGGTTGCATTGATCATAGTTACTGAAGTAATAGGGGACCAGTTGGTGCAGGAGAGGTCAAGTAGCAGTGGCCCTAGGTGCATGATGTTGTATGAATGTGTCATGAGGATTTTGTGTGAAACTTTGATGCGATGAATTCTGTGTATTAGTAAAGTCATGTGGTGGTCACTCAGTGCATTGGGTAGCATTCCAGATTTGATGACTCTGTGTGGGTGGGAGGTAAGCGCCCATTCAAGCAGTGAGTGGTTGGTTGATTTAGGGTTGAAACGAGTTGGTTCAAGGATGAATTGTGTGAGGCTGAGCACAGCTGTTATTTTTAGCCTTATCGAGGGTTAGTGATAGCCAATTATGATTAAAATCACCCATGATGTAGGTTTCTCCTGAGGAGGTATGGGAAAGGATGGTAGTGGTGAGTTCAACCACCAGAGGGGGGCTTAGGCCTGGGCAGCAGCATGCCCCGTAAATAAAAATAGGGATAGAATGTTGGGTGGACAGTTGTAAGATGAGGATTTCATATGCTTTGGGGACAGAGTCGGAGTAAATGGAAGGGAATCAGAAATGCTAGGTGATGTAAATTACCACACCTCCATCTCTCCAAGCCCAATCTTGGCAGGATATAGAGAAGCCCAGTATGGCAAGTGGGTGGTCGCTGATTTTCTGGTTTAGCCATGTTTCTGTTAGGATGATTATGTCAGGGTGTACCGAGGCAACAAGTGGCTGTAACTGATCAATTTTTGGGAGGAGGCTATGTATGCTCAGGTGTTGTACTTTCAGTCCGTGTGGCAGACTTTCAGGATAAGGAGAGGGGGCTGCTAGGGAGGGGGAGTTGGGTGGCAGCAGGTGGGCAGGGTCCCAGGTTGGGATTGATGTCTCCAGAGGAGAGGAGCAGGAGTGCGATGATTAGGTAGTGCAGCTTTGCACTCTTAAACCAAGGAATACATGAGGGGTATGCATAAAGGTGGAGGATAAGGGTCACCAGCTAGAGGGCTGAAGCTGATGGAGAATATAAGTGTGCAGTTCAGCAGGAGGGGGAGGGATGCACATGGTGGGATCAGGGTAGTGAGTCCATGGGGTGGCATGATGGAAGGGGAATGGCGTAAGGATCCAAGTGCAGTAGAGGTGGAAGAGCAGGCGGAGGGGTGGGGAGGGGTGATAGAGATGGAGGGAGAGAGATAGGGCGATGAGGGCAGTAAGGAGGACGTTTACAGTAAACATGATGGGAAGAAAGAAAGGTGGAGGGGGACCAGAGAAGCAAGAAGAAGGTAGGAAGACAGAGACTACTACAAGTAAGTACCTACTTCAAGACAGGGGTAGCTCTTGGGGAGGAAAGGCTGTAGCTGAAGGTGGAGCTCTAGTAGAGTGCAGGAAGTGGGCAAGAAGTATAGCTAAAGATTAGGTTGAGTAAGTTAAAGCACAAGAGATGGGAAACCAGGTGCTCCCTCTAGTGAGCACGGCATATAATCTGGTAATAGAAAAGTAGGGACTTAGTATTTTGCAGTCAGGTGATGGTGACTGAGATAGCTATATACTGTAAGTAATTGCCCTGGGGTTAAAATATTGAAAATGACCAAATTTACAAGCCTGTGTTCGCAAAATTCAATGTAGGCAATGTAGGCTCCCCGGCTTTCAGATGAGACGTTAAACCCAGGTCCCATCTGCCTGGATTGGTGGTAGTTCAGGTGGATGTTAAAGATCCCATGGCACTTATCGAAAAGAGTAGAGGAATTTCCCCGGTGTCCTGGACAAATTTCCCTCATTCACTAAAAATACCACAAACAGCTTAATCTGGTTCAAGGTCAGTTGGCATTCATCTGTATCCCCCCCACCCCGGGTCATGCCTGAAAATAGGCAGGATTTGTCTAGTGCACTTACCCGGTCAACAAAAGCTAAATAAAATAACCTTGTTGTATTTTAAATATTTTTGCAACAACTTTTCAACATAGCCTTCTTATGACCCCGCCTCATGAACAAGGGCAAAGAAAATTTTCAACTCCTGCCTGAAAGGTGATTTATCTCGTGGACTGAGAAATCACCTTTCAGTGCAAATCTGCCTAATGACAGTGCCATTGTTCATGAGGTGGGGTCCCAAAGAAGGCATATTGAAAATGTGGGCTCAAATATGCAAAAATGGCCAAGTTATGGCACTAAGTTCAAAACCTCATTGAAATAGATTGAACCACATACCTGTTTCCTCAGTTTGCAGTCTGGCTTTAAAATGTGAAGATGTGTCTGTGGTCCACTGAAGATTACTGTGCTAGATTTCCCTGTGATAATAAGGGCTTGGCGGGTTGGTGGGTGCTGAGTAGGAAGGCTGGGTGGGGGTCAATAGCAGCCACAAAAGACATTGATGGATGGTTTTCTTTTTTCTGGTAGAAGAGGGAAAAAAATGAGGATTCCTGTTTGTGACACTGGGGGATTGGGCACCCTCAGTGTCAGTGTTATGTTTCTGGTGGGGTGGGTGTTGAGAGGGAGGATCAGGTGGAGAGAGAAATTAAAAAATTAAAAAATAAAAGTACGGAAGCACGCATCATGACACTGGGAGATTGGGCATACTAGTGGCACTCTATGTCTGCAAAAGACATCAATGGACAGTTTTCTTTTTTTCAGGTTGAAGAGAAAAAAAATGAGGATTCCTCTTCATGACATTGGGGGATTGGGCACTCCCAGTGACAGTGTTAAGTTTCTTGGAGGTGAGTGGGGTGGTGGATGCTGAGAGGGAGGGTCAGGTGGGAGTAAAAAATAAAAAATAAAAAAAGAATTATGGAGGCACACAATGGCTACACTGGTAGATTGGGCACCCCCAGTGTCACTCTTATGTTTCTGGGGGGAGTGCTGAAAGGGAAGGTAGGGTGGGGGGATAGCTTTAATTATAAAGAGAAAAACAAATGAAGGTCAGGGAGGAACACAACACAGTCCACCATGTCCAAAGTGTCTGACAAGCTTTATTGTGCATGTGCGAGTACGTGCATGCACGGTAGAATGTGGGGACCATATTTGATACAGTGGAGTGTGCCCTGTTCTTCCCTGATCAGCAGTTTTTTTTAAATTCGAGATATCCCCCCCACGTGACCCCTCTCCTCAGCACCCACCACCCCACAACCCCCAAAAGCATGAGTGACACTGGGAGTGCCCTATCCCCCAGTATTCTGATCAGGATGGTCCAATATTTTTTCTAACAAACAAATAGTGCAGTGCAACTGGAGTGCTCCACAGATGCGGAGGTGACTGTGGTAGAACTCCAAAATGTTGCTCGGTAAAGAAGAATGCAAAAAATGTGGAGTCCTTTTTCAAAAGCAATAAGTCTTCAATGCTCAGCCCACTACAGCCCTAAACATGGGTACTGGCCGACTGCCACCTCATGTGCCCCAACTGCCCACTGCCAAGATGACCCACTCTCTCAACACCCACCCCACCAGAAACATAACACTGACACTGACAGTGCCCAATCCCCCAGTGTCATCTTCGCTGCAGACACATCCAAGAGCAGGGTCGGGAGAAAGTTTTGATGCCCTACAGGAGGCATGCCTCAGACAGCTAGAATTGGAACCCACTCAGGAGGGAGCAATCTTAGACTTGGTACTCTCAGATGGGGATGGAGAAAGAATCTCAGATTTAGAAGTGGGTAGCCATCTGGGAACAAGCAACCACCAAACAGTGTAGTTCATGATAAACACAGCCATACAATCAAGCCATACAAAAGCAAGAGTATTGGACTTTAGGAGGGCTGACTTTGGGAAAATGAGAAAGTGCCTCAGAAAAGCACTAGCAAACAGGCAAGAAGGAGGGGTGGAGGAACAATGGGGAGTAATTAAAACAGCCATCACAGAAGCAACAAGCCTTTGTGTAAAGCAAATCAACAAAACACAATGAAGGAAACAACGCTATGGTTCTCAAAAGAGGTGGCAGGAAAAGTTAAGGAGAAAAGGGTAGCATTCAGGAAATATAAGGAAACACAGAAGCAGCAGGACAGAGAACTTTATCAGTTAAAGCAGAAAGAGGCTGGGAAGGCAGTCAGAGTAGCAAAGGCCCAAACTGAGGAAAGGTTAGCCAACTCTGTTAAGAAGGGGGATAAGGCCTTTTATAGGTACATTAGGGAGTGAAGAAAGACCAAAGGAGATATACTGAGGCTTAATAAAGGGGAAGGAATGTGGGTAGAGGGCGACAGTGAAAAAGCAGGGATACTGAAAGAATATTTCTGCTCAGTATTCACAAAAGAAGATGAGGGGGAGGTACCTAAACCAAACAAGAGAAACACTCTGAAGACGGGGGTTGATACCAGTCCATTTATGGAAGAAAGGGTTCTGAAAGAACTAATAAAATTGAAGATGGACAAAGCAATGGGGCCTGATGGGATTCACCCAAGAATTCTAAAAGAACTAAGGGTAGAACTAGTGACACCGCTGACTACAATCTTTAAAAAATCATGGGAGGATGGGGTGGTACCTGAGGACTAGAGCAGGGCAGATGTGACTCCTCTTCACAAAAGTGGGAGCAGAACAGAGGCAGGAAACTACAGACCAGTTAGTTTGACCTCAGTGGTAGGGAAAATGATGGAATCACTTCTGAAGGAAAGAATTGTTGAGTACCTAGAGGCCAGTGGGGCACAGGACCCAAGGCAGCATGGATTCATGATGGGAAGGTCGTGTCAGATGAATCTAATAGATTTCTTTGACTGGGTGACCAAAGTAGTAGACGAGGGAGGAGTTGTGGACATAGCCTACCTAGATTTTAGCAAGGCATTTGATACAGTCCCACACAATAGATTAATACACAAGTAAGCCAGCTTTGGAGTGGGTCCCAAGGTGGTAGCCTGGATAAAACATTGGCCAGACAACAGGACACAAAGGGTAGTAGTAAATGGAGTCCACAATGAAGAAAGGAGGGTTACTAGTGGGGTACCGCAGGGTTCAGTACTGGGACCGGACCTTAAGGTGGGCAAGCAATGTGAGAAGGCAGTAAGGAAGGCTGGGGGGATATTGGGATACATAGGGAGAGGCATCAATAGTAGAAAACAGGAAGTTGTTACCCTCTGCACAGACAGTTGGTGAGACTCCATCTGGAGTACAGTGTGCAGTTCTGGAGACCCCATCTCCACAAAGAGATAGACAGAGTGGAGGCTGTCCAGAGGAGGGCAACCAAAATGGTGCAGGGTCTGCACCAGAAGACATACGAAGAAAGACTAAAGGAGCTTAATATGTATACCCTTGAGAAAAGGAGGGAGAAAGGGGACATGATAGAAACTTTTAAGTACCTTAAGGGAATCAGTAAAGTCCAAGAGGGTGGCATCTTTCAGAAAAAGAGATGTGCAAGAACAAGGGAGCTCAATTTGAAGATAGAGGGGGGATGGCTCAAAGGTAATGTGAAGAAGTATTTTTTCACAGAGAGGGTTGTGGATGCATGGACCAGCCTCCCTGAGGAGGTCGTGGAGTCAAGAACAGTGGGGGAATTCAAGAATGCATGGGACAGACATAAGGCAGTCCTAGTGGGGGGTAGGAGGAAGTAAGCTGTTGGTTAACTAGGATCTGCAGCTTATCTGTTAGGTAAGAAAATGGGCAGACTAGGTGGGCCAAGTGGTCCTTATCTGCCATCAAATTCTATGTTTCTATGTTTCTATGAAAGCACACTCCTCTAGTCCCACTAGTCGGGTAAGCTCCTGGACTCAGAGGCCAGCTATAAGCCTGTAAGCTGCAGCACTGCTGTTGCCATTATTTTTTCTTCCTTTTCCTCACTTACCAAAGTTGCAGCTCTTATCGTCAGACAATTGTCTTATCAAACTTTTTAGTACTTAACACACAAAAAAAGTCCTTTTTTCCTGTCTATCTACCTAGATTTGTACAAAATCCTCTTAAGCTACCTGTCAGCCTGATGCTGAGTGTGCAAGCAAGTGGTCCTGCTAGCTCACCTCGGGTTGAGATGCAAAGTGCGTCATAGAGGCTGGACTAGCCGGCGAGTCACAGGAGTCACAGTAGAGTTAATTGTTTCTAGTGTGAAATGTGGTTTGCTGTTTGACTGGTTCAACAAGTCTGCATCATTCAGCCCAGGGTGAACCAGCTGAACCAAAAATCTGCCTATTTGCCTCAAAAGTTCACCATCATCCAACTAGAAATTCTACAGGAAGGAAAAGTGCTCTTTGGACACAGTGCCATACATAAAGGGAAAGTGTGTGTAAATGTGATGAACAGTCCAGACTTACAGTTTCACATTTGATGTCTGAATGTAAGTTACGGGCAAAAAAAGAGAATATATGATGTACCCAATTCTACGATTAAACTCAGGGAAAAATTTGGAATAATAGGAATTTAGGCCCAGATATTCAGTCTTGTGCTGAGCACAAAGTGTTAGCACTTGTGCTGTGCATGGGTTTGCACTGAAATCCCATATTTAGCAGCAACTTTGTGCACTCTAATATCACCAGTGCCCCAGCACAGAGATAATGTGTGCTGCAAGCAAAGGTGGGGTGGTACCCTCCTTAACAGCACAGTGTCAAATTTAGCATGTTAGTGCTGCACAAACAGGATTGCACAGGTCACATCACACTGTGCAAATACTGCCTATAAGCAAGCATTTGTCAATGCCGAATGCCATCTCGCTGGCATTGGCATTAGCAGTACTGGAGTTAGAGACGCATAATAGAAATGCCAGTGGAGTATTGAAGTGACGCCAACCCCACCCCCACCCTGTAGAGACCGACAGGCATTGGGGTGTGCCTTTGGGGCATCAGCTATAACGCTCATGGCATTGTACTTCACTCTACCCTGTAGACACTGACAAGTGTTGTGGTGTGCTTTGGGGTCTTTGGGCATTATACTTACCCCATTCCATAAGGAAATGTGGTGAGGTGGGTGCAGTATAGGAGAATGGGGTGAACTTTGTGGCCAAACAGTGCAAGGCACACCATGATGTCTGTCACTGGCTGCAGGGTGGGGGTTGGGGTGGAATGGCATGAGCATTACAGCTGATTATCCCAAGTCACACCCCTGACGCCTGTCAGTCTCTACAGGGTGGGGTCTTACAGTTGGAAACCCTAACACTGTAGGTGTGTATTGGTATTTTCACTCCAAATTTTCAACATGGGCTCTTTGTGAGCCCACGTCATGAAAAATGGCACTATCAGTTTGTTAGCCAAAAGGTGGTTTTACACAGCAGCTATGCCATTTGGCGACACAGGGACAAAAACACATTTTGGGTAGAATGTGGAAAATGACATCTGTATTGTTCATGAGGAGGCATAAAAAGATGGCAACGTTGAAAATCTGGTGTGAAAATATGAAAAACTGGTGAAGTCATGAGCATGCATAGAAACTGCACAGCACACGTCTGTAACCAAATTATTTTGGGGATTTTTTTAGTCACATTTTTAACATAGGCATTTTAGGACCTCCACTCATGAACAGAGGTGCTGTGATTTTGTTAATTGTCCCAAAAGTTGATTTCCCACAGCAACCACGCCATTGTGTGCTACAGGTGCCGAAACACATTTTGGGCAGGTTGTGAAAAATGACAGCTGTACTGTTGATAAGGAGGTGTGAAAAAATGCCAGTGTTGAAAATCTAGCATGAAAATATTGCAAATTTGTGAAGTTACAAGGGTGCGTGGAAACTGCGCAATGCACGCTTGTAACACAGTCATTTCATGGACTTTCGTCACCAAATTTCCAACATAGGCATTTTAGAACCTCTGCTCATGAACAGTGGCACCGTCATTTTCTCAAACTGTTCTGAAAACTGATTTTGCACAGCGACAGCGTTATTCTGCTCTGGACTAGCAAAAACACATTTCAGCCAGGATATGTAAAATGACAGCTATACTGTTCATAAGGAGGTGTGGAAAAATGGCAATTTTGAAAATCTGGAGTGAAAATATTACAAATTCACAAAGTTACTAGTGTGCATTGAAACAGCGCAATGCACACTTGTAAAACAGCCATTTTTTGGATTTTTTTCACCAAATTTGCAATATAGGCATTTTGAGAGACCCCTCCATGAACAGTGTCACTGTCATTTTGTTACTCAGTCCCGAAAGGTGATTCTGCACAGGGACTGAATAACACCATGACAGTGACTGAATTCATGATGAGGGGTCCCAATAACTCCATGTTGAAAATTTGGTGCAAACATTCCAAAAAATGGCCGAGATATGCCCCAGAATTGAAAAAACCCTATTTATGCCATTGTACAGCTTACCAGCATTTCTTCAGTTTGAGGTCAGCTTTGAAGAGTGCAGACATGTTCCCGGTCCACCGAAGATCATCGCGCCGGACTGTGGAGGTAAGTATGGTGTGAGGGGTGTGTAGGGAGGCAGGGTGCCCAGAGGGTGGGCATGGGTTGTGTGAGGGGGCAGGGAGACCTCGAGGGACCATTTTCTTCGTTCACAGGGGTAAAAAAAAAAAAATTGTGGGACAGTTTTTCTTTTTCAGGGGATTTGGCACTCTGGGGTGTGCTCCCAGCATGCCACCTAAGTGTTTTGGGGGGATGCTGTAGCCAACGGGGATTGGGCACCCCTGTACACACAATGAAAGTGGGGGGCAAGAGCCTGGGGATTGGGCACCCCCCTTGGCACATAACAAATGGGGGGTGCATGATGCCGATGGGGAGTGGGCTCCCCCATCGGCACATACATTGGGGCAGGGCATGCTGACAGGGGGATTGGCACCCTCAAAGTCAGCATTATGGCAGGCAGCATGCCACCATGTTTAAGTTACTTTTTCACCAGGGCAAGTATGTCAGGACTTGCCGTTGCATATGACAAGCTTTGCACGCATTGCAGTGAACCTTTCATTAAATTTGCTCACCACATTATGTATTCACGGTGTGGCATCGGCATGCAGGCTTATTGGGGAATGAGGGACGCACCTACTGATGCGTGCCCTGCATTTGCTCAACAGTGACCTCGCCTCCAAATCTGCTACTACCACAATATGTTGGATGCGCATGCACTAGCCAACATAAAAAAGCTATCTTAAACTGGGGTAAATCCCAAAGCCAGATAGAGACACTGCAGGCCACCCTCCAAGATGGTACTCATGGGAACACCCATCATGTTTGTTATGCAGCAGGTTACGTAGATTGACTAGAGGACCAAGGCCCATCCTGGGTGGTATCCTGTCAAGATGTCACTGGAATTTCAGTGAGCTGAAATACATGCTGAGGACAGCAGTGTAAATGAAAACAGCTACATGGACATAACAGCGTGGGAATAGTATAGCACTGTCCATCTAGCTGGTTGTATATATCCTTAATAGTTTATGTGTACGACTGTGTGCTGCCTAATCATGCTGGCAGCATGGCACAGAGTTTAGAGTGAGAGGCTGGGAATGGGCTAGCTACATCCATTGGATCTGGGTTCTATCTCTGACGGTTTTTTTTTTTCATCATGCCCACCATCTCTCCCACCCCCAAGTAGCATCTCCCCCTAGAGTTACAATAGTAAATCCAACAACCCCAGAGTTGCAGCCTCCCTCCCTGAGTTGCATCCTCCCTGGATTTAGAATAGTAAATCCCCCTGCACTGAGTTGCACCCCCTCCCTGAGTTGCATCCCTCCAGAGTTAGAATAGTAAATCCCCCACCCCAAGCTGTGCCCCCTTCCCTGAGTTGTATAACCCCCCCAGAGTTAGATCCGTGGTAGATGTGGTGTTAAAGGGTAAACCGTGCAATGTCTGATATGTAGCATTTTGGCATAGAGTGATTTACCCTTTCAGTGTTTTTCATGCGTGGCTGTTGATGGCACCATTTTTGCTTTAGCCGTAATGTGAGTGAACCACCCTGGGCACAGAAGTAGGCTAAGGAGGCATTACGCTGCAAACAGACAGTACAATCCATGACTCATATTTGAAGTCCCCAGTGATGACCAGATCATGCTCCAAGTCCAGTATAGGCTTAACAGGCCCATGCTCAGGCAAACTGTGTGAGCTGCTGCTTGACTAGCTCCAGACAGATACTTAGCACAGCCATGCATTGTCTGTAGAGCTCAAGGTGATGACTGCACTGTGTTTCTTTGCCACCGGAACATTCCAGACACTGATGGGGACACCACCAGTATCTCACAGTCAGCCACCTTGTGCTTGTTGGGCCAGTTCCTAGACAATGTGCTGACCCGTGCTGGGGAGTTCATCATATTCCATATCACATCAGCAGAGTGAACAGCAACCATGCAGCAGTTCTATCAGGTTACACACCTACCATCTGTACTCGATGCCATTGACTGCACCCAT
Organism: Neoceratodus forsteri; assembly: GCA_016271365.2. Taxonomy (NCBI): domain Eukaryota; kingdom Metazoa; phylum Chordata; order Ceratodontiformes; family Ceratodontidae; genus Neoceratodus; species Neoceratodus forsteri. The sequence continues at coordinate 130,889,033 of CM028133.1, forward strand.
GTTGCAATCTGGGCACCCAATGGTGATGGAGTTGAGGCCTTTGTCAATAGGAAGGGGTACTACTCCATCAGTTGCCAGGTGATGTGTCATGCAAAAGGGTGCATCATCAATGTTCTGGCATGGTACCCTGGCAGTTCCCATAATACCATCCTCTGACACAACTATATCCTGTGCCAGAGGTTTGAAAGTGGAGACATCCCTGGTGGTCACCTTGTCAGTGAGTATACCCCAAACGCTCCCCTACTCTCCATGTTGCACATGATGACACTAACCACTGCCCTTTACCTACACAGGGGACAGTGCCTATTCTCTGTATCCATGACCCTCAAAGCTGTCCTTAAAGGTCAACTGCATTGAACCAGTAAGCCATTTTCCCCAGTACCATCTACTGGTTCTAATTCTGTTATTGTTCCATTTGTACAGGTTGTTTAGTAAAACACAGTTGGTATTTCTGATTTACACTCTGATGTAAAGTACCATTTTGGAACTGTATGATGTAGCTTATGTCCCTCTCAACTGCAGAGTTCTATAATAGAACATGGCTGCATTGTGCCAACCACAGAAGAGTAGAACAAGGACACAAACTACATCATACAGTTCTAAAATAGTACTTATTACTCGTGTGTATATCAGAAACACCTATTAGGATATCTAAAAAGACTGTAGAGCTGGAGTAGTACCAGAACTAAAACCAGTATTTAAAAATTGACATTTACAGGGGGAAATGACATATAGGTTTAGCACAGTTCTTTTTTTAAACCTCATCTAATGCAGAGGACAGGTATCATGTATCACACAGTGCCATGTGCAACATTATTGAGTGTCTTTGGAATGCTCAAGGTGTGTGTGAGGTGTGGGTTTGTAAGGAGGACACTGTTCCACAGTTGTAGATACTTAGAACCAAAAATTTTATTGAAGTTGGACAATTACTGCGAACTTCAGATGAAAAAAATAAATAACATAATAACTTCTTCAAAATAAACATAAGTTACCAAGCAGCATCTCAGACACTAGAAGGAACTAGTGACTTTCATGCTGAGATCAGAGTACATCTGTACCCCCACCAGGCTATCTACAGAACTGAATAAAACCAAGGCTTATATACCAAAAGAAGAACATGTGACTTGTTTAACTCCTCCCTATGCTTTTCAAAATTATCTTTAAACAGCAAAATAAATCTTTTTTCATTTCTGAGCTCAGAATAACATTTCCTTTTAAGTTGTAATGTTGTCAACATCACTTTATAGAAACAACAACTGGTTAATAAAATTTTAGTTTCTAACACTGCAGGAGTAACGCCACCTCCTAGTACTGTGCCTTTAAATATAGGCGTTGACCAGCCGGCCAGCTCTATAGTACAGAATAGGAAGTGAGACTCCACACACAGAAGCAGGTAACCTTTTATGAGGGAAACATTTGTTTGTTTTATAAATTATTCCAGTAGAATGAATTAAAGGCATTCAATCCACTTTTTAGAAGCATTTTAACTAAAGTAAAAACACAAAAAGAAACACTTTTATTTAACCTTTGTTTAACAGAGTGTGGGGGGAGGTTAAAGCCAAACAAACCACAGTGTTGTACAACTTGTTTTTACAGGCCTTCTTTTGTTTTTTTAGCTTGTTTAGGTCACAAATTAGTTGTTTTGTAGTTTCTACTGAATGAATTCCATTTTGTATGCTGCGAATTGTGTAAAATGCAGGCTGTTTATTTACTTAATAGGAAGTGCTTTGTGTGTTACTGCTGCCATTTAGAATGAGTTTCAAACCAGAAAGACCCATTTTCTACAGCAAACAGGCTGAAAGGCATTTTAAAAGGGTTTTATATGCAAACATTTTGGGGCTGCATTTACATTATTTCCACAGAACAACTAGCCTGTAAAGCAGCTCTAGCTTACTCCATATATCTACAAGGAGGGGCCAGAAGGGGGGTACCTAACGCTAAATGGGATGCAAACCAATACCATATGAGGGTTTGCATACATAAAAGGGTCATTACAAGACCCACACCATGGATATAACTAAGTGCTTACAATTCCCATATCCAAATGAAATGAAATACTCATTTTAAACAACTATTGTGTTTCTGCATACCTCACATTAGAAAGGTTCTGAAGGGGGGGGGGACCGAAGAAAGAGCTGTGCAGAACTTCATATACCAGGGCAAGAATACATAAGGGATAGAAAGAATGTTATATAGGTGGCCTGCCTATATAATGTGGAAAGAAAGATGAGGAGTTACAGCAAGAAAGGAGGAGAGTAAAAAGGCCAGTTGCAACAGACTTAAAAAAAAATTAGATTTGCCTGGTACATGGTGGTATCTGTCACAGTGTGGCTCTCGTACTTTGATCATTTGGGTGGTGCCCTACAGTACACCTTTCAAAAGGACTGTGCTATATTCCTTGCCTGTTGTGTGTAACACAACATGGCACCCAACCGCAGGATGTGTAATCTGGCTCCAGAGATCAACCTGCAGTGGATTTGGAGCCAGAGGACCAGGGCTTATGGAGCAGCTTGACTGGCATGATCCCAGAATGACCTAAAGGGCCAAGGAGTACAGAGCCCAACTCATAAGAGAGATCTTTGGACATGCATGATGAGTGCAGACCACACAGGAGATTGTACTATGTGTACTTAATGTATTATCATACAATACCACTACATACAGACTATCATGCTAGACAGAGGCGGTAACAAAGGGGGCAGAAATTCATTGCAACCAGGCAGGGGATAACAAATAGGGTGCACACAAATGAAGTCCATGTTATCAGAGGGTCCTAAAGGTGAGTCAACATAGATACATTCCACCCAAGTGGAGAAGGAAGTGGGGTTTGATGGAAATGCAGGCCTTTGGCAGGGTGGGTTAGGAACTGGGGTATACACAAAGACAGGTCATATTGAGGGAGCCAAAGGGCTGTACACATAGATACTCACCAGCCAGGTGGGGGGTTGCTGTTATACAGATCATCCATTCTGGGGATGGGACTAACTGGGCTAGGTCAAAGGGACAGAAGGCAATGGCACATGGGTACTGGTAGAAGGAGGTGGAACATGTTGGTGAGAGATTGCCATGTGCAACCTTTGTGCATCCCCTACCACCTCCCTGGTTAAGGACAATATGTCTGCACTGTACTTGGTATGGCTGTGGGGGACCTCATCCATGATATGGGGGATTACCATGGGGATGATGTTAACTGACCCTGGCCACAACTCCATGGGGTTCTGACCCTTGGGAGGAGCAGATCCAACCTGGTGTGCATCATGTCCTTGGTGACCTGAGAGTCCCAGGTATACTGGGCATTCTCATTCTGGCACTGCATGGCTGGATGTATATGCCACAGTAACCGTCATGGGATGGCATTACTCCCACTAGACAGGTCAGTGCTATGGCTGGCCTTTTCAAGCCTGCCACCATGGTTGCAGTTCCTAGCACAGTGGCACACAAACGATCCATGCAGGTGGCCATGTCCTGGAATCATAGTTCTATGTCAGTGTCCAGATCCTGGTGCAAGTCATGTAGGGTTACCATGAACTCTGCATGATGTGCCTCCACCTGTTCTTCAGCATGCTGCATGCCAGTTCCTGCTGTGTGACACTCTGTGCCTTCTCAGTTGACTAGAGCAGCTACCAGGTGTCAGCAGCATCCAGCTGTCTCCATGGATTCTCCTTTAGGATCATGGTTATACTGCACCCTTGGCCATTGTATAGACTGGAGCTGCACCACGGATGGTGCTGCAGTCTGTTGTGGGTGATGCAGGCTGGATGAGGCTTGCCCATTGTGATGGGCATGGGGTGACAGGTCTGTGGCCATGCCTGAGGATGGAACATGGGGAGGCACAGAGGCGGTGGACCCATGGTACTGGCTGGGGGCAATAGGGGGATTTCCATGCCACAGCTGGGGTCATTGGTGGCTCAGCAGTGACTGTGCCAGGGGCTGTGCAAGACTGAACCACTATGACCGCTGGGCCACATGGGGACAGAAGCTGGACTCCACTGGTATAGGGGTAACCTCCAGTTCTGGGGCAGACTCCATCTGTTCTCCAGCTTCTGATGTAGGTCTCATTATTCTTCTTTTCCACATCCTCCTCTCTGCTGTTTCCCAGCTGGCACAGATGGGTGGATGGTAGGAGCAGCTGCCTCTGAGATGGTTCTGGGGTGTCCTTATCTGTGTCCTGTATGATGTGGTGAGTTGTTGCGAAAGGAGAGGGGAGTTGTATAGCACTAAAACATACAGATCTATGTGCCAACTGAGGGAGCATGCAAACCCAAAATATGGTGACACTTCACTCATGCTGTGTGTGTGGTGCACTGCCTATATCGCCCCTTTCCCTACACACCCCACACCCCTACACTGGTGAACACACACCCTGACACCAAGCCACACACAACCCACCACCAGTGACACACACCCAGCACCAGTGTGCAAACACCCCATCCCAAGACAGCAACATTCCAGAACTGGTGAGCACATGGCAACAACTGATGGGGCACAATCATGGATCTGCACACACACGGCTACACACTGAGTGACATGGAAACAATAGTGTGGTCTACAGCCAATGTGTCACCCAGCCTTGGCATATGCATGCACCCATACTGTAAATACACATGGCCAATAGAACATCACACTGTCAGTCACTCACATAACTAGGTAGGTCCCACTTGGCTCTTGTAGCTACCACCTGGCACTTCCATTACCTCCACGAGTCATAGGGTGTATGCAATGTCTTTTGTGTAGCCTCCAAAGCCTATGGGCCCCACCTCTGGCAAGCAGCTCCCTGCAGTGTGTTGCCATGACTTGCTTCATACCTCTCCTCATGTCCCTGAAGTGCTTCCATACTGCTACTATGGGCCTGTTACAGCTGCCAACAGCATCGGCCATGTTGGTAATCTTTACATAGGCTTGCTATACCTTGTCATTCATGGCCTGCCTCTGGGACAGAACCTCCTCCTTGCTATGTATGCCTATGCCAGCACTTGTAACTCTTCCACAGAAAAGTGGTGGGCCTGAAGACTGTCAGTCTCTTCCATGGTACCTTCAGTACAGGGGAGTGAAATATTGGTGACTGGGGAACACATACAGCAGCACATAGCTTAACAGACTCTGTTTTAGCCCCCTGACCATGTAGGTGTCCCAACAATGCATGTCCTGACACAGCCATTAGGTGCATAACAGAGGTCTGCCTATGCACAGACACAGGCACTGTCAAAGTCACAGAAAGGGGTGGACATGCGCAAGGGCCCACAGGAACCCAGGGCCACTACCACCTATGCATATATATGTGAGGGGGTGACTCTGCTGTCAGTGAGCACCATGGATTATAGTAGGAGGGTGCCTCCACCCACATATGACAACACTAGCAACCCTTTCTACCACTGCCACACTTTGGGTACCACTGCACACATGATACACACAGGGGCAACACTGAGCTGAAGTTGCAGGAAGTTAGTTCACTACCTCACCTAGACACGTATGACAGGTCCTCCACCTCTGTCATTCTGCCCCACTGACTAATATATATAGGGCCCGATTGTAGAAGGTTGGCGCAAGTCACTGCCAAATGCAACTTGTGCCAATCAGAGCTGCAGCATTGACCCTGTGCCCTATTCTAGAAGGGGCAGGGTCTCCGTGTCTAAGTCCTGTGACTTGCGACATGCGGCCAGGTACGCTGAACAGAGGGTGTACCTGGATAGGAAGTTGCATGCCGCAACTGCAGGTCACAAGTGCTCCCCCCATTGCCCACACACTGCCCGGCACCCATTCAGGCCCTCCTACCCCTGTGCAGTAGTGTCCCCAAATCATGCCATTGTCTGCGTACTGTACAGTATGTACAGTACAGGCACTTTATCTGTTCATAAGTACACCTGGTGGTCTGGTGGCCCCCCACCCAACCATGCCAGTCCACCCAGCACCCCCCCACCCATCCCCAGCTGGTGACTGGCACAGCCCACCTCTCACCTCTACAGTCAGCCGCCGACTATGTTCAGTAGGAGCACTTACTGAATAGATGTGCTCAGAAATTAATTACTGAGTGCATCTGTACAATAAGCACTCCACCTGAACTCAGTAGACTGCTGGCCATGGAGGTGAGAGGTGGGCTGTGCAAGTCACTGGCTGGGGACAGGTGCGGGGTGCTGGGTGGACAGACATGGCTGGGTGAGGGGCCACTAGACTACCAGGGCTGGTCTGAGAGAATGCCAGCATTTGTGGTGGTTACACTGGGTCAAGGCACGGGTGAGGGGGGTTAACTGCGCCACCTTGCAGGGCATATAGAGATGGGGGATTGGGTGGGCAGGGGGTGTGGGTAGCCCTATGGGGCATATAGCAATGGGGTATTCAGTTTGCAAGGGGTGTGGGCAGCCCTGCAGGGCATATAGCAATGGGGAAGTCGGTGGGCAGGGGTTGTGGACAGCCCTGTGGGACACCTACTGTGGTATGCTGGGCAGGGGGGGATGGCACCTGTGGATTGCCTGCTGGGTTGCTGGTGGGTCTACAGGACCCCCACAGAGCAACCATAAGTTACACCATCTAAAAGCTGGTGTAACTTACGTTGCCGGTTCTCCTCCAGGGGTTCTTGTAGAATCCTGACATTGGGGACTTTGTTGCTGCCCTTCTGGAATGGGGCACAACTGCTGCCGTAAAACCCCTAGCGCCATGTCGCAGGGGGTTTATGGTGCAACTGCTGGCGTAACAGCTCTTCAGTGCAAGTGTCCTGTGACATGTCATAGGCCACATTGTAGAATCGTGCATGTCGCAAGTGCTGGCTTAAGTTGCTACCTGCGCCATTCTACTTGGCACAAGTGCTGTTACGCCAGGTGTAACTTTTCTAGAATTGGGGCCAAGATTTTCACCACCTACAATTGACACATCTACCATATAGAAATCCGAATGTCAGATTTTCCCCACATAAGCATTTTGAATGTGGTAGGGACCCCAGATGTACAGTGCTTACTTTATTGTAGAGGGTAATGGCGCCATGTAATAGGAAATCATTTCCATGGACTTACAATGAGTACACAGGACAAATGACTAGTTTGCTTTTCATAGTAAGTAATGGAAGCTGCAGAAACACATAGGAACCTACCCTGGAGGTACATGGAAAATGCCAAATAAATCTTGCAGCCATGCTATAGCCACAGCATTCACAAAGTTCAGTGCTCACCCATCCCTTTCTAGCACATTCTACAGGACACATGCCTCCATTCACCAGCTGTTCAGCTGTGAAATCTAGGTGGTACACTGTGCTCCTTCATATAGTCCCAATGAAATCAGTTATGCTAATGTGTACATTGCTACCAGTAATGACATGTAAATGTGGTTGTTTTCCTACTGACTGTTATATTAATGCATTTGCATACCTTGGCTGAATAACTTTTATCATCCTCATTAAAGTGTTTGCTCTAGCTCAGTGTGTTGCACTACGCCTGTGCTCGTACAACATCAGGCCACAGCACAGACATGGCATCACTTGCTGCCTATGATTTCATCAGTTTGTGCAGCCCTGGGCACCAGGCCATTGTGCAGTAGTGATGAGCTGCATGGTCCAGGGTTATGCATGTGCAATGTGTGCATGCATGCCCCACACACGTGCCACCCAATACCTGGTGTATGCTCATGGATCAGACTCACAGACTGTTCCCACTACATGTGTGTTACACCACACAATGAGAGGTAGTGCAGCTGTACCACTCCAATGTGCTGCTGAACACTACAGGGCACCCCCACATAGCCCAGAACCTGGCAGGAGCATCTAACACATGCTATGCCTACTCTGTGGGTAACAATTTGTCAGGCAGAAGACATAAGACCATGCAGCAGTGGGACCACAGGTGATCCAACACTGAGTTGGGCAATCTGGTCGACCTGGTGGTGGCCAGAGAGGACCAGTTGCTGTAGGAGGTTTCAGGTTTAGACAGGCCCCAGACAGAGATGTGGGCATCAATGCAGTGGCATCTCACATGGTGCACTGGGGTCACCCACACCGGTGATCAGTGCAGACACAAATTTAATGACCTCAAGTGGAAGGAGGCATGCTTCTTGCAGCAGTTAAGGGTGATGGTGGACACTGGCACTCTGCCAAGGCAAGATCAATGCAGATGATCGCATCTATTATGCATGTAATGGCCTGTGTGAAGGTCTGTGGCATGATAGTATGCGGCAGAGTTACTGTCTCTGATGCATTGTGCAAATTACCTGTGTTTCCATGTTGTTCCCATGTGTGCTGTGTGACATGACCCACTGCATGGCCTGGTCCTTTGTATGCAGTTGCCTGGGCCTCCTAATCCACAGGACAGCTCAATACCCTGTACATGACAGGACCCACCATGGTTGCCTGAGAAATGCACCTGCAGTGGCTGCATGGTTGTGGACCACCACAGTGACATGGTGGCAGTGTCACTGTACATAACAAGTCCATGTGTAGTGTCATGGAATGTTATGCAGAGTCTGTTTACTGGGTACGCTGACCTGGACATGTCACTACCCATTGTTGGGTACAACCCTGGATGGAGTCACATGTGTCCTTCATATAGTTCTGCCAGTAAGTGTCTCCCACAAGATGCGGACGTGGCCAACATCTGTGTCATTTGCACTGTCCATACTACACCGCATGGCACTGGCATGCATATGCCAGGTACAGCATAGGGTACTACGTCACTGAATATGGGGTTCTGGACAAGTACTGGCTACTGTGTGGGGCCACATCTACTGAATCCTGCCCGCTAGCCATTGTGCAGGTATGCCATGCCTGCCAATGTCATATGGGACTTGGTGCACCATGCATACATGTGCATACTGTGCCTTGAAATATTCTGGAGCTGACATGCATGGGTCTCTTGTTCAGGGGCTGGGAGCAGGCAGGGTGTGGGCACTACACAGGCTGGTGTACACTGTGCATGGTCATCTCTACCACAAGAGGAGGTATCATGCCTGTTGACCCTGAGCCATGGCTCATATGTGTGGTGCCATGGTGTCCTACAGCTATGTTGCAGACCTACTTGGACCTGTCCATCTGTACCATGCACATGTGGTGGCTACAGCACAGTACACGTGTAGGGTGTTTATACTGTGTAGTGTGTAATGAACAGTGCACTGTGTTCCTCTGCAGGATAGTGATCAAACCTCTCTTTCCACCTGTACAGACTTCAGTAGATATTCAGCACCACCCAGGGGCACTGGTCAGCAGGACCAGCCAAGCCACAGGAAGGACTGGTCCAGATCGCCAGGCTGTGATGGGGCTTAAGAAGCAGCTCACAGGAGAGGCATCCACATAAGTACCCTGCCTTGTATGTTACACAACAGGTTGCATGCTTACACTCATAGATGCCTAAACAGGTTGGGCAGCTATGGCCCTGATCCTACCACTGTCATAAGTGTTAGGGTCTAGCTCTGTCAGATGTTGCAGTCATGGCTACATAATTCACTCTTGAAGTGTGTTTTGATGTTTGCTGTACACAGTGTTATGTACATATCCCCCTCTGGGTGGCATGCAGGATTTCAGTGGAATTGTGGACAGTGAAGACCTTGGTATTGTTGGGGGATGGGCAGAGGCTATGGCTTTCTGGGTTACAGCACAGTGAGTAGCCTTTATCAGTGTAAATGATGGGCCTTGCTGGGGGGGGCACAAGGCACAGGGTGATGCTGTTGGTCAGTGGGGAAGATACACCAATATTCTATACCTGATCAAGGCAGAAATATGGGTGTGGGTGAACTCACTTGGGGGAAGCTCACCCTTTACATCCTTGGTGCTGCCATGGTTTACACCCTTCCATCACATATGTCTGCACTATGCGGTATTCCTTCATGGCTGGGGATGCTGTCCCTGTGTGTCCCATCATGCAGGATGCATAACTTTGGGGGCATCACCTTTGCAGTTATGGTAGAGGACACTCAACCTGCACTTGGTGCATTGGCCACCAGTGACACTGTGGAGTCTCATGGTCTGTGCAATGTACAGCTGTGTTCCTAAATGCTGCTGGCATGGTGCCCTGTGTCTGTCGATTGTGCAATAGCAAGCTGTCCACTGAACAGTGGTGCACCCCTGTGTCACTTACCAGTTGCTAACAGGGGGCTGGTGGTAGTACTCACAGCCCCAGTTGTGACCCTAGCAGTTGGGTCTGTACTACCATATGGTTGGGACTGTGTACCCGTGTCTGTCATCGAGTGGTTGGCATTGGCACCTGTAGTAGTGATACACTGATGTGTCCTGCTGTGTGCATCTACAGCACACATGGTCTCAGGTGCCATATGCACCATGTGACATGACTGTATGATTCACCAGAGCCATGCATATGTGGCAAGTAGTCAACAGAAGGTGGGCCATTTGTGGGCAGTGCATGTATTGTACAATATGTGATCAACATTGTTATGCTGAAGCAGTGGTGTCTAACCACCACAGTTATGACTAGGGTAGACTTAATCCACTGTACACGGGGGGGGGGGCATGCATACATTCAGACTCAGATGGGTCTTTGCAGGGCTACTATCCTGCAGTGGCACTGTATGTGTGACAGCCTTGTACCTAGGGTGGTGATGCCAACATCAGGGTGGAGCATGTAGAAGATACTACCACAGCCACCTGTAAGCTTGCAGCAGCACTGCAGCCATACCATCTGCCACCACCATCACCACCAATGAGAGTGGACCAAGGATATGCTGATAGTACCAGCAGGAGAATGGGTGCCCCCTTGGCATTGTTTCCCCCCTTGTTTATGGGTGGTTGCCCCTGTGTTTTTGTTTCCCCAACCCCACCCATGTTGTTGTTGTAGTTTAAGCAATAATGCAGGAGAGGGTGTGGGTCATGCTGGGATAACCTTATGCCTGTGTGGTTGGGCATAAGCCACAGGCCGAGTGCATCCAATGTCACAGAAGTGAGGATGACCCACTCCCTGGAGTGCATTATTGCTATTATACAATGGCTTGTTGTTAAACAAAATAAAAAATCATTTCAAACATGTTTTTAGTAGATTTTTAGTGTGGCAATATATCTTTGTTTCTTAAGAGAAGATGCAAACAAAGCAGCAACAAATCAATACAGTGAGGCTGTGCTCAGATAACCTCACCGTTGCCAAGGGCGGACAGTCAATCAGGTTCCAGGATTTTTTATTGCCATTGTATAATGCTGCTTAGTTTTGTTTTGTATGGCCTGTTGCCTGTTTGTTTCATAAAAGTATATTTTTGCTATGTATGCTGCTGTGTCTTGTGTCTGTCATTGGTGCCTTCCTCTCACACCCACAGCAATCTTCAGTGTTCAGCTTTGTACCCGGTGCTGTAATCATGGCTGCTCCACTGCATGACTCCCTATGTTTAATGCTATCCTCAGTGCTATATTCATAGCTGCACTACTGCACTGCACTGTGCAAGTGCTTGTCATTTGCACAGCATACAAAGCACCCTGTATTCATAGGATTTAGTGCCGCCACAATGCCTCTGAATGTGGCACAGCCAGAGACTGGCAGAGGTGCAAGTGTAGCACAAAAACTGCTTGCGTACACTTCTGAATATCTGGGCCTTAGAGATTCTTTTATTAAAACTGTTTGAAACCTTTTATCTTTGTCTCGGCCAGTTTTGCTTTTAAAGAGCCAAATAAATTGGAATAAAGTACCTTAAAACAACTTGAGATGTGCAACACTGTAAAATATCTAAGTTCCACAAGAAGGCAGCAACCAAATGTTATCCGTTGCAATACAACATGCACTGTATATGTGGTGATGTGCAACTGTGACAAGTTTTATGTGGGAAAAACAAAGAGAACATTTAAAACTAGAGTCTCAGAACATTTGAGGAGTATTGTACAATTTGATAAAACTAATGCTTTGGCTATGCACATCCAACAATGGGACCAGGACATACTTTCAAGTTCCAGGGACTGCAAAAAGTGAAACTCTGCAAGCGGGGATCTGCATAACAAACTGCTGCAAGAAGAAAATAGATGGCAGTACGTCTTAAGAGCCTGTGGGGATAGTGGACTAAATAAAGGTTTTAGTTTGGTGCCTTTTCTGAAGGATAAAAGATAAATAACATATATGTTAAGTATTGCTCTCTTTTACAATTATGAACATTGTGTTGTTGATATGTATATAGTTAAAAGAGGTCTGTATTTATGAAACAATGATATATTTCCACATGGAAGACAATTTGGGTGGGGGTATGTTATTTATGGATGGCTGAAGCTTTTTACATATTTTTTACAAATCAAGTGCTGTATCTTTAAACAGGTGCCTTTATAAAGCACTCAGGTAACTTCCAAGCCACGCCTTGAAAAAGCTTAGAGTATTATGTGAAACATTGGTGATGTAGGGAGTACTTAACACTGCTGTTCATTTTAAATGTTTTAACAAAAGAATGTCTTTTTATCATGAGCTATCATTTAAGCTTAATTTATCAGTGTTTTGTGATGCCCAACTTCTGGATTGGAACTATAAAATATCTATTTAGGATCTATATCGTGCATTTTACTCATTTTTATTATTCTTGTTGTATGTTACAATTTATTGTAATTATACATGCCTGTGAAATAAAATCTGAATCTTGAACCTATATTTAATTTCAGAGAACACTAATTCTTTATTAATATCTAAGGTTCATGTCTTAGTTTGGTGTAACAGAGTTGGCCTAACCAATTCAATGTGGGGGATCCATGGGACTTCGCAACTTGTGCTGTACTGTCATATGATCCCAGGTATTTCTCAGTCAGTTTAGACAGTCACTGTCTTTTGGTTCTTATCAGTTTATAACCAGATAAAGTTGACTTACCCATATGTTCATCCAACCTACTGTGCATTTGGTCAGATTACTGCTGTAGACAACTTCATCTGGGAGACCATTATATCCCGAGAACACTATCTGTGCAAACCAATATTTCCTGCGGTCTTTCTTAAAGTGACCCCCAGCAATCTGATAGGAATGACATTGATTATAAGCTTAAGTTACTTTAATTTTTAAATTAAAATATTCAGAGAGTCCAGCCTGCCAGTGCAGTGGTAGGGCTACCACTTGCAACACTGACAACCTGTGTTCAGGAATGAGCACCAAGCATCAGGAGGTTGGCCGGGGAGGAGGTAGGACAAGCATCCCATGCACAGCTCTCTTCCTCTGGGGGTGGGTTGTGGTTTCCCACCATATGAGTGACACCCAGTGGAGACTTGGCATATACTGGCCAGGACCACACAAGTGGACAGAGGCAATGGCGGACATCTGTGGGACCTGATCAGGAGCATGCATGCCCCATGCTGATGTCATTGCATGTCTGCACCTCCTGGAGGAAACTAAAGTAAAATCCTTTGGTCCAGCAGCATATTGCCACCCCTGGGCCTCCACTTGAATGATGCCTCAAGTGTAAGCCTCACCTGGGGCCTCATGTGGCTCAGACTCTCCCTTCAAGGAGCCCCCACTGCAGGGGGCAAGCTGTGAGCATCCCAGACTGGGCCACCTGGTGAGAATGCAGGTGGCAGGTCCAGGGGCAGATAAAGGGAATACATCCCTGCCCAAGGCTGAGTGGCATAAAGAAATTAAAAAAAAAAAGGAGACTGGTTCCTAGATGCTCTGAATACTGCATCATAGTCATATCTCCTTTCTGTCTTCTCTCCAGAATAAACATGCCAGTCTGTCTAAGCATTCCTCATCCTCATATGACATGTTTTATGCACCCCAGATCATTCTGATAAATCTCCTCTGGACATTTCTCAATCTACAGTACTACACATCCCTCCTAGTAGATAGTCTTCAAAGCTGAACACAATGCTCACAATGTAGTGTTGCAACAACCTGTATAAGGGCACCAACATGTCCCCGTTTCTGATAACCATATTACTTGCAATGCACCCTGTTATCTGGTTACATTTTTAAGACCCTGTCATGATGCATTTCTCATTTAGAATTTTCAAAGTTTATGATTCCCAAGTCCTTTTCATCAGTTAGTTAGTTAGTGCAACTGTTTAGCATGTACACCACTTTTGGATTTTTTAAGCCAAAATGAAGAACCACACTTGGTCAGCTTTAATATTTATTTATATATGTATGTATGTATATTTTTGATTTCCGGGCAAGTGCACTGATCCAAAGGACCATTTTCAGGTTCAACCAGGGCCAACAATTTGGCAGAAAAGAGTTACAAACAGATTACAAGAAATATAATAATTACAATACAGTTTACAGTGAATTGGAGGGTAGGGTGACAAAACACACAATGGAGATAATAGACATATTGAGCAAGTATAGAAAACTTACCACAGTGATTCAGAGCCAAAAGGTAACAGGCAATAACTCATTGGATATCAGGTGCAGATAGCAGGCACAAAGTGCTATATGAGGCATGGTGACTGTAAGAGCAGAGTTGGTCAATGTGGTAGGTGGGAAAATAACAAGTTGAAAGAGATTTATCTTGGATTTCTCCATCCGTAATCATAACTTGTTTAAATCATCCTGTATGTTAGCAATATTCTTGTTAGATGTGACAATGCCATCCAGTTTTACATCATCAGCAAACTTGGTGGTTCAGTCATTTAGTCCAAGGAGCAAATCACTTACATAAAATTTAAATATGGTGGTTCCAAGATAGAGCCTTGGGGGATCCACTGGTGACACTACCCCAGATAGAGACATGTCCTTTAACCCTCCCCATTTGTCGGTGACAATGATAATGGCGGGTCATTTTAAACTAAATACTTGAATTGTTGAGCATATTATTAACCTCACTCAGCTCATTGACCTCCCACTTGAGCTATGAAAGGAATTGGCCGGTTCTGCTTCTGCAATTGTATTTATTTTTTAATTTGAAGTTTGGATAACTCCTTTGAGCACAAGTTCTCTTTGTAAAGGTTCCACATCGGTAACAAACAGGTATACACAACATTGATACACAGGAGCCCCATCAGTATCAAATAGATAACCAACAATAGGTACAGTATATACTACAAGATTTCAGCAGCTTATGGGGTGCCAGGTCAAGTACAGGCATCAGGGTTGCAAACAAGGTATAGCAGCATAGAGTTCAGTCAGATGGCAGCCAAGCCACAACATTATTCAGAGAGGTATTTGGTCATGTAAAACAATGGGAAGCAGATTTCAAAGCAAGTTCCTTTCTTAAGGAATTCTTAAAAAGTGGAATTTTGAGGAGATCTTGGGTATTGCTCATTCATAATGATGGTCACTAAAAAGTTAGATATCGATGTGCATATTATAGTTGATGTGCATATTATTAGCTCTACTGACTTTGCTGTCATCCCACATGCGGTATGGGCTGTACTACAGATATGATAATGAAATTAATAAATTATGGAAATTCTGAAGTTGTGGGAGGTACAATTAAAATTATTTGCAATAATGTGTGAGACATTGGATATTGGGTGATAAGATTTTAATTGAACAATATGGAAATATTATTACAAGTAAGAAGCAGCTACAAGAATATTTGGGTTTTGATTTGTGCACTTTAATGCTGCACTATGCAGATTGTACTTTTTTAACTGTATTTGTTTTTGCACTTGTTTTAAATATATTATAAGTTCCGTTAACTGCTGATAGTATTTAAAGAGTGACAGCTGGTATACCAGTCTCCCAGAAGATGCGTGCATGTGCAAAACTGGTCTGGGCAGTCAGTAGCATTGTCATTTCACCCTCCTGTGTTGCCAGTTTTTGGAGTGTGTTTAAAATCTACTTTGCACTGCACTGAATAAAACAGTGGTAAGCAATCAAGTGTTTGGTCTCAGTGCCATATTTTTTCTGTTTTGTAGACCCACTGGTGACACTACCCCAGATGGAGACCTGTCCTTTAACCCTCCCCAGTTGTCTTTTAGTAGTTAACCAGTTACTTATCCATTCAGTGAGTTGTACAAGAACATGCTGTAATTGCTCAAGCAGCTTCTTATGAGACACTATTGAAATTCTTGCTAACGTCAAGACAGACAACATAAAAAAAATCCCTTGTCTATGATTTTGTTGACCATTTAAAGATGTTAATGAAGTCTGTGAGGCATGACCTTCCCTCATTGAATCCATGCTGACTATGATCTATGATGTTATAGTCAATAAATCAGGCTTTCCAACATCTCTTTAATTATGCTGTGCAAAAGTTTGCCTAGGACCGATGTTAAACTAACTGACCCATAGTTCTGACATTGGACATAATCCTTTCTTATTATTCAGAATCAAAATAGCATCCCTCCAGTCCTTGGGTATTGTTCTTTCTGTTAATGATTTATTAAAGAGTTCGGTAACTTAGCCCACCAATTCAGATGCAAGCTCAATTATAACACTGGGATGCAAGTCATCAGGCCTGCTGACTCTTATCAGATTTCTTTTTTCTAATAACTTGTAGGCAAGTTGATCTTTACCTGTGAGATAAGGTACCAGCCTGATTGCCCAATGCTGCTTTGGCCATTGGCATGCACTGGCAACCCTTTTGAATGTAGTAATGTATGCCTCAATATCATCTGAGGGGCAAAGCTTTGTTAGTTTAATGTCTTTTATGTAATTGTATGTAATTTAGAATGATAGTATGTCTTTCAAATAACTTGTGTTTTGTTGATCTGTGGGACCTGTACCAGTTCCTCCATCTTTAACAGCCTGCAAGGCAGACAGCCATAGCTGCATGTTTTCTTTCTCTGTGTCTCTAAACATTGGAAGTCTTTTTCTCTCTGCTTCTTGGTGTCTATGTGTTGTATCACCCACCATTTGAAAAACTCAGACAGACTTCCTGCTTCAGCTGCTGTCTTATGTTCTCCTCCCATCTCTGGTGGCTTGGCTGCCATACTACTGGTGGTCACTCTTGGTCTGTTTTTGACTAGATCCATACCTTTCTGTTATGCTTCCCAGGAACCAGATCTGGAACCCACAAACACATTTTTGGCCTTAGAGTATGCACGGTGTAAAGCCAGTTACTTTTGACACCAAATGTGGAGATGCTTGTGTATGTGGTGTTACTTCTGACACAGAATGACACCAGATGTAGCTAATCCAGATACCTCTGCCACTAACTGTAATGGAAGCCTAGTTCAGGAAACATAATAGTCCAGGAGAAAGTGTAGACAACCACAAGAGGTGATTTATTATTCTAAATCTCAAGAAAGAAATAAAAAATTGAAAAACATTTCAGCATCTCTAAAGTTCAATGGACTCCATTGTCTATTTAGCTACTAGGGTTTCCATTTCAATGGTAGAGTGCCTTTTCTCCCTGATATGCAACTTCCTACTGACATATAGAATGGGATAGAATGGGATGATCCTTCCCATCTATCATCTGGTTAAGGACTGCACTTAGGCCTACTTCGAAGGCATCTGTTTGTAATAGAAATTACTCTTCAAAGTCTGGGCTTTTTAAAACAGGGGGAACCTGTTTTTAGAAAGTGTAATGGGCTACTGTACTAAGTGTTTGCTAATTCTCAGACACAGGAACAGGTAGAACAATTGGTCATCTCAAAGAAGTATAGAAATGAGTTGTTACAGATAGTGTATGATAGCAGGGTTTTAAATAATTGATTAGCAGTTTTTTCTTGGGAAAATGCTAAATATGTAGAAAGCATTTACATAGGTTTTCTAGAAGTGTTATGTTTATTAAACACAGTGAGGCAAGTGCTATGCATTTTCACAATGTTTTTGAACTTTTATGAGCAAAACACTAATCAATTTTTAGAGTTAAATAAAACCCTGGATAGTCCTATGGCTGGTTACTCTGGGAGGGATTGTACCCTTGCCAAAGTGCTAAACAGGTTTTACTGGCATGGGATACATGATGACATACCTACTTATTGCAGATCTTGTTCAGAATGTCAAAAAGTAGACCCAGTATCTAAGAAAGACAATGTGTCCCTGAAGCCCCTACCATTTATAGATGTACCATGTGAGAGGATTGCAATGGATGTGATTGGCCTCTTAGATAGAAGTATATTGGCTAGTCATTTCATTTTGGTAGTATGTGATTACGCAACTAGATACCCAGAGGCACCTCCCCTTATCACCCCCAAACAGATGGTCTTGTTGAGCATTTTAATCAGACCCTAAAACACATGCTAAAAAGTTTGAGAAAGGTGAAGGAAGAGACTGGGGCCAGTATCTACCATACTTGCTTTTTGCTTATTGAGAAGTGACACAGGACAAATCTTACCTCTACCTGCTATTATTTCTAATTTCTAATCTCTACCTTGCATATGAATGTATGTTTGTAAGGCATATATATGAAACCAGGTTCTCTGATGTATAATTACAGAGCTGAAATGATTGAAGAGGCAGCTGTGACAGTGTGTGATCTCAGACTGATGTAATCTGTCACAATGCTCTGAACAGATACTGGTTGGGTCACAATCTTATGCCTAGCAACCCACAACTACAAAGTCTTACTGAGAAGATGTTTTGAGAGTTTGTTTTGAACAGAAAGTACAGGCTGCTTTATGTCCTGGTGAAGAGGTTGACAAAGAGAGACTAGAGGAGGCATGCTTATTTCATGTCTTGAATTGTCTTCTAATTTGCTGAGTGAAGAAAGGGAAAAGATGCTGAAATGTTTTCCAATTTGTTTATTTTTTTCTTGTGATTTAGAATAATAAATCACCACTTGTGGTTTTCTAAAAGTTCCCCTGGACTTATGTTTCCTGACCTAGGCCTCTAATACAGTTACAGTAGTGTGCGAGCTACATGGATTAGCTACATCTGGTCATGCTGTATCAGAAACCACACCACATCCAGAAGCCTCTCCACATGTGGTAATTTCACTAATAATATATTCTACTGGCAATGATCCCAAATCCTGCACCAGCTGTATAGTTTCCACCTTATTGATGTATGAATAAAATAATTTTATTGAAGGATTTTCCATTTTCCTGTTGCTACTAATGGTAGCACTGCCATTGATCATAGGGCCTACAGATTCAGTTGTCTAGCATTTGTTCCTTATATAAGAGTAAAATTCGTCATGATTACAGATAGAGTTAGTGGCTACCTTTTCCTCCATTTTGGCCTTTGCTTTCTTAGTTTCTTTTTTACATTTCATTTGAGCATCTTTATAAAGACCCCTGTTATGAATATCATCATCAATCCAATTAACTTTTAATGTCTAATGTTCCTTTTTATCAATTGTCTCTGATATTCCTGTTAAACAACCTCAGTAGTCTCCTTTTAAAGTTATATTTCCTTCTGTATAGAATAAAGTTTCCAACTTTCCTATTTTGACCTTTAATATATTCCAAACTAAGTCACCATTTTTATTTGAAAATTCTAATTTCCAATTCCATCCCAGTGTTTCCCACCTTATAAGATGAAACTTGGCTTTTTGAAATCTTTACAGACTGTAGTCTCCCTTTCTTAACTGAAACTCTGCAGATAAGTGATCTGTAGCATATTATGGTCAAAATTACTAAATGTTTCTCTTACAAAACACTCACTGATTAAATTATCAGAATTCATAAAATTCATTATGATAATATCCAGTATCTCTTGCTATAGTAGGTCTCTAAGATGTTGAGTCTGATTATTGTCTCTCATCATTTCTGCAAAGCACTTCTCTGGACTTCTTTTCCTAGTAAACTACATTCAAGAGATAAATGGCATATTTAGGTCCCTAGTTACTATCACCTCTTTTCCTCTGCATAGCTTACTTGCAACAATTATGAGATCCTGATCCCTATTAAAATTTAAGTTAGGTGGTCTATAGAAAGTATTCAAATCAAAGTTTAAAGTAAGCCTCTTTATAGTTTAATTTTAATTTAGTTGTATTGAAACTATTTATAATTTCCTGTAGGAAACACACATCTTAATAGTACAAAGTAATATATACAATTTAATTGCTTAAGTCTTAAAAATAAAACAGAATTATTTCAGTAATGTTTTCTACATAAATACAATAGTTAGTTAGCTAGTGAATTAGTTAGTTAGTGAATTTTATTAACTGGGTAAGCCCACTGGGACTTAAGAAGCCTTTTTTCAGGGGCCACCTGGAACTGATTACAATGATAGCAAAGTGGAAATGCAATGTGTAAGAATGTGGTATTTCATATAAGTCTGAAGTGATTTTCACATTTGATCTTAGACACAAGTTATATACATACAATATTTTACAATGTAAGAACTGTCAAAATACATGGACATGTCCAGGCAAGCAAAACATTTGAAATTACTCATCAGTATGAGACTGACGAAAATGCAAGGTCATAACAAGGCGCAAGGCAAGGAAAACTGTGAAGACAAGTTAAGAAATTCAAACATCAGTGATCAGTGATTGCAGGTGCATTGGCTTCACTCTTGTTAATGCATCTTTGGACCTTTCTTAAAGTCCTCAAGGGAGGAAGAGCTTTGTACCTCAGGTGAAAGGGCATTCTGAAGGGATGGACAGAGGTGGCAGAGAACCCCTTACCCGAGCCTAGGTTTAGTTGTCTTTAAACAATTTATAATTTTCTGTAGGAAACATACTTCTTAATGGACAATTTATTTAATTGCTTACAGTCTTAAACAAATGGCAATTGTTAAACTAAAAGTGAAAATTATTTCAATACAGATTTCTACAGTAACTATTAAATTATTAATTTATTTACTGAATTCTGTTAACCAGGTAAGTGCACTGTGACTTAAAAGTCCCTTTTTCATGGGCCACCTTGAATTGATTACAATGAGAGCAAAGAGAAAATACAATGTGCAAGACTTTGATGCATATAAGTCATCATAACAGAATTGCACATTTGATCCTAGACACAGGTTAGTGGCATACAAGGTTTTACAACAGTATGAGAACTGTCAACATACATGGTCTTGTCTAGGTGAGCAAAACATTTTAAATTACTCATCAATATGAGAACTGACAAAAAATGCAAGGTCATAACAAGGCAAGACAAGGAAAACTGTGAACAGAAGTTGAGAATTTTAAAAATCAGTGATTGCAGGTGCACTGGCTTTGCTCTTGGGATTTGGTCTTTAGCCCTTTCTTAAAGTCTTCAAGGGAGGAAGAGTTTTGTAACTCAGGTGGGAAGGAGTTCCAAATGTATGAGGTGGAGGTGGCAAAGAACCTTGTATCCGAGCATGAGTTTAGTTGTGTTTAAACAATTTATAATTTTCTGTATGAAGTATACTTCTCAATATAAAAAAATATTTACTTGATTATTGTGTTAAAAATGTAAATTATGAAATTAATAATCAGAATTATTTCAATGAAGTTTGCATAGTAAATATTTATTTAATTATATATTTATTTATTTATTACATTTTGTTAACTGGGTAAGCCCACTGTGACTGAAGAGTTTCTTTTTCCGGGGCCACTTGGGATTAATCACAAGAAGAGCAATATCAAAATACAATGTGTAAGAATAGGTATTACATACAAGTCTGAACTGAATTGCACATTTGCCCTTAGATGCTGGTTAGATACGTACAAGATTTTGCAACAATATGAGAACAATTAAAATATACATACATGTCTAGGCAAGGAAATCTTTTGAAATTACTTATAAGAGAACTGGCGAAAATGCAAGATCATGAAAAGGAAAGACAAGGAAAACCGTGAGCACAAGAAGTTCAAAAATCAGTGATCAGCAATTGCAGGTGAATTGACTTCACTCTTGTGAATGGGTCTTTAGCCATTTCTTAAAGCCTCCAAGGGAGGGACAATTTTGTAATTCAGGTTGGAGGTGGGGTGTTTCAAAGGGATGGGGAAGAGGTGGAAAGGAACCTCTTACCTGAGTGTCAATTAAACCTGGGCACTTAATAATTGTCATTGAAATCTCAATTCCAAAATGCTATTACAGCATACAGTACCAAAAACAAAGTTGTACCATTTGGTAGATACATTCATACAGTTTATTTAACTAGTTGGTCTGCTTGCCATTTTATTGACATGTAATCAGAAGGATGCTTTAGTTTGCAAGAAACATTGACAACATGTGCATAAGAGACATTCCTTACTGATTTTCATGTACATGTAGAAGGATAGTAACATTATTCAGTAACACTTACATTTTGCATTTGGTTGGCTCTGGTGGTTCTTTGAAATTGGGTTCGGTAGAAATATAGTTTAAATGAACTGCAAGTACAGCCCCAATATTTATGTCTCCATTCCTGGAAAATGGTGTCTCCTTTGGTCTCCAGAGTTTACACCCTTGCCGTGGGGTCTGGTACACAGCATCAGCGACTATCAGCAGGAGCAAATTCAGGAACAACTTCAGTTTAGAATAAGATATCATCCTGTTAGAAATTACTCTTTTTCTGACTTCTGTCAGCATATAGACATATTTATTCTACTGCTTTATATATTTATGTTTTGTAATTTTTAGTTTGCTGATGTATACAGTATTTATAATTCTTGAACAACCAATGTTTTCATTACATTTTAATAATTTATCGAAGCATTGAAATAATGTATTGCAATATTGAAAAATGTGAAATTAATATGAAATTGACACTCTGGATAGACTTTATTGTTTTCATCCACTGTTGCACAGCAGATATATGATCTTTTAATATTACCAGAGCCTCAGGCTGTTGAGACATTCAGCTTCAATTCTCCAGCAGCTACAGACTGCAAAATCACTTACTCATGTGATGCCATACTTTCCTTCATGCTATAAATGTTGCTGTGATCAGAGTGAACAGTGACTGTATCGCATTAATAAAGCAAAGTCTGACCTTTGCCACCCCTATTATTGCATCATACTCTGAACAGCGTCTGAGCTAATTAAGGGTAGTATAGTAGAAGAATAGTGAAAGAGTTATTTAATTTGCATGTAAACTAGTACTTAATAGCCATGCTTTAATGAGAGGTTTTAACTTTTTTATGAACGGTTATGTCATGATCTGTCATTTGCCATTAGACTCATCTGTTTGAGTCAGGAGACACATGTTTTGCATGGATACTTTCTTAGATAAAAGAAAAATAGTGTATATCTTTAAAAAACTGATGTTATGATCTTGTTTATGATAATCTGTGTGTGCATTTCATGGAATACTTTTTGAAATTCCAAAGGGAAGTATCTTAAAATGTTATCTAGAATTCTTTTTGGTAAACACTTATGTGAGGCTTAACAACATAAAATGAAAATCTGGAGCAAGTTGAAATATACACTTCAGTAATATTAACAAATATTATGAGTAAACCCCATTATAAAATGACTAAGACAGACAAAAGAAGTTGATTAGCAAATGAGCATTGCAGCCCAAGGAATCATCTTGCTATGCAGGAAAAACCCAGGAGCAGGTCTTCTTAACCTGTAAAAAATTAATCTCTACTTTAAAACCCCCAAGCCATGGCTGTTAAATGTATTTCTCAATTTTTAATTTAAAATTCATTTAGCAGTATTTTTGCAATAAGACACTTCAAGGAAATGTATCTATGGCATATAGCTGCATTCAAGGGTATGTTTGAAAGACCTTGGCTGCACCCTATGTCTGAAAACACACCCATGGCATGCAACAACATTGGAATTTTAGATATTCCCATACGTCTATGGCATAGCAATGGTTAAGATAACATAATTCACCTAAATTAAAAAAAAAACATGTTTTTACTACAGAGGCTGAAAAACTACAAGCTGATGTGATAAACAAATTTAATGTGAGTGTGTTTGTGAATGTCCCCTGTCAAATAACATAAAGAGGGTTGCCCTTGTAAAAGGGTAGACCCCATTGTCCTGAGGCCCCAACAAAGACATGTGGGAGCTCAGGAAGGGGAAGGAGAAGAGAGGGGGGCAGCGACCTGAGGGAGGCTGACACCTCCCAAGAAGGAGAAATGGATGAGGTCACAAAAGGGGAGGGGATAGGAAGGGGGAAGGAGACAGGATAGTGAGGTGGAAGAAGATTAGGACAAGGAGCAGGGGGAGGAGCAAGAAGGACCCCCTCTTAAGGGGCTGCACAGCTCAGGGAGCTCACAATTTTGCTCCGAGAAATTATGGAACCAAGGGTTGTGGGGAAGGTCACGAAAGACAATTTTTGGAACTATGCATGGCAAAGGAACTGGAGGGGGCAAGAGTCATGCGCAAGGCCTAAATACTGTAAGGCTCCTGCAGATGGAGTGGGGAAAGTGGAGGAATAAAAGAAGAGAGATACAGGGGGGCATGAGAGTTTTGGAGGGGCCTGATCCAGGGCTGATCTGGATGGGGGCCACCCCTTCTCATTTTGACCACAGTGAAGTACAGCTGGAGAATGAAGGGAGCCAACACAGGGCAAGGGTCCACAAAAATAAAAAATAAATATAAAAAGGGGGCTAACGGATGTGGTATGCTTCTCCTGCAGATACAGCAGAGCTAGTAGGATGGCACCAAAGAAGGTCATGCCCAACAAGGATTAATGTTACTGGGCAGTAATGGATCTGGTGGAGAAAGCAAATTGGTTACTGGAGGCAAATGAGCCAGACGAGGGGGAGAGAGGCACCAAGAAGAAGGGAAGGCAAGGAAGGGAGAAGGAGATGAGGAAGCAGGGCTAGGAAGGCATGGGGCACCGGAGCCCAAAAAAGGGTGGCAACCCACCCCATGGAGACCATCTCCAAAGGAACCCATATCTGAGCCTGAACCTGCACCAGTGCTGGCACCCCCTTTGCCCATGGTTCCGTTGACCCAGCCGGAGCTGAAAAGGCAGCCCCAGGTCCCGACATCCATACCAGAGCCAACGAAAGGCCCACAGACAGTGAATGACAACCAAGGAACAACAGGTAATCAGGTGGTGACAATAGAAAGTAGTGTGAAAGAGTATGTTGAGCAAATGCTTAAGAACATGGGGGAAAATGGGCTCGGGCAGCTAGAGAAGGTGATATGAGAAATAGGGGCACTGGGATGACATCAGGTTCGGGGGTGACACCCATGGCACCTGCAGATGGGCCGGAGCTAGTGGCCCCTGGGGTGCGTTTATCAGACCATGTTCCCACAGCAATGAAGGAAACAATTTGGAAAGGGGAGTATGTGGACATATTTGCCTTAGCCTGAGGAGAAGGATAGTTTTGAAAAGAAAGATACGGCAGCGGCTGTAGTGCTGCTAGGTAAAGGGGAGGAGGGTAAAGCAGGGAAAGGGAAAACGTGGGACAATTGGTCGATGGATTTTACATATTTTATAGCCATCGTTATAGAGAAACAGCCAGAACTGGTGACCCCTCTACTCACTTACTCCTTCATCATAAAAAATGCATATAAAAAAGGGGGTCAAAGTTGGTTGACATATGATGAGAAATTCAGAAAAAGAATTGCGAATTTTGGGGATGTGAAATGGGATACCAGACAGATAGATCTATGGTTGGAGATATACATGGGGCCCAACAGAGAAAGAGCCAGAAGCGGATAAGAGGGGGGCACGGAGAAGACATGCTGGGGTTACAATAGAGCCCTTTGCTCGTCGACCAACTGCCATATCCAGCATATCTGCTCTAAGTGCAGTGGGCATCACCCAGCCATCAAGTGCAGATACAACTGGGAAAGAGGGACCGGGAATCAGGAGATGGCTTATCAACAGCCCTTTTGGGGTAACTCAGGTTCTGCCAGGGGTCAACATTGGGGGAGGAACAGCAGGGGCAGGGCATATGGGGGAGGGAGAGGGCTTGGGTATCAGACCCAACACCAGACCGATTGAAGGAAGGTGGAATTCCAGCTTGCCAGGACTCTCATCAGGATAGAGGCAATGGCAACGTGGCTTAAGGATTACCTGGATAGGAAGGCAGCTAGGAAATTATGGGTAGGTTTTAATAAGGGAATTGGCTTACAGTTCAAGGGGAGGCAGCAGGCGATGATGGCAACGAACCTGAAATCCAAGCGGGGCAGGGAGGCCACATTAGATGGAAAAATTCAAAAGAAAGTGGCAGTGGGGAGGGTGGAGGGGCCATTTGGGGCCCCCTCTGTTGGCCAACCTAAGGGTGTCACCTTTGGGGCTAGTGCCCAAGAAGCAGGCAGGGAAATACAGGGTGATACATCACCTATCCTACCCTGAGGGTGACTCAGTCAATGATGCCATTGGAGAAGGGGACAGTAAGGTCACATATGCCATGCTGGAGGATGCAGTGCATCTAATCAGGATGAAGAAGGCAGCATGGTTGGTGAAGACAGACATAGAGTTCACTTTCTGCTTGTTGCTGGTCCAGCCAGAAGATTGGGATCTATTGGGTTTCCAAGTGGGGGGGGGCAGTACTACTTCAACAAGGCCATGCCAATGGGTTGTTCCATAGCATGTGCCACATTCGAGATGTTTAGCACATGGTTGCAATGGACATTCCAGAAGAGATATGGGTATCAGATGATTGTCCACTCTCTGGATGATTTTTTTTATTCATAGGGGAGGAGGAGACAGGTGAGATGTTACGGGATTTCACAGAATTATGTCGAGACCTGGGGGTCCCATTGGCAGAGGACAAAACAGAAGGCCCCAGCCGGATGATTGAATTTTTGGGGCTAGAGATGGATATGGTACAAGAGCTGTACCAATTGCCAATAAACAAGGTAGAGAAGTTGAGGGTATTATTAGGGAAGGTTGGGGGCCACAGAAGGGTGCAGCTGCAGCAAGCACAACAGCTTTTAGGGTACTTGAATTTTGCTTACAGGGCCATTGCCCTGGGACGCACATTTACACGGCGGCTGGCATGGACAACAAGAGGGGTGAGGCATTCTTACCACTGGGTAGATCTGAATAAAGGGACCAGAGAGGGGACATGAAGGTATGGGAGCATTTTCTGCAAAAGTACAATTGGCAGACCTTTTGGCAGGAAGAATGTGTGTACAATACCAATCTGCAATTGTATACTGACATGGCAGGTGGTACGGGAATGGGGGGTTACTTCTTAGGGAAATGGTTTGCGGCAGCATGGCCAGAGGAATGGAAGAGGGAAGGGGTGACAAGGGACATCACCTTCCTGGAGCTATTTCCCATATGAGTGGTGATGTTGGGGTGGGGAGAGCAGTTAAAGAACAAGAAGGTAACGTCCTGGAGTGATAATAAGGCAGTGGTGGAGGTGTTAAATAAGAAAAAGACAAAGACGGAGAAGGTCATGAGAGTAGTGGGAAAGATGGTATGTCTAGGATTGATCCTGAAAATATTGTTCAGGGCCACGCACATTGATGGAGTAGACAACGTGATTGCTGACTACCTCTCACCATTGCAGATGGACAAATTTCACACTGTCGCACCCAGAGCAGACAACAGGGGGGCCACCATCCCGACATATGTATGGACAATTGGATTGGGGTAGCCGAGATGCTGTTATACAACCCCTGAGCCCCCAAGACCCATAGAGCTTACAAAAGTTCAGGGAGAGTGTTTCAGATATTCCAGGAGCCATACGGCAAGCAGGTAAGTGGGGTAGTAACAAGGGATCAAGTAGCCCAATTTATAGTGGCAGGATGGCACCAAAACATGGTGCATGTGACCATGGGGGTGCACTTGGCAGCAATAGGTCAGATTTGCAACCAAAGGGGCTGGGAGGACCCAACAAAGAACAACCTGATACGAAGGATGATGAAGGGATGGGTACAGGGGCAGGAAAAGAGGCAGAACAGCAGGAAACCAATATCAGAAAATTTGATGGGAAGATTAATGGATGCATTGAGTCATGTCTGCAGCTCAAACGGGGAGACAGTGCTATTCAGAGCAGTTTATGCCACAATGTATGGGGGGCGTGCAGGGCGAGTGAAGTGGTGGGCCATAACCAGAGGGGGGAAGGGGGGCTACAATGGGGGGATATAGAGTGGAAAGCGGACACAGTGGCACTACTAATAAGAAGATCAAAAAAAGATCAGCAGGGACAGGGCAGGAGAGTGTGGTTGAAAAGACATTAGCGGGCAAGCATTTGTCTGGTTGGGGCGATGCACACGTACGTGGCAGAGCGACCTAGAATGGAGGATACAGCCCTGTTCATACATGGGGATGGCAGAGCGGTGTCAGGATACCAAGTGACTGCAGTGATGCAGAAAGGCCTCAGAATCCTGTGGGGAGGCAGTGGAAGGATACTCCTCCCACTCGTTTAGGATAGGTGGTGGCATCCTTCTTGGTGGCACAGGGTGGATGCTTGGGGGAGATCAAAGAAAAAAGCACGTGGATGTCCGATTGTTATAAGAAATATGTGATAAAATTGCCACAATAACACTGTTTTCCTTTCTCCCCCTTAACAGGTACAAATCAGGAGAAGGTGAATGGGGGAGAAAAGGGGGGGTAGGTGCACAGGACAGAAAAATTACTAATCACTGTTGCTTGCTCATACAGGGAGGGCCTGGAGGCTTGAAGCATGGATCTGTGGGCATTCATTCATACACTGGGCGGAGACTTGGGCAGCCAGGAGACACAGGGAAAAACAGTTGGATTTGGACAGCGACACCATTCACCTGGTTTGGAAAGGTCGGAGGGGAATGAAGTGAGTGCAGCTATTACCTGAACTCAGGGGGCTCAAAAAGGAGCAAAGGAGGCCCGACCTGTTAGTGCTGCATCTGGGAGGCAATGACCTGGGAGCAAGGCCCTGGCTGGACATATTCTACCAAATAAAACATGACATGAAAAGAATTAAAGAATGGTGGCTAGACATGGTGGTGGCATGGTCAGACATGACACCCAGAAGGGTGTTGAGGTAGGCAGAAAGCCATGAAGGTATGGATAGGGTCTGGAAGTGCATGAATGCATGGGTCAGGAGATTGGTAGAGAGCATGGGGGAATAATCATTCTGCATGGGATTATAGAAGGGGTGGATGAGTTTTATAGGGGCAATGGGATACACCTTTCGGGGGTAGGGTTGGCATTATTTAATGCAGAGATAGAAAATGCCATAGAAGGTTGGCTAAAGAAAAGGGAAGAAGGCAAGTAGGAAGGGGGAGGTCAAAAAGAGGGGGAAGTCCACTGTCCATCATAAGCTGGAGGTGGACTAGTGGAAAAAGGAGGGAAAGGACCGGAAAGAAAGGGAGGAAAAAGAGGAAAAAACAAGCAAAAAGACACAGCATGACAACCACAGAGCAGGGGTACAGTGTGTATGCTTGTACCCCTTGACAGCAGAGGAAGAAGAGAGTCCCCCCCAGGGTGTACATCTGGGGGGCAGAAGAAGAAAGAAGAAAAAAAGATGGGACAATAAAATTGTGTCTAAGTTGTATCAATGAGAAGGTATTACATGCATATATTGTACAGGACTGTAATAAGAGATATCAATTGAAATGTAGAGATATGTCAATTGTGGAGATGTACAATGAAGTGATTATGAAAATAAGTAAAATTATTGCCAACTGGAGCAACCACACTTAAGTTGTCAGTGTGTTTTATTTGGAGGGGCTCTGGGGACAATGACTATGGGTTAGAAAGATTACAGATATAAAGTAAATAATATCTTTTTTGGAAATGGCAGATAACTAGTTCAGTTAATAATAGGCATAGGTAATTGCTCACAGTTGTGGCAAGGATGATCACAAGAACAACATCACCAGTTCTGAAAACAATATAGGCACAACGTACCTAAATACTGTGACTATTGAGTAGACAAAATTATACGTATTCCTTGCTCACTTTAGTCAACAAGTCATATACCTTTTCCAGTTTAAGACGTGGTAGAGCCATGTAGAACATGGCTTGAGAACAGCCTTAAGGAATTAGACCCTAAACAAACTTCTTGCATCACTAACAGAACTTGGAAATCATAACCATGGGATTGTTGGTTAATATGGACATTTTGTTATTTAAAGTGAACTGACCTTTTTAATAAATAATTTTAAGAAGTAATACGGTACTCCTTTGCATTTCACAGAGAAAAAGATTAGTAGATACATTTGAAGGGACACAGTAAAATCTCCCCTACACGTGTTTCTTATCTTCATTTCAGCCATAATAACCAAAATAATGCTTTGTTCCTGTTTCATTTCTAGGGGATATGGAGTTCATATTAGAGATGTTGCAAAGTTTTACTTCACCGAAAAGTTCCAGAAAAATGGCAAAATGTGCCTTTGCAAATCCCGTTGTTAAGCTCCCACTTGCATCACCAGCTTTGAACTTCATCATTTCTGCAAAGTTTTCCATTTGTCGTGGCACTGTTCTGCAATATCTAAAGGAAATAGCAACTTCACAAGTCAATTATTGTCAGTTCACATAGATATAGGGTCACTTCACCTGGTGAAAACTTCACAAAGCCAACATTTCACACATTGCAAATTTTCCCTTTTTAGTGAATTTTGGCCACTTTTTCCATATATGTTGTCTCTGTGGCACTATCAGTTAGGGCACTGGATTCTTAACTGCAAGGTTGGTGGTTCAAGGCCACCTAAGGACATTTTTAAGGGGGAGGGTTAATGAAGGGGAAGGGTGGAAGGGAGGGGCAGCTGCAGAATAAGGGGTGCTAGCTGCACATTCGAGCAGACTTGATAGACCTCTAGGCCTTTATCTGCTGGCAAATTTCGTATGTTCGTATATATAGTTTTTATATATTTTACAGACATCACATCAAGGGCACCAACACTTGACCAGACCACCAGTATATCAATGGAAGGGGCTCAGTAAGTGGCATGCTCACGTCTGGGGCCAGAAGGTCATGGTACTAGAAACATACCATGTATTTGGCGTAAGACCAATTACTGACACTGTAGTGCAGTATCAGTGGGTGATGCATGCAGGCCATCCTTTGGATGAGACATTAAACCAAAGTCTCCTCTGTCCATGTCTGAGCACTGTCCATGCAGAAGTAAAAGATCCCATGGCACTTACGGGTACTGATGAAGAGCAGATGAGTTTCTCAGTGTCGTGGTTAACATTTCCCAGCAATAAAACAGGTCAATGTAAACCACTCCCCAAAATGCATCTGGAAACAAGTTTTTTTTTTGGTTTAGTGTGCCTTTAAGGGCCAAAATGTAAAAATATATTAAAAGAAAAAACACACAGTATCTGTTGTTTGTCTGTACTATTTGGTAGAGCCACAAGTTGATTTGAAGGCAGTCAAAAGCCTCAGACTTGCAATAGAGAAGTACTGTAGGTGGTGTTGAGTCAAGGACAGAACACGATAGCTGCAAAAACATAGCACACACGAGGACAAGGTACAAAATTACAAACTTTAATCTGTACATAAACCACAGCCACAATCCTGCCTTTAGAAGTGCTCTGGATCTTTACCAGGGAGGTGTGGTCTACAATACAAAAGGTTGGTTTAATAGCCTTTGAACATCATGGGCCTGATTCTAGATGGGTGGCACAGGTTGCCGCTGAACGCAACCTGCGCCACCCGTAACTGCGACATTGACCCTGCTCCCTATTCTAGAAGGGGCAGGGTCTCTGCAGCAAAGTCCTGTGAATTGCGACATGTGGCAAGGTACGCTGCACAGAAGGCGTACCTGGTCAGCTTGTCGTAACCCACTGCCGCAGGATGCAAGTGTAGCCCCCCACCCATGCCCCAACCCCTGGGTCACCCGCTGCCAATGCGGCACATCACCAGCCCCGGTAGTCAAGTGCCCCTGTCTGAACTGTACAATAGTATAATATAGAAGCATTCCCAATTCCCTGGTAGGCTAGTGCCCCCCCCGAACTATACATTTCCATAATATAAATAATTCCTGATTCCCTGGTAGTCTAGTGGCCCCCCCAATTGTACATTTCCATAATATAAATAATTCTGATTCCCTGGTAGTCTAGTGGCCGCCACTCAGCTGTGCCAGCCCACCCAGCAACCCCCACCCATCCCCAGCAGGCGACTGGTAGGCTCACCCTCTCACCTCCACGATCAGCCGCCGACTGACTGCTGTATTAGCACTACAGCACAGATGCACTCAGAAAGTAATTTTTGAGTGTGTCAGTGCAGTAGCACTAATACTGCACTCAGTCAGTGGCTGGCCATGGAGGTGAGAGGTGGGCTGTGCCCATAGGAGCCAACTCCATGGGTGTTTGGGTGCTCTAGCACCCACAAAGTTGACATAAGCACCCTCAATATTTTGAGCGCAGCCTGCAACAAAGGATTATTAGGGAACCTGGTCACAGGAAAAATACTCCCAACTGGCAATGAGCACCCACAAAGATTCCTAAAAGTTGGCATTCCTGCAGTCGCTGGCTGGGGATGAGTGGGGGGATGCTGGGTGGGCTGGCATGGCTGGGTGGGGGGCCACTAGACTACCAGGGAATCAGGAATTATTTATATTATGGAAATGTACAGTTCGGGAGGGCACTAGACTACCAGGGAATCAGGAATTATTTATATTATGGAAATGTACAGTTCGGGGCATCTAGACTGCCATGGCTGGATTATAGGTGCATATGCAGGGGGCGAATTGCTGTTCAGGGCACAGGTGGGGATGGCAGCACAGCCCTGAGGGGCTTCATCCAACGTCTGTTTTGGGGGATGGGTAGCCCTGTAGGGCCCCGCTGGGGTGTGCTGGGCATGGGGGGGAGGGAAACTGCACTGTACACTATCCACTGGACAGCTGATGGGTCTACAGGACCCCCGGGAGCATCCTTAAGTTATACCAGCTAATTGCTGGTATAACTTACATTGCCGGATCTCCTCCGGGGCTTCTTGTAGAATCCCAATGTGGGCACTTTGTGGCTGCCCTTCTAGAATGGGTGCAACTGCTGCCGTAAAACCCCTATCGCCATGTCATAAAGGGGTTTATCGCGTGTAACAACTGTTGCCTCGTGGCCCTGCGATACGTGGCAGGTCACTTTGTAGAATCCGGTGTCGCAGCTGCTGGCTTAGTTGCTACTTCCACTTCTGCTTGGCACAACTGCTGTTATGCCTGGCGTAACACTTCTAGAATCGGAGCCCCATGTTGTCAATGCTCAAACATACATCAGACTTCTAAATTTACACATTTTCTTAGAAACACATTAATCATAAGTTTTATTACTTATTTGCTAAGAACATTAACATAAAAACTAACAGTAAAGTGCTCACAACTAAGCTGATAACCAAAAAAAACTTTAAAAAAATCACTATGATCTGCCATTTAATAACTATCTCTAGTAATGATGTTACACAATTCAAGCAATAGTTACTATTTAAGTTGGAAGAATAAGTGTCAAAATGAATGTTCAGCTAGTGAATACTACCCATGTAAACAGAGTTTAAAGTGGAAAAAAGTGAGGGTTAATGAAAAAAACATACATGACACGTAATAGTTATTTGTCTCCCATGCATCTTCTGGATTATAAAGCCTTTTAGGAAACAGTGTTGGTCCCTGTGCCTCCTCCAATATTATGGCAGTAATACACCCTCTTCCAACTCTCTCCTGCACAGTAAAGCATATTGAGGTATAATGTTTGTTCCTGTTCCCTGTTCCTTCCCTCCCTTCCACACACATATGCATGAACTTACATTGGTGCACACACACACACACACACACACACACACACACATATATTTACTCCCCTCCTTCTACTGAACTGTACAATGTTTTGAAATATTGTATTGTTCCCCACCACACCCCACAAAATGGCAGCAGCATCCCCTTCATACCCACTATTCTACAGCAAGGAAACCATGCATTAAAACACAGTGAAAAACAGATTATTTCTCTGTTTAGGAAGGGAAATGAAGGGCATGTAAAATGAAACAAGAAGTAGAAAAAGTATTATGTGACTTCTATAAAGGAGTATATCACGTGTTTTCATGATGGGGAAGAGAAATTCAAACAGTAGTTGCAGAAAAGTGTTTTCTCCAAATTTAAAGCATCGTCAAAAATATTGATCAAGAGGAAGCTGAAAAGATCATGCAGTCACTAGAAAAAGTAAATCACAAGGGATAGACTGACTAGCAAGTTCTGTGTTACATTTCAACACTTTCTAGCACCCCTTCTGCTGGCTAGTCCAGATTATACAGGAGATAGCTGGGGGCTATAAGGTGCAATAATCTATGACAAGCTAGTGTGGTGCTACTTCCATTAAAAAAATAAATATAAAACTTTTTACTTATATGATTTTACATGCTATATACAATAGCATTGATACATTTGTGCATGCTGGCTACAAAGAAAAAAATATACATATAAATATATTTATATATATATATATATATATATATATATATATAGATATATATACTGTATATATATTCATGGCAAAAAAACCTCAGTTTAATTCATCAGTTAGGGTAGTTCACAGCGACACAAGTGAGGAAATTCAGTGTTAGGGTTGAAAGCCCCTTGCACCACCCCAGCTACTTTAGCCCGGCATCGTGGGTGTGAATTGAGGTCCTAACTCTCACCCCATCACATGTGTAAACAAGCTGAGGTATAGGAGAATGGGGTGAGAGTTAGGACCGATGACCCTAATTCACACCCCAGTGCTGGTGGGGGCGGGCTGGGGTGGCGCAAGGGGGGGGCTTTCAACCCTAACACTGAATTTCCTGGCTTTTGTCACTGTGGAACAACCTTAACTGACGCATTAAACTGATTATTTTGCCATGAATTTCCCTTCTTTTTGAGAATGAGGACTATAAATAGTGAATGGAATGTGGCAGTGGGAATGTGGGCCCTTCAGGCCCCATGCTCACACCATGTGATTTTGTGTGACATAGTAATGGTAACTGCTATGCAAATGCAGGCACTAATGGTTGCGCACACGGTGACGCAAACTTAAATGGTAAAGCAAATGTTAATAGAAATGCAAGCGGAAATTGACACCAAAGTGAACAGTCAAGCAAAGGGAGATGCAAGTGCGTATGGAAACACAACTGGTAACGAGCACGGTCATGGTACCGCTATTGTAAATGCAAATGGTAACTGTAACAGCAACAATAAAGCAAAAGGAAACAGAAACGGAAATGCAAACGCAAGTGCGTACGGAAACGCAAAGCGTAATGCGCACGGTCACGGTACCACAATTGCAAATGCAAATGATAACAGTAACACCAAAAATAACCCTGAAGCAAAGAGAAATGGAAATGCAAGCGTGTATGGAAACGCAAACCGTAACACGCACAGTCACGGTACCACAATTGTAAATGCAAATGGTAATGGTAACAGCAACAATAACACCAAAGGAAACAGAAACGGAAACGCAAGCGCATATGGAAACGCAAATCGTAAAGCGTACAGTCACGGTACCGCAATTGAAAATGCAAATGGTAACGGTAACAGCAAAAAAGAATGACAAAGGAAACAGAAATGGAAATGCAAACACAAGCGCGTACGGAAATGCAAAGCGCAATGTGCACGGAGACGGAAACGCAATTGGAAATGCCAATGGTAATGGTAAGAGCAATGAAATGGAAACACAAATGCAAACAGAAGGGTGGCCTCAAACACAAATGAAAATGTGCATGGTGACACAAATGTAAACCCAAAGACAAACAAAAGTGGAAATGCAAATGGTAACAGTAACGCAAACGCAAGCACTAACGAAAATGCAAAGGGTAACGCACATGGTGGCATACATGGGAACGGTAACCCAAATGGGTATGGAAATGCAAGTGGAAATGGTAAGGGTAACAGTAAAGTAAGCACACACCCTGGTTTTCCCCAACAGCTGCATAGAGAAACACAGTGAGTACAAAGAATGTATGCATAATAATGGGGCTCAGAGCAGAAAATGAGTTGGAATACTAAATTGCTTATATCTCAGGAACCGTACGACGTAGAAAAAAAAGTAAAATTACTTTCCTGGCCAGTTTTATACTTAGTTCCCATTTGGGAGGCTAAGCATTTTTCCTACGAAAAGTCTGTATCTCACACCGTTTCCGAGATACGGGCCCCGAAAGGTGCAGCGGACACCATAATGTTTTCCTATGGGAAAAAACATGAACTTCAGAGTGCTGTAACTTTGCCGCCCGGTAATAATTTTTCACCAAACCACCAAAAGGCACATTGGTGGGATGTCAGCTTTCTTCCTTCCAAATTTCAGCCCAAAAGTCCAAACCGTTATTTTGCAGCAGAGTGGCAAAGAATTCCTGTCATGTGGTGGACGCCATAATGTTAGTCTATGGGAAAACGCATCAACTTTGGAGTGCCATAACTGTGCATCCATCTAATGATTTTTCACCACACCACAAAAAGGCATATCTGTGGGATGTTGGCTCTCTTCCCTCCAAATTTCAGCCCAAAAGACCAAACCGTTCTTTTGCAGCAGGGTGGCAAACAATTCCTGTCATTTTGGCCATAGTGTAAAAAAGTAGTTTCGTGATCTGAGACACCTTTTGCAAAAAATCTTGAAAGTGTCGCAGGTGCGACACTACTTTGCGACAGACACTACTTTTCCCAGAAATTTGAAAAACATATTTCTGGAGTGTTTAACCCCAAAATAAAGACATGCCTAGCATTCTCAGGGCTCGACTAGGTAAACATAAAAATAATTGTGTCCCTAGATGGTCCCAATTTGAAATGCCAAGCATTTCTGTAATCAGTAACTGAAAAATAAATGGCTGACTCACGACACTACTGGGGTAATTTGCGACACTAAAAACAGCATTTGCAACACTGTCAAACTTTTAGTTAACTTTTCCCATTGACTATAATGGGAAACTTGTTTTTTGAATAACTCTTGAACTGTTCAATATTTTTTCACGAAATCTTCAAAAGGCACATTGGGGAGCCCGGCCGCACATTCCCTGAAGTTGTCAGACCAGTTGCGCAAACCGTGCGACCTGTAGGCGCGAGGAAAAAAAGTAATTGCACCCTGGAATGTCGCTTAATAACTCTGCAGCTGTATATTTGACCGTTATGAAAGTTGGCAGATCCCAAGACCTATGGATATGCCCCATGCTTGCTAAATGTCAGGCAAATCTGTTGAATGGTGGCAAAGTTATTAAGGTACAAAGTTTCACCATTTAACCTTAAGTGGAGTACTCAACCCTAACTATGGTAGCACTACTGTGCTACCATAATATATATATATATATATATATATATATTTATTATATGTATAAAGTTGTGTCTTAGAATTGAGAAGAGATCAAAACAAATATGTATTTTCTCCATGAAGATTTCAAGAGCTTTAAATCAATCAAATGTGCTATGCCTCAAGTATCAGTTCATGCTTTGTTTTGATGTATACAAAGTATTCATGACTAACAGGGTCAATGAAACTGATTTTTCTTAAGGTATTTAAAAAAAAAGAAAACAGAGAAACAAAAAAATGAGACAAAAGAGATCTATCATAACTAGCAATATATCTCTACATCTGTCAATAACGTCTATATGTTCAGACCAGTTGGTTTAATTAGAAATGTGATTATTAATGTTTTACTATTTGGGTGACAGCTGCCAAGTGACATCTCATGTGATGTATTATTTAAGAACACAAATTGGAATTTTGCACTCTTAATAAAGTTCCATTTTAGGGAATGAAACACCATCGGTATAATTGTTCTAGGCTGTGGGAGCAGCACTTAATAAATACAAAGCACTCTAACGTACTTGTGCACAGCATATGAGTACAATTAAAATACAATTGTTCACTTTTTACATGCTTTATTACCTTGTGTCCTTTTGATATTTGACATATGCTGAGTGTATGGTGCTTTGCAAGGCCTCTTTGCCAAAACTGAATTCAAATGTCCATTTTTTTGTCAAAGTGACTTAGAAATGTAAAGAAATCTGCAAACACAGGGCTGGATTTTCAAAGATCAGAGAATGACGTAAGGTGCATGTGCCAGAAAAGAATGATGCAAGAAGCAAGCTGTGTCAAAGCTTGAATCAATTCTGATTTTATAATGTTGCTTGAGCTAAAAGTGCCTTCACCAAAGTGACTTGCATCAGGCTTGCATCAAAAGAGGGGGTGCACCATGTTACAACAGAGCTTTTGTCAACAAAATGATGCACAATCCCCCTTTTGGCATTTTCAAATAAGGAAGCTGTTGACACTGAGCCAAAAACAGCATGCACCGGTTAAACCAGCCAGAGATTATCTAAGTGACACTGGTGCATGTAACAGAGAGTGTAAATCCTGTAGAGGTTTGGTTATAGAGCTTATATTTCTTGCAGGACTTGTCTAGAGGATTTGGGGGGCTTAACATGCCACCAGTCTTGACAAAGTATTAGTGAAATGTAAAACGATGACACAGAGTCCATGATACATGGGGTGGGGGGGGGTGTGTGTGGTGCTACTCTGTTTCTAAGTACCTGGACATCTTGCACTTTTTATGTGTTTTCATAAAATAAATACATTTCTTATCATAACCTTAGTGGACTGGT
The DNA here is from genome assembly GCA_016271365.2 of Neoceratodus forsteri. NCBI lineage: Eukaryota > Metazoa > Chordata > Ceratodontiformes > Ceratodontidae > Neoceratodus > Neoceratodus forsteri. Next base: position 130,927,036 of record CM028133.1, read on the forward strand.
GATGAGTTTTTTGTGTTGATCAGAAGAATTCTTTTTGAAATATGCCATCATCTTGACCAGTTCATCTGCTGTATTTTTTTACTCATCTTGAGTAATTTCCCTCCAAATTCCTCATCTTTTGACACAGCTTGGTATCTTGCGTCATTGCTCACCCCATGCATCATCTTTTTGATGCAAATTGCATAATTTTTGCTCCATATATCCATCTTCTTTTTGAGGCAGCAGACCTATTGTGTCATTTTTGGAGATATTACCACAGAGAATGCTTTTCTTGAAAAATATGGTACACAGTATTTAGTATACCTGGATTTGACACAAGGTGGTTGTTTGATGCACCTTTCGTTCTATGCATCCTTTGAAAATGCAGCCCACAGTGGTAACATCTTGAATATTACAGTATAATTCACAGTGGACAATCAATAACATGATACCGATAATGAAAAATCCTGTCGAGCAGGACCTTATGGGTAGCCATCCTTTCTAAATATACAACATTAGTTATCTCTTACTAGAAATTCTCATCTTACAATGATTCAGGCACAACATCATTACATTTAGTCATTATGTGCATTACTCAGTCAATCTATTGTTAAATAATTTAAAGTTTATGTCATAACTTGTGAGTCAATTTTTTAGGGCTGTGAGCAGAGCCTACAGCCGTTTTGGGAGTGCTTTTTATCTCTGAAAATGGCCTATCTCACAACCTCTTACATTGGACATTTGGAATTATCCTTCCAGAAGCCCAATGGAGCCTAAACCCATCCACCATGATCAGCGTACGGAATGACAGCCACACTATTTCGGCTGTTACGTCTGCATTCCGATGTGTGACGTACGCATGCGCACAACTCATATGCATGCACAGTTCTGTGGGTTCTGCCATGTTACAAATAGCACAATGCCATTCCCTGTAGTACAACCCCCCCCCCAATTTATGTCTCACACTGGGAGCCCACCCCAGCGTGCAAAAACATTTTATTTAATGTCTCTGAAAAGTAGAAAATGGTCCCTCGTTATTCTATTGTATGTTCCTTGCTGCACCCCCTCCCCACATCATGCCTGACATCAGGGTGCCCAATCACCTTGTTGGCATCCTGTGCAACCCCCTTCCCCATTCATGTGGCACACTAGGATCCCATCCCAGTGTGCTGAAATGTGTTGTTTTGTTTTTTTCCCTGTAAATTAGAAAACGGTCACTTGTTGCATTTCTTTCTCCCCTCCATGCCCGACATTGGGGTGCCCAATCCCCCATGTCAGCATCCTGTGCAAACTGCTTCCCCATTCATGTGGCACACTAGGAGTCCACCCCAGTGTGCCAAAATGTGTTTTTATTTTCCTGTACATTAGAAAATGGTCCCTCATTGCATTTTTTCCCACTGTAAAACTGAAAACAGTCCTTCATCATTGCCGTAGACACCTTCCCACTGAGCACCCTCCTCCCCACACCCCCCCTTACCCCATATTTACCTCTGTATGTTGGTGCTGTCATCTTCTCTGGAAGGGGACATGTCTGCACTCTTCAAAGCCTAACCGTGAACTGAAGAATTAAAGGTAAGTGTGCTATACAACCATTCAATGGGATTTTCAACTTATGCTGATATCTCAGTCATTGTTTGGAATTTTTGGCCCAGATTTTCAACATGGGGTTGTTGGAAAGCTGCCTCATTAAAACTGTTGCTGTCATTTTGTTACTCAGTCCCAAAAGCTGATTTTGCGGTCACTGGATGGAATCACCTTTTGGAACCTGCTCATAAAATGACAGTGCTACTGTCCATGAGTTGGGGTCCCAAAAAGCCCATATTGCAAATTTTGTGAAAAAATTCCAACAAATGACTGTGTTTTGAGCGTTCATTGTGCAGTTCCTAGGCACGCACCTAACGTCACCAATTTTTAATATTTTCACTCCACATTTGTACCATTGCCATTTTTGCACACCTCCTTCAAAACAGTACAGCTGCCATTTTTTCCCAAAGCATGTTTTTGCACCTGTGGCGCAGAATAGTGCGTTTGGTCTGCACAATCACTTTTTGGGACAATTGAACAAAATGACACTGCCACTGTTCATGAGGAGGGATCCAAAAAAGGCCATGTTGAAAATTTGGTGCAACATCTCCAACATATGGCCAAGTTACACCTGCGCGTTGAATGATCTATATGCACATGTGTAACTTAAGTCACTTGGTAGCCCTTCACAGCCCTATCGGCTCTGGACAGAATTTGTTCTAAATGATATACTGAACTCATGAAATCTCTCCAGTGATCTATATTTTGTGGGGTTTGTGACAACCAATGACTAGAGTTGACTCTTTTTGGCTGTAGTAAAAACTGTATTTAAAAAAAAAACATGTTGATGTTTAATCAGGAGCTTAAGTGGGTAATTTAAAGACAGGACTATGTTTGCTGTTAAAGGAGGACAATTGGGGCAGAGATCATGTACCTCTGCTTCTAAGTCTGACCAAAAAGGAATCAGTTTGGGGCATGACCAGAAAATGTATGCTTGATGTGCAGACTGGTTACCACAATGTCTCCAGCAATCAGAGCATAGGGTTTGATTGAACTTCACTATCACTGTTGTGGTTAAAACGGAGTGCACATTAGTTTTCCATGCAAATTCTTTCCATCTATTAGAGGAAGAGAGTTTGTGCTGCTGTTGATATATTTTGCATCAGTTTTCTGGGATGATATGAGTAATTCATTCTTGCTTCCAATTTTTTTCAAGGGGTTTAAGCATCAATTCTGATGGGAAGATGAGAGCTCTATAGGCCAGAGAAATAAAATGAGGAGTGAGCCCTTGGGCTTGTGTGGCCTGTAGTAGTAGCATAAATGGGCCCAGCTTTGCCATTAGAAAATGTCTGATTTGCAAGCAGTGGAAATGATCCACTCTTGCCAAAGCATATTTTTTTTGTAAAAGAATAAAGGGGTGCAACTGACTATTATCAAATAATTGATAATAAAAAAATGTAGACCTTGCCTTCTCCATTGAACAACTTGGTGGTCCATGCAGTTTGGCTGGAATGTAGCATCATGTGCTATAGTGCCCCTGGGTGCTAGTGGTTTGCGTAAGCATTTAGTTGTCAGAATGTTATCCCATATTAGTAGTACATTTTTGGAAGCGTCATTTTCTGTTGGTTGTCCTGAGGGTAATGGAGTGTTGTAAAATGAAGTTTTATTAATGGAATGGTTTAAATCATCAACCTCCAGGATTTCCCAATGGGTGATGTAAGACTAGTCCAACCAAGCTGCTATATGTTGAATCTGTGTGGCCCAAAAATAATATTTTAAAATTGGTAACATCATACCACCTTTTTGTTTTGGTAGTTGCAGTTTACTATATATGCAATCTGAGGAGTTTTACCTCATCAGATGAACCTTGGAATATGCTTGTCCCATTCCTGGAATGATGAGTGTGGTGGAAACACTGGGAGAGTTTGGAATAAGTAAACTAATCTTGGTAGAATATTCATGCATATAATCACAATGTTATTGTGTAATGTTAAAGGTAGGACACTCAATCTATCTAGGTCAGAGTATATAGTTTGTACTAGCGGTGAGTAACTGAGCTAATAAAGCTGAGATTTAGAATGTAAATTCCTACATATTTTATTGAAGTATGGCCCCATTTGAACTTGTAAGCTGTGTGGATATTAAGAGGGGGGTTTATATGAAAGATGGAGGGCTGCTGTTTTGTTTTCATTACGTTTGTAGCCCGATGGGCTTCCATATTCATTTAAGATGGACCATAGAAGAGGCTGAGATGTTGTAGACTATGTTAAATATATTAAAAAATTGTCTGCATAAAATGCCAGTTTGTGTTCTTTAGTAAGAATAGTAATACCTGAAATACCTTTGTTTTGGCATACAGCTCATGCTAATGGCTCCACTGATAGAGCAAACAGCAAGGGACACATAGGGCATCCCAGCTGTGTTCCCGTATAGAGGATGAATCAAGAGGAGTGGGATCCATTGGCTCGGATCATGGCTTGTGGACAATGATAAAGTTTGCTAATACAAGTGATAAATTGAATGTAAAGGCCAAATTTGTACAATGCGTCATTTTAAAATTTCCAAGACACCCTATTGAACACTTTTTCCACATCCAGGCTCAGCAACAGCATCTGTTGCTGAGTCCAGGATGCATACTGGAGCAGAGTAAGGGTTTATTTATTTATTTATAAATTGGATTTACAACCTTTGAGTCAGAGACTCATTTACAAAGGCACCTCATTGCAGGGAGGGTAGACAACACATGACAGTGAAAAAACAATGGAGGACAATACAGGTATAGTACAGCAGGGGAAATATACACAGCAGTTCCAGATGATTCATAGAAGAAAATAGGTTTGCAACTAATTACAGATTCGACCAATCATTCTCTAGACAGTATAATAGGCCTGCTCTAGTGTACCTATGCAGCAAGTACCTGGGGAGGGTGAGGACCATGGCCTCGGTGGGGGGAAAGCAGTCCGAGAGAATGTTGTCAGATACAGTGAGCCAGAAGAGTGCAGTATCTAGGGCAGTCAGAGGCACCTACAAATCTGAGTGTCCGTGAGGTGTTTCTGGAGGGCAATTTTAAAAGGGCCTATTTTGGGGATGCTGGTGATATGAGGGGGGAGAGAGTTAAACCAGGAGGGTGCTCTGTAATAGAAGAACCTTTGGGTAAGTGAGGTCCTAGCTCTTGGAACCAGGAAGGTGGCCTTGACTGCACTTCAGGTAGCAACTGTCTGAGAGGCTGGTTTTAGGGAAGAGGTAACCCCAGGAGGGGAGAGCTCAAGAAGTGTTTTTTTGGCCAGTATACAGGTGTGGTAGCACAGGCACTCATCGAAGATGAGTAGATTAGAGGAGGAGTAGAATTGGCATGTGTGAGTTCTGCTATGCACACCTGTCAGGAGCCTACAGGCCTTGTTTATTAAGATCTGGACTTCGGCGAGGGTGGTGGTGTCAGCCGCAGCATAGATAGGAAGCCCATAGTCAACCAAGGACAGGATAGAGGAGGTGATAGCCAGCCAGAGGGCAGTCTGAGGGAAACAGTCTCTGTGGCAGTATAGGAGACCAATCAGGGTGTTTACTGCAGTGGACAGGAATTTGAGGTGGGGGTGGAACGTGAGTGCTGTTTCGAAGGTGATGCCCAGGTATTTGTATGCTGTAACTTGTTCAATGGGGTGTTTGGTGCTGGGAAGGATGTAGAGCGGGGGTATTACTGGTGTTGCTCTGATGGTGGGTGAAGAACATGGATTTAGTTTTTTTGAGGTTCAAGACCAGGAGGTGGTTGTGGAACCATTTTTCAGCTTGGCTGAAAATGATCTGAAGGGAGTCCTGGACATTGGCAGGGTCAGGGTGGGAGGCGATGAGGACCACATCATCGGTGCATAGGAGCATTTTGCCTAAGCAGGTGTGGGAAGAGAGCTGAGAAAGAGACTGAACAGATTAGGGCCCAGGATGGACCCCTTGGGGACACCAGAGCTAACAGGTAGAGCGGTTGATAGGGTACCATTTATCTTGACCCGTTGGGACCTGTCATGGAGGTAACTAGAGAACCAGGCCAGGGGGCCTCATGGGAAACCCAAATTATGGAGGGAGTCAAGCAGGAGGGGGTGACACAGTGTCGAAGGCCTTAGATAGCTCTATGAACACTGGCCCGGTAACGTCGTCCGAGTCAAGTGCAGAGTGTATGTGTTGTGAGAACTCCAGTAGGGCCAACGTAGTGCTGTGTCCAGAGTGGAAGCCATGCTGCTCTGGACACAGTATGTTGTATTTGGTGAGGTATTCCATGAGTTGGGTGGAGACTATTTTTTCCAGGGCTTTAGAGGGAGGGGAGATAGAGATTGGCCTGTAGTTATTTGGTATTGTGTGATCTACATTCTTATGAATTGAGGTGATTTCAACTGATTTCCAGGTGCATGGGAACTGACCAAGACAAAGGAACCGGTTTATCAGGTCAGTGAGAGGGGTTAGCATGACATCTAGAGTTAGCCAGAAAATCCTGGAGTCGATTGGGTTGCATTTGGGATTGTGGCTGGAGAAGGCTTTTAGTAGGAGAGGTTTGGCTTCATGGGGGGATATTGTGCAGAAGGGAAATGGGGGGTGATCCAGGGTGGGAGAGGTTGAAGGAGTAATCGGGTCAAAGAAGTGGGCAGGTAGGAGTGAGCTGAGATCTGACAAGGTCGTGTTGAAGCATTCAGCCTTATGTAGGTGGTCAGCTGTTATACTGCCTTTGACTGTTATCTGGGATGGAGAGAGCAGGTTTTTCCATTGATCTCCTTAATATTGTCCCAGAAAGCACGTGCAGAGCCCCAGGAGGAGGCCAAGGTGGTTTGATAGTGTTTGGCTTTTGCTTGTCGTGTGGCCCAGATGCATTTGTTACGAGCAGCGTTATAGGCCTGTCTGTCCGCAGGCCTGCCCGACTCCACTGCGATAAGCCATAGGTTGTCTCTCTGTCTCAGTTGTTTAATGAGAGTGGGGGAGATCCAAGGGGCATTTTGTCATCTTAGGAGGGTCCTAGTATGGCAAAGAGGTCACAGGCCTTGCAGAAAATGCTGGTGAGGTAGGCTAGTGTGGTGTCTATATCAGTTGCAAGAAAGATTGAGGTCCAGTCTCTTTGGGATAGGTGCTGCTTCAATTTACTAATGCCCCCTGGGTGAAAACGGCAGTGGGAGGTGATTTGGGGCATGGGTTTTTGTGTAGATGAAGACCAGTGACAGACGATGGGGGAGTGGTTGCTGAGTGAGTTAGCTAAGATATTAACATCCTTTATTTTGTGGGGGTGGTTGGAGAGAATTATATCAAGGAGTGAGTTGGTGCCACTCGACTGACTGAGTCTGATCAGAAGTATGACTAACTGAGAGGTCAAGTGCGGTGAAGGTGTCCTTTATATGTACGGTGGTGGAGCTAAGCCAGTTGACATTAAGGTCACCGAGGATGAGCTGCTCAGCTTTTGAGGCAGGGTGGATAGGTAGTTGGTAAGGGAGTGGACTGCTGGTCCCTGGTTCCACGGGGGTATGTATGCAGTAGTGAGACAGAGAGAGCCCCTGCTGGGTCAGGGGAGATTATTATGGTGATAGCTTGGGACCCATGATCAAGCTTTGGGGTAGGGAGAGCATGGCTAAGAAGGGAGTCACAGAGGTAGACTGCACATCCGCCCCCATGCTTGCCAACTCTGTCTTCCCTGAAGATGGTGAAACCAGGGAGGGGGACAGCTGAGTCAGGAATTGATGCGGAGAGCTGGGTTCCCACTATGGCAATGATATCAGGCCTGTGTTACACAACCCAGCACTGGAGTGCGGCAGTTTTCTTTGGAAGACTGCAGGTGTTTATTGAGGCAATGCATAGTTCACATCCAGTGGGGGGAGTACATGACCCAGGGCCAGGGTTGGGGTGAACATTCCCAGAGAGCAGAAGAAGTAGGGTTATTAGTCTGAGTAGTGGGTTGTGATGGTCAGAGTGGCTGCGTTGGAGCTGGTGTGGTGACCTGGTGGACAGAGTACAGGGGACAGGCAGGGAGCTGAGGGCAAGTATGGCCAGGATAGGCTAAGTCCAGTTTAACCGGTGGTTGGGGGGTGGGAGAAGGGATTGGTGGGGGATGCAGTGGGGTGATCTGGTGGTCCAGTGTGCATGGGGAGATGGGATGGAGAGGAGGGGGAGTGGGGTACAGGGTGGGAGTATGTATGGCTGAGTAGGGTGGAGAGTGAGAGAGGAAGATGAATGTGAGGAGATTGAGTGCAAGGGTCTGTTTGCCCACGGTTGAGAGATGTCTGGGGTATACGGTAGGTGGAGATACCTTGATAAGTGTGGCTACTGCTATGGTACAGGGGTAGTGCTGAGGAGCTGTAGCTCAGAGTGGACCTAGGACACCAAAGGTTGTCAGTTTTAGAGAGGTTAAAGAGGTAGGCCAGGTAAGACAAGGAGGAAGGTGAGTAGACTGGCATAGATTAAACCTGAGCAAGCTTGATTATGTTAAGGGGATTCGATACAAAAATGGAGGAAGAAATAGTACAGCTAAAAGTGGAGTAAGGACTATGAGAGGCAAGGAAATTTACTATGGGGAGTGGTTATATTGGGCAGCAGAAAAGGGCCAATGGGAAGAGAGGTATGTTGAGGAGGAGGGGCTAAAGTGTATTTAATGGGGACCTGGGTGGGGGTGGGAGGGCAGGAGAAAATATGTGAATATTGTCTAGAGTATGTCTTTTCATAATAATAATAAGCTTTATTTCGTAAAAGTGCCTTTCAAAGTACCAAGGTGCTTTACAAAAGGTTAAAACAGTAATAAAATCAATAAATACAATCCAAAACAGTAACAGAAGTCTGACTAGGTTCATTATTCAGTGCCATCAAAGGCTGACACCATAAAAAAGTCTTTAACATCTGTTTAAAGCCTCCCACCATCATGCACTCCCGCAGCCGATGGGGTAGAGAATTCCAGAGGATAGGGGACACGTACATAAATGCACAGGCCCCAGAAGACTTCAAAGACACCCTCGAAATCTCCAGCAACCCCTCATCGACTGAACGGAGCTGTTGCTCAGGGTGATTGGGAACAAGAAGCTCTTTGAAGTAGTCAGGGCCAAGTCCATGTAGGGCTTTGTAAGTCAGTAAACCAACTTTAAAGGTGATCCACCACCGAATCGGCAGCCAGTGCAGAGTGCGCAGCACAGGGGTGATATGAGAACTTTAAGAAGTCCCCGTCAACAATCTTGCTGTGGCATTCTGCACTAGCTGCAGACGATGGATATCAACCCCAGAAAGCCCTAAGTAAAGGGAGTTATAGTAATCAAGGCGCGAGGTCACAATGGCATGAACCAATGTGGGTATATCACTGGACGGAATAAGATGCTTGATCCTGGCGATGTTCCTAAGATGGTAAAAGAATGACTTGATTACTGCTGACACCTGAGGTTGTAAAGTCAGCCTATCATCAAGCATCACCCCCAGGTCCCGTACTTGTTCAGAGGTAAGGATCTGGGAGCCCCCAAGATTAATTCTAGAGGGTTGACCAGTCCTCAACCCCTCTATCCAGCAACCCGGATCTACAACCATCACCTCAGTTTTTCCCATGTTCAGCTTTAGCCAGCTTGAATTCATCCAGTCCTGGATTTCAGGAAGGCACTTGTTAAATACCAAGAGCACACTATCCTGGTCAGGTGCAAAAGACAGGTAGAGCTGGGTATCATCAACATAGCAGTGAAATATCAGCTCATACCATCTTACAATGTCTCCAAGAGGCAGCATGTACACTGCAAACAACATGGAGGACAGCACTGAGCCCTGAGGGACCCCACATGACAGACAGAATGGGTCTGAGGACAAAATCCCAGACACCACTCTCCAAGTTCTGCCAGTAAGGAAAGATGTAAACAACCTGAGAACCTTACATGTCAGGCCACAGATGGACCTCAAAGGCCCAAGCAATACCCCATGATCAACAGTGTCAAAAGCTGAAAAGAGATCAAGGAGCACCAGAATGGAATGGCGTCTCAGATCTCTCGCCATCAGAAGATCATTGAGCACCTGAACCAGCACGGTCTCAGTACTGTGCCTCTTTTGAAAACCAGACTGGAGAGGTTCATAGATGTTATGGATGGTCAAGTGGTTCTCCAGTTGTACTGCCACTACTTTCTCAATAACCTTCCCCATAAAGGGGAGGTTTGAGATGGGTCTGTAGTTGGCCAGAGAGTCTGGGCCCAAAGAAGCTTTCTTCAGGAGGGGTGTTACCACTGCCTCCTTCAGGGAGCTTGGGAACTCACCCGAATCAAGGGAGCACTGGACTATCTGTAACAGGAGCAGGTAGATGATATCATAACATCCCATAATCAGGGAGGATGGGCCCAGATCCAAACTTCAGCATGTAGGGTGCATACTCTGGACAATCCGCATGACATCTGTGAACTCCAGCAGGTCAAAGGAGCTCCAGGAAGCATGAGGTAAAGTGACCAAGCACCGGTCACCAGCATCCCCCACAGGGTGAGTCAGGAGGATCTCCAACCTGATGTCGGCCACCTTATTCGCAAAGAATAGAGCAAGCTCATCACACTCCACTTGTGAAAAAGGTCTTCGGAGCTGCAGACAGGTTGGGTTGCACAACCTGTCCACAGTTTGGAAGAGCTGAGCTGGTCAGTTCTGAGTGGCAACAATCTTCCCAGACATGAATTCTGCCTTCTTATGGGAGATCGCTGAATGGTAGGCCTGATAATGCTCTACCAATCTAAGGTGGTCAACCTCCAGGGCAGATTTCCACCAATGTAGCTCTAACCTACGTCCTAGTCACCACAACTCTCTCAGGGACCCATCAAACCAAAGGGCCTAAGGGTGAATGGAAAGAGAATGAACACAGACAGGAGCAGAGCCATGGAGAAGCCTTATTATCGGCCAAGACCAAGGTCTCTGGACTCAAGCTGCCCATAGGAAACTCCAAGAGGTTAATCACCCCCCTAAGGCCTTCAGAGCTCACCTTCCATAAAGGGTGGTAACTGACCATCTCCACACGGACAGGCCTATGAAGGGGAGCATAAAAGTTGAACCTCAAGGTGTAATGATCAGACCAACCAACGGGTTCCACCCCCAAATCAGAGGCCTCAATCCCCATGAGGAAAACCAAACCCAATGAGTAACCATGTTGATGGGTGGCAGAGGTAACAATCTGTGTAAAGCCCAGAGATTTCATCAGCTGGAGGAAGTGCTGCCCAAATTGAGAGAGTTCATCGTCGACCCAGACGCTAAAGTCACCCGGCACCATCAGTCTGGGCAACTCCAGCGTCATGTCGACTACGAAGTCCACTACTTCCTGTAGGAATCGCTTCTCATCCCCGGGTGGACGGTAGACAAGAGCTATCCTACAACCTACACCTGTCATCGCAGTACACTCAAAGGATTCAGGCTCCTCAACTGGTACACTTGTGAGGCCCAACTCGGTCTTAAAACAGACCGCCACCTCCCCCATCCTGCAATCCAATCTCGAGCAGTGTATCACCCAGTACCCAGCCAGAATTGCAGCTTCCAATATGGGGCCAGCATTTTCATCCAGCCAGGTTTCGGTGATGCATGCCAGATCAGTTGCTCCAATAAGATCTGCAATAATTGCCACCTTATTCTTAACAGATCTGGCATTGAATAACATCACTCGAGTTGGACGGGCTTCAAGGGCTGCCCCAGCTACTTGCCCACCAGAAATAGTAGTGCCCTTGGGTAAGGGAACTAAGCATGGAGCACCATGCTCCAAACTCCATTTCACCCCAGGTCATGTTCTAGACCTAACTACCCTGATGTGAAAGATCCGTTCATTCATCCTCGGATGTCTGCACCCCCCACCACTAATGAAGTCAGTTTGATCTTCATTAATCAGGAAAGGGATGATTTGTTTGAGATGCTGCACTAGTATAGAGGTGTATGACTTATAATCCAAATTTAATAATGAAATTGGTCTATATCATTCAGGGAGGATGGGCAGGGAGGGTAGGTAGCCAGGATGGGGAGGTAATCATCTCCTTTTTGCACTATGGAATAGGCCTACAAGAATGGTGGTAATAAGGACTCTTTAAAGGTTTTAAAAAATTCAGTCGGGTAGTCATCAGGGCCTGGGCAATTGCCAGATCTGGAACAAACCAATGCAGCTTCTAATTCAGTCTGTGAGACTGGGTCAATTAGGTTTAGAGTTTGGGCCTCTGCTGTTTTGGGAAGGTGCAAAGTGTAAGACAGTTGGCTTGACTCCAGGTCTTGTTTATACAGAGTGGCATAGTAATTTTTTGGAACCTTGAAAATTTATGCTGTTGTGAATACTTTTTTTTGGGATTGTGGATCTTTTAGTTTTATAATAGCTGCTCCAACGTTTTGTTGTTACAATTGGAAAGCTAATAGTTTTGTACTTTTGAGCCACCATCATAATACTTCTGTTTTAAATATTGTAGTGCTATTTCTTTTTTTACATTTAAAATATTTGATTAGTGGAAGCATAGTGGAATCTCCCTGTTTATGTGCTAGTTGATAAAACTGCAATTCTTCTGTTTATTGTTTTAATTTTTCTTCAAGTTTCTTAGTTTTAGAGGCATAGGCAATTATTCATCCCTGGAGGACTGCTTTAATCATGTCCCATTTACTGTGGGGGCTATATCTGGAGAATAATTCAGCAGCAAAATAGTGGGACTTTTTTCTTTTATAAAATCAATTAATAGGGGGTTGTCTAGTAATGATAAATTAAACTCTCCAATTGTTTTTTTACATTCACTTGCACGCATGCGCAAAGAACGTCTTGGGAGAATAGGACACTTTGGAGGTGTGACTGTCCTGTGCAATCCACTGCTCCATTGAGCAAGTGTGGTGGTCCTGTACCAATGGATGTGGGTGCTGTGTATGACAGCAGTGGTCTTCACTTCAAAGAAAACCACCGCTGCGATCAGTGCTGGCAGCGCCTCTGTATGAGCTGCCAAAACTGTTATAGCTGACAGGGGTGCCCAATCCCCCGTTGGCTCCACGTCCCCCCAAACAGCTTTGCCTGCTGCCACGCTGGGAGACCACCCCAGCATGGCAAACGTCCCGCGTCATCTGAATAAAAAAAAACCTGTAAATAAGAAAACGTTCCATCACTGTCTCCCCACCCCCTCCCACAAGCCGCACCCACCCACTGCGCACCTGCCTCCCACCCCCCTCACCCCCATACTTACCTCCAGAGCTCGACGTGACGATCATCGGTGGACCAGGAACACGTCTGCACTCTTCAAAGTGGACCGCAAACTGAGGAAATGCCAGTAAGCTGTATAATGGGGTAGATAGGGGGTTTTCAACTTTATTGCATATCTCAGGCATTTTGGGGAATTTTTGCACCAAATTTTCAACATGGGTTTTTTGGGACCCCTTCTCATGAATGCTGTCACTGTCATGGCGTTATTCGGGCCGAAGGGTGATTTTGCAGTCACTGTGTGAAATCACCTTTCCAGAATGATTAACAAAATGACGCTCCCAGTGTTCATAAGGTGGGCTCTCAAAAAGCCTATTTTGAAAATTTGGTGGAAAGATTCCTTAAAATGACTGTTTTATGAGCGTGCGTTGCGCAGTTCCTACAAACGCTCATAAGTTCACAAATTTTCAATATTTTCACTCCAGATTTTCAACATTGCCATTTTACCATACCTCCTTATGAGTAGTACAGCTATCATTTTTCACATCCTGCCCAAAACGTGTTTCCGCCCGTGTAGCGCACAATGGCACAGTCGGTGTGAGAAACTCAATGTATGGGACACATTAAGAAAATCACAGTGACACTGTTCATGAGCAGAGGTCTTAAAATGGCTGTGTTGAAAATTTGGTGAAAAAATTCCTAAAAATGACTGTTTTACGAGCGTGCTGGCTCTCAGATGCATTCCTGAACTTGGGTCACCAGTGTGACATGAGGTAAGGTATCCAGCGCCTCAACCCTTGGTGACACTGGGCCAGCCAACCTTTCACCTCTTGAATTGTGTTCATACTGTATGTTTTTGTTTTCTGTAACCACAATAAAGAGAAACACACCAGGAGTTAGGTGCTGTCAATAAACTAGGTGCATTATAGACATAAAATGTGCGGTATTAACAATGAAAAGAAAGCAGTAGAAGTCATGATGCATATCAAATGTTTATTGCATAGCCACGGTAAAAATGTTTAAAACATTCACCATCTGATAATGGCTGATGTGTTTCACACAGCACTATGTGCTTTTTCAAATGCCTTTGTTTTGGTGGTGAGTGCCATGATTTGTTTCTGTTTTATTCTTTGTTCCAGTTTTTGCATCTGATCACCTTCAGTTTCTACACCAGTTCCTGCACTCTGTGTTTTTTTCTGTGTGGTCTATGATTGTTCAAGTTGGATGGCCCACATCCCAATGAAGGGGGGCAACATGGTGTTAGTTAAAAGGTTTGCAGAGCACATTAATGTGTTTATAGATAGGGGAGGTAGCACAGTTGGAGACGGGTACACCTACACAAATGAGAGAGGCCCAAGATGCCTCCAACACAGCTAGTACAGACAAATGGGATGGCATGCAAAAATCCAGGGAAGGGGGAAACAGATTAAGAAATTAGGAAGGATGGAATAGGTGTACGGAATGGGAAAGGGAGGGCATGGCAAAGACTAAGAAAAGGAAGAGGCCAGGTGGGATAGTGGGTATGAAAAAGTCTGAGAGAATAGAACAGGGGGCCTGAGGGACAAAAGGGCTGTGTGCGTTAATGCCTATAGCCTGAAGAATAAGGCTTGCAAACTGCAGGCAATGGTCACAGAAGCCTAGTTAAACCTGGCAGTGTCATGAAGGAGTGGAGAACACAGCACTATGATTAACACTTGGCCATGTAAGCAATAAGGCATGACGGGGTATGCGTTTGACAGCTCGAACGCATGATTAGGGGGCATTGTGAGGCATGAAGCTGCAGCCCTCAAGCATCCCTGGTTCAATAATGAGTGTAGGAAATATAAAAAGTTATTGACTAAAGTGGCAATGTTATTTAGAGAGAATACAGAGTTACTTTGTCAGTGTCAGTGGCTCAGTAGGTAGCACACTCACCTCTGAGACTGGGAGATCAGAGGGCTGTGGGTTCAGTTCCCACATCTGGCACTTGGGTTAATTTCCCAATACTGACACTGTAGTGCAGCATGAGGGGGGTGCTGCACTTTTGAGGTGCTGTCTTTCTGATGAGATATTAAACCGAGGTCCCATCTGCCTGGATTGGTGGTAGTTCAGGTGGATGGTAAAGATCCCATCGCACTTATCGAAAAAGAGTAGGGGAAGATTTTTTATTAGAGAATCAAACAAGCCAAAACAAAAGTACAAAACATAGAAGAAACTAAAATACCAGGAAAAAAAAGAAACAGCAATAAAGAAAAGAAAAGAAAATAGCAAAAACATTCATGTTACAGGCACATCAGTGTCAGTTATCCAAGGCAAATTTCACCAAAGTTGCAACAAACAAAACTTGTCAAACAATTTCATTTCAGAAAAATAAAGCAGCTGAAGTTCAGACAAAATCTTACCGAAAAGCTCAAAATGATAAACATGAATTTGTTGTAGGGAGAAAAGACAGCGTGAATTCCAAATATACCATTTGAGTATAACAAAAATAAGATTCAATGTACTCCTATCCCAGCGCAACCAGGATAAAGGGAAATCCCCATACATCAGTGTAGAATAAATAATACATTGAAAAATAGGCATTTGAGACTTAGCATACAAAAAGGCCCAAAAAAGCGAAATATAGGGACAAGAAAAAAACAGGTGGTCCAAAATCTCAGGTTGAAGGATACAGGAGGGCCCGGAGAAATACTGTTCAGTCATCTGTTTATATTTCTGATTAGCTTTTACATTAAGCCTTTCATGACAGGTTAGCTAGTGGAAATCACACATCTTAACCAGAATCCTGGAGTCTAATAGAAAACACTGCAAAACTGGTTGGAGATGTATGGGACATTTGGGGAAAGGTTCAAGTTCCCTAAAATGAGTCAAAAGAACATGGGAATACAGCTGTTTCTTAGTATTAGCCAAAACCATCTGAGAGGAAATTTGCCACTGTGGAAGCTGAACAAACACCTCACGAAGATAATTCAAGGGAGGGGAAGAATGTCGAAGGGGTCTAGTAAGGCCATCCTCCCAAAACCCGTACCACAGGGAAATGGAATGATGGAAACCATCACACCAATGTCTGGTAGAAAACAGCAACAAAGGCTTCAGGTTAACTGAGAGGAAGGTACAGAAGAAAAAAAGAACAGGGTTTACCATATACTGACCCCTGTCATGTAAAGGTAAGTAAAGAACTGTACAATGGAGGGGGATTAAGCCAGCTACCCCAAAAAGATTGAAAGAAAGACTATAAACTGAGGCTTCACAGGATTTCAGCACTGGAAAACTAGCACTGAGTAAGAGAAAAGTGGGTAATAAAAAAGTTTTAATAAGAAAAATCTTCTTCCTAAAAGACATTTTATGTTGTGAACAACAGTAGTCCCTAGCTGAATTTTAAGATCCCAATTCACCATGTCCATCTGAGAATCGCCAAAAACGATTCCCAGAATGCGGAAAGCATCGAAGGTAAGTGGAACACCAGCCACAGTGGGAGGAGGGGAATGGGAGGTCTCCCAAAGAACCATCCTTTACTTTTAAAAAGGTTGAGTTGAGTCCCTGAAAGAGAACCAAAAGTCTGATAACAGCTGATAGCCATCTTAGCTGAGTGAACATCCTTAACTAATACAGCAAGTTCATCAGCATATGTGAGGGCAGTAGGAGGAATGGAGTGACAAGGCAAGGAGATTGGGGAAATATCCGGTGTCGAAGTAAGAAAACGTAACAGAGGGTCAATAGAAAAAATATAGAGTAAGGGGCTAAGGGGACACCCCTGATGAACACCCTTACAGATGGGGACGTAAGGCCCCAAATAACCATTGATACAGGGTTTCACCATGGCAGTTTTATACAACAATTGTAACCAGGCAACAAAAGGAAAGGGAACACCATAACAAATCACAGTAAACCATAAAAAGGAATAAGCAACATTATCGAATGCTTGCCTCTGTTCCAGAGAAAGCAAAACACCCTCCAATGGTGAAATAAAATCACAAGAAAATATGTCACACAGTAAAAGTAAAGGATCAGTAATGGCTCTTCCAGGGATCATACAAGACTGGGCGGGAGAAATTAAATATGGGGCAACAGACAAAAGACGAGTATTCAGGATCTTGGCCAGCAATTTAAAGTCCATATTAAGAAGACTAATCTGCCTCCAGTTAGCAATATCAGACTTATCTCCTTTTTTAAATAAAAAGATAAGCACGTCTGTGGCCATCTCAAGAGGACTATCATGAGAGAGCAAAAGAAAATTGAAAACAGTGGCAAGTTCCTCAGAAAGTTCCTGACCCAAGAGTTTAAACAAGTTGGAGGGGAGACCGTCAGGGCCAGGTGACTTCTTCGAGGCCGAAGACTGAATCACCACTGAAAGTTCTGAGACAGATAAAGGGTCAGTTAAGGCCAAAAGAAGATCAGGAGGGGCTTCTGGAATAGGAAAGGCCTGAAGAAAAGAGTCATAATCTGACTGGGTAGAAATCGGGGTAGCAAATAATAAAGCAGCATAGGCTGTGGCAATGCGAAGAAGGTGAGAGTTAGAAGTGTGGAAGGAGCCATCAACATCTCGGAGGGCAGACATTAGTCTGTGTCCAAGATATTTCTGATTGTGAAGCAGGGGGTAAACCTCAGGAAGAGAACCCGAAGTACAATAGCATTGCTTAAATTGCAGACTAGTGTGCTGAGAGGAGTGAAAGGCCAGCATCTGCTTCTTAAGAAGAGAAATATGGGCCGAGAAATCATGCACAGTAGAAGAGGAGAGAGATCAGGTGTTGTAACTGTTTAAGAGTGTTCAAATACTCCAGATAGGCAGAGGATCAAACAGTTTTTCCTAGGCACAGAAGCAGGAGACAGAGTTCAGCCTTGAGCTCCAACTACCAGAGAAGCGGGTTCTCAAATAAATCGAAAGTCATTTTCCTACAACGAAGAAAGCAAAGAATCTGCTGAAGAATAAGGGTATGGCTCAAAATCATAGTATTCAGTTTCCAATAACCTGGGCCAAGTAAAGCCTGTGGATTGCCTATGTGCAGGAATAAGGAACAGTGATCTGAAAATTCCTCTGGCTGTACCGAAGACCCATCAATATGTGAAGCCTTAGAAATAAAGAAAAAATCAATTCTTGTGGATAAGGAACCTTTATAAAAGGTTCTGTCCCGCTTACCAGTGCGAGTTAAGAAAGCATCCTTCAATCTAGCCAAATGGACAACAGAGTTAAGGGCAGACATATCCCCAATTATTTTCTAAGTAGTCACCTGGGACTCCCTATCCAGCCTACTAGTCCCACAATTAAAATCTCCTACCCAGACAATGTGATGAGCCACATGTAAATGGGCAGTAATAAGGTGGAACATAGAGGACCGTTCAGCCTTTGACTGAGGGGCATAAATGGAAATAAGGCAAAATGAAACAGCATGGATATGAAAGTCCAATAAAAGGGCATGGCCAGGAATCAAGTCCAACAATTTGAGGACAGTGGGTTGAATATGGAGAAACAGGATGCCTATGCCAGAGCAGGTATCCATACCTAAGGACCAATAGGAAACCCCCGAGGTCCATTCCTGAGAAGCACGGGAAATAGCAGGAACAGAATGGATCCTGGTATCCTGTAATAAAAATACCCGGTGATTGGGAGCGGGGGTATTATAAACCACTCCACGTTTCCGGATGCTCTGAATACTATTGACATTGGAGGGCAAAAGAAACAAAGAGGGAAAAAAAAGGCATGAAAGTGGATTAGAAAAGAGTCCCTCAACTCTTTTTTTTCTTCCAAACCCTGCTCCTTTTAGGGGAAGGTTGTGGGGTAGCAACTGAAGACTCGGAAGATACAATCTCACCCACTACATCTTGGGAGTGGGAGTCCACAGAAGAAGCTAAGGATTCAGCCTCAGAAATGGAATCATCTTCCAGCACTTGATACCAGTTGAAGGAAATAATAGGGGCAAATTTGGGCAGTTTGAGCAAAGACTGTGAGCCAGATAAACACTTTCTGACTGACATCCAGCCACCAATCGAGTCAACCACAACAGGAGGAGGGGGCATAGCAGCCTGGGTTGGAGTGGACAAGGAGTCCTGTGTGATGTCTGGGACAAATCGAGGTGCATCAGAAGCAACATCCAGAAGGAGGGGCTGAGGTTCAGGGGACAGGGAAGTGGGAGGCAACTAAGGTGGGGGGGGAGAAGGATGGACAAGAATCATACCATCAGAAAGAACAGTAGCACCAATAGCCTGGCAAGTTCCAACCAGTTGGGGGGGACAGGCAGAAAGAGAGGGGATGGACCAGGGACAACTTTTGGTGGAATGAGTGGTAGTAAACACTCTCTGTGTAGTGGCCACCAAAAGTCTCTGTTCTTCTGAATCAACTGAATCCTGTTGGCTATGAGCAGCTTCAGGACAGGAGGCATAAGCATGACCAGAGGTACCACAGAGATTACAATGAACCTGGTTAGTACAATGAGCACTGGTATGGCCAGAGGCTGAACATAGTGAGCATTTCTGATGATCACACACCCTGCTAATGTGGCCTACCTGCCCACTTTTATAACAAGTTTTGGGTTCACAGGGATAGAAGAGAACTCTCTATCCCTTCCCCAAAAAAAGCTATTAGGCAAGTGTTGAAACCCAGAGTCATCGGATCTCAGAATAACCTTGAGTCGCCACCCCCAAGTCCAGATACCCTCCGAATCAAAAATAGCTTCAGGAGGACCAGTGACAGTGCAGCGTTGTTTCACCCAAAAAAGGAGATCAGTGACACTAACCCCTTCATTGCAGAACAAAATCATGATGGTTTTATGCACAGACCATGTTAGAGGAGCAACCTCAAAAGGAGACCAAAGGGGGGTGTTCTTCTTTCGATGATAACGGGCCCAAAACTTATCAAGCCCACTGCCCAACTTGAAACTAACATCAAAAACAGTTTCCCCCGACACATGTATTAAAGCATACAATTCTGAAACATGAAACTGGAGGCAATCTTATAAAAGGGGTTTCTCCACATATACCCGGTCCGGAAAGACCTCCAAACCCCCTTTATAACAATGCAGACTGCATTATGCCTTTTAGCAGGATTAACAGGATTATGAAAAAAAGAAGCATAAGTTTTAGTGAGGGGAACAGCAGTTTGTAACGGGACATCAGCAGGCACAGGAGGAGGATTCCTGAGAGCAGCAAGAATGTTCCTGGGAATGTCCGAAAAGTCAGAAAGGTCACTAAGACCGTCCTCCACAGCGACCTGGTAAGGGATAGGAACCCCAGAGTCGGGGCCTGGAAGAGTCTGCAAAACAGGATGTTGAGTGAGGTCAAGAGCAGGAGACAAATGAAGAGGAGAAGACACCTGATCCTCACCCTGAGCCACAGGTCACACAACTGAAACATCAGAACAGACGTCAGGAGGAAATGGAGGCTCAGGCACCACAGAATCAGTAACAGAAACAGTACTCAAAGTTGAGGTAGGTAAGGGCGAAAGCCGGACTCCCGGTATCTTGATTGGCATAAAGCCTGAGCTCCAGTTCTGCGTGTCGGGGGAGCGAACCCAACCTTCTGCCTTCAGAGAGTCCTCAACAGTCTAGGGACAGCCTTCTGATGCTGGAACATCAGCCCATTGAAATTTACTCGGCGTCCCACAACCAGTGATCTGGTCTGAGGGTTGTTGCTTGGAAGCAGCAGAGAAAGAGAAGACAGTAGTAGCAGACTGGTCCTGACCTGCATGGTGGAACACAAGGCACCGCTCACTCAGGACCTCTTTTTTTTTTTTTCCATTCAACTTTTATTAAAATTTTGAAATTTTGACAACAATAAGGAATACATCCAATAGACGAGAAATATGACAGCGAAAATGTCTTCCAAGAAAAAAGATTATCAGGATGTAGACCTTACCCCCCATCCCTTAACCCCTCCAACCCCCCCAAGCTCCCCCCTTTTGCACAGCACTTAGGTACAAACTGGCTGGAAATCTAACGATCTATTACATTGGAACAAGAAAGAAGGTGCATAAAGAACCCCAGATCTAGTTAAAGTTAGGAAGTTTATACTGCAAACTTGCAATGGTTCTATTCGTTCTGAGGTTAGCTAGAAATTCCTGTAACCATTCGCCATAAGTGATCTCTATGTTATCTTTCCAATGCTTCAGAACTAATTTGGTCTATAGTAGGTTTATCTGTAATTTTCATAAACAGTTCTCAGCAAACCTAACACCCAAAGATATATATATATATATATATATTATAGTGGTGCAGTCACTCCACTATAGTTAGGGTTCAGTGGTCACCTACATGTTAAATTCAAAAGTTTGTGTGTTAATAACTTTGGACCGGTTCAACGGATTTGCCTTAAATTTGGAATGCGCGGTGGGGCATGGTAGATCTCTTGATCTGCCAAATTTCATTTTGGTTGGACTTACGGTCTTTGCGTATGAAAATGCTGAATAATGCAAAATTAGGGCACCCCTGGGCTGAGAAAATAGATTTTTAAATCTGGCCATCTCATCCCGCGTTCTTTGTTTACGAGCGATCAATTTCTTTGATCGCAAGCCTGCAAATTCTTTGTTCACGAGATTCTTTGATTGCGATTGTGTATCGTGAGCTAGGGATGAGATGGCTAGATTAAAAAATAAATTTTTTAGCCCAGTGGTGTCATAGGAAGACAAATGAGGGTGGGTTTTACTCAGGGGGCTTCGTTCTGACAAACCATGCCAGTGGTTTACCGCAATTCTTTGATGCATTTAAATTATAACAGTTTTTATTTTTTGGTCGGGACCCTGCAAATTCTTTGATCACGAGCCTGCAAATTCTTTGCTTGTGAGATTCTTTGATCGCCATCTTGGATCGCAAGGGGGGACAAGATGGCCAGATGTTTTATAATGGAATAGATAGAGAAATTTTTACCAATTTTTAAGATTGACTATCTTGGAAACGGTTTGGTCTTTTTACTTGAAATTTGGAGGGTGTTTACAGCATGTCCTGTAGATGTGAATTATGGTGCTTATGTGTCATACAACTTTTTTTGTGGCCATATTGCATGATGCACTTTACGTGTTGCAGACAGTGTTTTGGATTGTGCTGGTGGCTTGAAATTGATAGGGTGCCTAACCTTAGTATCATGGATGTAGTTTTCAGTTGTGTGTGTTAAATGTCAACAGGTGCAGAACTGTGCCACTCTGATGAATGAAAATTTCAAATTTTGACATGTTATATGTCAGACATGGCTTGGTCTTTTTACTTGAAATTTGGAGGATGTTGATGGCATGTCATGTAGATGTCAATAGTGGTGTTTATGTGTCAGACAATAAATCTTTTGCATAGATATTGTGTGGCACAGTTTACATTTTGTGGACAGTGTTTTCTATTGCTCTACTAGATTAACATTTGTTTTGTGAGTGGCCTTGCTGTTGTCAGTGTACTTTTTAGTCACTGGGTGTGTAATAATGGCCCTGACACTTACAGTTGAGTGGGAGGCAGCAGGGGACCCTTTGGGCCCGCTCCCTATTTCTTTCTTTCCTACTTTCTATTCTTTTCTAAAAGTAAGGAAATTCTGTGCAAAAAACTTTGTTAATGCATCAGTTAGGGTTCTTCTACAGTGATAAAAGTGAGGAAATTCACCATTAGGGTTCCTACCCGTTGAACCCCGCCCCCACCAACAGGCATCGGGGTGTGCGTCGGGGTAATCGGCCCTAACTCTCACCCCATTCTTCTACACTGCACCACCTCAGCTTGTTTACACATGGGATGGGGTGAGCATTAGGGCCGATGACCCCAACGCACACCCTGATGCCTGTTGGTGGGTGGGTGCGGGTGGGGTTCAATGAGTGGGAACTCTAATGGCAAATTTCCTCACTTTTATTGCTGTAGAAGAACCCTAACTGATGCATTAATAAACTTTTTGCATATATATATATATATATATATATATATATATATATATACATATATATTATTTGCAAAAAACTGCATTAATGCATCATTTAGGGTTAAACCACAAAAAGTCAGGAAATGACCAATCTTTAGGGTTGCCCCTCCCCCCCTCAGGGACCTGCCAGTCATCCCAAGATTGACAGATGATGGGGTATGTCATTGGAGTTGTGAGTACTAAATGTTGACCCATTCCTTATGTAATCATATTCACAAGCAACAGTGAAGAAGAATGGGGCAACATTTAGGCCTCACAAACCCAATGACACACCCCATCATCTGTCAATCTTGGAATGATTGGCGGATCCATGGGGAAGGGGCAACCCTAAAGATTTTTCATTGCCTGACTTTTTGCGGTTTAACCCTAAATGATGCATTAACGCAGTTTTTTGCATAGAATTTCCTTACTTTCTGAGAAAGAATAGAAAAGTACAAAGTTGTGGAACTTGGTGGGAGCACGGGCCCTTCAGTCCCTGTGCTCCCACCAACTTGTAAATGTCTGCATAAGATAAGAGTTCAAGCAGTGAATATGATATGTAACTGGCCCGGTGGTGGGTGCTCGATACCACACGTCGTGCTACGCCAGTGACCGAACTTCAGGAGGGAGCTCGGGCGGTGGGGGTCAGCAGAGGGTGGGTGAGGATTGCATGACTGCTCTCATCCCTGAGGGGGAAAGTCAGGGATTCCTGGCATGCCAGCAGCTCCCACAGTTTTCCAACACATAAAAACCATAATTCAGATGTAGAGGATATCTCCTGAAGACCCTCCAAATTTTAATGTAAAAGATTAAACCATTCACAAGATAAAACAGGTAAAAATTTGAGATTTGTGTCCGTTGGAGTATCAGAGTTCCATACGTGTTAAGATTTTAGACACGTAATGACTAAAATGTACATCCATGGCAGCAAGGCTAGCTACCGTACAAATTTCAAGCCACTATCACAATGGAAAATGTTGTTCGTGAAACGTAAACTGTGCCATGCAATATCTCTGCAAAAAATATTTTGTCTGACATGTAATCATCATAATTCCCATGTACATCCAGTGAATACCTTCCAAATTTCAGTTAAAAAGACCAAATGGTTTCTGAGATATTTAATGTTAAAGATTTATAAAATTGCCCTATCTATTGCACTATAAAATCTGACTATCTGGTTGTGACCTCGTGATCAAAGATGGCGATCAAAGAATCTTGCGATCAAAGAATTTGTAGGCTCACGATCAAAGAATATAAAATAGTAAAACTAAATATTTAGGCACAAATACATGAAACCACCACCATGCCTCAATAGAATGAAGCCCCCTGAGCAAAATCCACCCTCATTTGCCTTAATAACCCACCCCTGAGCTGAGAAAACTGATTTTTTCAAAGGGCCATCTAGTCGCACCCTCACAATCAAAGATCACTGTCAGAGAATCTCACGGTCAAAGAATTTGCTGGCTCGCGATCAAAGAATTTGCAGGCTCATGGTCAAAGAATAAAAAATTATGAAACTCAAGTTTTAGGCAGCAATAAATGAAACCACTGCCATGCCTTGATAGAACGAAGCCCCCTGAGCAAAACCTACCCTTATTTGTGTTGATAACCCACCCCTGAGCTGAGAAAATTGTGTTTTTACAATGGGCCATCTAGTCATGCCCTCGCGATCAAAAATTGTAGTCAAAGAATCTCAAGGTCAAAGAATTTGCAGGCTCGCAATCAAATATCGTTAGCGAGCTACGATCAAAGAATTAAAATGTTGAAAACTCTATTTTTGGATCACTTTACAAGAAACCACAGCCATGGGTCGATAGAATGAAGATCCCTGAGTAAAACCGATCCAAGTTTTACTTCAGGAGTGACCCATAAGCCGAGATATTTGAGTTTTTCCGACGCCAATTTAAAAATAAGATGGCAGCAGTCATGATCAAAGAATTCTCGAAGTGAAAGATTCTTTGACCACAAGGCTGCAAATTCTCTAATCGTGAGGAGGGCCCAGATGGCCAAAACCCCATTCTTTGATTGCAAAATAACCATATAAATGTTCCCATTGGCTTATAATGGGAACTTAAAACTGCTACAACTTTTGAATGGATTAATATTTTTTCATGACATGAAAATCAGCATGTTCATACACCAAAGCTCTTTCAGACAAGCCAGCTCACAGAGTGGCATCCCACAATACGGGCATGCAGTGCCACAGGCAAAATCCCCAAAACTGCCCACATAACTGGCGAAAAGTGCATTTTTCAGCATTTTGGTGGACAAAGACCATAAGTCTGACCGAAACAAAATTTAGCAAATCAAGGGATCTGCCATGCCCCACTGCACATACCAAATTTTATGCAAATCAGTTTAAGGGGTCCAAAGTTATTAACGTGCAACATTTTGAATTTAACATAGAAATGGCTTCATAACCCTAAATAGAGTGTTGCAACCGCACCCCTATAATATACATATATATATATTTATATATATATATATATATATATATATATATATATACATATACATATATATAATTAGATTTTTTAATTTTGTCTTTTCTTTGTTGATAATAAGCTGATTTTCACTACATAATGCCGTAAACCTGTTTACCTTTCTCTGCAGTCCTAGAAATGATGTGGAGATTAAAACAATATTGTCTGCATAAGCCAGACATGGAACTTTTTTCCATTTGATTGATGGGGAATTAAATTCTGGATTTTCTAGCTCCTGTATAATGTTGTTAATGCATTCATTGAATAAAGATGGAGCCAGTAAGCAACCTTGTGTGACCTCATGGTTAGTCATGTTTGGAGAAGTTATTGTACCTTTATGATTATAATGAACAGACGCCCAAGAATTTTTGTGTAAATTTATTAATATTTTTAACAAATTTGGGTTACTATCCAGACTTTCTAGTTTCTTCCAAAGTAATGTATGGCCGATATTATAGAAGTCTGAACTGAGATCTATGAAACAGCAAAAAAGTTTGGCATTTTTGATCTTAACATGTTTCCATATTAGATGTGATAGAACAAAACAGAGTTGAAGTGTGGAGCGACCTTGCCAGAATCCTTTTTGATATTCACTAATAACTGTCTTTTCATCTAGCCAGTCCTGCATTCTGTGCAGGATTTTTTTGCAAACAACTTTTGTGATGAATCTTACAGTCTTATAAGTCTGTACATTCTGGGATCCAGGGAATTACCTTTTTTCGATAGTTGAAAGATAACACTTTCCTTCCAAGTTGTAGGAATATCTCCACCTTGAGCTATATAATTGAATAATATTTTTAAGATAATTATCCACTTATCTATGAATAGTTTGTAGACCTCTGTTACAGTTTGATCAGGGCCTGGCGCCTTATTAAGATATGATTCAGTTATAACTTTATAAATATCTGCTTCAGTAATGTAAATAGGAAAAGGATCCATAAGTTGTTTTTTGTATTGATCCGATAAACTATAAAATAGAAAATCATTTTCTTCAGATTCCGTGAAATACAGATTACAAAAGTGTTCTTCCCAAACTATTGGAGAATTATGTGCTTCAATATCTCATGAATAGATGATGTATCCCTGGTTAATCAGTGTCCAAAACATTTTTGTATCTTTTTTATGCACTGTGTTCCTTAGTCTGCCCAACATCGTTTTATAATACTTAGCTCACTCTCTATTTAATAATTTCTTATATTCTTTCCTACAGTAGCTTTATTTTGGAGATGACTATTTTCTTTGGTCTTATTTATTTTACAGTATCTAGCTAGTTTGTGAAGTTCTTTTTTAGCCTCATTACATGTTTTATTAAACCAGGTATATTGTGTTTTCTTATTACTAATATTAGTTTTTAGTAAAGGTCTAATGTGTGATTTTAATAGATCACCACACTTTAGAATACTTGCACCTGACAAGAGATTTTCCAGTTCCTCAATTCATTTTTTAACTTCAAAATCTTCAAATAGTTCTGAGAAATTTTCCCTTGTGTTAATGTTCCAACATATTCTTTTGTTGTTTAAGATTTCCAGGTATAAGGTCCACTGAGTGAGTGTTATTACTGTGCAGCACTTACAGCATGAATAGCAATTAATGGATATCAGCATCTAGGGAAGGGAAGCGAGTGAGCATACTGTGGATAAGGGGGGGCCTAAAACCATGCAAGGTTTACAATAATCTCCTTTACTCAGAGGTATGTGCAACCTCAAATTTGATTATATTAATTTATGGGGGTTCGAGGCAAAGCCCTTGGATGGGGGTGTGGGGGACACAGCCCTCCATAGTAAAAATGTGTTAGATACATGTTTGATTTTATTAGTGCAGAGCCATTTCACTTTGTAGCACTGACTAGTGTTTTCCACTTGTAGTAGTCTAAGGTGCTGAATTTGCTGAGTTAAGCCAAACTGCTGCCAAGGAGTAGTGGTAAGGTGACAGGCTGCGGTGCTGGTGATTGAGGTTCGTGTTTCATTTTGGGATTTTTTTTTGTGTAATTGTATTATGTTTTTTGTTTGTTTGTTTATGCACTGCTGACTTTCCTCACTGAAATTATGTCCCACATGGGGTTGTTCTCTGGAATTCAGATATAAACAAAAAAAGAGCTGCTTCCAGGAGCCAGTAGATTGTGAGGTCAGGGCAACATATTTGAATTCTTGACTGAAAGACTTTGCTCAGTAGCACAAAAGGATAGAATGTCCACAATATATATTCTTGAAGATAAAAGCAGGCTTCATTTAAGTAAGACACAGGGTTACAACCCTAAGATAAAAAGAGAAACATCTGATGATCATTTGTTGTGTGGAATCTCTGAGTTTCACCACGTCCAAGTTGTGTCCCCTTACATACTGTGTCCACCCACATTCTGCAAGGTTTTTGTGTTGTGGCATGTTTGTTTTTGGTGGACTGGGGCATAACGGTCAATTGTATGTTCGGTTTTGTGTGTGCGGTTTGCTTTTGCGCTGTGTTGGGTTTTGCTGAATCGACGTGCACCCAGATTTCCATTCCATCCTTAATATTAATAGTTTACAGTTCAGCTGAGCTCCTAGAAGGTTACTGAGAATTAAGATATAACAATAAAAGTGTGTGTGCCATTTCTGCTTGGTGCAATACTTATAAATTGAAAACCATTTATAGTGCCTGAAAATTTGCCCATACCAAATCTCTGGTGGAAGAACCCAGGCTTCCCATATAAGTGAATTCTCCTTCCCTGTCTCCTGGGAGACATCCATTAAGTAAACAAAAGTTATTTTCAGATAACAGTTTATAAAGAATCTTCCCTCTCTTGTTACACTTTTTGTCTTTTGTTTTTCTGTTGAAGAATATTCTGGTGTTAAATATCTTAAATCCCTCATATAAATCTGAATAGATATCTTCCATCTGTTTGAAAGTTGCTATTCTTGCATTAATATCCCCCACGATAAGTATTTCTTCTTGTTCATATCTGTTTTTAAACTGAATCATTAAGTTCATAAACTGAATCCATATATCCGTGAATAACGTTTGTGTGGGTGGACAATAAATATTAACAAGCATAATTTTGATATTTTCATTTAGTAGTTTGTCTGCTATAATATAATCAGATGCTGTGGATATTAACATACCATTTAGATTCAATGATGGTTTTGTATAAATAGCTAATCCGACTTTATTAGGACCATAATTTTTATCTCTTTTAGCTGATGTGGAATACATCTAAAAACCTGGGATTTGTAATGAGCTTGTGCTCCAAGTTTCTTGGAAACATAAAATGTCCCAATCTGCTAGAAATACTTTTGAATTGTTATCTGCTAGTTTATATGAAAGACCTTCCATATTCCACGATAGAAGAGTAAGTTCTACTCTACTTCCATTGTCTGTATTATTATGTTCCCTTTCATTTTGTGACAATAATACTTCTGAATTCAATATTTAATATCTGTTAGAGCCGTTATGGTCAAAATGTGTATCATCCTGTGTTTTATAAATATGCTCTGATTTTGGTTTTGCAGAATCTTTTAAGAAGCCTGATCTAACTATATAAATTCCAAAATTATCTAATACTTGTGATGCCTTCAAGACCATGTTCATTAATTTTGTGCTTTTAAATGTAACATTAATTTGAGATGTGTTAGTTATTACTTTATAAAGGGGAACCCATTCTATGGAACTCTGAGAAATATTTAAATCCAATGCCCAAGACAGAAAGTCTGATAATTGCTGTTTGACCATGCCCACTATGTCTCTAGAATCTGATTTCCATCCCACAATTGCCAATGTTTTTCTTTCCCATGTATCCATTTTATTCCTTTCAAATGTTGTTATTATATCCTTTACTCTATTTGCTCTAGCTGTATCTTCCTCATTATAGGTTTTTTTCTACAGGTGTACTTTTATCTGTTCTTATATTGGGATTTTTAAACCTAGGTACTTCTATGGTGGCAACCATTTTTATTCTTAAAGCTGTTAGAACATTTGCTTGTTGTCCTGCTTTCCTAGCCAGTTCCCCACAATGTAAATAGCACAAAACACAATCTGAGACATTTGTATTTGGGGGTCTCAAAACACAGATCTCTTCTTTTTCTTCTGGTGTCTTAAAACTCTCATTTACCGGTCCATATTTATTTATTTATTTTATTTATTTATTTCGATTAGGATTAATACCTTTGAGTCAAAGACTCATTTTCAAAGGTTCCAAGTCAAGGACAAAAAAAGCAATACAAATACAAAATAGTATAAATACAATTAGTATAGCAGTGAGAAAACATGGTAGGCATCATGAGATCATAGGGTGTCACATGAGGTTCAAGACTTGCTAGTAACAGGTACATCTTAACAAATGAATAAATTACATTACATCAAATTGTTGCATAGAAGGGATAACAGGGAGGAGTGAAACATGTCATTCCTGTGGCCGTGTAAGGTTAGGGGAATGAGGGGGAAGGGTAAGCAGCCAGGTTGGTGTTGTCAAAGTAACTAGAGTTGGTGTGGGTTGGGAGTAAAAGGGGAAGGTGGTGTTGGAGGGTGGTAAGTAGAAAAAAGGATGGGAGAGGAAGAGGAGTGGGGAAGAGGTAATAGGTGGGGGAAAAAGGCAGGATGAAATTAATTACTTGCACAGTTACAGGTGGTTAGATTCTTAAGGTGGGACCGTAGCCCCCTTTTGGACAAACTCAGCTTTGTGATTCCTGTCAGCGTGTTGGGCAGCTCAGTAAACCATTTGGGGCCCTTATAAGTAATGGATTTTTGGGCCAGTGATGCGTGCTTGAAAGGGACTTGTAGTCCTCCTGTAGTCACATTTCTTGTATGT
Source organism: Neoceratodus forsteri (assembly GCA_016271365.2). Classification (NCBI taxonomy): domain Eukaryota; kingdom Metazoa; phylum Chordata; order Ceratodontiformes; family Ceratodontidae; genus Neoceratodus; species Neoceratodus forsteri. The sequence continues at coordinate 130,956,731 of CM028133.1, forward strand.
TTAGTATGCACACCTTCTTGAACAGACAGCTTATAGAATCCGGCATGAGGCCTAATTGCGCCTTTTTTATGATCATGCATGTTTGGTATTGGGATCTTAGGTACAGTGGGAGCCAGCCCATCTCAGTGTAGAGTGAACAGGAATGAGTCCTTCGATCAACCCCAAGTGCCAGATGACATGCCCTGTTCATGATTTTTTTTATCCTGGGTAGGACAGTATCTGATCCTGCGATGTATCTATGTAAGCCATAATCAATGGATGATAATACTGTGCTACTTGTGGCTAATTTGAGGACTTCAGGTGTCATCGAGTGCTTGTTTCTGTGGAGGATGCCCAACTTCATGTTGGTGGTTTTGACAACTTGATCAACACGGTGGAGAAATTGAACGTGTCATCAAGGTAAACACCAAGATATTTAAATGAGGAGACTTGTTCAAGTGTGTCACCCTTTAGGTTCAGAATTTGAAGGGGGCTGAAATTCCTTTTGTTCTGAGTGACTGAGAACAGCATGCTTTTGGTTTTTTTATGATTTAGTAGCAGTTTATGTTGCCAAAACCAGGTTTCAAGTTTGTGGAAGCTATCGAGTAGGCCTTCCTTGATGGTCAAGTGGTCCCTACCTGATACCGATAAAACTGCATCATCTGCATATAATACAATGCTAGCCAGGCAGACTTCAAGGAGGAGGTTAACGAACAGGCTGAAAGGAGCAGTGCAAGTATGGACCCTTGCGGTACTCCATATATACTAAATGAAGTTAGAACATGACATTGATCATTTACCACAATTTCCTTTATTTCTGTAGTCTCTTTTGGGACACTTCCAGAATCAGTTCTCCTAGGCTAGTTACAGTTTCCAGGTCTTGGCTTCCCTCCTTAATACTTTTTCCACTACAGTAGTAGCCACAGACACTGCCAGCTATTTCCCCAAATTTATGTGATGTTTCCAGAAATATCTCTTGCTTTCTGCATTTCCACAGTAGGGGCAGCAGAGAGAAACTCTTCAGAAATTTTGCAAAAATATCTGGAAATAGCTGGCAATGTCTGTGGCTACTACTGTACTTCTTCTACATCAATAGCCTCATTTTCCTTGTCATATGCTACATTGCAGGTGATGGTATCAATTACATTTACTTTCTCAATTGTAACTGTTACTTGCTCCCTGGCCCTTAATTCCTTTCCTTTGCTTCCTAAGATTCCTTTTTATGTTGATCGCATGCATGCGCAAGAAACATATTGCGGCAACTTTCTCCACAAGTAGGTTTTGGAGGCACGGCACTATTGTGGCCAGTGCCCCCACAGCCTTTAAAGGCTTGGAAAGCTTTCTCCAATGCTGTGACACACTAATGCTGACACTAGTTCAGCCAGCGTGCCACCAACTTGTAAAAAATCAGCCGCTGCCATCAGGGACCACCTCGTCATTGCGGCGTAAGCCATTCACTGCAAAGTGGGAGTGATCCGTCATTGCAGGGTGGGATCTTCACACACTGATATTGTTTGTGAATATGGCTGCAGTTTGCCACCGTGTTCACAAACAATATTAACCCCCCCCATCATGTTTATTTGCCGATGGGGGCCCCAATCCCCATTGGCTTCAGTGGCTCCATGTTTATGTTGTCAACGGGGGAGCCCACTCCCCATCGGCATTATGTAACCCCCCTGCTTATATTCTCTGCCAACATGTTGCCCAATCCCCTGTTGGCTACAGCTTGTCCCCCCAAAAGGAAGACTCTGGTGGCACACTGGGAGCCCACCCCAGTGTACCACATGCCCCTGTAAAATTAAAAAGATCCCGTGGTGTCTTTTTTTTGTTTCACCAATAAAAAAGGAAACTGTCCCTTGGAGGTCTCCCTGCCCCCCTCCCGCAATCCGTGCCCACCCTGCACCCTGCCTCCCACCCCCTCACCCCATACTTACCTCTGGAGCTCAGCGCAACAATCTTCGTGGACCAGAACACGCTCACACTTTCAAAGTCGATCATGAACTGAGGAAATGCCGTAGCTATATAATGGAATAAATGTATTTTTCCAGCTTTAATGCATATCTCAGTCATTTTTGGGAATTTTGGCACCAAATTTTCAACATGGGGTTTTTGGGACCCCTCCTCATGAATTCTGGAACAGTCATGGTGGTAATCGGCCCCAAAAGGTGATTTCACAGTCACTGCACGGAATCACCTTTCAGGGCAGATTAACAAAACGACAGTGCCAGTTTTCATAAGGAGGGCTCTCAAAAAGCCTATGTTGAAAATTTGGTGGAAAAAATCAAAAAAATGACTGTTTTACGAGCGTGCATTGTGCAGTTGCTACACACACTTGTAACTTCTCGAATTTGCAATATTTTCACACCAGATTTTCAACGTTGGCATTTTTTCATACCTTCTTGTGAACAGTACAGCTGTCATTGTTCACATCCTGGCCGAAATGTGTTTTTGCACTTCCGGTGCAGAATAGCATGGTCGTTGTGGGAAATTAGTGTTCAGAACAGATTAAGAAAATGATAGTGAGACTGTTCATGAGTAGAGGTACTAAAATGCCTATATTGAAAATTTGGTAACGATACTCCATAAAATGACTGTTTTATGAGCATGCTTTGCGCAGTTTGCATGCACGCTCATAACTTCGTGAATTTGTAATATTTTCACTCCAGATTTTCAACATTGCCATTTTCCCACACCTACTTATGAACAGTACAGCTGTCATTTTTCCCATCCTGGCCGAAATGTGTTTTTTGCACTTCCAGCACAGAATAGAGTGGTCACTGTGGGAAATCACTGTTCGGGACAGATGAAGAAAATGACAGTGATACTGTTCATGAGTAAAGGTCCTAAAATGCCTATGTTGAAAATGCGGTGATGATAGCTCATCAAATGACTGTGTTACAAATGTGCATTGCGCACTTTCCATGCACCCTTGTAACTTCGCAGATTTGTAATATTGTCATGCCAGATTTTCAACACTGGCATTTTTTCACACCTCCTTATAAGCAGTACAGCTGTCATTTTTCACATCCTGACCAAAGTGTGTTTTCACAGTTCCAGTGCAGAATAACATGGCCACTGTGGGAAATCAGTGTTTGGGACAGATTAAGAAAATGACAGTGGCACTATTCATGAGCAGATGTCCTAAAATCCCTATGTTGAAAATTTGGTGACAAAATTCCATAACATGACTGTGTTACAAGCGTGCGTTGAACTGTTTCCACGCACCCTTGTAACTTCGCAAATTTATAATATTTTCATGCCACATTTTCAACTGCCATTTTTTCACACCTCCTTATGAACAGTACAGCTGTCATTTTTCACATCCTGCCTAAAATATGTTTTTGCACACCTGCGGGAGGAGAGCACAGTCCCTCTGGGAAATCAGTGTTTGGAACAGTTTAAGATCGAGCAAGTAATAGGGGGGAGTGACTGAGCTCAACTGAGCTCTGTCAAGACTGCTGCAGATTTGTTTGTGGGCAGAAAAAGGCCACAACACAGAAGCCCAGTACAAAAATGCAGCCTGCAGCACTGGGAGAAACAGAAAAAGAGAGCGAGTGAGGGAGGGGGAGTGAGCAAACTCACCGGAGCGCTGTCAGGACTGCTGCGTATTTCTTTGCGGGCAGAAAAAGGCATCAATGCAGGCAGGGGCCCAATATAAAAGGCCAGCCTGTGCACTGGGAGAAACAGTATGAGCGAGTGAGACAGGGGGACTAAGTGAGCTCAATGGAGCTCTATCAGGACTGCTGTGGATTTCTTTGTGGGCAGAAAAAGGCACCAATCCAGCTAGGAGCCCTGTACAAAAGGGCAGCTTGCAGCGCCAGGACAAACAAAATAAGCACGTGAGAGAGGGAGGGAGACTGAGCGACCTCAATGGAGCTCTGTTGGGACAGTTGCATATTTCTTTGTGGACAGACAAAGGTGCCAACGCAGCCAGGAGCCCCATACAAAAGTGCAGCCTGCAGCACCAAGAGAAACAGAATGAGCAAGTGACAGAGCGGTAGTGAGTGAGCTTGACGGAGCTCTATTGTGACTGCTGTGGATTTCTTTGTGGGCAGAAAAAGGCGGCAATGCAGACAGGAGCCCAGTACAAAACCACAGCTTGTAGCGCCAGCAGAAATGGAATGAGTGAGTGAGAGGGGGGAGTGAGTGAGCTCAACGGAGCTGTATCGGGACTGCTTCAGATTTCTTTGTGGCCAGAAAAAGCCACCAACGCAGACATGAGCCCAGTGCAAAAGGGAAGCCTGCAGTGGTGGGAAAACCAGAATGAGTGAGTGAGAGGGGGGAGTGAGCAAGCACAACGGAGCTCTATTGTAACTGCTGCAAATTTCTTTGTGGGCAGCAGAAGGCAGCAATGCATGCAGGGACCCAGTACAAATGGCAGCCTGCAGTGGTGGGAAAACCAGAATGAGTGAGTGAGAGAAGAGGAGTGAGCGAGCTCAACGGAAGTTTGTCAAGAGGGCTGCAGATTTCTTTTTGGGCAGAAAAAGACACCAACAAAGGCAGGAGCCCAGTACAAAAGGGCAGCCGGCAGAGCCATGAGAAACAGAATGAGTAAGTGAGATGGGGGACTGAGCGACCTCAATGGAGCTCTGTCGGGACAGCTGCAGATTTCTTTGTGGGCAGAAAAAGGTGCCAATGCAGGCAGGAGCCCAGTACAGAAGGGCAGCCTGCAGTGCTGGGAGAAACACAATGAGCGATTGAGACATGGAGAGTGAGCAAGCTCAACAGAGCTCTATCATGACTGCTGTGGATTTCTTTGTTGGCAGAAAAAGGTGGCAATGCAGCCAGGAGCCCAGTACAAAAGGCCAGCCTGAAGCGCCGGCAGAAACGGAAATAGTGAGTGAGAGAGGGGAGTGTGCAGGCTCAACAGACCTGTGTCGGGGCTGCTGCAGATTTCTTTGTGGGCAGAAAAAGCCAACAACAGCGGCAGGAGCCCAGTACAAAAGGGCAGCCTGCAGCACCATGAGAAACAGAATGAGCAAGTGAGAGAGGACGAGTGAGTCACCTCAACGGAGCTCTGTCAGGACAGCTGCGGATTTCTTAGTGGGCAGAAAAAACTGCCAATGTAGGCAGGAGCCCAGTACAAAAGAGCAGCCTGCAGCACCGGGAGAAACAGATTGAGTGAGTGACAGAAGGCCAGTGAGCGAGCTCAACAGACCAACACAATCAAAATTCGGCATTGACAAATGCTTGTTTATTATTGTTATTATTTTTACAATTATTTAAGTCCTCTATATTTTGAGTTATTTTTGTCTGTATATGTCTAAGTTATTTTCCAGGATGATGCTGGGGGAGGGACAGGTCTTTATCCAATCCATTGGAATTTATGTTTATTCCTTCCATTGCTTTTTTATCCTGTTTGGGTGAACCAGTTCTCTTGACAGTATTATCTTTTTGTGACTTACATTTTTGTTTGCAAATGTTGTTTTTCCCCCTTCGATTTTTGTTCTTTTTTGGCCCTTTCTGCCTTTTCTTTATGAATTCTTGACCAACAGTACCTTTTTAGTGATCTTTACTAAACGGGGTGGCCAGAGATACTTGGATAATAGAAACATAGAAACACAGAATTTAATGGCAGATAAGGACCACCTGGCCCATCTAGTCTGTCCATTTCCCTACCTGATGGATAAACTCCAGATCCTACCTGATCTGCAGCCTACCTCCTCCTTCTTCCCATCCCTAGTGTTGCCTTCTGCCTGTCCCATGCATTCTTGAATTTGCCTACTATTGTTGCCCCCACAACCTCCACTGGGAGGCTGTTCTATGCATCCACCACCCTTTCTGTGAAACAACACTTCTTCACATTCTCCCTGAGTCTTCCCCATCCTCACATTGTGACCCCTTGTTCTTGCACATATTCTTTTCTGAAAGATGCTGCCCTCTTGAACTCTGTTGATCCCCTTGAGGTATTTGAATGTCTCCATTGTATCCCCCATCTCCCTCCTTTCCTCCAGAGTATACATACTGAGTTCTCTCAATCTCTTCATGTATGGTTTCTGATGTAGCCCCTACACCACTTTTGTTGCCTTCGCTGGACTGCCTCCACCAAGCAAATATCCTTTTGGTGATGAGGTCTCCAGAATTGCATGTAGTACTCCAGATGAGGCCTCACAAACTGCCTGTACAGTGGCATCATCACCTCTTGTTTTCTACTGGTGACACCTCTCTCTATGCACTCCAGCATCCCCCCAGCTTTCCTCACTACCTCCTCACATTGTTTGGCTACTTTCAGATCATCTGTTATGAAAGTAGCCAAACAATGTGAGAAGGCAATGAGGAATGCCGGTGGGATAGCTTTATTTACCTTTTCTTCTGCTAAGTCTGCCTCCAAAACAAAACAAGAAGAGTTCTGAGTATTTTCTTTCCTAACTGCTTTCATAATTACAAACAGGGCTTGATTGTAAAACCTATATGCCCTTAGATTAACCAATTCTTCTTTGATTGCCAAATATATTCTATACTAACTACATTGGCATAGTAAGGGTTTTTGATCATTTATAATGTTTGTTTAGATAATGAAGAGGAAGAGACACGATTTCACTCATTAGTAAACTATTCCATGTTATATTTTATTTCAGGGGAGTTTAACTCTACTGTTCTCTACCTTGGAAGACTTGTCTTGCCTAATTAATATTCCTCCATCAGTGTCATCTGGAATTAGTTTTTTTTAAACCTTCTATTGTTAGGCTAAGTACCTGAATGACCGAGGCCAGGTTATCAGGGTCCAGTGTCTTTGAGAGAGGTTCTGTCCTGTCATTGTTACCGAATTTGTTTGCTTTTAAATCATTCTTTGAATGACTTTTAATTGTCATTTCTATCACCCTAAACCACTGAATATTCTGGGGAGAATAAGTGTGAGGACATATTATTGAGGTGTCTTACACCCTCATTTTCATATACTGAACTGCCAAAATAGAAGTGGAGTAGTCATATGGATCATATAGCACCCAGTCATAACAAGACAATGTTATACCTTCTAATATGTTTTGAAGAATACGTATTAGGGGTTCTGAATCCCTCTATACTGTTTTTATTTAATGAATCATTTCCAATGTGTCCCTTTTTCCTCATTTTCTTTGGAGTGACCTTCAACCAGTGACCATTGTACTGCTAATTCCTTTGATATGGATGCTAAGATAGATACTGGTGTGTCTGTCAAGAAGTTTACCATTGAAAAGTAAATGTTTAAAAAAACTGTAAGTTTGGTTTGTTTTGGAATTTCTTCCACATAAACTGACTCTTTTTTCCCCTTATAAAAATATTGCCTTTTTTACATTCTTTTTTGGTTTGTTCTGAATGATCCTGAGGAATATCAGAAAATGGACTATTTTTACCAGTCTTGTAGAAACCATTATGATATTGATAAGCAATGATATTTAACCGGATGGGAAGAACTAATTAATATGTTTTGTTATAGTATCAAAATTACCCACTCAGAAATGAGGCTATTTAGCAGTCTACTCTGTATTTGAACTGTGCAAAGTCCTGCAATATGATTTCTCAATAAATTAACAAATTATAATAAAAGACATAGAAAAAGGTACATGTAATTATTCATTGGGCCAGATTTTCAGTCCTCTAAGACTGACACAAGCCCCTGGTGCGCCAAACATATAACACACAGGGCGTGCGTCAGTCTCCGTCTGCTGCACCTGATTTTAGACTGCTTGCACCAGATGCAGGTCCTTAGACCACAGTTGTATGGTCTAGCCTGCACCACACCTGGGAGGCTGAGATATGGGGCTTCAGCCGGACATGTGGTGCAAGCTGCCGTAATGCAGGGAAACTGTCATAACTGCACCCGCAACTTGAAAATCGGGTGCAGCTGCGGCAAACGGGGTTGGCGTAATGCCAAATCCAAAGTCCCTTGGCACAGGGCTGGATGCAAACTCTACACCACCATTTGAAAATCTGGCTCACTAAGATTAATCAAAATGGCCAATAGTCCGTGGGCCCCTTTCCCGGAAATGCACCTGATTTTCAAACAGCGGGTGCAATTGTGACAGTTTCCCTGCATTACAGCAACTTGCACCACATGTCTGGCTCAAGCCCCATAACTCAGCCTCCTGGGTGTGGCGCAGGCAAGACCATACAACTGTGATCCAAGGACCTGCATCTGGTGCAAGCAGTCTAGAATTGGGTGCAGTGGATGAAAACTGATGGACACCCCATGCGCCATATGTTTGTTGCACCGGGGGCTTGCATCAGTCTTAGGGGACTGAAAATCTGGCCCCGTGAATTTCAGTCTTGATATACTTCCCAAGTAAATTTATTGCTGGGATGCTGAGATGCCACAAAGTGTTTGGTAGCCTCCTTATATTATGTCCATTCAGTTTTCTTGTCTTTTCCTTTGTCTTTATGGTTTAGACCCACTTGATTCAGCATTTATTTGATCGAATCTTGTTTAGAGGATGACACAGTTAAAAAACCTTGTAGACAGAGCAAAAATCTCTTTGAAATCTAATGGTCCACAATCTGAAAAGTGTTAATAACAAAAAAAAAAAAAAAAGAAATGGCAGGAAAAACAAGCTAGTAAAATACATTAAAAAATCAATGGGCCAGAATATCAAACACTCAATGCAAGCTGCGACACTGGTGGCTTGCACCAAATGCTGGTGCATCTGGGACCCTGCACCTGAATTTACAATGGACAGGTTCCCGGTGCCTCAGTCCTGTGACTTGTGGCAATAGTGGTGGTGCACCAAGGAGATGGCTCACCCACACGGAATACTGCAGCGGCAGTGGGGCATATGGGAGGAGAAGTACACCCATGGATGGGGTATTGCACTGACCTATGCCCCCTCACCCACTACTACCATTCCCCATACCACCAGTCGGGTACACAGGAATACCCCTATTGCCCTCCATACCCCAATCCACACCATCGGTGCCATACATGTCTGGCACACCCTGGTGATCCAGTGCCCCTCCAGCAGGCATTGCTCACCCCCATCCTGTACCTCGCTCTGGCATCTGGCACAGCCCTTGCACTCCACCCGGGCTGGCCATGGAATGAACTGGCAGAGTGCATACTGTATAAAGTACATGCCCTGCCAGTCCAGTTGGTGGCCGGCCATGGTGGTGTGCGGAAGGATGTGCCGGTCACCAGAGCAGGGTACCAAACAGGGGAGGGAGTGGGGTGATGGGCATTACCAGCCAGATGGGGGGTGGGGGCCACTAGATCACCTGGGGGCATTGCTTGGGGGGGATCAGGGGGATCGGGGCAGGACACACACACAGTGCCACATGCTGGATGACTCTCCCTGGAGATGACTAAGTACCATTAGACCAGCCCTTTGCTGGTCTATCGGTGCTTGGCACTTTGTTCCTGGGGAGGTCTTCAGAATTTGGAACTTGCGACTGTAGCAGTCTAGGTCTGCCACAAGCCACCTAGTGCCATGACGCAGCCACTTTCATGGCACAAGGCTGATGCTAGCTCACTTTGGCACAGACAGCCTGCTAAGTGATGCAGGCTGCCTTTGAAAATTGCTCTGGGCACTACCCTTGGCGCAGGGTGCCTCTTGCATCAGCATTGTTCAACGCAGGCACTTTGCGTCATTCTAAGGCCTTTAAAAATCCGGCTCAATTACTTCATGACATGTATTTAAAATAATTTTTAAAACCACTTTTAAAGCAATTCTCTGATACACCATCTTTATATAATTATTTATTTTCAAATGTATTGGCTTTCTTTATAGAAATATTTAACCAAGGATGACTTAAAGTAAGGATCTCTCTAAAAGTTTCAGTGTCCTTATGCAAGTTATTGCAGAATTATCCTGATTAATAATAATAGCAATTTGTACCCTTAAATTTTAGGGCCAAAAGATATTCCTTTGCTCCCAGCAGATATTCCCTTTATTCCTAATTTTTCAGTTTTTAAATTATTCATATAATGCCTCATTTCTTAATAAATTCAGTACTGCATGGCACATGAATTATGATGTCCTTCCAAAAAATTTGTGTGTCTGAATTATTTATAATGTCAGGCTTATAATATTATCAATCTGACTATAAATATCTCCCCAAGAGAGATGAGTTACTTTTATATATTCCTGCAGTGGCCTTCATTCCTTTTATTGGCCAGTCCCTTTACAATCCAATACAAAAATCAATGCCACAGTGTAATGTATATATGGAGCTCCCCCAGGGAACTAGAAGAAGCAAAAAAAAAAACCAGAAAACAAACGATAGGTCTTTATAATGCCTTAAACGCTTTTCTGTATTAGGTTTTACTATTACCAATTGTTTCAGATGGTTGAACCTACCATTTTGCTCAAAAAGAGTTCCACTGGTCTCTTTTGATCCTTACTTCTTTTATGTACAGATTGTTTCTTGATTTTATCTCTGTTTTTGCTGTTTTTCTCTAATATTACAGTGCTGAAATGTGGGTTCTGCAAGATGCTGCCCAGCAAGATGATAAGTGCGAGTGTGAATACAAATGCGTCTCTGAGTTTTATGTGTTTTAAAAATGGCACTAGTGCCAAAAAGAACACCAATGCATGTATTCTTAATCTTTTATTCCTTAAGCACCTCACTGTGCTATCTAATTAGTACCTCATGCAAGTTTATGGGGAAAAGTGTGTTATCTAATTTACTACCAGGCAACCAGGATATACATGATTGAAAGGTGTTCCTATCAGGGGTTATCATTAGAGTATAGCTTGGTTTGAATTTGATTAGCAGCCATGTTCACTAAACTCCTAATGTCCACCAGCTGTTTTCATTTCAGCTGTAGTATCAGTACCAAGTCTTGCCATTTTTTAATTATACTAAAGAATTTTCCAGTTCTATGAAACTGGACCAGGTTTCTGCTGCACTTTTCTTTGTGGGAGAGTGTCCTAAAATGTTTTATTTTGCTCTTTCATTAATTGATTCTGTCACTATAACACTTTGTTGCACAAATGCACAGATATTATTGGTACTTTAAGCACTTCCCACACTAAAAGGAATTCTCGGTACTTAAAAGCACTCTGAGCAGTTCGAGCACTTCAAGCACCTTGAACCCCCTTTTTCTAACACCCTTCTTATAAGCTTTTCTAGGTACCTCTAAATGCCTTCAGGTGTCAATGGTGCTACAAGCTCCTCAGACTCTTTAAACACTTTCAGCACGTTCATGCATTAATCATAAAAATTAGAATCAAAATATACAGCCAAAATGCGGTCAGTCTAAAATTAAAAGTAAAAATGGAATATATAAAAATGGGTCTGTTAATCCATTGGTCCATTGTTAGTTACAAATTATAATTATAAAATAATGCTTGTGGGAATAATAAATTGTTATAGCTTTTATAGTTATTGAAGCTGTGCACTTGTATGACTGTTCCAAATTGCCATGTTCTCTCTGCAGACTATCGGGCCCTCTCAATGTCTCTCTATATATATATTCCTTAGATAATTTATCTTCCAGTCTTTAGTCCATTGCTCCTGTCCTGTCTAGGTTGAATGGGTGTCTGTGGCTTCACCCTCTGCAGGGCTTACTGCTCTTGAGGCTTACCCAAGCTACTTCCACCTCAGACTCCTAGAGGAATGTGCCCAGTGCAGGACACGCAGTCCTCAGCCAGTCTTTTTGAATGACTTGAGTTGTACTGGAAAGGCTGTGCTAGAGGTTTGCCACTGGTTAGGTGCTTTAATTTCAGGAAGTATAAAAAATATGGGGGCACTAATGAACACTTGAAGAGAACAGACATGCCTGCACCTCGCTCCTCCTCACCGAGGTTATTTAAAGTTAAAAAAAGTATTAAATTGCCTATCATAATGGTTTATTTTGTGATAAGACTGTACATTAACCTGATGTGGATGAATATCTGATGTCGGGGGCCTGTAAAAGTCAGCAAGTGGCCAGCAAAGCTTCCAAGAAAAATACAGCATGTTTGCAGGCTGAAAGCCATCAAGTAGTCTCCCTTTCAGCCGTGGAGGTGAGCGCATTGGGCCGAGAACTAACGGGCCAGGTTCTAGTGGCCTAGGAGCCATGACTCTGCAAACTAGAAACCAGAATCGATGACAGGCTCCAGGAGATCTTAACTCAGCAGGCAGCCCACAGGACATGCTTAACAGAGGCAGAAAAACGTATATCCAGAATGGAGAATGAACTGCAGGGGGTACCAGGGCAGATCCTAGCCTTACAAAAAGAGCTGGAGGAAATGAAAGAGGTGGTAGATTACCAAGAAAACTATCATCGAAGGCTTAATCTCTGATTGCGTGGTCTGCCAGCAGGGATGGAAGGAGGGAGTATGTTGGATTTCTGCACAGAAACCCTGCCGAAATTGCTGGGCCTTACAATTAAAACTGGAAGGCTGAAACTGGAACATGCACATTGGGCTGTTATGCCCAGACCTCCAGTGGGGCAACCACCTCAACAAATCATCATGTGGTTCCATCACTATCAAGACCGTGAGATAGTGCTATGAGCTTACAAGGAGAAAGGCCAGCTTTCAGTGGAGGGCCACTACATTTTTCTCTCCCAGGACTACTCTGCAAGGCTTTTGAATAAGCAGAAAATGTTCAATGAGTCAATGGCTACTCTTCGTTCACTTAAAGTGGAAAACTTTCTGATTTACCAAGCAACTCTTAAAGTAAAACATAAGGGTGAAACATACTCATTCTGGGAAGCAGATAAAGCAGCGGAGTTCATGGAGGATTTGCATAAAAAGAATGGGTGAAATATAAGACCTGAACAGTGCTGAAAGTTTTGGGCCTATAGGTGTATGGGGGGCTAACTGACTGCACAAGCTTCGTTTTGTTATTAGTTTAATTATTTGAAGTTAACCTGTTCATGGAACATGTACTGTTCTCTCATCATGGTGACGAACACCTCTGTTTATTTTCTCCTGTTGGGATGGACTTCTGTATTCTTCTCCTGCTCTCCAGTATTAAGAGGTGCAGTGTCCATGTGAAGGTGTGGTGGATCCAAAAATATTTTGGCAAATTCACTTGGCAGTCTGCTTCGAGATGTTTTGTGACTAATGGACAAAGTTAAAGGTTGAATTGTGTAAAAATAAAGTAGTTTTTCAGAGGGTGCTGCGGGGGATTGATGCACAATAATATTCAATGGGGGAAAGCATGTGAGAAGGCCTGTTTTGATGACTGGGAGTTCAGGGCTCTGGGGAATTGGGCTGATCTGCCACTATAAAGCATAGGAATGGGCTCATATTAGGAGCCGCTGTCAGAGGAAGAGAATGTTGTCCCCGTTGTGCTGGACTATTATCATTCAGGAAGAACCCTCATTGACAGCCATGGGGTTGCTTGCTGGGGTATCTACTTGGAAGAGACTGGTTTATCTATGTGCCAGTTCATGTGGCATGTCTTTGTGACAGCATATGAGTGGTTACATGCTTAACAGACATCAAATTGGAGGTTTGGGGTACATATTGAAAAGGGGTCTAAACTTGGAGTTCCATGCCGGGGGAGACTTGGATGGGAATGGAGTATGGATGGGCAAATACACTGTATACCTTGGGGGGGGGGACAGAGGGCAAGGCATAACTGCACTGAAGGATATTGTTAGCACTCAAGCATTGTTGGCAGATAGTTTCAGAGATGGTATACTGGGAATTGTATTTAAAATAAGGGATTTGGGGACAAGAGTGGCAAATTACTGGTGGAAATGGGACATAAGGGGGGAAGGGTTTGGGCAATGTGGTTATTAAAGAGGTTGGGGATATGCTTGAATGTTTTTTAAATAGTTGGATAGCTGTTATTGTTTTACTGTTTACATGTTGTTGCACACAGAACAATGATCACAAGGTTATGATGTATCAGGTGCATTGGAGAGATATGACCAACTGAGAGAGAGCATTTACCCAATGTATTAGAGTGCAGAGGAGGAACCTTATGACTGCTGGGGAGGATATTGTGACAAAACAGTTTTTTAATAATGGCTAACAAACAAGATTTAAGTATATGTATGTTCCTGGAATGTTAGAGGGATAGTGACCCCAGTGAAATGATCCAGTCTTTTTACCGTTCTACGGAGACAGGGGATTCAAGTGGCATTGTTGCAGGAAACACATCTCACGGTGGCAGAACATGTGAAATTGGTGCGGGGATGGGTGGGAAAATGCTTTGCAACCTCATTTAAGGTGCACAAGAGAGGGGTCGCTGTGCTTCTGCATAAGCACTTCTCATTTCAGGTGCAGCGGGTGGTTAGGGATCAGATGGGGGGTCGATACATTTTTGTGGTGGTAGAATTATGGGGGAGCAAGTAACATTTGGCTTAGTATATGCCCCTGCAATATTTGAGGCTTCTTTTTATCATACTATTGTTTCACTTCTGGTAAAGGAGCAATTTCCAGTCCTGTTCTTGAACTGGACCCTGGATCCCTGTCTAGACCACTCCCAGGGTAAGGGGTCGACAACATGCAGCAATTTGCTGATGGCGTAAGGGGATGGTAGAATTGGAGATGGTGCAAGGGAGTACATCTTCTGCTCTAATCCACATGGCACCTGGTCACGGATTGACTGCACGTTTCTCCTGCAAGTATGGAATGGACAGGTGTGGGAGACTTAACATAGTCCTATTCATATTTCAGACCATGCCATGGTGGTTATTTCATTGACATAGAATAAGCCGAGGGAAAGCCCACCCCCCTGGAAGTTCCCAACATATTTATTGGGTGATAAAGGTTTCAAAGAATATTTAAAGGAGCAATGGAAAACTTATATAACAGCTAATGCAAACTCCCCCACTCCTAGGGCAACTATATGGGAAGCTGGACAGGTGTATTTGAGGGCGATGATCATAAAATATAAAGCTAAAGTAAAAAGGCAGAAGCAAGTCAGGAGAGTGGAGCTAGAAGCTAGAGTAAGGGAACTGGAGAGGCGGACTACAAATGGGGAGGATGATGGGGTCCGAGGTGAGTTGAAGGTGGCTATGGAGGCCCTGAATACGTTACTCAGTGGAGAGGCTAGAACTGCTTGGACATTCAGTAAGAGGAAATTAAATGAATGGGGAAACAAGCCCAGTCCTCTACTAGTTCGATTGATGAGGGGTAGAAAAGGTGCAACCCATATTTCGGCAATCAAAGACAGACGGGGGTGTTGCATAAATCTCCTCAGCAGATATGGGACTGTTTTCAAAGTTTTTATGAAGCATTGTATAGGATGGATGGAGGCAAAGGGAACGGAGAAGCATTTTTAAAGGCCCCGAGGCTGTCCAAATTGATAAGGGAGCAGAGAGACACCTTACACAGCCCTATTATAAGGAGGGAAGTATTTGGGGCCATACAAAAGCTCCAGAGTGGTAAGGCAAGTAGGCTTGATGGTTACCCAGTGGAATATTATAACTGCTTGGCGGGGCAGCTGGCTGGGCCACTGTGTGATACCTTTCAGCAGTGGGAGGGGGAGGCTTTGAGACTGCTGGACACCTTTTCAGATGCAGTGATCTGTTTAATCTCCAAGGTGGGGAAGGATGTTTTAGAGTGTTCCTCTTTTTGTCCAATCTCACTTTTGAACTGCACCGCTAAGATTTTTGCAAAGGTTTTGGCAGGGCATTTTGAAGCGGAGGAGAGTGAAGGAGATGGATATGTATTTAGTGCCGATTGCTCAAAACCCATGCCTCCTGCCGGGGAGGGAGGATCCCTGATTTAAGATGTGGGAGAGAAGGGGCATAAGGAGTCTGGAAAGATATGCTTAGTGGGGCAGGAATTTGTCCTATTCCAGACCTGTGCCAGAGGTTAAATCTGGAGAGAGGGCACTTGTTTCAGTATTTCCAAATTCAGGCCTATGTGGCAGGGCTAAGCAGGGAAGGCCCTGGGATGGGGGAACTTAGAAAAATTGGGACACTTATTCAAATTTCCAGACAGGATTCTAAAGGTTTCATAAGGAAAGTGGTAAGAGATACCATACAGGGTTTGCCAGACCTTGCTGGTAAAACCCTGAGATTCTGGGAAAGGGATCTGGGAGTCCAGATAAGTGATCAGAATTGGGTGGAGCTGTTGCCTATGCACATGGGGCTCTTGATCTGTAATAAATTTAAGGAAGCTTTTTATAAGTTTGTTCATAGGGTATACAGCCCTCCGGTTATTGTGCATAGGTAACACCCAGCTATGTCACCTGATTGTGGGTGTTGTGGGCAAGAGACAGGCACCTACATGCACTGTTTCTGGGCCTGTTGATTCCTACAACAGTTCTGGAAATTAGTGGCACTGAAGATAGGGAGAATGCGGAGTAGAGTGATCCCACTGGATCCATTGGTATGTCTCTTTGGGGTGGAGCCAGATGGAGAAGGATACTGGGAACCACTCCCAAGATGGGTAAGAATCTTACTGGTTCTAGCCAGACATTGTATACAAAATACCTGGGTGTCCTGTGTAACTTCCATGGTACAGAGATGGTGCCTACTTATTCTGAATATCTTAGTTCTGGAAAAGCTGTCCCTCCTTGTGAAAGATAAACTGGATCAATTTACTAGAGAGTGGGCTCCTCTCTTGGTGGATCTGACTCAGCAGGAGAGTATGGCTCTCTGGGATGGATTGAAAACACAGATGATAAGGATATTGTATTGAAGGACACCTGAGCATCATATTTATCAACTAATTAGCCTGATTAAAAACTATAAGGTCCTCTTAAGTACCACATGTATGTATAAAGATATGCGTTGGTTGGGTTATATAAAATACAACACTGGATATGTGTGACTGGATAAACTAAGGACATAACCCATATACAATGTAATAGCTCAACTCTTATGTGGATTTGATTTTATGTGTGCATTGAAGTTTGAATAAATTATTTTAATCAAATATATATATATATATGTATGTATATATATATATATATATACACAGGTATATATATTTATATATATATTTCCAACCACACCTTACACAGACAGTTTAAGGCAATGGTGGCATACCCGTTAAAAAAACAACAAGCACCTTGCACGGTCCTGCTTGTGTTGCTCACTCCTCAGCAGCACAGCATTGTATCTCAGGAATCAGGAAACATCAACCAGATCTCTGTCCATACAGAGTCTGTAGTCCTCTATTTATCAAGTCAAATGCTGATGATAAATCCCAAAATTGTGTGTAAAGCTTCATTCTTTTAAGATCCATACATTTTTTCTAATAAATGCGTAAAAATATAGAAAGGATTAAGTATAGAGAAACCTGGTTTGAAGCCAGCCTAATGTTGTGATAATTGCTTATTAATTATGAAACCATGCCATTAGTCTGTTTAACTATATTCTGGTTAATATCTTAAACATCATATCAAGTAATCTAATAGGATGAAAATTGTTGGAATCATAAACTTGTCTTCCAGGAAATCGGAATAATTCTTTGCATGAGACAGGTATTTAAAAAATTAGTTGAAATAGGAATCCATAAGTTCAAGCTTTCCTTGTATGTTTCACATGGAATGGCATCTGGGCCTGGTGCTTTATTTTTTGCAAAATGTAATATTGTTCCTTCTACCTCTGCCATGGAAAGATCAAAGAAAAGACAACAGGAGTGCTTGTAAAATCAAAATGAGAGTGTACAGCTGTATTATTATTTTGCATAGGGCATAAACTAGTAAAAATTGTTTTATAGTATGTTAACAAAGTTTCCCTAAGGATGTATACGTATAGGGAAAATTGTAATGATTTCACTGCTGTATCCATCATGGTCCCAAATCTCTTTTTATCTTTTTTATTATGTCTGTGGGTGGAACCTATAGCCATTTTTCTTTCCGTCCTAAAATGGCCAACCATGGCATGCTTCCTTTGGACTTTTGGAAATATCCTTCTGAAAGTCCAGTAGAGCATAGAATGCTCCACCACAGTTGATCACTATGAAGTAAAAGCCACACTATTTCAGCTGTTACTTCCACATTCTGGTCTAAGAACTGTGCATGCGCACCTTGCACGCATGCACAGTTCCACCGGCGCCACCATCTTGGGAATGGCAGAATACCATTCACTGCTACTACACATGCGTGAGTGCCACACATGTCAGTTGCATCACCACTACCATCTTGAAGATGGCACTAGGTGGCGCTCTTTCTCCAGAGCTTTACAAGCTTGCCACAGCCATATTGGATCTGGCTAGAGTTTGTCTATAACATTAAACATTTCTAGCCATCTATTTTTGTGAAATTTAAACTTTTGTTCATTCAAAAAAGCTTTGTATTGTTTTCTTACTGTGTTAAAATGAAGTTATCTTTTGAAGCATGTTTTATGCTATCTAACTGTACTCTTAAGATCCTTTTTAGCTTGTTTACAAGAGTCATTCAATGAAGGGTATGTCTTGGAAGCCTTTTTATTGTTGTTTTTGTATAATTCTCAGGGAATTAAAGAAAACAGACATTTTAAATTACCAGTAGTCTCTGTAGTAAAGACTTGTGTGGTTTCATTAATTTTATCAAAAATTTTCTGGGCTTCTGGTCCACATAAGATAGTGTTTATTGCATCTATTACTAGGACTGCAATTTGATGTCTTTGTTTTCCTGTTGTAATAATAGAAGGATTAAATAAATGATCAGAGAGCATGTGATTTCCATTAGTATTTGCTTTTAATGAAAGTGGTACATAATCACTTTCAGCTCTCATATCTATTTTGAGAAATGTGTATATGTGATAACTTTCTGGGATGCAGATAATATAATCAAGTGTGCTTTGCCCATTTGGTCCAATATCTGTTCCCTTTTGTCACCTTTGAGTCTACCTCTCAACAAGATCAGTGCACTGTCCATTATGAACCCTTTCAATTTCTTGTAATTATCGTTTGTGCTATTATCACTGCTAATACACTTCTCAATGAGGACCAGATCCATGTGAGAGTCTAAAAAAATCAATATTATCAAAATTAGAGATCATTGCATTAAAATCACCCATTATTAATACATTTGCATTTGGGAATTGTTGAGCAATTGTCTCTAAATCATTGCATATTCATATCCAAATGTTATCTATGAATTGTGAGGTGCTTTTTTGAGGAATATATAGGTTCACCAGGATGATGTTTTGATCATCCCACAGTAGTACTATCCTGATGTAATTTATTTCCACCTTGAAATATCAGTAATCCTGATCCCCCTTTCTTATTTTTACATATATCAAATCAAATCAATCAAACTTTATTTAACCAGGCATCAACACCATTGAGCAAGCACATTTTCAAAGTGGTCCTGGACATAGAACAATACAATACATAGACATAGCAATATGAAGATTGTTAACATCAGCAAAATACGGTACAAGGTTGGATACCAAATACTTGAGTCTGTCGTGGGTACTCCCAATTAGACATTTTCAAAACAATAACAGAGTAAAGGGGTAAGGTAAAAAACTGTAACTATATAACCAAAACTAGATCCCAAGTGCTACTTCCATATCTTTTGGGTTTAATCACTGGTGAATTATTAGCTTCATACCCATTCAAATTTACTACCTCTGTAGCCCATGTTTCTTGAAATAAGATCATGGGGTATGCAGTTATAAATGTACACCACTCATTATCAGGCAATTTGTTCTCTAGATCAGCTAAATTCCATGAGAGAAGATTCACACTATTAACATCTGGCTCAAAGAAGAGATTTAATACTTCTTTCTTTTCTAAAACAACATTAAGTCAGGTTACAGAACAAGTAGGTTCAGAAATGTTTTCCAGGTCATTCATGTCCACAACATGACTATCTGTGTTTTTCAATTTTGTTGCATTGTCCAGAATCATTGAGCTTTTTCTTCTGTTTCTACATGTACTGTAAGTCAGTCTGGCCCCTTCCCCATTTTATTTATTTACTTACTTATTTATTTAGTTTTTGTTTACTGAGTAAGGTGTGCTAGACAAACATTTGCCTGTTTTCAGGAATGACCCAGGAGAATACAACTATTTATATACAAATTCCAGCACAAAAGCATCAAACATTGGTATACACATAACATTATGAGAACATTAGCATACCTATACCCCTGAATTCCAGGACACTAATGAGTATTGGTGTAAACAAACATAGTGTAGACATAAGTGTACACAAGGATATAGGAAGCAACATAACAGGTCAATAATGAACATTATCATTAAGGATGCCAAATCTACAACTTGCCCTAGACTGAACAACAGAGGGCTAGGCAGCTTGTGCTAGGGAAGGACGGTAGGTCAAAAATGCATATTCTGTAGCCTAGGCAAATCACAAAAAGACAAGTGCTATTATTTATTTATTTTTATTTTTTTATTCAGTCTCAGATTACAATACCTTTGAATCCAAGGCACTAAGGTTTAGATAGCAGGTTGGTGTAAGGGCCACCATTTTGAAACCTTGGGGCAGGGGCAGGTGTAGGCATATAGTTTTTAGGCATTCTTTCTAAGATATAAAACACCTTCACTAATATTAACTTTGAAAATCCCAGCAAGCAAGGGAACAATAAAGTAGAATAGGGAATTATTGTTTTCCCTAGGTAACCTTAGGGAGGCAGTATAGAGCAGTGGTTTAAGGCTCTGAGCTGCAAATCTGGTGACATCCAGCAGACCAGACCTGGATTTGAATCCCACAGCTTCCACTTGCATACTGTGTGACCCTGAGCAAGTCACTCAACTTCCCTGTTTTCCCAGGTCACACCAGTAAACAAGCTTTCAGCTTAGTGTGCTACTCCTGGTTAAACAACTAAAAATAAAAAAAAAACCTTGCTATTTCCAATACAAGAGAATATTAGGGGTATTCTCATTAGTCCCATTCTCAACATGGTGATGGGATTGAAAGTTACATTTCAGAGAGGCAAGAATGAAGTGTAATACTTTTTTTTCTAGGTTGTGCCTTAACTGGGGTGTTAAATATTAGTCTGCCAATAGTTCACCAAGTAACAGATGATGCCAACTTAATCCCTACTCTATCTAGTCTACTTTCTTAGACCATATCTCTTTTGCAAAACCTACGCTTCAGACCATTACATATACCAGTGAGACTGTGTCTTCTGTGTCTCTGCGACCAGCAACAATATTTTCTTTTACTTTATACCAAGTTTTGCTTCAAAAAGGAATTTTATTATTTCCATCCAAGAATATATTATCTCAATTTTTTAATGAAAAATACCTGTAATATGTATAATGGTCTCATGTCCTGTTAAATTAATAGCTGGGAGATTTTCTGTGTTTGTACTATTGGTTTCTACTGTAACTGCATCCTACTTGGTGTTTAGTATAAATTCCCTTTCTGTCCAATTCAGTTTTTTTTTTTTTTGTAAGTCAATATTTTCTTCCTTTATTGTATCTGGCATGCTGGTAGATTCCTGGTTCTGTAGTAGACCCTTGCCTTTGGTCAGTATGTGTTTCACTTTACTTGGTAGGGGTGGTTTTTCACAAGTCTGAGTTTTTTGTACCTCACTACCTTTGCTGTTCTGAATCTTTTTCCCTTTTTTCTCCTTGCTTTCTTCCCTTTGCCTTTACTCTTTCCCATCTTTACATATATTTGGAAGTTTATTTGAAGTTTCCAGAATAATAACGGTTGAACATGAACATTTATGTTTGTTACTCTGTTTCTCCAAAGCATCCAGTTTCTTAATCAGAGTACCCATCTTTTCTTCAACTTCCTTCCTAAAAATATCCACTCTATTTCTAATGCCATATAGAGTTGCCAGGATTACATCCTGGCCATTATATGGTATGCCATGGCTTTCAAGGTGTATTTTGTTAGATTATTAGGACATTGGCTATTAAAGTCTGATTCTGATTCAGTCTGTTCCACTTCCTTATCTAGCTTTTCAAATACTGATTAAGGAGAGTGTAATAGATTGATTGTGTTAATTGGTGCTATAGGTACCATCTCAGGGGATTTAATAAGGGAATTGTACAGAATGACAGACAGATTCAATGGACTGATCAATTCCAATTTACTTTCCTGTACTTAAAAAGCAACTGACGCCTCAAAGAAAACTTTAAAAAGCATAATAATTAAGTATAATTCTACCTGCATTTCATTTATAGTTGATATAGTTCCCTTCCCCATTATTTATTACTAAGGAAATTTGCATGAATATATGATCTCTATCCTTTAGAGTTCCTTTAGAGTCCATCGGGGGGGTGGGAACACAGAAATAGTGATAGAGGAGGATAGAATGAGGGAGTGTATGCTGACATTGAAGGTGGACAAATCACCAGGCCAGGACAGAGTTCATCCAAGGGTACTAAAGGAACTGGCTGAGGAGCTTGCAGGGCCACTGGCAGACCTATTTAATAGTTCACTAGAGTCAGGCATGGTACAGTAGGACTGGAGAATAGCACTTGTAGTGCCTCTTCACAAAAGTGGTCTCAAGGATGATCCAGGGAATTACAGACCAGTCAGTCAGACCTCACAGAGCTCAGTGCTGGGGCCAGTGTTGTTCAGTGTATTCATCAATGACATTGAGGATGGCATTAAGGACAAAATGTGCCTATTCATGGATGACATCAAGCTCTGTGGGAGAGTAGACACAGCTGAAGGGATACAGGACCTACAGGATGATCTGGAAAAGCTGGGGAGGTTGTCCAGGATCTGGCAGCTTGGCTGCAATGCCAAGAAATGTAAAGTTATGCATATTGAAGCCAAGAATCCCAGCACAGAGTAATACCTGGGTGGAGTCTGAGTATTTGCATCAGAGGAGAAGTACTTGGAAGTGATGATTACTAGTGACCTGATGCACTCCACACAGTGCAAAAAAGCAGCAGCAAAGACAAACAAGATGCTTGGATGCATTGCTAGGGGGATCAGTAGTAGAAGAGAGGAGGTTATACTGCCCGTGTATAGGTCACTGGTAAAGCTGCATCTAAAGTATGGAGTTCAGTACTGGTGCCCACACCTAAAAAAGTACATTAACCTGCTGGAGAAGGTCAAGAGGAAGGGTACAAAGATGATTGCTGGTCAGCAGGGCAAGGTATACAAAGATAGGTTGAGGGCACTGAACATGTACTGCCTGGAAGACAGGAGAGAGAGAGAGGGGGACATGATTGGGACCTTCATGTACTTGAAAGGGATAAATAATCCTGATAAGGAGAGCCTCTTTAAGCTGACTGGCAACCATAACATGAGGGGGCACAGTCTTAAGCTGGAGGGTGAGAGGTTTAGGAGGGAGGTCAGGAAGCATTTCTTCACAGACACTTGGAATGCACTGCCGGAAGAGGTCATCTCATTGAAGACAGTGGGGAGTTTTAAGAGAGGCTGGGATAAGCATAGGGGAAGGTAAGGATCATGGGTAGGGAGGAAGGGAGGAGTGTGGAAGAAGGGCAGGGACATTAGCTCAAGCTGTGGACCCCACAATATGAGCAGACTTAATAGACCAAATGGCCTTCTTCTGTTTGCTTCTTTATATGTTCATATGTTTGTATCTGCTTCTGTAGCTGACTCCCTACTTCAAGTCATAATTCTGTGTTGTGTCATCACAGTCTGTTGCCCTGTGAGTAACTGTGATATCACAAGCAGTGTTCTCTGACTTCAGGTACTGTAGGGTGAAAGCAATAGGAACACACAAACTCTTCAGGAGCAAAAATCCTGTTTTCATACAGATGACCTCTGTAATAAATAATGAGGAGGAAGAATACAGCACTAATGGGAAATACAAGCTAAGATGTGTCTAAATATTAGGTTTTGTTGAAGTTCTTCTGAACATGACACCAGCTCTTTCAGGTTCTGCCTGAGTGGCCAGATTCAACATTTCTTCTGGCAGAGTATCTTTCTTATCAGCATTATTAGTTGTTTCCTTTTTCTCATTTACAGATTTAGGCTTATTTAACTTAGGATTTGATTTTGGAGAGAAAAAAATCTATAACTGACTCTTTTTATTTCCTCATGATCTACTTGTTTTCTTTGACTTTTCTGTTTTTTTTTTTTCCTGATTTTCACTTTTTAATGTTTTGTTTGTTTTTTGCTTGGTTTGATTTTTTGTGTTCATGTCTTCCATCTGATTTCTTGCTTTTGTAAGTCTGATATAATAGATACAATTTTCTCATTATTATTTTATTTATTGAGATCTTGGATTACAAAATACCTTTGAACCAGTGGTTCATTTACAAAGGTTCCCACGTCAGTAGTACAGAACAATGACAAATAACAGTTAATGCAAGGTACAGGGAATTACAAGATATAAAGAGCGGGGTTAGTTGGTCAAGTTAGTTTCCAAACTTAAATAGGTGATTTAGATGATAGGGGATGAAGCATTGAAAAGGAAGAAATAAAGAGGGTATAGAGTTAGATGGTCAGAAAATCAGGGAAGCGGTCCTGAGGTAGACCTTGCCATAGAGTGTGGGTGTCATAGTTAAGTGCAGTTGAGATATGGGGCCTCCAGGGGAGATTTATAGTGGCAGTGGAGAGTAGGTTTTGAGGGGTGGGTAGGCGGGAACAGAGGTCAGAGGTGAGGGGACATATGGAGGTATAGCACCAGCAGGGGAGAGGGGTATGGCAAGGAGACAATGGTAGACAGTATAAACGGGGGGCAGGAGGTAGTAGAGGAAGGTGAGGGAAAAAAAGGATGAGAAAGGGTGGGGAAGAGATTGAGTGGGTGGACAAAACAGTGGTATGTGGTATAAATAGAGGGTGGTAGGAGGTAGTAGTATGAGAGACAAGGGGAAGAGGATGAGAAAGGGTGGGAGAGAGGTAGAGGTTGAGTGGGTGGACAGGGGGATGTGACAGGTGGACAGAGTGTTTGAACACTCAGAGGGAGGCTACTAAGAGAAGTCACAGTGACTGAGACTTCTAAAGTGTTGGTGAAGATTGCATTTGAAAAGGCTAAGCCTAGACTTGGACAGGACCTCAGGAGGCAGCTGGTTCATTAGGGTGGGTGCCCTAGAGAGAAAGGCACGCTAGGTTTGGGTTATGCAACAGAAGTGGATCTGGAAGAAGAAGAGTTTTTCAGAACTGTGGGTGGAATGTGTTGCTGTTGTTGGTGACAGGAGGCCACACGTGCACAGAGGAGTTAAGCCGAGATTGATTGTCTTGGCCAGGAGGCATGCTTGGTATGCTAGCCTGCCTTGGAGGTGCAGCCAACTTGACTGCTTGTACAGCTCACAGGTGTGGGTTCTTTTATCAGCACCAGTCACAAGGTGAAAGCATTTATTCAGGGCTGTCCTGATTATGCTTAATGTGGTGTCCATGGCCGCACCATAGATGATTATACATTAGTCGATTAACGATATAACTGAGCTGTTTACAGCTACATACATTGCCTCTTGAGTAAGACAATTTTAATAGCGATAGAGGGTACCTATTCTGGAGTTAATAGCTCCAGAGATTGCTTTCACATGGGTAGTGTAGGAGAGTGGACTGTCCAGGGTAATACCAAGGTATTTGAATTCCTGGACTTGATCAAGTTGGAGGCATTGATTGTTTAGGATGTGTAGGTCAGCCATTTTCTGTTTGCTGTGGGTGTTGACAAACTGCATTGCCTTTGTCTTTTTGTAGTTCATCAACAGTTTACCCACCTTTCAACTACGTTAAAGCTGGATTGTAGGTTGGAGGATAGTTTGGCAGGGCTATGATGCATGAAGAAAAGAACGGCATCATCTGCATAGAGGATCATACTGACATCACATGCTGCAGGGAGATCATTTTAAAAAAGGCTAAAAAGCAACAGACAAAGGATGGATCCTTGTGGGACCCCTGAGTGTACTGGGAGGCAATCAGAGAGGGTATCTCCAATTTTAACCCTTGGAACCCTACCCACAAGGTAACTTTCAAACCAGCTGGAGACATCAGCGGATAGCCCTAGGGCAGAGAGTGAGTGTAGGAGTAGTTGGTGATTAACGGTATCAAACGCCAACACTTCATCAAGTAGCTGGCCGGCTTCAAGGGACTTATGAATGTGAGTTGTAAAGTCAAGTAGGGCAGTGAACATACTGTGTTCCTTCCTGAAACCATTGTGTTGTTTATACTGGATGCTGTACTTATCTAGGTGTTCAGTCAGTTGGTCAGCTACTATTCACTCCAAGGCTTTGGATAGTGGAGGGAGAATTGATATGGGTCAGAAATTGGAGAGCTGGGTATGGTCTCTGCTTTTGTGCACAGGTGTAACAATGGCAGATTTCCAAGCCCAGAGGAACTGCCTGAGGGTGAGTGAGAGGTTTATGAGTTTGGTGAGGGGGTGTAGGACAGTTTCAAGTGCAAGTCGGAGAAGTTTTAAGTTGAGGGTGTCACTACTTATTCTGGCTTTACAAAGCACCTTCCCTAGCTAACTACAAGCTTCATGCAGGAGTATCTTCCTGAAATAGAAGGGGAAGGACTGTGAAGGAGTGGTAGTATTCATGTTTCTAGTGGTCGGCTGGGAGCTAGTTAGAAAATCAAGAGGGAGAATTCCACTGAGCTCAGTAAAAGCAGTATTAAAGGAGTCAGCAATTAACTTACAGTCTTGGGTAAGTGAGCTGTTGACCTCTATCATTGTGGTTGGAGATTTAATTGGTTTTCCTGTTAAGTTTTTTTTAGGTTTTCCCAAAATTGTTTGCTATTACCCCAGTTGTCTGTTAGTGCACTTTATAGTACACCTGCTTAGCTCTCTGCACTGCTTGGGTGCATTGGTTGCTGACAGCTTTGTATTTCTGCATATCAGTTTGGTGTCTGGATCCCATTGCAATGTGTCACATATTGTCCCTATTTTTCATCATTGTTAATAGGGCAGGGGTGATCCAAGCATTTGATGTTCCCCTAGGTTTTATTACCCCTTATAATTTTCCCTTAGTTCTGTGTTAGGTTCTCATTCAGCTGTAAAGTCATTTTCTAGTTGTTTTTTTTTTTCTATCTCTAATTTCAGCTCCTCTGAATAGCTTTGGCACTTCTTGGTCTCCAGAGGGGTTGAAGCTCTAATGCTCAGTTCCCCTCGAAACACACATGTATTATCTCTCTCTCTGTCTCTCTCTCTCATTTCTTGTCTTTAGTAGATTCTTTGTCATTATTTAGTAGATTCTTTGTCATTATTCAGATCCTTTGAATTAATGTTTCCACTTCTGTTATTCATCAGTATATATAATGAGAAATGTATATTCCTAAGTTTTTTTAACAGAGTTTTGGACCAGCTAAACTGTGTTCTTATGATATCAAAACCTTTATGCCTAGAGGTTCAGAATCTTTTATGCCAAATAAATGCTTTTCTAAAACGATATGCATGTTTTATAAGTTTATATGGGTATTACTGCATTTAAAAACAATACATATATTCATAAAGTACCCTTAGTAAGGAGGAGAAGAAGAAACAAATATATAAGAGTACAGAGTTAGAAAGTCCAATTATAGTCTGATTTGATTATATGGACTTAATATTTTATAAGGTGGCCGAATGTGAGGATCAGTGTCCTCTATGAATGAAAAAGTGTCTTTAGGATAATGTTCATAAAGTCAAAAACAAGTACTTACCAAATGGTTTCAAAAACACAGCCAGTTATCTCAGCTTCACAGTTAACCACTAACACCATCTGCTAGCCAATGTTATAGGCAGGTTCTGAAGTTCTATGTCACATAAGGTATGAAGTATGGTGTAACTGGTTCTTGTCCTATTTCAACTCCATAACAGTCCTTCTCAGGTTCAGGAAAGTCAATTAATTACTGCATTTTCTCAATGATGGTAAACGTTGCTTTAAATGTCTGGGATTACAATAGGAATATGGATAGACAGATAGATAGATAGTTAGATACTTTTTTCATAAAGCGCCCCTTCCAAGAGGCTCAGAGTGCTGTACAATTACAAATAAAATCAAATGCAACAAAAGCAAGTTCAAAATCACATTACAGAGCATATATAACCTAGAATCATATTCTATCTGCCTTACATAATAAGACGGTCAGTAACCAACTTTTAGCAACTACATTAAATTAAATACCTGGTTAAATAAAAATGTATTGAGTCCTCTTTTAAAGGTTTTCACTGATGGTGCCATTCTCAAATAACCTGACAGCAAATTCCACAGGGCTGGCACAACAATGGAGAAAACATGATTGCCTGACAGCCACAATCTAGCCCTGAGTACCACCAAGAGGCATCCCTCAGAGGAACAGAGAGAGTGAGCTGGGCAGAGAGGAACCAGGAGGTCTTGAAGATAGTCTGGTCCCTGGCTACGCAGGGCTTTATGGGTCAGTAATCTGACCTTGAAGGCAATGCTCCACCTTATCAGCAGCCAGTGCAGCCCACAGAAAATTAGCATAATATGATCAAATCTTGATGCACCCTTTAACAACCTGGCCACCGCATACTGCATGAGCTGTAGACAATGGAGATTGCCTCGCGACAGCCCTAGGTACAAGGCACTGCAGAAATCCAACCTCAACATGACAAAGGCATGTGTTAGGGTGACAAGGTCAGCAAGGTCATTAGCTGGTATCAGGGCATGAATCTGGGCAATGTTCTAAGATGGTAAAAGCCCCTTTAGATGATGGATGACACCTGAGCATAGTGTCACACCATCATTAACGACCGTGCTTAGATCCCTAACCCGAATAGAGGGGATTTCCCAGTTTTAAACCAGAATCAGTACTTAATCCTCCCTCATCCAGTTGACATCCAGGATCCACCACAAACACCTCCATCATGTCTGGGTTGAGTCATAACCAGTTTTGAGTCATCCACTTCTGGATCTCAGCCAAGCAGGTGTTAAACACAGAGACTGCCATCTGGTTCCCGGATGCACAGGACATATATAGTTGGGTGTCATTGGCATAGCAATAAAAACCCAGCCCATATAACCTGATAAAATCTCCAAAAGGCAACATGTACACTGTGAACAGGAAAAGCTACAAGACCAAACCTTGCAGAACTCTACAGTGCAGGGCCCTCAGCCAGATGAGGATAATCCCATCACTACCCTCTGCACTTAACACAGAGGTAGGACCTAAACCAGATGATGACACTACCAGTTAGTCCATGCCAGTTCTGCAGTCAAAACAGTAACACCTCATGATCCACGGTGTCAAATGTCACTGAGAGATCCAGGAGAACAAGGATGGTACACTCTTCCTTATCTCTCTCTATAAGGAGATCGTTCAGCACCCTCACTAGAGTGGTCTTCATGCTATGATCAGGGCTAAACCCAGACTGGAAGTACTCAAAACAGGCAGAGATGAGCTTTAAGCTGAATGATGAGATGAGCCTCGAGCTGAATAGCCACCACTTTTTCCAAAATGATCCCTAAAAACAGGAGGATTGAGACTGGTCTGTAGTTGGTGAGACAAGGAGGGTTTCTTCAAAAGGGGTCTCACCAGGGCATCTTTCAAGGCTACTGGAATAACCTCAGTCTCCAAGGAACACTGAACGATCCCAGCAACCACAGGTCCAATTGGGCCAACACAACCAATCAAAAGTCAAGTTGGACTTGGGTCTAGATCACAATGGATTGGCTGCAGCCTTGAGATTATCTCACCTACTTCATCAACTCCAACTGGATCAAACTCACTTACATAGATACATAGACAGTGTTGGCAGATAAGGCCCTATGGCCCACCCAGTCTGCCCATTTCAGCTTGCAAGTTCAGTTTATGTTTTCCTAGAAGTCTGTTGTCCCTTAACCCTGACCTCCAGAATTTCTTTATGTCTATCCCATGCATTCTTAAATCCCGTGATTGTTTCATCCCCCACCACTTCCTCTGGCATGGTGTTCCACTTGTCCACCACCCGTTCTGTGAAGAAATTCTTCCTCACGTTTCCTCTGAATCATCCTCCCTCCAACTTCATCCCATGCCCTCTAGTCCTGGAACATTTTTTTCACTTAAAAATAGTGTATTCCTGCACCCTGTTCCTCCCTGTAAGATACTTGCATGTCTCTATCATATCCCCTCTCTCCCTCCTCTCCTCCAGGGAGTACATGTTCAGTTCCTTCAACCTGTCCTCATAGGACTTGTGATGCAATCCATGCACCAACTTTGTTGCCCTCCTCTGAATCTTCTTTACCCTGTCTATGTCCTTACGTAGGTAAGGTCTCCAGAATTGTACACTGTACTCCAGGTGGGGCCTCACTAGTGTCTTGTATAGTGGAATTATGACCTCCCTTTTCCTGCTGGTGATGCCCCTGGCTATGCATCCCAGCATCCTATTTGCTTTACCTGCTGCCTTGTCACACTGTTTCCCCTACCTTGAGGTCATCAGAGATGATAACCCCAAGATCCTTTTCCTGCTTGGTGCATGCTATATCCTCGCCCCCCAACTGATATATTGTGCCCCATATGCATTATCTTCCACTTCTTTGCATTGAATTTCAACTGCCAAACCCCCTGACCATTCTTCAAGTTTCTGCAGGTCGCTTCTCATTCTGTCTACACCCTCTGGTGTGTCTACTCTGTTACAGAGCTTTGTGTCATCAGCGAACAGTGAAATTCTGCCTTCTAGGTCCTGTGCAACGTCACTGCTGAAGATGTTGAATAGGACCGGTCCCAGCACTGATCCCTGTTCTACCCCACTGTTCACTCTTCCCTCTGTAGAGTGACAGCCATTTACCACCACCCTCTGTGTCCTGCCACCCAGCCAGTTACCTACTCACCACACTACTGTCCTGCCCACACCCATATTCCCTAGTTTGTGTAATAGTCTTCTATGTGGCAGTGTCAAAGGCCTTGCTGAAGTCCAGATAGGCTATGTCCACTGCCCTCTCCTGATCCACCTCCCTAGTCACCCAGTCAAAAAATTCAATGAGGTTGCTCTACATGACCTCCCCTGGTGAAACCATGCTGCCTTGGGTCCTGTAGTCCATTGACAACCAGATGTTCCACCAATCTCTCCTTCAGTATTGCTTCCATGATCTTCCCCACTACCGAGGTGGAGGCTGACTGGTCTGTAGTTCCTCGCCTCTTTGTTCCCACTTTTGTATAAGGGGATTACATCTGCTATCCTCCAGTCTTTGGGTACCTCCTGTTTCCAGTGATCGGCTAAACAGGATAGCCAGAAGTTCAGCCACCACCTTTCTTAGTTCTTTAAGGACCTTGGAGTGGACCCCATCTGGCCCCATTGCTTTATCAACTCTTATTACTTCCAGTTCCTTCATGACCCTTTCTTGTGTAAAGGGACTTGTGTCCATTTCTGCACCATTCTCATCCCTTGTACTCCCTTCAGACCCATTACCCTCCTCTTCCTCTTCTTCAGTAAAGACTGAGAAGAAATACTTGTTCAATATGTAAGCTTTACTGTTGTCATCCTCCATGTGGCCCCCATCCTCCCCCTTCAGTCTCACTATCCCTCCCTTTGCCTTTCTTTTTTCACTTATGTACCTGTAAAAGGTTTTGTCCCCTTTACCCACTGATTTTGCAATGTGTTCTTCTGTCTGAGCTTTGGCTTCCCTTACTGACCCTCCTGCCTCCCTTTGCTTCTCCTGGTACTTCTCCTATCCCCTTCTGCCTGTGTCTTTTGTATTGCCTGAATGCAATCTTTTGGCTTTCACTTTCTTTGCCTCTTTGGAAAACCATAAATCTCCTCTTCCTTTTGCTAACCTGCTTAATGCATAATTTGTTGCTCTTGTAATCCCATTTTAAATACTGCCCACTGTTCCTCAACCCCTGATTCCTGCCCCATTCCCTTAATGCCTCTTTCAAGTATCTCCCCAATTCCCAAAGTCTGCCTCTCTAAAATCCAGGATATGTGTTTTGTGTGGTTTGGTTCTGCTCTTTTGTGATTACAAACCACAATGACTGGTGGTCACTGTTCTCAGGTGCCCCCCACTGCTACCCCATCACACTACCCTGATTTGAGCACAAGGTCCAGTATTGCCTTCTGCTGAGTTGGTTCCATGACCAGTTGCTTGAGGAAGGCACCTGAAGGAGTCCAGGATAAATCTGCTCTAGTTGATGCTGCTGCTGGATGCTCCAGTCCACGTCTGGAATATTGAAGTCTCTTACTAGTACTACCTCAACCTTGTCTGCCATCCTTTGGATGGCTAGCATCATCTCATCTGTTTCTTCCTCCTGGGCTGGTGGTCTATAGACCACACCTGTGCAGATGTGGGCCCATTTTCCTTTCCAGCTTAACCCACAGTATCTCTCCCCCATTTTGTTCCTCCTGGATCTCTGTGGCCCTTCCGTTATTTTTCACATACAGTGCTACTCCTCCTCTTCCCCCCTTCCTGCCTGCCCTGTCTCTTCTGAATATGTTGTAGCCAGGTATGGCCATCTCCCAGTCATGGTTATCATTACACCAGGTTTCAGTGATGGCCACAATGTCCAGGTCTGACTGCACCATGACAGCCTCCAGATTTTCCATCTTGTTGCTAAGGCTCCTGGCATTTGCACACATGGCTTTCCATGATTTGACCTCCCTAGACTGTTTCACTTTTCTACTCCAGCCCCTTCCTTGGTTGTCCTTTATCCCTGGTTCTCCTTGCTGTCTGCCCTTCTACTGAATTTTGCCCCTTTTCTGCCCATCCACCTCTTGGCCACTAATCTCCATCTTTTGTACTGCTTTGTAGAGATAGACACTCCTCTGGTTCACTGATTTCACTGCTAGCTGTGGGGGGTGAGCAAGTAGGTACCATCCTTGCTGGCCTGCCACCCCCCTTTGCTAGTTTAAATGCTTGTCAATGTAGCATTTAAACTTATCATTGAGTGCTTGGATTCCCCTACAGGATGGATGCAGACCATCAGGCTTGAACAAACCTCCATCCCTTCAGGTGGGTCCCCAGTCACCAATGAACCCAAACCCTTCCTCACAGCACCAATTCTTCAACCATGAGATAAGTTCCTGGTGCATGCATCCCTATGCTCGCCCTTGCCTCTCACAGGTAGTACTTCTGAGAAGGTGACAGAAGTAGCTACTTGCTTGAGACCCCTTCCCAATTTCTTAAACTCTTCCTGAACTTCCTCTGGCTCCCCATTTGCCAGGTCATTTGTACCTAGGTAGATAATGACATCCACCTCACCCTCCCGTCTTGCCTTCCCAGTGATCCCCAGGATCTTCCTTCCATCTCTCCATGCCGTGGCACCTGGTAGGCACCTCACCTCCCTGTCCTTCCCCTCCTGTGTTCCTAGCTGGATCCCTCTTATGATGGAGTCCCCCACCATCATTTTCTTCCTCCTCCTCCTCCTCTGGGGTCCACTACTTTCCCCGCTGAGGTCACCTCCTTGGCTAACCTTCACATCCTTTTCTTCCACTTCTCTGGGTACCTCTATTTGGTTGTCCCTGTTTGCCAGTGTGGCATATGAGTTCTTGAGTCGAATAGGATCTGGGATGTGCCTCTGCCTGACTGCTGTAACCCTCCCTGAGCCCACTGTCATCCAAGTGCTCCTCATTCTAGACATCCATTGAGGCAGTTGCATTGGACTGGGTGGTCTCTGGATAGGAGTGATGGTACTCATGACCCAGTTTACTTCTGCTCTGAGTCTGGCTACCTCATCCCGCAGTCCAGAGAGATGCATGCAGATAGCGCAGCACCTCAGTGTACAGAAGGTCTGCCTGAATATGGCTGCCCCACAGCCACTACATTGCACCACTCCCCACATTATACTGCAATTATACTGCTATTCCCATTCTTGTCTGCTACTGAAGCTCTCCTAGTTCCCTTTTTATTAATTTACTGTCCTAAAAATCCTGCCACTGATCCTCAGATACTTTTCTTTTTTGGAAAAAGAAAATAAACCAAGAAATAAATAAATGAATCAAAACACTTGTCATGCTGAGGGTGGGCTTCTTCACCCTTATGCCCCTCCTACTCCACACCCCTTACTATACCCTGTGTTTAGCTCCTATCAGTCAGATTTAACAGGGCATATAATTAAGAGTTGGGGGAAGGGGGTGAAAATTTGCAGCAATTAAAGACAGCAAAGAAATACACCACCACTATGTTTTAAATTTTCAACAACCCAAAAACAATTCTAAGTAGACAACAAAGAAAATGCAGTGTCACTAATAGCCCATAATCTAAGTTTAAAAGAAAAATAGCAATTACCTGTTACTGTAAAGCACTGAATTGAATATGTTTCCTTCCCCTTCTGGCTACTTCTTCTTCACTTCACACAAAAGGGGTGCCCAACATGCCCCTGGTCTGACCACACAAGCCATTTGAGCAGCACTGGAGGATATCTCAGTCCTGATAAAGGATACTTTGTCAGCAAAGAACAGAGCAAACTCCTCACATCTTGTGCTTGAACCTGTTCTCCCCACATGGTAACTGGTTGGGTTCAACAACATGTCAACCATGCGGAAAAGCTGATCTGGTCTGTTCCTTGCCCCAGAAATCTCCCTAGACAGAAAATCTTCCTTTTTCATGTAGATTGTCCTTTGACAGTCACCATAATGTGACCGGAAAGCCAATTTGTCCCTTGTCAGCCCAGACCTCCTCAAGCAAAGCTCCAACCTCTGGCCTTTAATTTTAGCTCCCTGAGCTCCCCATTAAACCATGGGGGCCTCTGGAAAGTAGATAAGGGTCAGACACAGACAGGCATGATAGAGTTGAAGGCAGCAGTGGCAGCCCTATTCTAGGCTTCCACTGCCTCCTCCGTAAACACCCCACATGCAGTTTCCATTATTGATAGGTCCAGCACCACCTGTAGTCCTGTTTGAGACAATCCCCACAAAGGGTGGTATAGGACCATCTTCACAGAGGATGGACCCTCTGTGTGGGCCCCAAAGGTGAACCTTATGGTGGAATGATATGGCCAAATGACCAGATCAGTCATGAGGTTACTGACCCCAATACCCAATGTGAACACCAGGTCCAACATGTTCCTGTGTGAGTGGGTCACTGAGGTGACAACCAGTGACAGGACCAGAGATTCCATACTCTGGAGGGGGTCAAATCCAAACAACAAGAGTTTATTGTTAACCCAGACATTGAAATCCCCCAGAATTATCCAAATGAGGGATTTCAACACTAAGCCAGCAAAGAAGTCCCTGATCTCTTGCAAGAATTCCCTCTCCCTGCCTCATGGCCAGCAAATTAAAAAGATCCTGTATCCTGCACCAGGACCCCATCATATAGCTACACTCTCAAATTACCTGGTAGAACCTATGGGTAGCACTGAAAAGCCCAGGCTGGTTTTAAAACAAATGGCCACTCCTCTTCTGCAATCCTTCCTTAGGATGTGTACCACAGAGTATCTATCTTGAATTTCTGCCTCCAAAATGGGTCCAGCATTGTCATCCAGCCAGATCTCTGTGATACAAGCAAGGTCTACTGAGGAAACCAAGTCTACCATTATTGAGGTCTTGTTCCTCACAACCTGCCATTTCAAAACATAGCTGGGGTCAGATGAGTTAGAACTGTTGGACCACTGATCATCTGCCCACTATTCAGAGTGGAACCCTTGGGTATGGGAACCAGACAGGGAGGACCACTCTCCAGTACTCATTTTGCCACGGGGCACTCCCTGGTCCTCACCACCCGAACTGATGACTCCCCGGTAGTGACTCTGATATCCCTCTGCCCTGACCACAAACAATCCCCAAAGCCCTGCACCTAGCATATATCTCTGCAGGTCAGGGAAGGAGCTCCAAAGGTTGGAGGTTGCACAGCCTAGCTGCAGAGTAACTGCACCTTGGGAGTCCAAGCCACCAGCACATTCTGACTGTCTGTAATCAACTAAAATCATAGACACTAAATTACATAAAATCCAACCCCCAATAAATAACTAACCCACCAAGTGAATCCAATCCAATGAATTTAGCTTTTCAAAAATAAACATAAAAACTACTATACACTCACATTCACCATTCACACCATTACACACACCACCACACACAGACAAAACTTTCCCTTACTCACCCCTTACTCCAAAATAATAATGCTAATATCCCAGGCAGTTCAATAAAACTATAGGCAGAGTCCACTGTGCACCAATAAATCAAGTCACAAAATGCCAGGAAATTTAGAGCACTGTGTTATTTTACTGACCCTCTGATCTAAGGGGTCTGTGTAGTAGTATGTAATATTTCTGCACTTTTAAACCTGTTTATTGTACTTTGTTTAACATATACATTGTGAGCCCTACCTCCTTCACATGAAGTAGGAAGAGAGGTGTGGTAGTCTTTTGGCAACATCTGACGAACTACCAAACCTAATGGGACACTTAATTTCTTTAACTTGAAAGGGGTAGAGAGTGGAATTTTAACTTATAAAGCAGGATTTTGCTATGAGGGATTCATGACCCCTAGTGTGGCTTCCAGGTCAACAGTGTGCTTAAAACTCTGCCCTGCTGCAAGCGGGCGAGTAAGCTGAGCACTGCTTTATTTTACTGAGCCTCTGATCTGAGGGGTCTGTGTAGCAGTATCTAATATTGGTCTTATGGATCTGATGAAGGCATTCGATACCATCCATCATCATCTACTACTATTCTCTCAGCTGCTAAATACCAGACTGTCCCCTGACTCTACATCCTGTTTTAAGTGCTACCTGGAAAACTGCTCACAAAGAGTGAAAATAGCTGACTTTCTCTCAGATGCCAGACCAGTGCTCTCTGGAGTGCCACAAGGGTCAATCCTTGGGCCTTTTCTCTTCAGCATCTTCCTAAGTAGTCTTCCACAATCCTGTCCAGAGCAAGTCCTCCTATACGCTGATGATGCTGTCATCCACTCCACCCACAAGGACCCCCACCTTCTGCAAAGAAAACTACAGCATGGTTTCTCCTCAGTTGAAAACTGGTTTAGTAAACACAAACTTGTCCTCAACTACAAAAAAGCAAAATCCATGCTCTGCTGCAGCTCACAAAACAAGCACTGGGACCACCTCCTCACTATTGCAAACTGCCTAGCTGCAATCCTAGAACAAGTGCAAACATTCAAATATCTTGGAATCACTCTTGACAGTTGTCTATCCTATTGGGCTCACATTGACAATGTTGTCAAAGTGACTAACACATGTGTTGGCCTGCTTTACAGGCATAGTCAATGCCTAACTCTGGAAGCCTTAAGGATCGCAGTTCAGAGCTTGGTGATCTCAACTATCAACTATGGCCTCATCATCTACGGTTCCCCTTCTATCACCACCCTCAGGTGCATATCTATGGTTTTGAACAAAGCTTGCTGACTCCTCACTGAATCCCATCGTCTCACCCATACATGTGACCTATACGCCCAAACTGGTTGGCTTCAACTCTCGAGCCACATCAAGCATCTAACATGCATAATGGCTAAACAAATATTGATGCCCTTTGCCCTCCCCTGGAGTTCAAGCTCTGCTACAACCTGCACAGAATCCCCACCTCACCAGGGGCTCCGTATATCAATTACTGCGTATTCCAAGATGCCGGACCTCACAGGGACAAAGATCCTTTGCCTACAGAGCTCCCAGCTAGCTATATGGTCTCACCAGGAACATCATCCCCTTACCTAAGCTAGGCCTGTTCAAATATAACCTCTGCCTGTTCCGCTCTGCCTCTAGCACATGTGACTGTCTTCTCTAACCTGCTCTTCCTTTTTTGGCAGTTATCCCTTCTCATCCACCCCCCTACTCTCCCCCTCTACATTTTCCCCTCCTGCTCCTCTTACTTGCACTTTTCACTTGCACTTCCTGTGTGTTTTGACAATTCTCTCTGGCAGCATCTTCTTCTTGTGTCTCACCAAGTTCTTGTTATCAATGTTACCCCTGTCCTGTGCATGCCCCAGTACCACCTAATCTGTATGTACTTTTGTGATGATGAACAACTGTAACCTGTTATTCTGTAATAATTAATGTCCTGCTTGTTTGTTCTCATCCTGACATGGAACCTTTGTAAAAGAGCTTTGGCTTAAAGGTAATTGTAATCCTAGACTCTAATAAATAAAAAAATAAATACATAGTATTTCTGCAACTTTTAAACCTGTTTATTGTACTGCGTGTAGCATATGTATTGTGAGCCCTACCTCCTGCACCACAGGAAGTAGGAAAAGAGGTGTGGTAGTTTTTTGACAATATCTGATGAACTATCAAACCTACTGGGACACTGAATTTCTTTAACTTGAAAGGGGGTAGAGAGTGTTCCAGTGCCACAATCATGCATGAGTGGCTGTTGCAAGGAAATTTAACTTATAAAGCAGAATTTTGCTATGAGGGATTTATGACCCCTAGTGTGACTTCTGGATCACCAGTGTGCTTAAAACTCTGCCCTGCTGCAAGCAGGGCAAGTGCAGGCAGGGCTCATATCTCCACTCATGGAGACACATGCAGAGACACATGCGTCTGTGTGTGTTATGCCTACTGGGCATGGGAAGTGAAAGTAGACTACCAGCATGACCCAGAGACAAGGAATTACAACAAAGGTGGGCCACAGATTTAAATATCTGTAGGCATATCCATAATAGCCAAAACTACATGTGAGTAGATAACAATATAGCAGTTGGCCATAAGACCAATACTCTAAAATACTTGTGGAGAAATAACATTCCTGACACCACATAAATCGAGTAACAAATAAAAAAAAAGAAAGAAAGATAAGGGTTCCCTAAATGTATACAAAGATACCAATAGTAATGGATAATATCATGACAACCACTGGGAAACTGGGAACTAAATGCATCACCTGTGAGATGTATCTAATCTTTGAAGTAATAGTTCTTGAACTCACTTTTACTTGTCTTAAATGTAAAGAAAATGCCAATATGTTAGCAGAGATATTGTTGTTCAGCACTAGACTAGAAGCCATTGATAAAAGTCAACAATGCATGGCTATAAGGATGAACAAAGGGGAAAATATGAGTATACAGTCATATATGTCAAAAACAGTATTACAGGAACAAACAAACCAAGCTCAGCTCCCTGTACCTAAACCTATACAACCCTCCCCCCCCCGAACCTCCCCTTGTTTACAGCCATGGAGTCAGTCACTATTAACTAGCAAAATGTGACATCTAGTAATTCATCTAACAAGAAGAAACTAAGAGATGATGTGATGAACAATCAGGACAACCAGTGGTACCATATCCAAAGTACTAGACCAGCAAAAAAAGGGAGAAAAGCAGAACAATATATACTCCAACTGCATAACAATTTTGACCCTCTAATCCAACTCATTCCTGAAGACACATCTAATATTTTGGACACTCCCTCCCTTGTTTTTCCCTTAATAACAACTGACAGGGTAACAAGTTTACCAATTCCACTAACACATCTAATACCCCCACCTGCAGATATCAATCTGTCTCCTACCCCCAGTCCTACAACTACTGAAGGACTAAATAAAAAACAAACCACTAGTATCAGAGAAAATGCTACTACCACTAACAGTGATGAAACTATCACACTGCCCAAACAAATATTTATTTGGGGGGATTCAATAACTAAATATACTGACAGATTTTCCACTAGTGGGAACTAGGAAAACATAGCAAGCTGTAGTTACAGTGGCGCTACCATTAAGGACATAAAAGTAATGCTCCCCGGAATGTTTCAGAATATTACAAACCCCAAAACAGCTATCCTACATGTGTTTACCAATGATTTTGGTAAACAGGATGTCAAGGAGATAGTGAAAGACATAAAACAAGCAATAAAAACCCTACAGGACCTATATATTAAACCTATCATCTCAGAAGTTTTACTGGTACCTAGGGCAAACATAAAAAAAAAAAACAACATAAAAGCTTACAACAACTGGTTGCATAGATGTTACCTTACAAACAACATTAAATGTATCAGGACCTGGGAACTGTTCAAAAATGACAGAACACTAATTGGTTATGATGGATTGCATTTAAGCAAACAAGGTTCCAAACTGTTGGGATGTATTTTCAAAATGACACTAAAAAAGGATAAAACGCAGGATTAAAAAAACTAGATACTGTGGGGTTAAGGGCAGATGTTAAGCCCATAGGGGACAATGTTTGGAAAAACATTTGTACCAGTACGTATAAAAAAATGGACTTCCTTTTCTCCTAACTAATGCCAGGAGTTTACACTCTACAAAATTAGATAAACTTGAGCTGATACTCAACAAAACTAAAATTGGCATTGCTGTCATAACCAAAACTTGGTGGGGGGAAATGTCCTGCTGTATTATGAATATCTCAGGGTACAACATCTGTTATAAAAACTGGAATTCAAAGAAAGGGGGGTGGTGTAGCCTTGTTCATCAGAAGCAACATCACGCATAAACCCATTACTGACATGTCAGGCGACAGGTCTAACTAAATGTTATGGGAAGAAATTCAAAGAGAGAAACAACAGAAACTCTTACTGGGACTATGTGACAGACCTCCTGACATAAACCTGTTAGCTCATCAAGCTATACTGAATTGTATCAACAGTAAAGTAATGCATAATAAAATTATACTACTGGGAGATTTCAATCGTCCAGGAATTAATTGGACAGCAAGCAACAGCTTAGAATATACATTTTTGGCTGCAAGTGCCACCAATGGCCTACATCAACTACTCACTGAAACAACAAGGAACAATAACATATTAGACTCATGGACATTCCTCACCAAATAAAACATATCAAACACATGATCTCTTAAAAAACAGTGACCATAAAATAATAACATTTAATACCCAACTATCCCCTAGAATTGAAACTGGTAAAACAAGTTTAAAAAACTATAATAAAGCAATCTTTGACAAACTCAAACAAGAACTCCAAACATGGCAGTGGGATAATGGGTCCTCATTATTTGATGAAATATGGACAAGGGTCAAAAACAAACTATTGGAACTAGAAATGAAATACATCCCCAATAAACTAATATGCAACAAAAGGGGTAAGGTACCAATTTGGTTAACACCTAAAATTTCAAAACTAATTGCAAAAAGAAGAAAGGCCTACAGAGCATTAACTAGAGACAATAATGATTATAACAAATACAAATACAAGACAATATTGAGAGAATGTAAACAAAAGATAAGAGCAGAAAAGAAAAAAACATTTAATTTATATGGGCATATATAAAGGATGTGGGAAAAAGTTTATATGTTTATGTCAATAACAGAAAACAAGTTGCAAGGTCTATTGGCCCCCTGACAATAGACAACAGAGAAATAGCAACTCCCTAAAAAATGGCAGAGGAATTAAACAAATATCTTTGTTCAGTGTTTAATAAAAACAACTCCAGTAGACAAAGGATAATCAACAACAACAAAAACACTTATGAGTATATTTCAGAAATCACCAAAACTGATACATAGAATAAACTAGGGAGACTAAATATCAACACATCACCAGGACTTGACAAACTACACCCCAGATTGTTGAAGGAACCATCTTCTTGGCTGGTTGAACCACTGTACAAAATGTTCAACCTGTCCTTAGCTTCAGGGAAATTACCCAACAACTGGAAAACAGCAGCAGTTATCCCCATTTTTAATAAGGGAAACCAGGGTGAAATATTTAATTACAGACCAATCAGTTTTACTAGCATTCTGTTCAAGCTTTTCAAATCATTAATTAAAGAACATTTAGAAAAAGTCATCTCTTCAAAACATCTAACAGATCCTTCGCAACATGATTATAAAAATCAGAGGTCTTGCTTTACCAGTAATTTGGTCTTTTATGAAAGTGTTAGCAAACTACTAGAAGAAAAAAACTCCTGTGGGCATTGTCTACTTAGATTATTGTAATGCATTTGACAAAGTCCCCCACATGGTATTGATTACTAAAATGTACAATCTAGGGATAAACCGTGTATTAGTGCAATGGGTGGATGAAGGGCTGCAAAACCACAACCAGACAGTATCCATCAGGGGAAACTGTTCAAACACAGGAATGGTTATGAGTGGTGTGCCACAGGCATCTGTCTTGGGACTCATGCATTTTTCACTCTTTATATCAGACATGACTAAACATCTAAGCATTTTTTCAATAACATTTGCAGGTGATACTAAGATAGCTGCCCAAGTTAAAACTGATTTAGACATGCAAACTTTGGTAAAAGATTTACAAATACTTGAAGATTGGGCTTCAAAAAATGACATGTCTTTCAACACTAGTAAATGTGTTATTGTGCACCTGGGTGATACAAATAAAAAACATCATTATTCTCTGAATGACAGAACCCTGAATTTAGTCAACACAGAAAAAAAATCTTGGAATCATCATAACATCTGACTTATCATTCAATAAACAGTGTAATGAGGTCGTCAATAAAAGTAACAAAATATTAGGTTGTATTAAAAGATCTTTTACATATAGAGATAGGGGATGCATCCTGCCGCCCTACAAAACTTATATGCGGCCACATCTGGATTACTGTTCTCCACTGTGGAGTTCATACCTTAGAAGAGATGTGATGAAATTGGATGAGGTCAAGAGATGGATTACTAAATTGATAGACAACATGCAGGCACACAGTTATGATGGGAGGGTGACAGAGCTACAGTAAATCTGTATCCCTTGGAACTCCAGAGAACAAGTGGGGACTTACTCCAAATGTTCAAAATATCTAGAGACCTGGTACTAATGGCAGACTAGGTATGATGTACAACAGAATGGATTGCAACCTAATAAACCACACCTACCAACTTGCTCTAACTTACCCAAAAAGAAATAACTAATGCTTTTTCTATACACAAAGGCCCAGATATTCAAACTGCGCCAGGCTGTGGCGCAAGCCTGGACGCAGCACAATTTGGCCATGCAGGGGCATTGACAGGGTGATATTCAACAGAGCTGCACCATGGCACAGCATAGTTGAATATTACACCCTGGTCACCTGCAGTGCACATGGCACAGTGGCACTGCACCAACGCAAGTGGCCAGAGCGGAGCAGAGAGATGGCCCTAGGGCAAGTTCCATTGCACTATGCACAGCAACCACGATATTCAAAAGTGCACATGCAAATGGGGCCATAATGTATGCAAGGTGCAAATTAGGCCATTTGTATGTCATTATGGCCCCATTTGCATGCAGGTTCACTGATCCCCAGCGACTTGCACCTGGCGCCTGCCAGGCAGCAGCCATCAGGGACTGACGCCCCCTTCACAGTCTGGCAATGTGCTCCACAGCCTGATCGTGAGCATTTGTAAAATAAAAATAAATCCAATATCCCTGGTGGTCCAGTGGACTGCAGTCAGCCCGATCACAGGCATTTGTACAATAAAAATAAATCCAATATGCCTGGTGGTCCAGTGGACCACTGTCAGCCTGATCATGAGCATTTGTAAAATAAAAATAAATCCAATATCCCTTGTGGTCCAGCAGACCCCCATCCCCACCCGGCCACTAAACTCCACCACACTGCTCCCCGCCAGTCAGCGGGGGACGGCAGCACCTCCCCACCTACCGCCCCCACCACCCGCCGACTGACACCGTAGGTTGTGCTGTACACCCATTGGTCCACAGCGTGAGCCAATGGGCATGCAGCCTGTACCATACTACACATTCCAGATATGCGACATATCTGGAATGTATAGTACGGTATGGGCTGCCGCCCGTTGGATCATACTGTGGACCAATGAATACAGCCCTCATCTCACGGGTAGTCAGTCAGTGCTTGGGGTGGCAGGCAGGTTGTCCTGCTGTCCACTGCTGATGGGGGTGCGGCAGTGGGGCCCAGTGGGCTGGGAGGGGCTCTGCTGGACCACCAGGGATATTGGATTTGTTTTTATTTTACAAATGCCCGCGATTGGGCTGACAGCGGTCTACTGGACCACCAGGGATATAGGATTTTAATTTATTTTTCAAATGCCCGCAATCAGGCTGACAGCGGTCCACTGGACCAACAGGATATTGGAATTTATTATATTTTACAAATGCCCACGATTGGGCATGGGGGGTGCCACCAGGTGCAGCCAGAGCTCGGGTGGCCACCCACAGGTGGCAGCTGCCGTGTTGCACACTGCAATACAGCAGCTCACCTGTGGGTGGCCAGCCGTTCTGTTTTTTTTGGATCAACTTTGTGTGGCATAAGTAGGGGTTGAGCATGCATGGACTCAGCACATCCCAGGCTGAATATCGGGATGTGCAGAGTATGCATGGGCATGCCCCCCCTTCCTGCGTCACATAATTACTGATGCGCTCTGGCGCATCGGGATTTATGCCAGGCACAATTCCCATTTGAATATTGCTCTGGGGCACATCAGTGGGTTACACATGGTGAAACACTGTTGCACCATGAGCAACCCTTTTGAATATCTGGGCCCCAGAATATTACCCATTTGAAACTCACTCCCTAAATACATAGTTGATGCCAATAGTTCTGACACCTTCAAAAAAAATCTTGACAAATACTTATTAAACATTGGGTAACCTAACTCCAGCTCACTGGAGATGTACTTATATGGGCCTCAGCCTTCTGTACATCTAGCATTTCATAGTATAACTCTTAGTATATGGGGCTCTCACTTCCCAATGAACCCAAATATCTAGAGAGACCAAGGTACTCTCAACCCCTTTGGTCAGTCCAGAAAACAGTTGTTTTTCAAGTAAAACAGTCCTTCAAGGCCCTCTCACAACATCAAACAAAAGACTTGTGACTTACAACCTCACCATCATAGGCATTTTCACTACCCTCAGGGTTCAACTAATACCAGTACTCAAATCATGCTATCTGATGGTAGAAGCATATTCCAACCATTTACCAGTTCCAATACAGACTCTCAGATTGAATTAGTTAGTAGCAAGGAAATCTTGTTTCTCACTACTATTCTCCACAAGCATCCTCCGTCTTCAACAAATGCCAGCAGAGTGCCACAACTCTGGAGAAATGGCCAGTCCATGGCTAAGAATCCAGGGGACTCCAGTGTCTCCCTACAGAGACCAGCCAGCAACAGTTGGCTGCAGATTGAAAAAGAAGCTGCAACAGGTATAGGCATACTGCTACATAGGATGATCCACCGTAGATTAAATATTGCTGCAACAACCCTATTCGATCAATCAGTACTACTGAGCAGCCCAAAAGTTCAAAAACACAGTTATTCTTCAGGAAGCCACATATCTTCCAGCTTTCAGCTTAAAGGGGACAGGAATTGATTACCTATGTGCAGCTGTTTGAAATATCTTTATTTTCACAAATTATATTCATACTGTACCTCTAAA
Source organism: Neoceratodus forsteri (assembly GCA_016271365.2). Classification (NCBI taxonomy): domain Eukaryota; kingdom Metazoa; phylum Chordata; order Ceratodontiformes; family Ceratodontidae; genus Neoceratodus; species Neoceratodus forsteri. Next base: position 131,001,488 of record CM028133.1, read on the forward strand.
GGATCCCTATTTAACTGTGCCTGAATAAAAGCTGAAGCTGTCAGTTGTGTTTTGTATTGTTTTCTTTGCATGGACAACATTCTGTGCAGTTCCTTTCATCAAACCAAGAATTTGGAGTTTTCATGATGTCACTTCATGGTTTCAGAAATGTGAGTAGGTTTCAGAAATGTGAGTATGAACTTATCAGTACAGTGCCCATGATTCTGAAACCATGAAGTGACATAGTCAAAACTCCAAATTATTGGTTTCATGAAAGGAACTGCTGAGAATGGGTATCCTCTGACATGCACTAGTCACAAATGGGCACCTACCAAAATGGCAGTCCACTTGTGGTGCATGTTGACAAGGTGAGGGAGTAGGGAAGGTGACTGGATGAGGGGGTTCATGAATAGCGACAGGATGTCACTATATGTACATGCATGTGGATGGGGCGAGCACACTGCCTGAAGGGCAGGAGGGTTTGTGAGGGGTGGTGCTGCAGTGATCGGCTGAGCTGGCTCTGTGGCATGGTGGGTGGGTGCCGGGCTGGGGTGGCTAGGATGCTGGGATTGAGTGCAGGTGCAGGTATGTTTTGTTGCTCCCGGCACAAATATTTTTTTTTAAATGTTGCACCCCTCCCAACATGCACACTCCTGGAGTTGAGAATTTTATAGTGGGGGGAGTGGGGGGGTGAAGCCCCTCATGGAGGGGGGGGGTGCAGCCCACTGCATAACATTAAAAGGTAGAGTCCTTTGCTCCATTTTGTTTGTCGCCAGTGGTGTACCTCACCAAAACTGAATTTCGGCAATGAGCGCTCACCATAATAACGATCACCTTTCAATGATCACCACTATGACATGGAACTGCCAGAATGTTGTCCGTACAAAGAAAACAATACAAAACACAACTGACAGCTTTAGCTTTTATTCAGGCACAGTCAAATAGGGATCCTTTACAGGTATGAATATAATTTATGAAAACAGAGACATTACAAGCAGCAGCACATTAATAATCAGTTACTGTCCCCTTGAAACCCTTCAGAATAGTCCATCCAAGGGTCTGAAGAGTCCATAGGTCATCACCAGATCATCTGCCAAAGGGACCCACCACCAAATTCAAGTCAGTGAAGAGAGCAACCAACGTTATACACTATACAAGGTGCACTGGTGGTATTATCCTAACTAAAAACAAAAAATCTTTCTCTTCAATCCACCTCACTTTCCAATTATAAACTATCCTCAATCCACTCTCTCTACTAACTAAAAATGGACTGCCAGTTTAACAAAAAATGATCCTCAAACAATCTAAAAATTCTGTAATGTTACAGTCAGTAGTGCTAGTTCTAATAGTTTCCCTCTAGATGATAAATATATTATATATTTGTTCTTAAAGGTAAAGGGGGCATATGTTTTTTACCTTTACATTATAAAAATAGTCAACTTTGTCTTGTTTACTTCTATTTAGTTAAAATTGGGTATTAAGGGAAATAAATATGTCAAGTTATAAACTTACCCTGATGGCCAAATATGCCATATTTCCTCTTATATAGATTAGGATCTAATTTTAGTAGTTGCATAGGGTTGTATGTTCCAATTATTTGGATCATTGCCTGATAAGAATAGGAGAAATCTCTGTGTGAAAAAATGCAAAACATATAAAAGCTATGGGTTGAGAAGATATAAACTGACCTCACTTAGCAGAACAAGCTTGGATAGAAAAAAACCCTCTTACCAGGCCAAAGGGGTATACAAATGAATGAACCCAAATGGTCCGAGTGCACTGAAGGCTCCTTGTGCAGCTAAAAATGAATCCAAAGTTTACCACTAGTGGCAGAGAATTTGGTAATAACTGCAATCATTTTAGGCTAAAAGGAATGAAAAGGATCAGCTCTTCTTGCTCAGTGCCAAAATGCCATCAGCAAGTGCACGCCGACTCACCCTAATTTAAAAAGGCAGGGAGTGGTGTTTATGTGTTGCATGTGTTCTTGTAAGGGGATGGACCACATGACTACTGATGGAAAATTCAAAGTGGATATTGTCTCACAATGCAAAATCCCTATTCAATGAATAAATATAACATTATCCCAGTGTGCAAAATATACAGATAAAGCCCAAGTCGAGCATACCCTCCACAGTCCCAGAGGGGAGCAGGGCTAAGCTAGACAATAATCACCAAACACACAACCCCTGAAATTAGTGGGGACTGGATTTCTCAATGCCTATGCCTCACTCTCCCTCAGAATGAACTCTCAGTCAATGCCCAGCAAAACAATGGTAGTACAACCAAAAGTTCAAACTCAAACTAATGCTGAAGGCTGTGTCAGTTTTGATTGTGGTATTTTCACAACTTTCTATGAGCTGTACCAGTTATTTCCTTCACTTGTATAAGTCCGTCTTCCATCTTTCGGATGAGATGTTAAACTGAGGTCCCATCTGCCTGGATTGGTGGTAGTTCAGGTGGATGTTAAAGATTCCATGGCACTTATCGAAAAGAGTAGGGGAATTTCCCCAGTGTCCTGGTCAAATTTCCCTCATTCACTAAAAATACCACCAACAGCTTAATCTGCTTCAAGGTCAGTTGGCATTCATCTGTATCCCCCTCCCCCGGGTCGTGCCTGAAAATAGGCAGGATTTGTCTAGTGCACTTACCCGGTCAACAAAAAACAAATAAAAATAAATAAAAAAAATAAATAAAAATAAGTCTCAGTTCACCATTCTTCATTCTACACCCTCTTTCCTCTGTTGTTCAGACTCCCTAGGCCCTGAGCCACTGAACACTCCAGCCCTTCTGTGATGTGTGATTCACGCCACTTGCAGGGAGCCCTGAATCCATTTCACTGTCTACTCCCTTTGTGGGCAGCTCTGGGGAGGTAAAAGGACTTCTTAAAAGTATCCCATGCACTGAGAGCAGGATTATTATATTTTATAATTGAATAACATAACAACAATGGCTTATGGTTTCTGTGCTTGTAAAACACCAAATATTGGTGCCTATTCACAAAGGCAGGTGTGAGTATGCACAAAAGGCATGTAACCCCCTGGGCAGCTCCACACCATCAGGAGATCTATGCGTCATCCATATTTCCAAATGCCGGCCAATGCGTTGCTCCCATCCATGGTTCCGCTCCACTGGGTGCAGGTTTCTGGGGGGAAGCAGTTGGGCATGGAACTGCAGACCCAGCTAGGCAGCCAGTCAGCTGCCCTACCTGGGTTCCTCATGGATGCCTTGCACCCATGGGGCACCTTGTTGGCAGCAGGTGCATATCACTCTGACAGCATGGTGGGGAGTTGCCCCCCAAATGTCTGTCCCCAGCCCACCCAGAGTGCCCCAACAACTGAGGTGGCCTCCTTGGGTGGTATGATGACCCCTGCTGTCCCTGCTGTGACATGGGGTGGCAACCCAGGGGGCGCATATCATTTATGGTTGCCTCCAGATGGCATAGCCATCATTCCCTGTGCACTGCTCTCCACACCTTCATGAATGATATGGAGTGTGGCCTCATCCCCCACACTGCACCCAGCCCACCTCCCCATGGTGCTGAGATCTTAGCCAGGGACTCAGGTACATAGAAGAGGCATATAGTGTTCATGCATGCTGTGTGTGGGATGCAGTGGGAACAGCCATGTGCCGGCTGGTGTGGGGTAGGCTATGCGCAAGGGTTTCACTGTATGTAGCCACTCTGCACCTTTTGTGAATATAGCCCATTGATAGAAAAGACCAAAGTCCCAAGTCTCAAGTTTCTCCTGCTAATCCTTCTTACTTCACAATTGATCCACCATTGACCCTGCTCTCTATGGGCAGTATTCAGGGTCAGGAAGGTCACCAGTGGGGTGCCAAAGGGATCAGTATTAAGAACTATCTTCTTTAATATCTTCATTTGTGACACTGGGGAAGGGATCCAGGGGATAGTCTCCCTCTTTGCAGACAAAACAATGATCTCCAGAATGTAGATAGCAAGGAAGGTGTAAAAACCATGAGGGAAGTTCTGGAAAGCATAGATAGTCAATGGTACAACAGTTGAAACTGAATGCAAAAAAAGTATAAGGTAATGCACATAGGTTCCATGAACCCCAAAACAGAATACATCGTTGGGGTTTGATAACTTTAGAGCAAATTTCTGAGGAGAGGGATCTGTGTTGATAATTATGAACAATTTGAAATCACTCGCATAGTGCAACCGGCAGTTGTGAGGCTGAAAGGAGTACTGTAATGCATAGGAAGGTGGACTTGTAATAAGAAGAAGAACATATAGAACAGTGGATGGGCGACCATCCACAACAAGGCCATGATTCCATCACAGGAGTTGACATCATACAGACCTTGAGAGTGAAGCTTGAGAGGTTTCTATGAAGTTATCAATTCCCCAAGATGGAAACAGCCTTAGCTGTGGATGGTCACTCATCCACTGTTTTATATAGTATATGGTTCCCCAGCATGTATAAAGATAATTTCACAGGGTTCATACCTTGTGTTCATGCTCCTGCACTGGTTCTGCTACATTCCCGCTCTGCACTAGTCCCATCCCAGAAGATACCAGTTCTCCTCAGTGCAGTCCCACTCTGCTCTGACCCTGTAACTGCCAGTGAATAAAAAAAAACTTTCAAATTAATAGTTTGGACACACAGAGCCAACTATGGGAGTCCATGTCCAGACTGTCTTAATGAACTGCTAGCCCAACCACTCGCTGAGTGAGGCCACCATTTTAGAGTGCATTTTTTGAATTACCACTATTTCAGCCAATGATGTAGCAGCTCAAGGTTAAAAAGTTGTTGTGCTGTCGATGTGATGTTAGAAAGATAGTACAACAACTTTTTTTTACCTTTGAACTGTCCTACAACAAGATTTGGAAAGCCACCATTTTTCATGTAGCATAAGCTCTAACCATATACTATAGTGGGATCCTGCCCCTGATAAGATCTCTGGTTCAACCTCAGCTGAGTACTGCAAGCAGTTTTTGAACACATACTATATGAAGGATACAACCAGCATGTAGCTGGTGCAGAGGAGGGTACCCAAAATGATTCAGGGACAGCAAAGAAAGTCCTACATGAAAGTGTAGAAGTCTTTACTATGTGCACACTGGATGGAAGAAGGGAGAGGGAGATGTGATAGACATGCAGAAATGCTTTACCTTCTTTGGATAAACAAGTTACTGTAGACAGCAGGGATCAGTTTACACTCAGTGATTCACAACCACTGTTGAAAACTCAGTGAGCTAGTGGGAGAGATGTAGGAAAGACATCAAGATCACAACATCTCCAGGAAGATGCAAATCTATTTCATGTACTATGGGATTTTGCTAAATCGGAAATGCTATCAAGAATGGTTGTAAAACCTATAAATGCATGTGTATCTTTCAATATCATAGAAACAACTTTCAAAGTGTTAAAGCATCGATGCACTACAGTCCATAATTGCAAATTCAGCCAAATGAAGCTTCAGCTGACATAGTCACTTATAACCAAATGATCCTGAGGCACTGGACAAAAATAATACCACCAACATATGCGCAAAAGAGAAATAATTTAAATGATGTCATTATTTTAAATAAGACCTTTTACTCTCACACACGAAAAGGTCCTTATACAAAGATACCTGGGAAAAGGCTTTCAATATTTTACATTTTTGAACCAATAATTTCTTTACATGCTGCTGTTAAATATCTTGAAATCTGAATATATCATTACTAAACTGCTGTATTATTTTTTCACAGGCAACATACTGTCTCTGTTTTGGTCTTGTATGATCATGTCTTTTTTTTTTTTCGTCTATGATACTTCATGAGAAAGATGGCATAGGACTGAACAGTTGAGAATGGCCAGTAATGAAGGGGATGAGATTGCAATTTAAATCCATTCCCAGTAGACCCCACATTTGTTTCACTACTGCGTTAATAATTGAAGAAGTTGTGCACTGGATTTACTTAGGCTGCCAGACTGCTGTGTGCTGATGAACTGTGGCAGAAGAGTTACTGCACTTTTACCACCTTCATTTTTCTGCCTTCTGTGACTAGATTGTTTTTCTAAAAAATCCATTGGCGGAATGATCCTTTTACAGCAGGAAAATATTTCCAAATCTTGTCAACAAAAGGTACAGAAGGTAGAAGTAAGGAGAATGGCAACCATTAGAAAGTGCTGCACATATTTTTAACATCTACATGAAGTCAAACATTGAGAGGTATGCAGCACAGCACTCATACTGACATACTGTACAACTCAGACATACCACACCTGTATACATGCAGACATATGTTACATGCCAGCTTGCATACACTGTATGCCAACAGAACATTACATGTTTACATACATACATACATAAAAAAGAACCCCAGAGCAAATTTACTGAGGAAGGAGTTATCTCAGAGGATATTTGCCATATAGGCAGGTTTTAAAGAAAACACAAATTGCACATACCCCAATAATGCAAAGCATCATGGGAATAATATGCAAATGCCCATAAATGAATTTGGACTGGCTCATCTTTAAGCAGAATTGCATGGTGCCAGAAGGCCTCACAATACAATCAGTAAAGGCTGAGAACTGCAGGCACAGAAAGGTGTTTTGTCCTCATTTGGACTCATCATTGTGCCATATTAGTATCTCAGCCCAGGGAGAGGGAGCTAATCACCCTGGGCTGAGACACACATATGGCACACTAATGAGTCCAAATGAGGATGAAACACTTGTCTGTGTCTGCTGTTCTCAGCCATTGCTGATTGTAGTGGTGGCAGAGTAGAGCACATAACCAGTAGAGGTGGTACCCTGCAGGACAGTGGGCTGCTTTAAAAGGGTCTGGAACAGGGTAAGAGGGAGGATAAATGGAGGGGGGTGAGGGAAGGAGCAGCAGCTGCTGAATGGGGTGGCTAGCTGCAAAATTGAGCAGATATATTAGACCAATAGGCCTTTATCTGCTGGCAAATGACCATGAAATCTTAGACCTGGTACTGTCAAATGGGGATGGAGAAAGGATCTCAGATTTAGAAGTGGGTAGCCATCTGGGAACAAGTGACCACCAAACAGTGTGGTTCATGATAAACATAGCCATAGAGTCAAGCCATACAAAAGTAAGAATATTGGACTTCAGGAGGGTAGACTTTGGGAAAATGGAGAGTGCCTCAGAAAAGCACTAGGAATCAGGCAAGAAGGAGGGGTGGAAGAACAATGGGGAAAAATCAAAACAGTCATCACAGAGACAACAGGTCTTTGTCTGAAGCAAATCAACAAAGCAAAATGAAGGAAAAAAGCACTATGGTTCTCAAAAGAGGGGGCCGGGAAGGTTAAGGAGAAAAAGGTAGTATTCAGAAAGTATAAGCAAACACAGAAGGAGCAGGACAGAGAACTGTATCATTTAAAGCAGAAGAAAGAGGGGAAGGCAGTCAGAATAGCAAAGGCCCAAACTGAGGAAAAGATAGCCAACTCAGTTAAGAAGAGGGATAAAACCTTTTATGGGTACATTAGGGAATGGAGAAAGACCAAGGGACGGATAGTGAGGCTTAATAAAGGGAAGGGAGGGTGGGCATGGGGAACAGTGAAAAAACAGGGATACTGAATGAATACTTCTGCTCAATATTCACAAAAGAAGAGGAGAGGGAGGTACCCAAATCAAAGAATAGAAGCACTCTGGATAGGGAGGTCAATACCACTCCATTTGCAGAAGAAAGGGTTCTGAAAGAACTCTTAAAACTGAAGGCAGACAAAGCAATGAGGCCTGATGGGATTCACCACAGAATTCTAAAAGAACTAAGGGTAGAACTAGTGACACCACTGACTACCCTTTTTAACAAATCATGGGAGGATGGTGTGGTACCTGAGGACTAGAGGTGGGCAGATGTGATTCCCCTTCACAAAAGTGGGAGCAAGACAGAGGCAGGAAACTACAGACCTGTTAGTTTGACCTCAGTGGTAAGGAAAATGATGGCATCACTTCTGAAAGAAAGAATTGTTGAGTTACTAGAGGCCAGTGGGGCACAGGACCCTAGCCAGCATGGATTCAGAGCAGGGAGGTCATGTCAGATGAATCTAGCAGATTTCTTTGACTGGGTGACCAAAGTAGAAGACCAGGGAGGGGCTGTGTACATGGCATACCTAGACTTTAACAAGGCATTTGACATTGTTGCACACAAAAGATTAATATACAAGTTGGCCAATCTTGAAGTGGATCCCAAAGTGGTAGCCTGGGTCAATAATTGGCTGGATAACAGGACACAGAGAGCAAAAGTAAATGGAGTTCACTCTAAAGAAAGGGGGACTATTAGCGGGGTACCACAGGGTTCAGTACTGGGACTGGTCCTCTTTAATGTCTTTATAAGAGACATTGCAGAGGGACTGGAAGAAAAAGTATGTCTCTTTACAGATGATACAAAGATCTACAACAGGGTCGATACAGAAGGCGGGGTGGAAAGGATGCAAAGGGACTTAGAAAGATTGGAGGAATGGTAAAATGTATGGCAGCTTAGATTCAATGTAAAGAAGTGCAAAGTAATGCACCTGGGAAACAAAATCCCAGGGGAAGAATGCACAATGAGGGGGTGAGATACTAATGACAACAAAAATGGAAGGGGAACTGGGGATAGTCATATCAGAAGTCCTTAAGGTGGGCAAGCAATGTGACAAGGCAGTAAGGAGCGCTGGCGGGATACTGGGATGCATAGGGAGAGGAATCACCAGTAGAAAACAGGAAGTTGTTACCCCTCTCTACAGACAGTTGCTGAAACCCCATCTGGAGTACTGCATGTAATTCTGGATACCCCATCTTAGCAAAAGACATAGATGGAATGGAGGCTGTCCAGAGGAGGGCAACTACAATGGTGCAGGGTCTGCACCAGAAGACATATGAAGAGGGATTAAAGGAGCTTAATATGTATAGCCTCAAGGAGAGGAGGGGGAAGAATGATAGAAACTTTCAAGTACCTCAAAGGAATCAACAAAATCCAAGAAGGTAGCATCTTTCAGAAAAAAAGATGTACAAGAACAAGGGGGCACAATTTGAAGATAGAGGGGGAATGGCTCAGAGGTAATGTGAGGAAGTATTTTTAAGGAAAAGGGTTGTGGATACATGGAACAGCCTTCCTGAGGAGATAGTGGAGTCAAAAACAGTGGGGGAATTCAAGAATGCATGGTACCGACATAAGGCAATTCTAGTGGGGGGTAGGAGGAAGTTGGCTGTTGGTTAACTAGGATCTGCAGCTTATCCATTAGGTAAGTAAATGGGCAGACTTGGTGGGCCAAGCGGTTCTTATCAGCCATCAAATTCTATGTTTCTATGTTTCAAATATTGTATGTTTGTATTGTGAGGCCTTCTGGCACCATGCAATTCTGCTTAAAGTTGAGCCCGTCCAAATTAATTCATGGACATTTGCATATGCTTCCCATGATGCTTTGCCTTATTGGGGTATGTGAAATTTGTGTTTCTTTAAAATTAGGTTGTATGGCCAAGATCCTCAAGGATAACGCTGTTGCAGTGCATTTACTCTTAGGTTCTTCTGTAGTTCTTTTATCTGTCTACTTTGGGCTTCCTATGACCCAAACACATAAGATCCCCTATAGGATGACTGGCTACCTCTCCCAGGGCTGAGATATAGATACGGCACACTGATGAGTCCAAATGAGAACAAAACACTCGTCTGTGTCTGCTGTTCTCAGTCTTTGCTGATTGTATTGTGAGTAGGGGTGGGAAAAAGTTGTGAATTCCGCTTTCTCTGAACCTCCGTGAAATTTCTGAAATTTCGTGGAAATTGCAGAACTTTTGCCATTGGTGAAAGTGGCATTTTCTGCAGATTTTCACAAAGTTCTGTGGGCTTTTTTTGTGAACTGCGGAAAAATGAATAGAAACTACAGAATTTATTCTATCCACAGTTTAATGAACTGTCAGTGAATGAGTGCCTGCTTGTACAACTGTGCACTTCAATTCACTGACAATTCAGTAGGTCACTGGTAGTGGAGGAGAGAGGAGTGTTGCACTAGTGAACAGCTCAAGGCAAGATGGGGAAGGGAGTGGGGTGGTGGCAGATGAACTGTCTAGTTGGGGGAGGTCCAATAGACACCAGGCAATTGGGATTATTTTTATTTATAAGGGATCTTGGATGGGGAGGTCTACTAGACACCAGAGAATACTGGGGATAGAGGGGATGAGTTGGCAGACTGCAGGCTGTTTTTTTTTTGTGGATTAAGAAATCCAGGTTAGGGAGGGGAGTCTGCTAGACATCAGGGGAATACAATGTTTTAGGGGCCATGATCAGTGGGTGGGAGGCCCCTAGAAATCATGAGGGTCCAAGGACGAGATTGGAGATATTTACTGGGACCCCTGATCGGTGGGCGGTGGATTAATGAATTAAACTGCAGTTAAAAAAAGCCTCAGAAATGACCACTGGCAGTGATCCTTTCTGCAGATTTTTTTCCACAGTTTAATAAATTAACCCACAGTTTTTTATATTTTTTCTGCAGTTTTAAGTTGGAACTTCCGCAAATGTTCCGAAAATGATTTCTGAACTTTTGCAGAACCAAAATTTATAGTTTCACCAAAATTCTGCCAGCAGAAATTTTTTTTTGCACACCCCTAATTGTGAGGCCAGCTGGCACCATGCAATTCAGCTTAAAGCTGAGCCAGTCCAAATTAAATAATGAGAATTTGCATATGGTTCCCATGATGCTTTGCACTATTCAGGTATGTGCAATTTGTGTTTTCTTACATACATACATAGTCATACAGTCCATATATACACACAGATACACAATGCATCCTAGCTACACACATTACGTATAAACACACACATATATATATATATATATATATATATATATATATATATATATATACACATACTGTATAACCCTAAGATTCCCGACACTTCAGTTTCAATCCCTGGCTACTCCATATTCAGGCAAGACAGGATTACTAAATGAAGTGGGGGCTGTGCTATCTAATTTAGGAATACCTTAATGAGTCATGTCATTCCATCCCCTAACCAGGGCAGCTCCTCTCAGGTCCTCAACATCAAAGTCCTCCTTGGAGCTTATAATAAGGAACTCACTGTTGTCTCAGTTTACCTACCCCCATAGGACCAGGCCACTGGCTTCAACAGCATCATGGAATATTTTAGGTTCCGGCATCATAACTCTGAAACCACAATTATGGGTGATTTTAACATTAATTGGCTCTCGCCTGAGGCTTCTGCTCAGCTTATCCTCGCCCCCACCAGATGTAACTATAGGACAGGTACTTTCACACTACTAGACTGGATTCTATCTAACCACCCTGAACATATCTCTAATGTTATCTCTAATATCTCTAATCTCTAATTATCTCTAATAATGCATTCTCAAACCTGGGCAGTGTCCTTCCTCCTAATTTCTTTGATGACTCCCCCTCCAGCACATTCCACGTGACCCCCCTACATGATCATAGAATGCCACCATTTTTGTTCAAAGAGGTTCCACCACAAGTAGCTAGTAACTATATCCACAAGGCTATCTGCAAACAAGGGTACAGTGGAGACTCCCTTGACCTTAAATTGCTGGCGCAAGTTCTTGATGAAATCCTTGAACCCCTGACAAAGATCTTCAATCTCTCACTTAGACTGGGACAATTTCTCTCACTCTGGAAAAAGGCAACTGTCACACCTGTACACAAAAGTGGTGATAGGACTCTCCACACCAACTACAGACCTATCTCACCCCCCCCCATTATCTAAGGCACTGGACTGTATAGTCTCAGAACAATTAGTTGAATTCCTGGATAAGTACAAAGCCCAGTGTCCAGAACAGCATGGATTCAGAAAAGGGCACAGAACCACCACTGCTGTGCTGGAATTTACAAGTTTTATGCACAACATGCTCAACCAAGGAAATTGTGGGGGGGGCAGTATTTATAGACCTTACGAAGGCCTTCGACACCATTAATCACTCTCTACTACTCAGGCAGATGTCATCCATAGGGATCTCCAATGATGCCATTCCATGGTTTGCTAGCTACCTTGATAATCTGGTCCAACATGTGAGGATAGCAGGTATCTCATCGGATGAAAAGCCAGTTCTCTGCGAAGTTCCCCAGGGGGTCTACTTTGGGCCCATTACTCTTCTCCCTCTTCCTCGAGAGACTCCCTAGTGTCTGCCAGCAAAAGATATTACTCTACGCAGATGATGCAGTCCTGTTTGCTAGCCACCATGACACTATAATCCTTGAAACCCAGCTACATCTCAACTTCAAGCGTGTTGAAGACTGGTTCAGCTCACATAAACTTGTTCTGAACCACATCAAGACCAAAGTCATGACCTTCTGTAATCCACAGAGCAGGCATAAATCTCTGTCCCTCACCATCAAGAACCACTCTGGGAGCTCACTTGAACATGTCCCGGAGTTCAAGTGCCTTGGTATCATGCTGGATAGTACCCCTCTCCTACACTCGGCTTATTGACACTGTTGCTAAGACTGCCAATATACAGATTGGTCTGTTATGCAAACACAAGCACTGTATGTCTGCTGATGCCCTTAGACTGGCCATCTACAGCTCTGTCACCTCTATAATTGACTATGGTCTTGCCATCTACGACTCCGCTTCTGCAACAGCCCTCAGCAGGATCCCAGTTTCACTCAACAAAGCCTGCAGGCTATTAATTGGCACAGCCCACCAAGCATACACCTGTAACCTCTACACATAGGCTGGTTGGCTATCACTGCTCAACAGAATACAATACCAAACCTGCCAGCTTACCAAAAAGGTTCTCCTTGGACTCATGCCCCCAGGTGTAGGTATGCTCCTTACTGCCTACAGTGACATTCAACATACTCACAGTGCCCAATATCAAACCTTCCAGGTTCCCAGATGTCGTTCCTCCATGGGTCAGCTGTCCTTCACCCATAGAGCACCACAGTGGTTCAATACCCTCAACAAAGAAGCACTTTCCTCTACTTCACTTGGACCCTTTAAAAGGAACCTCTGACTTTACCTCACCTCTACCACTCAATGTGACTGCTTCTTCTAAAAGGTCTGCTCCAACCACCACATAGTTGCTCAAAATCAGTGACCCGCCTCCTACCTGAGTATTATTCTCTCAGGTCCCTGCTCTTCTACATGACCCCTTACTTGCATCCCTTCTCACCGGTACTAGAAACCCTCCCCCTTGCCCTCCCACTGGCAGTGACCCCTCAGCCTGCCTACTTCCTTCTCTCCCCCTCCTACCAAATCATATGCTTAAAGTCCAATTTCTTTTCAATCGTTTAATCGCTTACTGTTACCTCAGCCAGCTGCCTACTTAAGTTGCTCTCTAGTATTTCTTTAATTTCTAAAGTGTGTTTTAACTATAAAAAAAAACCTTGCCAACCTTGATATGTGTTATGATTGTACATCTTTGACAACTTTTGTATGTATGTTCCCCCCATCTTCTGACATGGAACCTTTGTAGGCGACCAGTTCCTGTTCAAAGGGATTTGTAATCCTGCACTTTAATAAAATTATATATATATATATATATATATATATATATATATATATGTACACATACATATATAATTTTGTTATGCCATGCCTGTGAGTATATTTCAGGGCAGATATCAGTGATATTTTTGGTTGCTTGGCTCCTAGAGTGAGGATATCAAAGTACCCTCACTCTAGGTCTGAAATCCTCATTCTAGGTTGAAAATATACAGTACATATAGTATAGGTCCTGATTGACTCATTCAGAACTCATTTGAATGTTCAGCCTCAGTAGCAGTATTGACCATATTCAAATGTGGATAATCTTAAAATGAAAAAGTGATAGCATGATATTGTAAATACAAAAGTTGTTCAGCACAAAAATAACTACAAAATTAGTGGTGTTTCATTTATAGCCACCTTTTACTTTTTTATACTTAGCAAAAAAACAGCATACTATGCAATTTTGTTTCTCTTTTTCAACAAACAAATGTGAATAACTTTAAAACAAATAAATGATAGCATGGTACTGTGAGCATGAGAGTTGTTCAGCTCAAAAATACAGTATTTACAAAATGAGTGGTATTTCATTTACAGATATCTTTTAGTTTTTTATATTTGGCAAGAAATCAGCAGAAATAGTTTTTTTTTCACTTTTTACAATAAACAAATGTAAATTACATTTTAAAATGAAAAATGATAGCACAGTACTGTGAGCACAAAAATTGCTCAGCACAAAATTATCCACCACCCGAGTGGTGTTTCATTTATAGATACCTTTTTGATTTTTTATAATTAATAAAGATCCGTAGAAAATTCTTTTTGTATTCACTTTTTGCCACAAACAAATGCACACAACTTTAAAATGAAAACTAATACCATGGTACTTTGAGCACAATTGTTGATCAGGACAAAAATATCTACAAAATGAGTGGTGTTTCATTTATAGATACCATTTAGATTTTTTACAATCAGCAAAAATGACAATAAATTCAATCAGTTTCACTTTTTTTGAGGTATGGCATAAATGGAATATGCAACCCCACTACTGAAATATTGTTGATATTTTTGTTTTGTTCTCATACCAGTTGACCCATTGACGTCAATTGTGGCTTCGCCACTCGTGATGTTATCGGGTTAATTGGCATTTGAACAGAAAATATTGACAATATTTCCAGTCAAGGTGTTGTGTATCCTGTATATATCCATATCTATATATATTATAATGGCACAGTAGTGCCAGAATAGTTAGGGTCGAGCCAGAGTTTTTATGTTAATTCCCTAATGTTTCACCTTAATAGCTTCAGCAGCATTCTATCAAATTGATCAAATTTGGCATGAATTGTCTAGGAGGCAAGATCTCAGTATGTGGAAAGTTTTGTGATGGAAGATTGTGCATTTTTGAGATCTGCATATGCCATCTTTACATCAAAGGCTATTTTTTCCCTATAATTAACACTTTTTTGCTGTCATTTACAACCTAGACAGAATGGATTTTGTTTTCAAAAACTTTCAGAGCTGAAGTGGCCTTTGCCAAGGTAGTGCCTTTTGAAGGTTTCATGAGAAAATATTAAATGATTCTAGAGTTATAAGGATGTCAATGTCTTTTCTGTGCATGCTCAGTAGAGTTTTTGGATAATCCTCTGACACAACATGAAAAAGTTCAAGTTGTGAGAATGTTTTGCATTCTCATCACTTGCTTCTCACTGTACAAAAATAATTTTCATGTTGTGACAGGCACTAACTTGTTTTTTCCTGTGCTAAAAAATTAATGGAAAATACATAAAAAAATATTATTTAAAAAAAAAACACCTGATCTTAGCAAAACAGGGTCTGTTTAGGTAGATTCTGATGTTTTCGTTGTTTTTTTTTTTTAATGTCCATAAATACCTTTTCTGGGCATTCCAAAATCGAGGGTGCCCAGCTTAGGGAGAGGAGCCATTCACCAATGTTCTCTGTACTTTATGAGAATAGTAGTAGTATTTTGACATCTGGAGCCACAGATGAAGGCATGCTGCTAGCTTCTGTGCCAGCAGTGAGCCAGCTATAAGTCTATCTCTCCCTAGATCTATTGATCTATCTCTCTCTCTCTATCTATCTATCTATCTATCTATCTTATCTATCTATCTATTAACGTTTTTCATTTCTACCCCCTCCCATCTCAACCAGCTCAGCCTGCCCTCCATCATGTTTCCCTGATTTTGTGCAGTATACAGCAATGCAGCACTGTATTATAAAGCAGACCAGGATTCCTAACCCCCTGTATTGCTTGCCAGTCTCCCTCCCCTCCAGGCCACCTGCTCCACCGCAATGAATAGGCAGTGACACCAGGGTGCCAATCCTCAGTGCTGCTGCAAGATTAAGCTGACAATGTGGTGCCTAATGTCCAGTACCATACCCAATTTATAATTAACCTGCAAAAAATGAAACAGTCCTGTGATGTCTTTTTTTCTATTTTAAGTAAGTTGTAAAAAAGAAAATGGCCCGTCACTGATTTGACCCCCCGCACACACATTCCATAATCCCCACCCTTACCCCCTACTCAGCACCCTCCACCCACACCTCCTTCATACACCCACACTCACCTGAACAGGTCCCGTGATGCTGATCCCTGTCTGATTAAAGATTCACCTTGCTGCTGGAACTGGTAACTGCAATATGAGAAAATAAGGTAACTCCAGTTTAGTGTATTTCAATGGGATTTGGACTCATAACTTTGTCATTTCTTGATCTTTTGAACATGGTCTTTTTGGGAAACCACCTCATAAACAAGGAAAATTATTTTTTCAAATCCAACCCAAAAGTGGAGTTTGCTGTCACTGGACAAAATCACCTTTCAGGCAGGATTTGGAAGTTTTCACCTCCTGGGTTCATGAGGTGGGGTCATAAGAAGAACACACCAAAATAATTGTAAAAACATGATAAAATAACTGAGTTATGAGTGAACATTGAAATATTTGCATGTTCATTCATAACTTCACTAATTTTTAATATTTTGACCCCAAACTTTCAGCATAGCCATTTTTCACACCACAAGAATGTGTTGGAGGCCTGCCCCCCTGGTTATGCACTATTCACCCTCTGCTCTCAGTACCCTCCACCCCTTTTCCCCCATTAAAGTTTACAACCTACCAAGCTGTAGGGGTGTTGGGTATTGCCCGTGAGTGGGTGGGTGGGGTGTAACAGTGAAGGGTAAATGAGTGAGGCTACCGCATTGGGGGTGGTAAGATCCAGAAGATGCCCTTGGGTGAAATAGAACCTAGAACATGGTCTACCATGTCTGATTTCCATACCCAAGGGTACTACCAATTGTGATAAGCAGGTGGTTTGGACGTTGCAAGAGGTTCAATCCATTCAGGTGGTGTTATGCAATGCCAGGTCCATTAAAAACAAGACCGCAATTATTGCAGATCTTGCTGTAACTGTGGACCTGGCTTGCATAACCGAGACCTGGCTGGATAAGAATTCTGGCCCTATTTTGGAAGCTTTAATTCCTGCTGGGTATTCGGTGATGCACTTCCTGAGACTGGATCAAGGGTGTGTGTGGTCTGTTTCAAGACCAAACTTAACCTCATGTGTTAACCAATTGAGGAGACTTAATCATTTGAGTGTACTGTAGTAGCAAGTGTAGGTTGTTAGATCACCTTCATCTACCATCCACCTGGAGATGAGAAGTGATTCCTTCAGGAAGTCACAGACTTTGTCATCGACATGGAGTTTGAGTCACCCAGGCTTATGGTCCTGGGCAACTTCAACACCTGGATCGATGATGAGCTCTCACAATTTGTTCAGCACTTCCTTCAGTTGATGACATCTCTGGGCCTCACACAGATACTTACCACTGCTACTCACAAATAGGGTCACTCTCTTGACTTAGTCTTCCTCCTGGGGATCAAAGCCTCTGACTTGGGGGTGGAACCAGTTGGATGGTCTGATCACTACACTGTGGTGTTTAGTTTCAGCACCCTCTTCATAGGTCTACCCCTGTGGAGATGGTCAGGTACCACCCTTTATGAGATGTAAGCTCTCAAGGCCTGGCAGCAGTGCTTGACCTATCATCTCTCCCAGTGGCAAACAGTGACCTAGAGGCCCTTGTGATGGCTTATAATTTGGTCATTTTGGCAGCCCTGGATGTCATTGCTCCCATATTCTCCTGTCCAAATTCATCCTCTCTCCCTTCACCCTAAATTCCTGTGGTTTGATGGGACTTTGAGGGAGATGAAGCAAATAGGATGAAGGTTAGAGTGTTGCTGGTGGAAAATGCCCTCTGTGCTGACCACCTTAGACTGATGGCCTATTATCAAGTCTATCAATTTGCACTCACCCGTAAGAAGGCAGAGTTCCTGTCCGGGGAGCTTGTGGCTGCTCAGAATTGACCAGCTCAGCTGTTTCGAACTGTGGACACACTGTGCAACCCAGTCTGTCTACAAGTCTGAAAAGCCTTTTTGCAAGTAGTGTGATGAACTTGTTCCATTCTTTGTGACTAAGGTGGCTGACATCAGGACGGTACTCCTACCAGCACACTCTATGAGCATTGCTTTGGATCAGTATGAGGCCACTGCTCCTCAACTTTCCTGAAGTACCTTCGACTGATGGATGTCATGCAGATTGTCCAGAGTGCATGCCCTACATGCTGTAGTTTGGACCCAGGACCAACTTCCCTGATTTTGGGTTGTATTGATTCCATTGTTCTGGTCCTATCATGGATAGTCTGGTGCTCCTTGGAAACTGGTGAGTTTCCTAGCTCCCTGAAAGAGCCGGTGGTAACACCACTCTTGAAGAAAGCTTCTTTGGACCCAGACTGCCATGCAAGCTACAGACCAATCTCTAACCTTCCTTTCTTAGGGAAGGTGACTTAGAAAGTAGTGGCTGTATAGCTGGAGGACTATTTGACCATCCATGACATCTATGTACCCCTCCAGCAGATTTTGAAAGAGACATAGTACTGAGACAGCACTGATTCAGGTGCTCAATGATCTCCTGATGTCTAGAGATCAGAGGAGCCATTCTGCCTTGGTTCTTCTGGATCTCTTATCAGCGTTTGACACTGTAGACCATGGGGTTCTGCTTGGCCATCTGAGGTTCATCTGTGTACTGTCGGGTACAGTCCTCAGTGGTTTACATCGTTCCTCATGGGAAGAACTTGAAGAGTGGTGTCAGGTTTACTCCTCAGATCCAGTTTCTCTGTCATGTGGGGTACCTCAGGGCTCAGTGTTGTCCCCCATGTTGTTGACAGTGTATATGCTGCCCCTTGGAGACATTGTAAGAAGGTATGGGCTGGGGTTTCACTGTTATGCTGATGATACCCAGTTCTACCCTTCTTTTGAACCTGACCAGGATGGAGATGTCTCGGTCTTTAATAGCTGCCTCACAGAAATCCAGGAGTGGATGGATTCCAGTTGGTTGAAGTTGAACTTGGAAAAGACTGAGGTGCTAGTTGTGGATCTGGTTCACTGAATAGGGGGGTTGGGGGCTGGTTCATCCTCCAGACTCTTTCTTGGGGGCTTATCACTCTGACCTCTGAATGGGTGCGAAACCTGGGAGTAATTTTTGATGAAGGGCTGACCCTGCATTCACAGGTATCATCTATCATCAAATCCTCTTTTTACCACCTGAGGAATATCTCCAGGATCAAGCACCTTGTTCCATCCAGTGATCTTCCTACTCTGGTATATGCCTTTGTGTCCTCATGCTTAGATTATTGCAAATCCCTTTACCTTGGGCTACCAGGGGTGCATATCCATCACTTGCAGCTAGTGCAGAATGTGGTGGACCGGCCTTTGATGGGATCATCTCAGTCCTGTCATATTTAACCAGTGCTGTGCTGATTGCACTGGCTATAAGTACAGTGGCAGACCACCTTTATAGTCAGTCTTCTGACTTTTAAAGCCCTACATGGACTGGGCCCAGACTACCTGAAAGAGCTCCTGGTTCCTTACTACCCTGGGTGATCACTCCACTCAGCTGATGAAGGTTGCTGGAGATTCCTAGGGTGTGTTTGAAATCTTCTGGGGCCAGAGCATTTATGTACGTGGCCCTAACCATTTGGAATTCTCTACCCCATCAGATATGGGACTGCACAGCCGTGGAGGGATTTAAGCAAGCTTTGAAAACATACTTATGGCACCTAGCATTTGTTGAATGACTGTATAATGATATCAGTGATTTTATATAATTTATGCTGCTGGGATGTTTGATTTGTTATTTTAAATTTGTTAGATGCCTTGGCATTTGAAAGGTGCCATAAAAATAAAGATATTATTATTATTATTGCTCATAAATGTGACCAGTGTGGTTTTTCCAATCCTGGACAAGATGTGTCTTTGCACATGTGCTGCAAAATTATGTTTTGGCCAGCATTCTATAAGTGTTACATGTCATGTTTATAAGCGGAAGTCATAAAATGACCATCTTGAAAATTTGGGGCAAAAATGAAACAAAATAAATAATAACAAAGAAACATTATGGGTAGTGCCAGCCTTTACTCCAACAGGTAGTGCTTTGTGATCCCTTGCCAGTGAGTTGAGTTTGGAGGCAAGCTCAGTGACATAGCTAGATGGTTAGAGGTTGGGGGGTGGCACAGTCATGAGACACCACCCCCCAAACAACAAAGTGTAGGTGCAGGGTTGCCCACATGGGCCTAAGTACCATATAGTAAAGGAAATACTTCTCTTGATGTAGGCCCTGCACCTCTGCACAGTGGGTACCAGATGGCATTGTGCTTTGGCTGAGGGATGGATTCTTTGTGCTGTGCATCTGTGTCTACAGCCACTTGGAAGCACAGGACAGATAGCCCCTTGTGTCTTGAAGCCTACCAGACAACCCCATGGATTCTTGATATCTGTTGCTGCATGGAAGTGCAGGACCTGCAGGACCCTGCATTCCGATAAGTTAATGGAATCTTCCCTTGTATCTGTTCACAGAGCTCCTAAAGAGACTTGTATGACTAAGGATATGATTCCACAGCCTCAAAAAGAAAGGAAATTCCTGGAAAAGGGTTTTGTGTGTTTTTGCACTTTGTACAGTGCTTCACCACATTTGTGATTTATGGCCTTATGTGCCCCTTCTTAAAACTACAGTATATGTAAGCAGAACAAAATGATAAGAAAACAACAGAGTACCGGAGCACACAAAGGACATCAGGTAGGGCAGTTTTGACTCTTCAGTAGGTACCTATTTTCAGGAACAGCACAAAATGGTCCTGAGTGGCTTGAAATTTGGTGTCCTGCATTGGATATCCTTCAAAGAAGGGTGACTATTTACTGACACTGTTAAAATGTAAAAGTGAGTGGATATTGCATTTAAAAACAGCTGGACTTAATTGTGTTCCTATAATCATTTCTATTTGAAAATGTGAATATGATTGTTCTGGTTATAGCATATTTAAGCACTGGGTCTGAACATAGCCGACCACAAAACCATCGGCATTTACAACGTGGAAAAAATGTCCCCTGCACCCCCCTGGACTTAAAGATTCTCACTCCAGGGGGAGTAGATCACAGGGCAAGTTAAAATTTATGGGGCCATGGAATACTGTTGCCATGGCCCCTTATAACAAAAATAAAGTCCTGATTCTGCCAAAATGGTTGGAGACCAGGATTAGAACCTTCGTCTCCACTGCCTCCCTGCCAAGCTGCTCTATGCTCTAGCCCTCCACACTACAGGAGCAACTCTGCTAGCCTTCCATAATCTGTTGCCCTTGTCCTGTAGCAGCATCATGGACAGTGACCAGAAGAGCACATATAACTAGTGCTATCAATCCCTCTTGCTGTCCATGTTAGCGCTACAGGGACTAGCACTCTCTTGACTGGTGCTATTCCTGTAGCACTAATGTAACCAGGTACCGCAAATTTAACTTTGTCTTTCTTTTCCCTAGGTGAAGTTAAACTGGTGGAATATTTGACTAGTTTGTGGTTTGACAACATGAGGCACTTTATTCACATATCTGTCTACAATTGGACTAATTTTTTGGAGTCACAATATATGCTTGGACTCTATTCAGAATTAATATTAAACAACCGAATATATTTTCTTAAATTGCTTTAACATAGCAATATTTCCGTTGTGCACTTTTAACTACACTGTCTCACACTCCTTCTTTTTAAATACTCTTGAATAGAATAGATTTAAGTCTCCTTTTATAACTTTTCTTTATATTTTGTGTTTTCCAGTACTTTGAATCTTTCAGGCACCTTGATCTTCACTGAGTTGTATTAGTTCTGGGTTTTATAGCTGATACTTTGGTCATGCCTATAATACTACAGGTATATTTTACTGTAATTTATATTTATAAATAAACTTGCAATTAAAATATGAGCTGGCCTATCAGCACAGTGGTAGTGCTACCACTTGTGATGCCAGTGATCTGGGTTTCTGAAGCGAGCCTAGGTTGTCCAAGAGCCAGTCACAGGGAGGCTGACTGAGCATCCAAGTGACACTCACCTCCTCTGAGGAGGGAGTGTGGATGGACTTTGGTGCAGTACTGCCATCGTGGCATCCACATGTGGAAATACACCCAGAGCCATGAACCTAGGTGGGAATGTTGTGGTATGGCGCTATCATATCAGAAAGGGTTACTGATGTCAGGGGAGATGGAAAATGGAAAAACTCTCCATTGTGTGAAACACCATCCAGCACTCATCACAGACTCCATACTACTGACTGTGTTCTTACATTGCCAACCAAATACCCAAACTCCACTGGGGGTTAAGTGGGGTGGCTCCCAGCAACCCTTTCCATGGGGTGTCATCCACAGGAGAACACGCCAGGTGCAGGTAAGTCCTAGGGATGGTGGGTGATGAGGCTGGGCAGGAAGCCAGACCAATGAGGGGCTGGCGGAGTCATAGGAGCTAAAGACTGAAAATTAAAAAAACAAAACAATTAAAATTATGATGATCTATTTCATGTGTGATTTTTTTCAGTGGGGGAGACCACGTATTAGGCACATATTACATATTCAGGTGATGGATCACTTTTATAGCAGATCTCTATAATTTTGAATGACAGCTGTGCCAGTGCATTTCACTTCTACTTTGCTTTTCTGTTTGGGTACTTTCAATAGTATGCCACAGTCCCACTGCTTAACTATCTTTGTGTTTAAGTGTCATTTTTGTTTATTTCACTTTTGTATCCCCAGTCCTGGTTTTCTTTTTTTTCACTGTCCCTCCTCTTTTGTTTTTGAAGTTTATATATGTTTTTATTTTTCTCTCTCCCACCTTCTCTTGTAACCGTCCTGGTTTCTTATTTGTACCTTTCCTTCCCTTATGTAATGCAGTGTTGTAGTTTATAACTGTTATCTCTTTCCTACCTCCATCATGCCATCATGGTGTGTCTTCATCACTTGCTGGCATGGGTTGTGATGATTTTTTCTTTTCTACCCCAGACTATCACTGTGTCTGTATTTCTGCTGGGTCTGTATTTTCTTTTTGTAGACATTTGTCAATTGTGCAATTCTAGTGGTATAGTGTTTTCACAACTTCTTTTGTTTTGACCTCATGCCGAATATACATTTGTGGATATGTATTATTCTTTTAGGAATGTAAGGAATGCAATTTTACTTTGACATGTATAATAGAATGATTTTCATCTGTGCCATCATGTGGTCACTACCTGTATTTAATTCAGCATGGTTGAAATAAACTCTGCACTTAGCTCCCTGTTGAAGGAATAATGTACACTGAAGTACTAGAGCCCATGCACCTTTTGCCTTAATAAATGTATAACCATTTATGCTTCCAGTTTTGTACAGTGTTCTTTTTTTTGTGAACTTTTTCTCTGATGTCAATTTTTATGTTTCCATGTTTCCTCCTTGTTAAAGTGCAGTTGATCCTGAGTCTATGGTCATTCACTACCCCAGAAGACACTCACATGTGCCAGGAAAAACACCTTCTCTTTTATGCCAGACACTCAGTCAAGTCTTAGCTTGCTAATGGTTTGCTGCCAGTCATACCTAGTCACCAAGATCAGGCAGATCTCAGAAAAGATCATCCTGGAAACCTCTCATAGAAACACTGAACATAGACAATGACAGCAGAAAGAGACCAAAGGTCCATCTAGTCTACCAAGAGTTCTTGGTCTGCTCAAGGGCATAATGTTTACACAGGATTTATCCCTCCCAGTCTACTCTCTGCTCCCCTCCCTCCTGCTACCAACCTGAGCAACCACCAAACACTTCACTTTGTCCAAGCTATACTTGAAACCATTTATAGTCTTGGCACCCACCATCCAATGGCAGACTGTTCTTAGCTCCACCACCCTTTCTGTAAAACAGAACTTTCTCACATCCTTGTTTAGCCTTTCTCCCACCTGTTTCCACATGTGACCTTGGGTTCTTGACTCTGTAGTCCTGCTAAAGATTCCCCCTGCAGTTCACCTTGTTTATTCCTTTCAGGAATTTAAATGTCTGAATTTTATCCCCCTTTCTTGCCTGGTCTTCAGTGTGTATGAGTGCAGTGCCTTGAGGCAATCTTCATAAGAGCTGCCCTGCTGGTCTTGAATCATCTTGGTGACATTGCCTTGCAATGTTTCCTGCCTGTCCCTGTCCTTCCTTATGTGAGGACTCATGAATTGAGTACAATATTCCAGGTGCAGCCTTATCTGTGACCTACATAGAGTTAGTAGTACCTTCTTTTTCCTGCTGTCAATGCCCCTTTGATACACCCCATTATCCTATTAGCCTTACTATAGTTCTTCTTGCACTGGCTCCAGTTTGAAGGGGTCACTAATGATGATTCTCAGGACCATTTTCTCTGCCATAGTGCACAGATTAATCTCTACTATCCAATATCTGTCCTGTTTTTCCCCCCAGGTGCATAACCGTGCATTTTTTGCATTGAATTTCAGTTGCAAAACCTTATACCACTTTTCTAGCCTTTGCTTCTACCTTTACATCTTCTTAATCCTTTTGAAGTTATTTTCCCCACCGCAAAGCTTTGTGTCATGTGTAGACACAACATGCCCCGGATGCCTTCCCCACTGTCATTGATGAACACATTGAAGAGAACAGGACCAAGGACAGATACTTGTTGCATCCCACCAATGACAGCCCTCTCTTCTGATTCAACGCCATTTACCACCACCTTCTGCTGTCTTTCCTTCAACCAATTTCATACCCATCTGTGTCACTAGCTGCACCAAGGCCCACCAGCTTCTTCAGCAGTCTTCTCTGTGCCACTGAGTCTGAAGCCTTCTGAAAACAAAGTACAGTAAATCCACAGTGTGGCCTTTATCCAGTAGCTTTGTAACCTAGTGAAAGAAAATTATGAGGTTGGTCTGAAAAGACATCCCTGCCACAAACCACTGCTTTTTACTATCTTGTACACCACTGTTTTCCATGTATTCCACAGGCTTCTGTTTAATCAGTGATTCTATCAGTTCACTTACTATAGAGGTAAGGTTAGTAGGTCTGTAATTCTTCAGTTGTTCCTAACTGCCCCCTCATGCAGCAGGTCTATATTTGCTATCCTCCAGTCTTTTGGAACTACTCCTGTCTTAACTGATCTAATGAATAGCCCTAGTAGGGGATCACCTGCTGCTAGCATGAACCTAGACCTGTTGGCTAAACATGACACAGAAGCCCAGATATCACAAGGAAAAGTTTACTCCAGGACATACATAAAAAACAGCGTACCTGGTGGGAGTTCAGAAGCCTCTGAACATGATTTTTGCAAATGGAATACATTTAAGTGACTGAAACTCAATATCCCCAAACTCATGGGACCGAGTTCAGTATTCTAACATCTACAAGCCCAACTAAGAGGAAGGTAATACCAACAGGGGTACTGTAGCAGATGTGATAAACCACTACCTTACCCCTTGTCAGGTGCCACAACACGGTGGAGGATGCAGAAGCTGGCCGAGCTGCTCCTGTGGTGTGGAGGCTAAGTTACTAGCAGCTCGGCCAGCATGGTCTG
The DNA here is from genome assembly GCA_016271365.2 of Neoceratodus forsteri. Classification (NCBI taxonomy): domain Eukaryota; kingdom Metazoa; phylum Chordata; order Ceratodontiformes; family Ceratodontidae; genus Neoceratodus; species Neoceratodus forsteri. Next base: position 131,026,790 of record CM028133.1, read on the forward strand.
GTAGACCCAGGTTCTGGTCCTATCTACCATTTTGCTGAAACATGATTTCATCCCACATAACTTTTTTTTTAATCTGAGGTCTGCTCCCCCTTGAAGTTGGTTATTGAAGTTGGGGTGTGTGTGGAGAGTGAAGCCCCCTGCATTACATTTAAATGCCTGTCAGGATTTGGAGATTCTGTATCCCAAATTCAGTCTTGTGGGGTTTGGGTTACTGAGTTTCTAGATTCCATAGATATTCCTTGCAAACTCAGTGACAGTCTTACAGACATTCTTATATAATAGATAAGAAATGCATGTTTTGTTTGTTTATTAAGGTTATAAACCATTGAGCAAAAGCTCATTCACAATAGTAACCTTATAATACAATACAAATACAGTACAGTTTTATATACAAATGTACAAACATGATAACACATAGTTATTTTTTTTAATTTAAAGTTTATTCATACATTTTCCACCATAAAAGGCAGCATACAGAGACAACTGATAGAGATTTATCAATACATAGTGAAAGGATGCTGCCCACCTACCCCAACCCCCCTTTACTGCAGTAACCCATCTCAGTACCTGTGGATGCTGAGCATCAAACCAAAAACCGTGCGTGAGCGATAACCCTAGTATTGGTTTAGTTTGGAGCAAGAGAGATTAGTGAGTGAAGTGGATCCCAAATTCTAGTATAAACTGCCAGGCTGTTGTGCAGACTGGCTATTGCTTTTTCCATGTGCAAGTTAGATAATACTTCACTTACCCATTCCTGGAAAGAAGGGGAGGACCTGTCTTTCCAGTGATGAAGAATTATTTTCTTAGCCGACAGCGAAATCATGGAAATATGAAATTTGTGTACCCTAACTCTAATAGAAGACAGGTCCTCTAACATACATATCTCAGGGGTAAAATATTCTTGGAGACCCAACAAGGGGTCTAAGGAAGTTTGGGTTGAAACCCATAAGGTGGAAATTCTTGGACAAGACGACAGCATATGAAAAAGTGTGCCCTCGTCCTGTGAACATTTGTTGCACTTATTTGAATCTAGGTAACCCCATTTGTGATGTTTGGCCGGGGAGTAATATAAATTGTGCAATATGTGGTATTGCATGAGGTGCAATCTATCTTGAGAAATAAATTTATGACATGACTTCCAGAGAGAGTGCCAATCCAGCTGAAGCTGAGGGAAAAAATTACTTCAAAATCTTGATGGCCCAAATGGGCCCCCAAATTTTTTGTGAAACAAAACCTGATAAAGGTTAGAAATTGCTCCAGGAGAGCCAGAGAGTGGGGATACCTTGGGTATCAGAGAAGAGAAATTCTGTGAAGGAGGAGTGCTACCCAGGGTAATTACAAGTAAGTGTTTCAATTGCAGGACTTTAAAATAGGAAGAAGGCGGGATGAGAAATTCCATAACCATCTTTTCTACTGATAAACAATGCCCCCCACCATCAGTAAAAGCCAGACGCTTCTCCTCTCCCAGTTGAGGCAACCAAAGACAGGAAATTTGACTCTTGTTAATAGTAAATGATGGAGAGTTCCAGATAGACTGGGCCAGGTCCAGATGGGGGGAATACTGCAGAAAGGAACCTATCTGTGAGTAGACCTTTAAAGAAGTCCTTATCATGGAGCATTCTACAGCCTCACTCACTTGGGATAGCCTAAGAAAGAATAACGCAAGAGGATCAAGATTTTTGTCATTGATTGCATCCAATTCTATTTTGAGCCAGATAGGTTGCATTTCTTCTGGGCTGGGAGATACCCACCTCGAGCATTTCACAAGATGGCTAGCCCAGTGATATATTGCCAGATAGGGGATTTGCAGCCCTCCCTCCAATTTTGGGGCTGCCAGCTTATGATAAGCCAAATGGGGATACCTATCAGCCCAGATGAATCTAGTAAAAATATCATGTACCTTTTTACACCAGAGTAAAGGAATAAAGGTGTTGAGAAGGGACAATGGGTAAAAAATCCTAGGAGATACATTCATCTTGATTATGTTGATCTGGCCCCATAAAGAAATAGGGAGTTTAGACCACCTCTCAAGCTTATGCGTAATCCCCTGCAATAGGGGATCTAAATTTTCTTTGAACCATGCTTGGGGGTTACACGAAAGTTTGATACCCAGATATTTGAATGACCTGGGTGTCCAACATAGCCCAAAAGGGCTAATGTCAGTTTTGAAAACGTTGTGATTTAATGGGAAAAACAGGGACTTACTGGCATTTGATTTGTAGTTGGACAGAGCACTAAACCTTACTACTTCCCTAAGTAAGGCCGGGATGGAGGATACCAGGTGTGACAGATGCATTAACAGGCCATCTGCATATGTAGTGACTTTGACTTCATGTTACCCAATTTTCACCCCTTGTATAGAATCATTAGTGAGAATATTTTGAATAAGAGGTTCCAGATATAAGTTAAATAATAAAGGAGAAAGGAGGAACCCCTGCCAAGTACCCGAGTGAAGTGAGAAAGAATTCGAGAAGGCCCCATTCACAGAAATTCTTGCCGAGGGAATTTTATAAAGGGCAGCAATCCAGGAAATAAACAGGGGAAGGAAGTGGAAGGCCTCCAGAGTACGGAACAAAAAGTTCCAGTTCACATGGTTCAATGCCTTCTCTGCATCCAGGGAAACCAAACCCGCAGGGAATTCCGCATCCTTGGTAGCCGAGAAGACATGCGACAAGGTGCGTAAATGATCAGAAGATGAGTGCCCTTTCATAAATCCAACCTGATTTGTACCTATTAACCCAGGAAGAACCACTACCAACCTATTAGCCAGAATTTCAGAGAGGATCTTAATATCCTGGTTTAAAAGTGAGATAGGTCTGTAACTTTGAACTAATTCAAGATCTTTATCAGGTTTAGAAAGCAGGACAATCAAAGCCTCGTAGAGATATGGATCTGTCTCCACCCCAGATAGAATCTGCTGAAACAAGCGACCAAGTATTGGTAAGAGAAGGTATCGAAAGACCTTGTAAAATAAAGCAGAAAATCCATCTGGACCAGTGACCTTGTCAGCAGGCAGTTCACTAATAACCTTAGCAATTTCCTCCTGGGAAATAGGGACAACCAGAGCGTCATTACACCAACCAGCAAGAGGGGGTAAGTGGGAGTCCCTTAAATAACCCTCTATGTCTTCAGGACAGGGGGGTGCTCTATGTCGCTGTACAATTTAGAATAATAAGCAGCAAATTCTTGAGCTATCTCGGTGGGAGACACCTTAAGGGATCCATCTGCCACTGACCTGATGGGGGGATAAATCTCATTGATTCCTGTCATTTAATACGCAATGCCAGTAAGCGTCCTACTTTCTCCCCCTGATCAGTGTAATTAGCCCTGGTATGAATAATAGCTAGTTCTGCTTTCTCTTGAAGTAGCCCCAAATATTTATCCCTTAACTTCAGGAGTTTCCAAGTATCCTCATCTTGAGAATTAGCAGGAAGATTAACTTCCAGTGATCTGATTTAGGTTAATAAGGATTTTAGTTCCTTCTCCTGCACTCTTTTACTACCAACCGCCATGCTAATAAGTATCCCTCTCATGAAGGCTTTGAAGGCCCCCCACAAGATATCAGGTTTTGCACTATCTAGAGGATTTAATGAAAAAAAAGGATTCTATTTGTTCCCTTATAAGTTTGCAATATTTAACATCTTTAAGGAGCTGGTCATTGAGTTTCCATCTACTTTCCTTATTAGATGAATTGAGCAGAACCAAATTGCATACTACTAATGAGTGATCAGAGATTAGGCCGGGTTGAACTCAGGAGGTCTTCACTGCAGGCAGGAGACATTGAGAAATGAGTAAGTAATCAATGCAGGACTGTGAGCCATGTGCCATAGACCTAAAGGTAAACTCTCTAGTATCTGGGTGTAAAACACGCCAAATGTATCAGAGCCCACATTGGTCTAATAAATCCTTGAATGCTTTCTTTCCGGGGGTAGCCCCACCTAGGCCACTGCCCAGTCCGCCTAAGTTAGGATCTAGTACTTGATTGAAATCTCCCCCTAAAATAATTTTAATGGGAAGCATTGGGAGAATGATAGATATAAGCCTCATAAAAAATCCAGGGTCGTCCAGATTAGGGCCATAAACACAGGCCAATAATATTGGGATAGACCAAAGGGTATTTTTAACCAGGATAAACCTACCCTCAGTATCGTTAATCACTTGTGTGGAAACAAATGGAATACTCCTGTTAATCATGAGCATGACCCTGCAGCTATTTGTGGTGCTCTGGGCACTATAAATCGATCCCACCTGCTGTCTCCTTAATTGTAAAGCTTCTGCATTTAATAAATGGGTTTCTTGCAAAAAGGTTATCTGTGAACTGAGCAAACTTAAATGCTTGAGAACCTGGTATTGCTTGTGTTGCTTTCTGATCCCTTTAACATTCCATGATGCAAATGTTAGCTCATTGGTCATCTAGGAAAAATAGAAGGGCTAAAATGATTACACTCAGCACACGGGATGTATATCCCCTCTACATGTATCCCCAGGGTTACTGCAGTAATGCCCACTCTCCTCCCTAGCCCCCCAAAAGTAAAACCACCATCCCCTCTATCCCCCACCCTTGAGCCATGCCCCAAACCCCACCCACACTCCCCACCAAACTGTCACAAGCAACGTTCAGCACATTACTGGTTCTAATCCCACCCCCCGATAATGAACCAAGCCAATTAGTGCTGTTGCACTCAAATCGCAGCCTATAGAAACTGAGCACTGCGAGTTATACCCCAAATGAAAGAGAATGGTCCTGGGCCTTCATCTCGAAGCAACCAGAGCATGGATCTAAGGGAGTTTGTATTGAACAGACTATAGAGGACAACTACACCACCCAAGTGTTCATGATAACCCAGATTGAGATGAGAAGCACAAGGTGAGTCACCTGTAATCAAAACCAGACCGGAAACCCCTAAAGGGAGAGATACCTCAGCTTGTATTGAGAGTGGAAAATGAGATGAGAGAAGATGGAATGGCTCCACTGGAGGGGAAGGCACAACTGCCTCTATCCACCATGAGCCTACACCCAATACACAGTTCCTTCCTGCAAAATTGAGAGTGGTACTCGTGAATTAATTAGTTAAACACTGCTAAATCCTCCTTAAGTAGTGCTTCCTCGCATGTCCCCAAAGGTTGAAATGCCCTCTAGTGGCCAATTCCCTGACCTGACTAAATGAGAAACAGGAATGGAGAAAGTCCAGGACCATCCTAGTATCAATCCAAACAAGGAAAAATGAGAAACTAGACCACAACCAATCAAACTAGGCTCTTTTGGCCCCCAACAGAAGTAACTGCCCAAATTTGGCACACAAATCCCCCCCCCGTGAAGGCCCCAAACCCAAGTGTCCACTGCTTCAGACCAGCATGGGCCCGTTATGAGATGGGAAGAAAAGAAATGTTGGGGCGATCTGCAGTGATCCCCCCCAGTCCAAAACGGTAGATGCAATTTCCCAAGACTTCGCATTTAGATAATTTCTCTAAGGGAAAAAAATGAAAGTTCAAACTCTCGACTCCATGCAGTACTCCATTCTGCACCACAACCATTCAAGAGTCCTTAAAGAGGTCAGGCAATGTGGATTTAGGGCTCATCAAAGCCTCTTCAGGGTCTTCGTAGCTTTTCCAGGATCCATTAGTAGAAATCTGTAGTTTGGCCAGGTAACTCATCCTAAACTTCAAGCCTGCTGCAATTAGCTTAGAAACAATAGGGTGAAACACTTTGCATTTCAAGTGAACTGAGATGGGTAGATCTTGTGAGATTCTCAACTTTATATTTTCCTAGCAAACCTCTTGCAAAGCTTGCACTTTTTGCGGGAAATGCTGTCTCTCCAAATAATTCAAAAATCGACACACAGTAGGGCAGAGAGGATCCTCCGGGGATGGTTTAGGCCGTAAAGCCCTGTAGGCACACTCTATAATGTAGCCTGGGCCAAATGGAGATGGGCCAGCCACCCGCTCAACCAGCTTCTGAACAAATACCACAATGTGTTGGCCTTCCTCTCCCTCCAGTAAACCGAGGATCACTACATTATTTCTTCGGCTCCGACCCTCCAGGTCCTCAAGTTTAGCTTCAAAATGAGACAATTTCTGGCACATCAAGACCAGATCAGGGTCAAGACTATTAATTCTTTTCTCAGTAGAAGCAATTCGGCCTGTGTTATCAGACACGGACATCGAGAGTTCAAATCCATTGCCATATCCTTCATTTCTTCTTGAAAGGGTTTAAACTCCTCAAAAAATCTGGAAAACGTTAAAGGTTCCTAATCACTAATTTGGCTAGGTGGATCAGGTCCAGAACCACCCGAGGCCCTGGATTTCTTAGAGGCCTTCTTGGGAGTTGCTGGAGGGGTATGCTTCTGTGGGGCTTTCTTCATGTAAGCCTCCATCCATCCCAGATATAACCAAACTAGAGTGCCACAGCTATTTTGCAATGAAAAATCTCAAATACAAGAAAAAATAGTGAATTGGAATGTCAAAATGAGATAAAGTAGTAAATGGGAGGCAGGAACTTCTTGAGGAAGCTGCTACTCAGCACTCTGCATCATGTGATCTCCCGATAACACATAGTTATCTTCCTAAATTGCACCTGTTGCTAGGCAACAGTCTGCCAAATAAAGGTAAAATCACAAAATACAGAAGTCTCATTTGTTAGGTCAGCTCAGAAGACATTGAGTTCAAGTTCAAGTTTATTGCAGGAAAGCTCCATTGAGCAAGCTCATTCACAAGGAGGTCCTGGGTGCATGGTTACAACAAATATACAATGCAGGCAATAACATAACAATACATCAATGGCAGACCAGGTCCTACAAGGTACATGGGTAAACAGTCCTGGGTGAAAAACAAAAAACAAAAAAATATTTAGTACAAGTTGTTTAAGGAAGGCGGCGTAGTGAGAACAAACTAAGAAAGTAAGGAAAAAGCTAGGGAAGGAGTTTAGAAACAGTTACAGGTGTCTTTTATTTTTGAAGCCACCAGTTTTTTGAAGATATTTACTGAGACTACTCTGGATAGTTTCAGGGTGGATTGCAGCTGGTTCCAAATGGTAGGGCACTTGAGAAGGCTCGTCTGTCAAAGGAGGTACGAGTCCTAGGTGCATCGAGTAGGATACAGTCTGATTTCCTAAGAAAATAAGAGCTGTGCCGGTACTGATAAGTGCTACTAAATAGCTTGATAATTTATTCAGAAGAAGTTTTAGGGTCCAAATGCCAGCACAGGGTCTGCGTCTAATGGTAAGTGAAGCCCAACCAACAGCTGCGTATAGTTCGCAATGGTGGGTTTGGTATGGGTAGTTTGTAATGAAGCGCAGGGCGCGGTGGTAGAGAATGTTCAATTTGTTTAGGTTAGTAATTGCTGCAGAAGTGTATAATATGTCCCCATAGTCAAGTAAAGGGAGGAAGATGGTCTGAACAAGCCTGAGCCTGGTTTCCAGGGGAAAGAGGGACCTATTTCAGAAGAAGAAGCCTAGTCTAGCTTTTAGTCTTCTGGACAGGTGGTCAATGTGCTTGTTGAAGGAGAGCTTGTTGTCTAACCAAAAGCCGAGGTATTTAAATTTAGGGACAACTTCCAGCAGTTCACCTAGGGAGGTAACAATGAAGTCTTTAGGTGGGACAGTGAGGGTGATGGAGGAAGTATTAGGGGGAAAATCATGGCCTTAGTTTTTTTAGCATTTAGGAGGAGTTTGGTATTGATGAGATTTGTTTCTAGCTGTGCGAAATTGACTTGAAGTATATCCCTGACTTCTGATATTGTATGGCCGGATGTATACAAAACTATCGTCTGCAAAGAAATGCAAGGTTGACCTGGTTATTTGAGGATCAAGGCTGTTGATTTATAGAGAGATGAGTATAGGACCTAAGATGGAACCTTGCAGAACCCCCATAGTAACTGGTAAGGAGGCAGAGAACAGCCCACCATCTTTGACTTTCTGCATCCTACCTGATAGGTAACTGGAGAACCATTTGGTAGTAGCTAGGGTAGCACCAATATTAGTGAGGCTGTTCACAATTAGCGTAAGGGCAATGGTGTTGAATACTTTACTCAAATCTAAGAATACTGCACCCGTAATTTTTTAGCATTCTTGGCTGAGATCCAGTCATCGGTGACTTTAGCTAGTGCAGTAACGGTGCTATGATTAGAGCGAAAGCTTGATTGGGCTGGACTGAGGAGAGAGTAGGTTTCCAGATGATTCTTCAATTGTATATAAATCAATTTTTCGAGGGCTTTTGAAACATTGAGACTCACTGATATGAATAAACTAGCTAAAGTTAATTTTTTGGTAACAATACAAAGGATGCTTAGTATTGCACAAAAATAAAGATATGCCAGCTGCATAGCTTGGAAAAATAAATGCACTATCGGGCCTGCATAAGCAATGCTTATAATGTTAGGGCCAGAGGTTGCCAGTATATAGCCCTGTAACGATACTACAGTTATATGCACAAGAATATTACATAGGCGCATAGTGCTACACTATATTCTACCTTGCTAAGCAGACTGGAGCCGAGTCTCATAGGGGCATAAGTTACACGTAAACTGCATGTAACTTGCATCCCCACCTATGTGACTATGGACGGGCACAGGGTGAGCAGATGCATGACCTGGAAGCACCTGCAGGTCATCTGTCCTCAGCCCCATCCCACCCCAGTGTGCATGTGTGTAGGGGCGGATCATTGGACATGGGCAGACATCCTATGAGATGGTTGGTCCCCATCCACTAGTGGATCCCGTACACTGCATGTCGCAGTGGATGCCATGATGTTTGGCACGGCTGCTCACACCAACACTGGGCGTGTGCCCAGGCAGCCACCCCAGCTCTTGCATTGATCCAGGAGGGTTGGGGTAGCATGTTGGAGTGGCCCAATGGTGCTTGCCACTGCTGGCAGCATACTGTTGGGGGGGTGTAGCAGCTACAGCTGCCTCTAGATTGGGTAACCTGCACCCCCTCACCTGGTACTCCACACTTTCACAAATATCGCAGAGTGCAGGCACACCCTCTGCAGTGCCCACCTGGACCACCCCCTGTGCAGAGTTCACTGGCTGGCCGGGGAATCCTGGGCATGACATTCCCATACCTAAGTGGTGAATTGGATGCAGGGAGCACAGCAGCCATGGAGTGTCTACACGATGCAGATACACAGAGCGTAGCCACCGTGCATGTTGGAGAATCAGCCCCATTATGAATAAATGTATGTGCACCATATGCTGCACTAAGTGTAGGGTTGTGGGGTGGTCCAGGTCTTTTGTACATATTTCCCGCTTGTTGCCTGTTAAACTGGCAACATAAGATGGTGAGTTAGAGTGGGCAGCACTGCTGTCTGTGATGATGCTGTAGGGTTTTTTTCATAGATAGCAAATGGTACTGTACAAATAAGGATAAAAATCAAGATAGCCTGTAAAATGACAGATACCTTTAAAAGAAATGTATAGCAATGCATGAGTTACAACAAGATGTAAACAACCATCATGTATTAAATCATTGAAATATTTTTTTAGCTTTCTGAATAGTATTGCTGCTATGTATAAGATGAGTATTATTTTTTTTATCTAACAGCGAGTTAAAATTCAGGGTGAGTCAGTTGATATGCACAACAAAATTGGTATATACTGGTCTATAGCATCCAGATAGTCAGAGTCATTGACAAAGTAGTCCTGTTCAGGAGTGAGTACAAGGGTGATCACAGATTGAACAAGAATAGCTCATTCATGAAGCACAAAGCAGAAATTAGGCATGTCAACACCACAAGTGATATGTCCATAATAAAAGTTTTTAAGGTTCCTTACAATGCAGTATTGTCCATCCATATTGTATGTAACTTTGACTTGAGGAAGATGCCTACTGGTGAGTTGCACAGGGCATGTGACATATGACAGAGACAAAGCTGACAGTGTCCATGTCAATGAGTGCTGGATGACTGGATTTTTTCTATAATGTTTGTTGTCTCAGTGACATTTTCAGGAGCTCTGGCATTCTGTGCAGTGACGTTTCATCCATTGAATCAGTCTATGTAATAACCACACACAGACATAGCCACATTGAAGAAGTCACACCTGCACAGGTATCAGTAGTCTTTTACTGAATAATGGTCTGCATGAGGCACTGACCAGGCTTGCAGCTGAAGATGGAACACCAGCAGTGGTGTAAAATTGATCTATTTAATGTAGATGTCTCCTGGGAATCCCATGGAATGAACACATGCCATCTTGTTTAAGATTGAATAGTCCTTATCAGACACTGGTAGTGATACAGTAAATTAAACATACATAGTCTCATGGTTGAAACAGCAATGAATTGAGTAGCAAGGTTCTTGATTAGGATGTAATATGACATATCCTACTCGTATGGTTGTTGTGAGAAAAAAAAAAACTGAGGGAGCTGGCAATACATTTGGAGGTGCAGGCCAAGGTCTGATGATGAGGGCAATACCATTTAGTCATTTTTAAGTCATTGACATTGTCAGTGAAATGCCCTGCTTCCACGTTTCAGAAGAGGTTAGTGACAGTGGTCAAAACATAGCCACTGTAGGCGGCACAAATAATTTCCCTGCCTATGTGGTGCTCTCATGCCTTTAAAGATTGTTTGTAACTAATACATAGCTCTTAGTTTGTGTTTCAGTAAACAAACATGCAATATCATACATACAAAAAGTAGGCCATTTCTTCTTTTTGTGATAGGCCTTGGATCACATATATGACAAATCAAAAGTGACTGCTCCAGTCAAAATAGTCAGTGCCTGGGAAAACCATGAAACCCAGAACAAAAGTACTGGCACCAGGCTGAAGCCATTGCTAGAAAATATTTATTCAGAAAAATAGCATATGCAGTGTGGAGTCAACAACCCTTGCAAACAGAGCTCCTGATCAGGTTTCACCTGTAGGCTTTCTCAAGGGATCACATATATCAAAGGAAAAATGAACCTTTCTTTTATGGATAAACCATCAAGACCATGTAGCACAGACTGAGTTTGTTTTGCTTGGGTCAACAAATACCCAATATGCTGCCTTATGGCCTCCAAATTTGGCCTTTCTCCAAACTGACATCACTAACCTAAACCTGACAATTCTATCCATCCCTTGCAGACACCTAGAGCATCATGCACCATGCTGTGTTTAAATTGTATGCCTAATAGGTGGCTATTACATCTATTGCAAGAATAACTATGTTCAGACATGTGCTAAATGAGAAGACTTCCAAAATCACTGAAGTATGCATGGACTTTCTTAGTAGAGAATATCAGTTTCTGTTGCCTGATGAATGGCAAACATATTTAAAAGTATAGTATGATTAAATAATGATGCATGTGTTTCCCCACAAGGGGCATATAATATCATATCCTAATGAATCAGCAATTTTTTATATGAAGAACAATGTATTTATGCACATAGCAGTAACATTTTCAGTAAAGTCCTCAGGGTACCATGAGACAGTGTCCAGTGTCCTCAGACACCTGTGACAGAGTTGATGATGTGTCATTGGAAAATGTCCAGGTTTGTTGTAAAACCTTTAAACTGATGCTTTTCACCATCACAGTATTGTATACTACAGTACTTAGGCTGCCCTTGTATATGCAACTGTCAGTTTATAAATGCCTCTGTTTGAGTGGCTTACTAGATCAATCAGCAAGGGGAAATTGTCTAGACAAATGTCCCATATGAAGTAGCACAATTATATCCAAATGTGTGCCTTTACCTCCTCAGTTGCATTGTTTTAAATGAAAGGCTGTAGCAATGTCTCTTAGTGAGTCTTTGATGTGGAGAAATGCACAATATTGGCAGCCATTAATGACTGCCTGTGAACAGCATGACAACATCGTAACTGAGACAGTCTTAGTCACTATTTGTTTAGGCATCACTTATATTACCATGGCCAAATACCACAGGGCTGTTTTGGATCAGCATGGTTCTGCATTTGGGTTGGTGCAGAAGATTAAGAAAAGTACAATGTTCTCATATAAGTGAATGTGTAGTTTTTACTGAAGGTCCTGTAGATGAGGTGTTGTAGGCTATTCATGGATGTATCCCCTTGAAAGGCAAATTTCATAACTTTCTGCAAGGCATTTTCTGTGGACAGAGACAGAGACCATTTTATTTCCAATATTCACCTTCATATTTCTGAAACACAAAAAAAGAAAATGAAGAGGAGGGTTCTTCCCCCCTTTCTCATTGTAGGTTAGTAAATAGTTTCAACTGATTTACAAGAAATTTAGAATAATACTGTGTTTCCTGCTTTTAATTACATTTCATGACATTATTTGTCCATGAACATTTTATGTATATGTTGAGCCACTCAAATGTCGATAACAGTTCTAGCATTACACATACCCTCTCCTCTGGTGAACCATGAAAAATCCTTTTACCAGAATGAGTTAATTTTTGAGGGAGTGGTATGCATTTGCCATCATTTTCAGCATGTTATTTTTGATTTGCTCAAATTGCCATGGAAGTGCTCATCATAGTACTCCCAGATTGATTAGGCATGTTTTCTGTATAACCAAAGTAAGTCCATGGCAAGAATTTCCCTGTAGATCTGGGATGTCATCCTCAGTTCTGTATTTTCAAATGTATTTTGTCTGTCCCCTGATTGCCTCTCATGGGCAGATCAGGTACTACAGAAATAAATTACTGGATAACAATTGTCATTGCTTTCCAGCAGTTAAACTGCTCAGTAAATGAGCTTGATTATTTTTACCTCCATGAGCTACTAAGATAAATGGTCTTTGGTTTTCTGTGAGGCTTATCACAGATTATGGGGGTGAGGGTGTGAGGAAGATCTGTGTCTCTCCCCCTCCCTTAATCACCTTGCTTGGCAAGGGGATCAACTTGGCATTGCAGTGGGCAAAGGAAGCCATTTGTAAAGTGGGTGTTTAAACATTTTTTGTACTACCACGTAGACAAGACCTGCATTAAGGAACAGGAAACTCACATTTAGTCCAGAGGGTGGGGCTGAGAGATGAATCATAGGGTTTACTTACAGCAATCCTTATAGAAAAGGGCTCCCCTCCCAGACACAGTACAATTATCAAGTGTATGGTTTGTAAACAGTGAAACTATAAGAATCAGCACTTGATTTGTGTTCCTATGAAGCTTTCAACAGGATATGGAAGGTCCATGCCTCCTCCCCCAATCTCCATGCTAAAATAACCCAAATTGGTGTGGGCTTATAACCATGTCTGAGAAAGCAGATTAGAAATTTAATTATGTCATTTTATTTGTTTAAGACATCCTTTTTTAGAAAGTTGCCCACCTCCCTACTTGGAGAAGGTGGATTAAAGAAAACCCCAAATTCTGCACCTTTGATGCTGAACTTGCAGTATGACGTCAGACAATCTAGTGCTTTACACAATAGGAGTATACCAAGTTGGGACTCCCTTGTAATTGGGATGGCATAACATTCTGCATTTTGTCATCCTCCATTTTAAACCATTCCTTATTCCATTACTTTAAATTCTCCTTTTCCAAAGACAGTCTTACTAACATGTACACAAAACCTTTATCTCACATGCAAATTCAATCTTGCCATCAATTCTTTCAGACTAAAATAATTATTTCTGAAGATATCTTTTGTATATTAGGGCTCTTCCCCCATATTTTTTCAGATTCAACATTTATGAAAGGAATTAAACCACATTACAAAGCATGTAAAGATACTTATTTTTTCTGTATTAGGTTTTGCAAGCCAAATCTCACAAAGGAGTAGAAACACATTTCTCATGTGCTGCTTAATCTCAGTAGCTTAAATGGTACCTAAACAAGCAGTTTTTTTAAATTGCAAACTCCAAAATCGGGTTTCATAGTGAGGTAAAGTAGAGACTGCTGTTTACATTTGAGCAAAAACTGCATTTATGTAAATAACATAAATGCAGTTTCATAGCTTTTGGAAAATGTAAACATCAGCCTTTCACTTTCAAACAAAAGCCTTGATTTTTCCCTAAGATGTCTGCCAAGTGTGTCAAGTGATGAGTCATGATGACATCATCTGAGCCACAGACAGAGATCCACATATATTTCTATAGTGCTAGTCCTTCTTTCCCTCTTTATTTTTAATTGTTGTACCAGAATGTTCAACACTATGTATTACCTAGTGGATTATTTTGATCAGTACACATGTTAGGCTATGATTTTGTTAATTTTATTTACTTTAACTTGCAGAAAATGTTTTGCAATCCAGCTGACTTTTTCTTTGCCAAACTGCATTACAGTACAATACTTCAAATACCTGATGATCTAGTGGTTACATGATGCACTGAATTTTGTTTTTTGTTAACCAGGAGAGACACAGTAAGCTGAAAGCTTGTTTACAGGTGTGGCCTGGGAGCACAAGGAAGTTTAATGATTAGCTCAGGGTCACACAGCAAAGTACCGGTCTTGTTCAATTCCGAAGCTCACGCTCTCTTGTTAATCAACAAATAAAGCTTTACTTTTCCATGAGAATCTCCCTGAACCTAGCCTGCCTTCTGTTGAACACCCCACCATCCATACCCTGTCCTTAGTATGGCCTGGGGATGCATATGAGTTTGCTGTCTCATGAAGAGAATTATCACACCTCAGACTGTAATCTTGTACCTCAGAGAGTTATGCACACCTACTGTATACTGATATGCATCATCAGCTGGCACTGTTAAAAAATGCAGCCCAAATCACTCTCCAGTCCACATTCTCAATGACTGACTTCTGCCCTCACAGTAAACATTGAGCGGATCACCACCCTTCTGCACAGTGAAGGTAGTATGTACAGTTCCCTGTTGTGTTTTTTCCCACCCCATTAACCAATAACTAGGTCTTCCTGGAGGGCCAAGCAATAAGCATCACGACCCATGAGAAAAACTGCTGTTCATGCCCTCATATGGGCTGTACTTGCAATGGATAACAATATTATTAGCAGGAGAGGCGTACTAAAACCTTGCATGAATCCACCTGACTTCCTTTGTCAGTCTACTCCTTTACCTGTGATCTGCAGAACCCCGCAGGAAAGTTCCAAGCAATTCTTCTCCAGTACTTTTCTGTGCTCTACTCCAAAATGTGAATTGGCTGGCTACCACCCTTCCAAATTTTGGATGAGCTATACACAACTTCCTCAATACTCTCCTAACAAATGTCAACATCCCCCCCATCCATGCAAGGGTAATCTCCCTACACTGAATTCAAGTAACAGTTAAGGTGCGGCCCTGCCACTCTGAGTATTTGTCATTGCTGGCTACTCTCATCCACAGTCAGGGAGTGATCACGATGCTGGCAATACCACATTTCAGATCTCACAGTGATCTGCTCAGCGTCCTCCTTCATGTCTTCAACTAACCTGAATATAGCTGTACCATGCTGGAATGGCCTATTCAGTCCCTCTCTGGCATTCATTCTTCTCACCTGCTCCCCACACCAAAAACTGGTGAGTTCACTACCCCTCCACATCATGAATATGGTCAGTACAGTCTCTCATGTTATATTTACATGTTAATAATAAACATGATCCTCTGGTAAGCCAGGTTGATAACAGCATGGTACAAGTGGAAAAATAGGCTTTCCTATCCGTATAAGATCTAAGTCACCTATAATTAGGCACTATTAAATGACATGCATAATGATGTGCACACCCATCATTTAATAGTGCCTAATCAAACATAGCCTAGATCTTTTAAGGATAGGAAAGCCCATCATTCCCCCTGTTCCCTGCTACTATGAGTCTGACTTACTGGAAATATATGTTTATATTTGATATGTCAAAATAAAACCGGGACTGTACTACTTGCATTCATGATGCAGAAGAGTGATGAGCCTACCAGTTTTTGGTGTGAGGAGGAATAGTGAAGAATGAATATCAGAGGGGGACTGAGAAGGCCACTCTTGCAAGGTACTGGTATATTCAGGGAAGAGGGAAGACAGAAGGAGAGAAATATGAACAGATTACTGTGAGAAATAAGATGTGGGTCTGCCAGCACCCTGATCACTACCTGACCTCGTTGTCCTGGCCAACATTCCCCTTTCCATAAAACCAGTTCATGCAGTTGTCCAAGGCTGTGTGTGGATATTAATGTGTGACATGGCTGCCACTATTTGTTCAGTCACTTCACTACCAGTCTAGTATTGTTTGTAAAGCACTTTGGGATACAATGAGTATGAAAACCACTATATAAATGCTGATTCTTATTATTATTTCCCATGGAAAAAGAAGACAAGACTAGCATATATTTGAGTTTCAAGAAAATATGAACTCTAACATTGGACTGCACAAGAACTTTGCTACAAAAAAGTAGTGGCTCTAGGGGGTGGTGAAGAATGTGGTTGCAACATCCCCTCACATAGTAACCATGCTTGCTTGCTGCTGCTGCTGCATTTCACTTTGTTGAAGACGTCTGATTTATTGATTGTACAAATGTTTACATTCAAACTATGGATTACATTTATAGGTTCTGTCAAAAATGTACTAGAAAAGAATTATAGCAGAAAACATAAAGGTTTAACAAAAATGTTAGAAAGTGCATATTAAGCATGCACACCACTCGAGCACCCCCATTCTAGCATCCTGGATCCACCTTAACCACTAGACCACCAGGTTATTCAAGATTCGTACTGCACTGTGGTTTGCCACAGAGAAAGTCAGTTGGATTAAAACACATTTTCAGCATGTTAAAGTAAACAAAATGAACAGAACCATAGCCTAACACGTGCATTATACAAAATAATGCACATGGTTTTGACCATTTGGATGAAACAATTCTATACAAAGGGACAAAAGAACTAGTTAGCGCTATATAGAGCCATATGTCTCTCTGACTTTGACTCAAATGATGTCATCACATAACACATGTAGCAGCCATTTTAGAAAGCAGGTAAGACTTTGTTTTGAAATTGGAAGGCTGATTTTACAATTTTCTAATGTTCTGGAACCACATTTAGGTAAAGTATGTAAATGTAGTTTTAGCATTAATGAATACAGCAGCCTTTCCTTTAGTTACCTACGGAGTCAAATTTTTGAATAATTTGTTGTGAAAATGCTGTTTAGGTATCCTTTAAGATATGAGTTTAAATAGTTTACTGAAACCTTCAGGCACTATGAAGCCTCACTGTTATATTCAGCAAAAAAACTTTAACAGTTAGAATAGCACAATGTAGGACAGCAGATTTAGACAACATATAATTAACTTCATAGCATATGCTTTCTCAGCGGCATTTGATTGAGATAAAAACACTGAAGTGTTCACTAAAGCCAAAAAAACTTTCCTTACACAGCAGACAATGACATAATAGGTAACTGTATGTGGTGGTGTGTGTGTGTGTGTGTGTGATGAAAAGAAAAACACACAGAAAAGTAAAGACACCCCGATTTGTCAGACCGAGGATTAGAAATGATTTAGAGTAGTGGGAGACCAGCAATGGCTGGCCAGCTCATAGACAGGGAAAGGTTGAGATACAAGGTACAGTTAGATAAGAGATCATGTGGCATGCTGTAATTCCATTTCTACTTACCTACCCTTTGTCAACGAACACCATCATTGAAGGAGGGTATCTGTCCACACTGATAAACTGCTGTATCATGTCTGCAGTCAGTGCTTTTAAGTCCTGCACTCTTTCACGGATCTGCAGGAGGTTCTGTGCCAGCAAACATTTGAATTCTAGTGAATTCTGATGGGACACCTTAACTGTCATCTCCTGGGCTGTGCAGACTTCATCAGGGAGGGAAGCCCACAGGGCAGGTTCTGTCGTCTGCTTAAAGATATGGACCTCATCAGTGTTTGGGTACCATATCTGTTTCTGCCCTCTGCAATCAGCCTGATTCACAGTTCCTTGAAACTTTAGCTTACTAATGTTATCCTGCAACAATCTCTTATTATCCTCTTACAACTTGTAACAACTTCCTTGTATTTCTCTCCTTTAACCTTCTCAGTCTCATTCTGTAACATGCACATCTCATTGGATTTAGATGTTTACTTTGTTTCTGGAGGCAAAACCTCAGACTCCAATGTCTGACACAAATCATGAAAAGTAGCAACCATTGCACCTTTTTGATCATGTTTCTTTAAGATGTCTAGTTTGAGCTCAGTATTAATGGTCATTGTTGGAGGTTTCCCTTTACTGTATTAACTGAAAATTCAAGGCTTTCTGGTTCACTTTGAATCTTACAGCTAGACAGCTGTACCTTCTGGATGCAGAGGCCCCAGTCAGTTGACCATCCACAAGTTACACTGGGGTGAAAGCTCCAACACCTGTTGTGATCCCAATCCCATTCACCTGCTACACCTTTTAGCATACTGGTTCAGTTCTGTCCAAACAGGCTATGCCCACAGTAACCAATTTGCTGCTGGTAGGAATCTAGACATGTTGGCAAAACATGACACAGAATCCCAGATATCACAGGGAAAGGTCTATTCCAGAACATGCAGAAAAACAGCATGCCTGCTGGGAGTTCAGAAACCTCTGAACATCATGATGTCTTGCAAACAGTATACTGACATTCTTATACTATGGATAAGAAATGTATGTTGCTAGATAAGTCTGCCAAATAAGGTAAAATCACAAAATACAGAAGTGTCATTGGTTAGAAGGTCATCTCAGAGGACAGTGAGCTCATCTGTGTTTCTGTTTCTACTCACTGTTAAAAAAACTAACTAAAGCTAGTTTTTGAGTAACAATACAAAAGATGTGTAGCACTGAACAAAAATAAAGATATGTCACCTGCATAGCTTGGAAAAATAACTGTGCCATCAGATCTACATTACCAATGCCAATAATGTTAGGGACAGAGGTTGCCAGCACATAGCCCTGTAAGGATGCTACAATTGTATGCACATATGTATTACACTGGAATATAGTACTACACTATATCCCACCTTGCTAAGCATATTAATAATAAATGTATGTGTATCATATGCTGCACTGAGTGTAGAGTTGTGGGGTGGTCCAGGTCTACACAACCAACTCCTTGAACGTCCTTGGGTGCATCCTCTTTGGCCCTGGGGCTTTATCTACCTTTTGGGGTTAAAGCCATTTCTGGTCTCAGTCTCTGGTAAATACTGGCTGCCTTATTTCAGGAATGTTC
Source organism: Neoceratodus forsteri (assembly GCA_016271365.2). Classification (NCBI taxonomy): domain Eukaryota; kingdom Metazoa; phylum Chordata; order Ceratodontiformes; family Ceratodontidae; genus Neoceratodus; species Neoceratodus forsteri. The sequence continues at coordinate 131,045,805 of CM028133.1, forward strand.
CTGACATCATCCTTGATGCCACTATAGGCAGGAGCCACTGGCCTCCCTTATGAAGACAGAGCAGAAGTAATAATTAGGACAGCTGTGTTTGTTCATCTTCCTCTAGTACCTTCCCCCTTGTAGCCTAACAATGTTTCTCTATGGTCCTTTTTATCCTTACTATATCTGATGAATTGTTTTTCTCACCATTGACCACCTGCATAATATGCCACTTCATGTCTATAGTTTGCAACCCTTACCATCGTCTTTGCAACTCAAGTATTTATTTGGTACTCTCCCCATTCCTCCACATCCTGATTTTCTTTGTACATGGTGAAAGCCATTTCCTTGCCCCTTACTACTTCTCACATCCATTCTAAGACCCTAACTGGCCTCCTGTACTTGCTTAATTTTTGTAACAATTCTCATGTATGATTTTGTAGCCCGAAGAATGGTCCCCTTGATCTGCCTCCCCATCTTTCCTCTACCCTTCCGGTGCTATCCACCCTGGTAATTTGTCTCATACCTGATCACTCATCTGGTTGAGTACTGCTGTTTCAAAATCTAGGATTTCAATTTTTGATAGGGAAATTCTAGTCCCAAGGGCAAGTGTGAATCAAATGGCATTATGGCGAGTGGACCCTAGTGGCTCCCCTACCATCACTCCACTCATCATCTCTCACTTGATCACCCAATTGATAATTACTGCCTGTCTTGTTGGTAGAGATGGGCAAAGTAGGCAAACTTTGCTCTGTGAATTAATTTGTGTATTTCATGCAATTCGCAAAGCACAATTCATGCAATTTGCTCATTTTGTGGATTGCAAAGTGCTACTTTTTTACCACAAAGTGCAGAATTCTGCTGTGAAGTGTGGAATTGTGCCACAAAGTTCCACGCTTCACAACAAAAACTTCATAATTCATGCAAAGTTGAAGTTTCCCTGACCTGGGGAAGCTTCACGAAGTTCCACAAAGTGGCAAATTTCATCACTTTGTGTGAACTTCGCCAGCAAAGTTTTACTTCACCTCACCTCTACTTGTTAGTTCCTTAACCAGCTGCACCAGAAGGCAGTCCTGCTATGTATCCAAAAGGGTCTAACTCCTGGTGCACCTGGTCTCTAGAATGTCCCAGTCAGTATCCGGCATGTTCAGATCACTCACCACTACCACCACCACTTTTTCAGTCTTCACTACCTTTGCCAGCTGTTCTCTGAGTTCCCTATCTTTCTTTCTCTCTCACTCTTCCCCTTGTCCTGGTAGTCTATAGATCACCTCCACTTGTATTTTCTTGCCTGAGGACATTCTGAGGTAAATCCATAGATACTCTGTTTCCCTTTGTTTCCCTGATGTGTACATTCTCTATAGTATATATGCCCTCCGATAAAAAAAAATCTAATTAATTCATTCTCTTATCCTGAAGACTAATATTTTTGTTAAACTTAAAAACTGAAAAAAATGAATGCTGTCTGACTTGTAATTGTTTAGGAGACCTGCATGACTTAAACATAAGGCGTATGTTGTAGTCAGACCATACCAGTTTGAATCGGTTCACCATATTCTTCATTTGCTATATGGAATTTGTTGAATTTCTGTTCAGATTTTCATTGTTAGTATACTGACAAGCTTCACATCACTGTTTTCTAGGTTACAAAATTAGCCTATGTTCTCATTGTACATCAAAGTATTCACATTTTGTGGCTTGTTTTTTTTGGTTTGTTAATCAAAATACAAAAAAATCTTGCATTCTTTTATATGCAAAGCCATCATTACTTTTTTTTAAATAGGGGACATAAATTATCTAATTCCTCACCTTTACTGTGAAGCATGCCACATATGTACTTCTGTAATTGTGTTATACATAGCAACTATAATATATAGATAAATGTTACATAAAGAAACATAAAATGCCATTGTTTTTATATATAATGGACAAAGCAGTTTATTATGAGTCTGAGGTGAAATTATGTTACCCATATTAAATTTCCTCTAGTGTCTGAGCACTGCTTTTCCTGTTAAATGTTCCCTAGTATTTTGCTCAGGCCTAAGAACAATAATATAACACTTAGGGAAAAATATACAGCCAAGTAATCCAGCACTGGAAGCCAAGATAGCAAATATCTCCACAGCAACCATATACTTCCCCTGAGTACTTAAGTAGGCAGGTATGAAAGACAGACAAACACTGACAAATACAAGCATGCTAAAAGTTATAAATTTGGCTTCATTAAAGCTATCAGGTAGCTTTCTTGCAAGAAAAGCTACATTGAAACTGATGCATGCAAGAGAACCCAAGTAAGCTAACATACAATAGAATATAATTATTGAGCCTTCATTGCATTCAATTATTAATTTCTCTTCTTGAGAGGTCATGTTATGTTGTGGAAAAGAAGGATTAATAGCAAGCCAGCAGATACATATGACAACCTGAAATAGTGAACAGAAAAGGACAATAAACAGCGGGGTCTTAGAACCAACCCACTTCCTTAATTTGCTGTTGGGATTTGTGGCATTGAAAGCAATGACCACTGTGATAGTTTTTGCCAATATGGAAGACACACAAATTGAAAATATTATTCCAAATGCAGGCTGTCGTAACATGCAGTTGAACTTCATAGGCTGACCAATAAATACTAAAGAACAAAGAAAGCACAACATGAGTGCCAGCAGGAGAAGGTAACTCAGTTCACGATTGTTTGCTTTCACAATTGGAGTGTCTTGGTTCTTAATGAAGATACATAGTATGAACACAGTGATTATGGAGAAGAAAATGGGAATTGCTGCTAATGTAATCCCAAGAGGCTCTTCATAGGACAAGAAATCAATTACTTTTGGGATGCACTTTTCTCTTTTGTAGTCAGGCCACTGGTCTTCTGGACATTTTGTGCATTCAAGGGCATCTGGTACAAAGGAAGACAGATATTTTAAATATGGTTGTAAAAGAAAGAAGTGCATACTATAAAACTTGTCATACTAGTGCATGGGTCAAACAATATATTGCTAGCATTACATGAGTAATTTTCTACATACAGTGTTATATTTGGTCATGATAGAAAACTGGATGGTGGAAAAGGACTTATCAGGTTGTAACTAAAGGAGGATTATTAGTGGGTTGGGGTTACTTGTGGAGTACCATGGGGATTGGTCCTGGGGCCAGTGTTAATCCATGGAGATTGGCCATGGGGTTGGTGTTAATAATGGTAACTACATCTAAGTGTAATAGCAAAGGGTATACTGTGCAAAGCCTGCCTCTTTACTGATGACACCAAGACCTGCGGAAGGACAGAAAGAGTAGATGGGAAGAGGGGGCAGTGAAAGGGATCTAGAAAGTCTGTAGAAGTGGTCTGTTGTGTTGAAACCTAAATTCAATGCAAATAAATTTAAAGCTATGCATATCAGTAGGCAAAACCCTAGAAATGACTGTTGGAAAGAGGAGTAAAGATGGTTAAGACAACTGAATAAAGTACAGTACCTTGGAGCCATTATCACCAACAACCTTAAATTTTCAATCCAATAAAACAAGATATATGAAGGATGATGACAATGCGTGAGGAAATAGGGCATTCACTAGCAAATGGAAGGAGGTGATACTACCCCTGTACAAGTCTATGGTGAGACTGCACCTGGAGACTTATGCCTAGTTTTTGACTCCAGACCTCAGAAAGGACAGAGACAATTTTGGAAGAGTTCAGTTTGAAGCAGGGGAGTAGGGTAAGATGTATGAGGAAGGGTTGGGGAACCTAATCTTGTATTCTCTCAAGGCCAAATTGGAAGAGGGGCATGACTGAGACACATTTTTGAGGGGTATCAACATGGTAGGCTACAAGGCTCTATGCCCAAGAAATGAAAACTCAGTAACTAAGGGAATTAAAGGGAGGTTGATGGATAGAAGGGAAAGATTCAAAAGAGATGTTAGGATGTACTTTTGTTCAGTGAAAAAGTGATGGATGTTGGGATTAGTCTACCAAATATGTTGGTAGCAGTCACAACAGTGACTGTTTTCAAACACTGATGGGTTAGGCAGATGGAGCTAGTGGCATAAGAGAGTGGGGGCTTGAATAGCTGTGGAGAGGTGCACTTGGGCACCAGAAGGACAAGAGACACAATGACATTAGTCTGACTCAAAGTTAGGCAGAAAATGTGCAGACAAGACAGACTAATTGTTATCTGCCTTCAGAATCTATGTATCTAGGTATAATGATGAGATGGATGCAAACAACATTTCCCAGTCATATAATATAGAACAGACAAATCAACTGTGCTGTAGCCCTGGTAATGCCCTATATCTCATGCATTTCACCAGCTTCTTTGGCTTTAAAATTGTCCCTTTGCATTATGGAAATCTAAGAGTTCGGGTTGTACAGTATTTATGATAAGATTGCATATTAGGGATAACGGAATGTTGACAGTGATGTTTTTAAAGTAAAACATATCGATTCATTAAGATAGCTAAATCATTTGAAACATTCATATTGCTAGAGATATTGATAAATTAGGAACTATTGAAAGTTATTTTTAGTGACTGGGTTCGCATGGCCTTAAAACTCTGAATTGGAACTAATCTGTGGGATGATTTTAGTAAAGACAACTGGCTAAAGTATATAAAATCATATCTACATTGGGTAACAACTCAACTATTAATATAAAAAGAGGCCAAATGATTTGAAATTTGTACCTTGAATGATCAGTTCTCTAGATGGATGAATACAAGTGTAGTAAACAATTACATTGCAATGTTATTCAGTTAAAATATTATGTAGTTGGCATAAGTCACCAGCCACATTTGAAAAGAAAAGTTGTTTTTCACCGTCTAGCAATCAGTGGGAGTATGGAGTAGAACATGTTGACCTGCAGCACATGATATGGAGTTATCGAAGGATTTAGGGTCTGAAGCAGAAGACAGTAACATGTTGTAAATCTCTCCTAAACTAATCTATTCCATTACTTCTTTACTTCTTCTTTCTATGTTTCTTTTAGAAAATGTTCCTTTTTTTTTACTAGAGTGTAACACATCAGTTGTAGATACTTTACACACACATCAGATTTGTGCACCATATTGTTTAAAATTATATACACCATATTCTAAAATTCTGTGCAATATACAGCATTCTAGTACTTAGAAACATTATTTTGTTTTTAATATTAACAAGATCAGTTTTAGACTGTTGCATAATAGCTAGTCCCTATATTTATATAACAACAACATGTATGATGTGAGTCATACTAGGAGTCGTACTAGGAGATTGTAGGAGCTAGGAGGCTATAAGGTCCATAGGTGCTCCTGAAATTAATAATAGCTAATTTGAATATCTGAGAGCATGAATTTCTCCTGTCTGCTCTTAAATGTAATAGTATTGAAGTATCTTTGAACTCCATTCTTTCTTATTCCCTCACTATGTTATATGTCTGCTCCTATTTATTGCTGTACCTGTCTTCCATGTCAGTTTTGTACTGTTTTCATACTGAGAAAATTTATTTTTGATGAATTCTGCAGTATGCTACACCACTGAAAAAATGTGATGTTTCTCTACTTTTTCTGAGCTGCATAAAATAATAATAATAATAATAATAACCATAATAGAGACCTGGGATGAGTGTTACTTACAAAACTGTCAGAAGTAAATTGTCTTATTCTGAACCAATAAAAAAAATACCTATATTTGAGGATCATGTAAAATATATGAGTCATTTGCTGCAGACAAGTGAGTCAGAAATTTTTGGTGATGATATCCCAAGTGTTTCTTACAACATCTGCTCACTAATCCTCCATGCAGAAGAGATACAGATGCAGATATAAGAAACTGTGTGAATTAAGAGATCATGGGGATGGATTTTCAAAGTATGGTGCAGAGTTGCATCAAGCCCTGCACCACAATACTTAGGTTACGGCCATGTGCCAAACCCCTTCATCACAACTGCACCTGATTTTTCAATCATGGGTGCAGTTGCAAATATTTCCAACATTTATGGCAGCTTGGACCAAATATATAGTGCAAGCTTTGTACAAACAACAGCTTTTGGGATTGCTACAGGATAGACCACAAAAAGGTAGTTTAACTGTTGAAAATTGGTGCACAGGATATCATCATCAACAAAGTTTATTGTGTGGCTTGATGAGCCTTACAATGCAAAAGACAAGTCAAATACAAAACTGTAAAAATACAAATATTATCACATCCATTAAACTTTGAGAAAACATAAATTAAATAATGTATCTAATTGCAACTATAAGAAGTTATGCAAGGTTGCATTCAAATACAATTGGAACAAACTAAGTGCACAATCAAACAAAATTCATATTCCTCCTAGCTTTTTTTATTGCTAAAAAATATTTTGCAAGGTGTTCTAGTGACCAGAGGTCTCTTGTGTGTAATAATATATTAGTTAAAAGCTTTTTATCTATCACAATTCATTCAAAAAGGGACTCAACCAATAGGCCCTCTGTAACTGATACCAGCTACATTCCCATAATACATGTTCAAGGTTTTCTATCCCCTCATTAGTACAATCACAATCCCCAGAAACAATGCCTTTCACTTTATATCAATAAAGAACATTGCTCTTGGCTTGTTCAAACTTATAATTAGAAAACGTGGTTCTAAGTCTGTTATCTGTCAAGATTTCCAAATAAGGTTTTAAACCAAAATAAATGTTATTTTCTGCAAACCATTTTGAGTATCTAGAGTTCTTAATTAATTGCAAATCCTTAGTGATCCAATTATTGACAATCTTTTTTGTAATGTATAGTTTATATTTCATGCTTAAAAAATCCCTTTTTCTGCTATTCATTTTAGATTGCACAATCCATTATCCTCCATAGTTTTCATTAGGTTTGTATACCAAAATTTTTGTTTGATATTCATTTTATACCATGTTTATTTTTCTTTTAATGCTATGGACGCCAAAGCTGATGGATGTTTCCTACTCAAAGTGAACCAAAAATTAACTTTGCGGGATTCCACAAGCGCATGAAGATTATTTAACCCCAATTCAGAGCTTAAGTAAACAGCTGGGCAGGAATGTCCTACTTTTAATATGAAACATAGATACTTATGTAATGGAATGAGCAATTTATTTATATTAATTATATGCCATATTTCAGAAGCATGAAGTATTTGTGAGTCAAGTTTGGCTTTTATGACATTTATCAAAAGTTTTAAAGACATCCTCCCATATTTTGAGTTAAAATAGACCAAACCTGCTATTGTGGTCTTTAACTTATTTGACAAGGATTGAAAATGATTTGTCCATTTTGTGTTTTCCTTGAAATTAACCTCCAAATACTGATAACTTCTTACTCTTTCTAATCTTTTATTCCCTAGTGTCCATAATGTGGAACATCTCTTCTGCCCCTTGTAAAGTACTTGTTTTGTTCAAATTTATTTTTAGCTTTAAACTAACTGATTTTAATGATGTATTATCAATGCTCATTTGTAATCCTGCTTTTGAAAGGGATAAAATAATGACGTCATCAGTAAATGCCAATAAAGGACATTTGCACATATTTATATTTGGAATGTCAATAAATTCCTCAGCACTATCCTTCAACATATGATCAATATATAAGACAAACAGTAGGGTAGCCAAAATGCAACCTTGTCTCATGCCTCTATTAGTTTTTATAACTGACGAAATACTATCTCTCACTCCCAATCTAATATTGGCCCAATTGTCTGTATAAAGTTGGGAAATGATTGAGACCAGATTATAATCTATACTACTAATTAATAAAGTTTTCCATAATAATTTTCTTGCAATAAGGTCAAAGGCAGAGGAGTATTCCACAAAAAGGGTGTACAATGATTGACCCCTAATTCCTACATATTTTTCAACCAAATGGTATAAAACAAAAACATTGTCCAAGGTGGGAAAGCCAAGCCTGAAACCCACCTGATAAATGGCTAGGCCTCCAGTTCTTTCAACCTCTATTTTTAATCTTTCTAAGATTACTCTAGCAAATAACTTTGAATTAACATCTAATAGGCTAATTGGCCTATACATGGAAGGGTCTCTAGTACTACCCTGTTTGTGGATTGGAATAATCAAAGCTCCATGCCATGAGACTGGTAAGCTATTAGAAAGGATACATTTATTATAATATTGAGTAAGAAATTTACACCAGTTGAGGGTAAAAGAGAGAAAAACTTCCGAAGGAATACCATCGGTTCCAGAAACTTTATGTTGTTTGAATAATGCCAATGAAAAAAAAACTTTGTCTAATGTTATTTCTACAAAACTCTGGTTAACATGAGGTACTTCCACATTTAGTTCAGAAGGGTCAAAGAAAATAGAAGAGTAGTGGGAAATCCATATTGCTTCAGTGATGTAGGTGTCAAATTTTGTTTTATATTGATTAATACCTTTGGCAACCAATGTCCAGAAACCTTTTATGCCATTTTGCCGAACAACATCCAGCATATTACCCCATAGCTTATCATGATAGAGTTTTTTTTATTTTTAATTAGCAATTTGTATTTCTTTTTTTCTAGATTAAGATTCTTTAAATTTTGTTTACTTCAAGATAGTCTGTAATCTTTAAGTAAGCCTTTGATTACAAGTTTCTTATTTTTACATTCCTTATCAGACCATGTATGTTCTTTCCTGTGTTTAACTTGTCATTCTAATACAGACCTAATCCTTGAAAATAGGTTATTTAAATATGCAGTTAGGTCCTCCAGTTCACTATTTTGTAATAACTTGTAGTCCATCACGATAACTGAATCCTGTAATATTTTATCTATATATCAAGCTGTAATCTTTCTTGCCTTATAATTCTTTTATTTATTCTGATTTCTAGAAATGGCAAGGAACAAAGGACTACATTTTCAGATGAATTATTAATCCTTCTATTTAATTCTAGAACTAGGGGGAGATGATCACTTTCTGGTCTTACTAAAATGTCTAACCTTTCCCACTGATTTAATGAACCAGACCCAAGTATATAATCAACTATTGATGCTCCTCTAGTTGGAAACACAAGTAAATTGTCCATCATAATCCCCTTCCAGTCTGCCATTCAATGGATATAGCAAACAATCCCACATATATTCAATCAACTTAGTACTACTACTATTTGTTTTTAGGTCCATAGAAATTCTTTTCAACACACCTTCATTATATTGGTAAATGATCAAGTTGTCAATTAGACCATCAAACACTCCGATGCATGCATTAAAATCCCCTAATACACAGGTTCAGCTCTTGAAAAATCATGACTTAATTTTAATGTATCATGTGCAAGACTGAGCCAAATATTCTCAGTATAATGTTTTGAATTATGTGGAAGAATATAACAATTAATGACACAAATGGATTTACCCCAATGATTATTTCTTGCACAATATAGTTATGATGCTGAAGAAGTTCTGTGACTTTATCAAAATATCCCAATTTAATGAAGGTTAGTAACCCTCTTGACGGTCTCCCAAATCTTTTAACCTTTTCCCCATCTAGAAATGCACTGATAGCCATTTAGACTAACTTGATCACTGTTAGTATGCCATGTTTCTTGCAAACAAATGAAGTTATGTTGTTCTAAAAAATTTTTACAATCTGGATCATTAATTTTTGAATTCCAACCAGCCATATTCCAAGAGATAATAGTATAACCTTGCATGAGATTATCCCTGGTTAAGCTTTCCTGAAGTCAATTAGTTTCATAACCAGCTATGGCTGAAAATCTATTAGATAATGGAATAGACATTTTGACATTATGTCTATTTTCAACAGCCCAGTTTGAACTAGCTAAAAGCATGTCAGCTTCAACCAGATTTAAATCCAGTCCATCCAATTTAATGGAATTATTCATTATCATTTGAGCTAAATAGACGGATGGTATCCAAATGTCTATCTGACTTTCACTATGGGGTCTTGCAGCAACAATATCCCCATACTCATCTATTGGGATCTGCATAAAGTTAACAAAAAGGTCTCTCAATGCCTTAGACAAAACTATAGATTTTTCATTGGGGAGATTAGGCATGCCAAATAGGCATAACATTTTACCTTCACTGCTATTACATATGCCTCTATTAAACAAGGATCTATTTGGAAATGTAATAATTACATCCAATTCCTGTAGCAAGTTTCTGTTAATCCAAAAGTAATTTGCTACTCTATGAGTCAAGAGCATCACTTCTATAAGTGCAGCTCCCGATAGTGGAATACTCCTAACATCAATAATATCTTCATCTCTTAGTTCTATATTGAAATTATTACCCAAGTAATGTAACAGTTCCTTGTGATTTACCAAGGGATCAAAAGTTCCCCATTTTAAGGGGCCATAAAACCTTACCAGGAGATAAGTGTTGATCCAATCCTCCTGGGAATGACCTGATAGTTTAGTAGGAGTAGATAATACATCAATATTTTTTTACTTCTATTAGGGAATTTACTTGTAGATTCCAAGATGTATCCCTTTTCTAATGTAACTCTGTAGATGCTATAGGATGCCCTTTTTCTATAGGAAGATCTATTTGAGCTGTTAACTTGGAAACCTCTTTCCCAATAGATTCAATGCAATAAAAATGTCTGGATGTTCTTGTAATGAACCAGAACCCACAATATTGTTAGAGTCTGGTGCAGTAGAAGAGCAAGTTGTTACTCGATGTGCATGTTTATGACCTAAATGCACCTTGGTGTCTTGTACATTAATAGATTTCTTTTTTGACAACATTGGATATTTATCATGTTGCTCTTTAATACAAGAATCACCTTTAGAAACAGGAATATTCACTAGATAACCTAACACTGATAGTTTTTTTAAAAAGTTGCCCCACTGATGTTAACTTTGTTTTTATTTTTATATTCCTACCTATTTTTCCCCTTATTTTTTTTTTTTTACCTTGGGCTTCTACTGGAAAAATCCAGAGTAACAGGAAATATAATTTCACTAAAGTCAGGTCTAATCATATCCTCTGGGCCAGATATTCAAAAGGGTTGCACCATGCACAATAGGGTTGTGCCTGCACAAGTCCAAACTTGCTCCATTCTGCCATATTCAGCAGGAGGCAGTTGCGCCACAGAAAACATGCTGAGCAACAGCGCAATGCAAATGAATGCATGCTGAACTGGAGGGGGAGGAACCATGCATAAACTGCACATCCTGATATTCAGCCAGGCTGTGCAGAGTTGTGCAGGCGCAACCCCCAACCTGCGCCTGCACAGCTTTGAGCCAAAAAAAAAGGCTCAAGTCGAGGGCCACCCACAGGTGAGCTGCTGCATTGCAGGGTGCAACACAGCAGCTGCCACCTGTGGCCATCCCCCAACCCACTCCCTGTGCCCACCTGCAGCCCGATCATTGGCGAAAGAGTGAAAATCCCCCCACTGGCCCGATCGCGGGCAACAGAAGAAATGTTTCCCCCTCCACCAGCCCGACCGTGGGCTGCATTAGTTTCAAAACAACCCCCCCAATACATCCCTGGTGGTCCATTGGACCAAGAAGCCTGATCGCGGGCTGTATCACTTTAAAATACAACCCCCTCTCCTCCTGAACATAGCCCTGGTGGTCCAGTGGACCGAGACTCCCGATCGCGGGATGTATGCAGTAAATACCCCCAACACATCCTGGTGCCTAGTGTCCCCACCCCACCACCCATGAAACCCCAACACCCCACCCCTGGCAGCTGGTGGGCAGCAGCATCCACCTGCCTGCCACCCCCCACCACTGACTGACTTCCCAGTAGGGCCTGCTGCGCCCATTGGTGCAGAGCAAAGACCACTGGTGCAGCCCATACCGCTAAAAGACAGTCCAGTTTGTGAATGAATCATTCACAAAACTGGACATCTTCTTCTGACAAACTACATGCCCATTGGCTTTTGCTCTGCGCAATAGGCATGCAACCTACAGCGCAGTCGATGCGGCAGGTGGCGGGTCGCAAGCGGTGGGATGCTGCTGCCACCGCAGAAATGGTGGGCTTTATAGTGGGTGAGTGAACAGACACAGCACCAAAGTGAGGTATTGCTTACAACCAGCGAACTGGGTTCGGTCACTGGACCACCAGGCTATCGATAGGGGTTGTAAAAATGATACAACCCGTGATCAACAACCTGATCACTGGATCCAAGAATAGATGGAGGTATTTTAAGTGTCACAGCCATAGTCAGACTGCAGAGGCGTCGGTCCCCAATGGCTGCTGCCTGACGTGTGCCAGACGCAAGTCCTCGGGGACTGGCACATCCTACATGCTAATAGCATGCAAATGGAGCCATAATCAGATGCAAATGGACCCCCCCTGCTCCTTGTATGAATTATGACTCCATTTGCATGTCACCTTTTGAATATCGGGATTTTGCACATGGTGCAATGGTACTTGCACCACCGCAAGTTGAATGCTCCACTCTGACAACTTGCAGTGGTGCAAGTTCCACTGCGCCATGCACAGTGGCTGTGGCTGGGGGTGATATTCAAAGGAGTTGCTCAATAGTGCAACTCCTTTGAATATCGCCCCGGCCACACCCCAGCACAACTAATTTGCACAGCGCAAGGGCTTGCACCTCAGAGTGGCACAGTTTGAATATCCAGCCCTTTGTGTTTAATTTATTTGCAACTTGATCTATCTTTTAATCACTGCTTGAAGATGAGTCATGCTGGGCATGTCTTGAAATAGGCAAGCTTTCAATTTTACATCAATTAACTTCTACTTCTGCCCTAAGGTCATCCAATACATTTTTATTGATAACCAACTGTTCCATTATAATCAAGTAGGCATTATAAGGATTTTTTAGTAACTCAATCAGATCTTTATCCAGTCACGATGGTTTGAACATTTCCTGATTTTTTTTATTCTGATTACAGAATGGTCTAGAACTAGTTCCTGGAAAGCTTTTAACATTTACTGAACAATCCAATGATTTAAGTCCTTCTATAGTTTGCTGTAAATCTATAATAACACCCCCCAGTTTAGTATTTACATTAAAAAGTTAGGAAGCTTTGTGTTTGTCTCCCAATACAGAATGATATACATCTTGTTTCAGATAAGATGCCCATTGTTGTGAAACTAATTTAACTAGACCCTCCACCTCAAATTTATCCTAGGCAAAGTGAACATTATTGGAAATCTCCCCAATGCTGCTGAGGAACTGGGGATTTATTGAAACTGTCTTCAAATGATGAAGTGAAACCAGATGCTTCAAAACTCACAAGATCTGCATGTGTATAATCCCCAAACTCCCCACTGTCTGGGGGAACATAATGATCTAATTTCACCCCAGAACAAAAATCAGCATTCAAATGATCGTGAGCTTGAGCATCCACAACAGATGCGGAGTGGAGGTTCTGCTCACTGAAGAAGCAAGCGTTCAGTTATTTTAGACTGTCTTGACTTCTTGTTAATTAATAATTCATGTAAAGGAGAAACATTCTCCATTTGCTGTCTCTGTAAATGAGTATTCACCATAGTTATAACAAATTGTTTGGCTACTGGAGTACTCAGACCTACAATCAGAATGAAGCAATCAACAACCCACAACTAACACTAAAATAAAAAAAAGTAATACTATATGATAAACAAAACCTTAAAATTAAAAGTCCGCAGTAAATGGCTCTGTGCATAGGTGACCAAGAAGTCTAGAACAGTTTCATTTTATTCCATTCCGTAGCAGGAGCATGAGAAAAGAAATTCCCAAAGTTGCAGTCATTGAAGCACAGTCAAATCAAGGAAATAGATGAGAAGCAGAACCAATAGATCCTTTGCAGTTCAGTTTACTTCTGCATTTACCAAGTTTGATGCAGATTTTCACCACAATATCCTTCTCTTCTATTCCACTCAGAGAATGCATGGAAAAATTGCTGGGAAACACTAGAATAAAAATATACGGAACCACATCGTAATAACAAAACAGGATATAATACTCAGGCAAAGAAAGAACAAAAGAAATTCAGGCTAGATTTAATTAAAATAAATTAATGAATAAACAGTCATGAGATTTGTATATAGTTGAATGTGTAGCTAAATAAAATCACTTAATGGATTAGTGCTGCTGTCAAAATAAAGCTTGGGAACTTACTTGCTTATAGAGTATTCTAAAACTCTACAGCAGCATGATAAAACGACCAGTTGATCGAGCAACAGAATGCCAAGAGCTGAAAAATAAACCTAGTAGCAGCCATGGTTGGTTCTTTTTAAATGATTGATAAAACTCTATTGTATCTGGTGTCAAAAATATTAGATCGAGACACTTCAGTCTCACTTCAAAACCCTAGACTTCTTCTCAAAAGTTGGAGTACAGATTTAGATGTAACGGCAGTATTTGTTTGAAGCCAGAGATCAAATATCACCACCACAAACAAAAAGCAGATAAATGTGTTTGACTGACCTAGGCTTTATAATCAGTCTTCTCCCAGAAACTAAACACACTTTTTCACATGCTGTATAATTAAATCAATTAAATCCAATCAATCCATTTCAGGTGCTGAAGAAGCTAAAGAATTGAAAGAGAGATGAACAAATGGGTGATGTAATTGTTCAATTAATCATTCGATCAGTCAAACAATCAAATTAAAAAAGGTTAAATTATAAATAGTCAAGATAATCAAAATCAAATAAGATAAATAAAATAAGCAAAATAACTAATCAGAGAACAGGACTCAGCTGGCCATATTAAATGCAATAAAATACCTTCACAGCACATATCACTTAAATGTTTACTACAGATTTTTGAAATCAAAATAATATAGTGATCTCACAATGGAGAGTAATTTTAAAGCAAACATTCAGAAAACACTGCAAAAACTGTAAAAACTGTAAAAACTCTGTAAAAAGGAGACACAAAATGTTCAAATGTCCTCATGTATCCTCCAATTTGAAAGTTTTCTCAAAGGAAGGAGAATAAAATAAAATAACAAAAAAACACTGGGTGCACAGTGGTCCAAATGCCTCTCGTAAGCCCCTGAGAGAGTGGGCTGCCCATTGCCCTCAGCACTCCAAGCTCCCCCAAGAAGATCGAACAGCACAGACAGAATTTTCTAATACTGGTGCACAATATGTCCTGGTAAGACGGTACAGTTTCACCACAGGCTGCTTAAAATGGCAATGATGGCATACCTTTTATAAGTAAATATTAGTTCTGATACTGTCCTGCTAGAGCAGCTCATTCCACAACAGAACAGCAGTAGAAAATCCTGGTCCTCACCAGATGATTGCCACAAGTCCTGTGCTCCATAAGTTTGGCACATGCGGGGCTTGCGGATTTCTCAGACATTTAAAAATCTTCCCCATATGCTTCAGAAAGAATCAGGACACAGGATTTGCCTTGGATGTGATCACTGAGCACATTCTTCACATCATAGGTACAGGCTGCCTAACTGTACAAGTATTTGTGGACCTTACTGAGGTTTTTAATCTTGTTGACCATAACATTCTTTTTGCCAAATTAACTTTCCTATTTGTTGCACCCTGCCCTGATTTGTGGCTTAAACACTACCATTCTGGGAGATCTCAGGTAATGCCAACATTGATGTTTTATCAACTTTGTTGGCATCTGATGAGGATCCATTTTAGGTCCCTTAGTATTTTCCTTTTCTATACCCTTCTTTCTTTGTCCCAGGACAGTAGCCAATTGCATCATGTGGGTTATCTGATTTTCTACATTTCTGAAGACTTGGTCACAGTCTTATCATATAAATCCAAGTAGCTGACCTATTCACCAAACATCTCTTAACTATACGTAAAATTAAGGCCATGCTATTTGGAGTTAAACCAAAACTGACAAATCTATAGCAGTCTGGTTGATGTCTCATTGTTTGGGACTGTGATGGCACTCCCCTTGAGCTTGTTGCAAGTCTAACTACCTCAGTCTTGTTGTTGATCCCTAAGTGTTATTTTTAGATCCTGACATTTATATGTAGCAAGGTTCATCAGAAATTGTGGGCACTCTACAGACTAAAAACATTTCTTTATCAGGATGTTCATTTTACAACCACTAAAACCTTTATCTCTCTCTGTAGTTTGACTTTATGTCCTTAATTAAGCCTTTATTGAAGTCACACAAGCACAAGGCCAGTGCTTGTCCCAGAGGGCAAACCCAGGACAGAAGCCATATGGTGGTGGTTTATGAGGAAATTCTCTGTGGTTGGTTAGAAGAGACTGAAGCTGGCCTGCTGAAAGTTGTGATCATGGGACTATTTTGTCTCTTAAAGGGAATTATTATAGACTTTTATTTTAATTTGCTTTGATTTCATTTGTGAACATATGGTTTTTGTATACTTGTCCTCTTTATGTTTAGTATTGTAATTTAGGATAAAATAAGTCATTTTCAAGAATTACATAATCCTACTGATCACAAATCCTTGCTACTTTGTATCTCAGATATGGTTGAACAGAGGATTTAAGAAAGTTTTAAAAGTCAGAGACAATTAATTGGAGCTACCTGAACAAGATATGTTACAAATCAGTTTGAATATTTAAACCAGAAATAGATCAAGTTATAATGGCATGCTCTATAATGGCATGATCTTATGTTAACACAGTACTTACAACAAACAAGCATTTGCCAATGCTGAATGTTGTCTCGCTGGCATTGGCATTGGTAGTGCAGGAGTTAGAGATGCATAATAGGAATGGCAGTGAAGTATGGAACTGATGCCAACCCCACCCCCTTCCTGCAGAGACTGACAGGCGCTGGGGTATGCCTTTGGGGCATCAACTATAATGCTCTTGCCATTTTACCTTTCCCTACCCCGTAGACACTGACAAGTGTTGTGGTGTGCTTTGGGGTCTTTGTGCCTTATACTTACCCCATTCCAAAATTAAATACACTGAGAAGGCTGCAGTATAGGAAAATGGGCCTCACTCTATTCTGTAGACACTGGCAAGTGTTGTGGTGTGCTTTGGGGTCTTTGGGCCTTATAACTACCCCATTCCATAAGGAAATATGCTGAGATGGGTGCAGCATAGGAGAATGGGTTGAATGTTAGAGCCAAACACTCCAAGGCACACCCCAATGCCTGTCGCTGGCTGCAGGGTGGTAGTGGGGGTAGAATGGCTTGAGCATTACAGCCAATGATTCCAAGGCACACCTCTGATACCTGGCAGTCTCTACAGGGTGGGGTGTTGCAGTTGGAAACCCTAACGTTGTAGGCATTTGTTGGTATTTCACTCCAAATTTTCAACATAGGCTTTTTGTGACCCCCACCTCATGAAGAGCGGCACTATCAGTTTGTTAGCTGAAAGGCAGTTTTGCACAGTGGCTATGCCATTTGGCAACACAGGGACAAAAACACATTTTGGGCAGGATGTGGAAAATGACAGCTGTATTGTTTATGAGGAGGCATAAAAAAAATGGCAACATTGAAAATCTGGTGTGAAAATATGAAAAACTGGTGAAGTGATGCGCATACATAGAAGCTGTGCAACACACATCCATTACCCAATTATTTTGGAGAGTTTTTTAGCCACATTTTCAACATAGGCATTTTGGGACCTCCCCTCATGAACAGTGACACTGTGATTTTGTTAATCTGTCCCAAAAGTTGATTTCCCACAGTGACCACGCCATTGTGCACCACAGGTGCAGAAACACATTTTGGGCAGGCTTTGAAAAATGACAGATGTACTGTTGATAAGGAGGTGTGGAAAATTGCAGTTTTGAAGATCTGGCATGATAATCTGGCAAATTTGCAAAGTTATATGGGTGCGTGGAAACTGCGCAACACACGCTTGTAACACAGTCATTTTATGGACTTTCGGCACCAAATTTTCAACATAGGCATTTTAGGACCTCTGCTAATTTATTTATTTATTTATTTATTTAGCTTTTGTTGACCGGGTAAGTGCACTACACAAATCCTGCCTATTTTCAGGCACGACCCAGGGGAGGGGGATACGGATGAATGCCAACTGACCTTGAACCAGATTAAGCTGTTGAGTGTAACTGTCATTTTCTCAAACTGTCCTGAAAACTGATTTTGCATAGTGACCATGCTATTCTGCACCAGACATGTGAAAATACATTTTGTCCAGAATATGTAAAATGACAGCTTTACTGTTCATAAGGAGGTGTGTAAAAATGGCAGTTTTGAAAATCTGGAATGAAAATGTTACAAATTCACAAAGTTACAAGTGTGCGTGGAAACAGCACAACGCACGCTTGTAAAACAGCCAGTTTTTGGATTTATTTCACCAAATTTGCAACATAGACATTTTGAGAGACCCCCTCATGAACAGTGTCACTGTCATTTCATTACTCAGTTCTGAAAGGTGATTACGCGCAGTGACCGCAAAATCACCTTTTGGGACTGAAAAATGCCATGACAGTGACTGAATTCATGAGAAGGGGCCTCAGTATCCCCATATTGAAAATCTGGTGCAATAATTCCAAAAAGTGCCCAAGATATGCACCAAAGTTGAAAAAAAAACTATTTATGCCATTACACAGCTTACTAGCATTTCTAAAGTTTGTGGTCGGCTTTGAAGAGTGCAGACATGTTTCTGGTCCACTGAAGATCATCGCGCTAGACTCTGGATGTACATGTGGGTGTGTGTGTGTGGGTGGGTGTGGGGAAAGTGGGCACAGGTTAGGGCAGGGAGCTGGACAGACAGCGAGGGACCGTTTTCTTCTTTTACAGGTAAAAAACAACAACATTGCGGGACTTTTGTTTTTTTTACAAAGGCATTTGGCATGCATGGGTGGTATCCCAGCATGCCACCTGAGTGTTTGAGGGGGCTAGCCAATGGGGGATTGGGCACCCCGTCAGAACATACCGAAGGGGGGGCAAGAGCAGAGGGGGATTGGACACCCCCCTTGTCAATGGAGTGGGCTCCCCCATCAACACATAAATTGGGTCAGGGCATGCAAGCAGGGGGATTGAGCACCCCTGAAGTTGGCATTGTGGCAGGCAGTGTGCCGCCATGTTTAATCTAATGTTTCACCAGGGAAGGCACGTCGGGAGGTGTCGCTGCATATGTTGAGCTTTGCTCGCATTGCAGTGGACCTTTCCTTAGATGTGCTCACCTCATTATGTATTCCTGATGTGGCATTGGCATGCAGACTTGTTGGAGAACGAGAGATGCATCTACTAATGCATGCCCTGCATTCGCCCAACAGTGACCGTGCCTCCAAATCTGCTACTAATGCAATATGTTGGCTGGTGCGCATGTGCCAGCCAAGATATAAAGGATTCTCATAGGACTTAAAGTCCATGTGGAATCTAATACTGGATATGTGGATCCTGAATTGGAATCTAAAGGGGGTGGGGCTAGGAACCATTGTTCAAGAAAATTTATGCCAATCATAGTTGACTCTATAACAAAAGAGTTACAGAAGGTCGAAACATAGATAAATTCAATTCAAATAGAGGTTAAAAATAAACTCTTGGCAGATGACTTTGACTCCTTTTTAAGCAAAGCAAAACAAAATTTGGATAAGTTTGAGAAAGACATTAGGGCCACTAATTTATAAAAAATAAGAAATCTTAAAAATTAATAGGGTAATAAAGTATATAATTGGTTTAAGGACAATAAGTCATCACAAAATATGGGATATGTTTACAATCTTAATCCAGATTCATCTCTTTATACATCTGATAGTGATAGTGAGGACTCTAAACCACAACAGCAGCGTAAAGGGTAGCCTTTTTTTGGAAAGGCAATTACAGAAGGAAGAGACCTTTTCACCAGAGGTAAAAGAGGGGGTTCCAATATAGCACACAATTTTAATCTCAATAAGAAGGGACAGATCCAGGAGAGGGAACTTCCAGAGGAGGATGAAGAACAGGAGGAAGAGGTGCAAACAATGTAAGAAAGAAAAAAGATTCAAAGCAAAATTTAATTCAGGGAACTAACGTGGTAACGAAGTCTCAAGGGATGCAGACTTGGGGCCCAATTCTACAAGAGATACATCTGGCGTAACAGCACTTGTGCCAAATAGAATGGCACAAGTAGCAACTATACTGCAACAGTTGTTTCAGGATTCTGTAATGTGCCTGCGACATGCCGCAATGCAAAGCAAAGAGCAGTTACACCATAAACCTCCTGTGATATGGCACTAGGGGGGTTATGGCTGCAGTTGCACCCTATTGTAGTAGGGCAGGAACACAGTCCCCAATGTTGGGATTCTAGAAAGAACCCCCAGAGAACTGTCAATGTAAGTTACACTAGCATTTAGCTGGTGTAACTGTACATACATCTGCCAGGGGTTCTGTAGACCTGCTGCACCCACTCTAGGATGTGCCCAACATGCCCAGAACACCCCCCTACAAGGTAGCCCACAACCCCCACAAACCCCGATCTCCCATAGCAGAGGTGCCCATCTGGGCATCTCATACCCCTAGCCCCCAGAACCCCCAAACACTAAATGCCCTGCAGGGAAGCAACACACAACATGCCCCTAAACCCCACACCGCTATCAGCCCCGCAGGGCAGCTGTATTCCTCCCAATCCATGCCTCTACCAGATGTTTTGCCACAAATGGTAAAACAGTAAAACCCCTGAGATCCCTGGTAGTCCAGTGGCCCCTACCCACCCCACCCAGCAGTGCCAGTCCACCTGCATCCCCACCATCCCCAGCCGGCGACTGGCAGAGCCCACCTCTCACCTCACAGCCAGCCACCGACTGAGCTCTGCATGAGCACTTACTGCATAGACACACTCCAGAAAGTAATGAATACTCATTCATTTCTGAGTGCATCTATACAATAAGCACTCAGCTCAGTCTATGGCTGGTCATGGAGGTGAGAGGAGGCTGTGCTAGTCACCGCTGGGGATTGGTAGGTGAGTACTGGCACTGCTGGATGGGGGTGGTGGGCAATAGACTACCAGGATCCTAGGACTTAAGTGTTAAACATCGGCTAAATATCAGCCTACAGAGAATGGATCGGGGATACAGCTATTCGGGTGGGGCTTTGGGGGCACTTACACTTGTTGGGGCTGCAACTTGCAACATGCCTCAGGTATGACCTTAGGTTGGTGTACCTATTTGCATGTTGCAAGTCACAGGACTTAGTAGCGGAGACCCTGCCCCTCCTACAATAGGGTGCAGGGTCCAAGTCACAATGGCATTTTGTGCAAGTCACCTTTGGTGGTGACTTGTGCCAAGCTTCTAGAATCGGGCCCTACGTTTTAGTTTATCTAGCAGAACTTTAAGTAGAGGAGAAGAAAGTCTATTATAGAGGCCATACATTATACCCTTAAGATAAAATAAATGACTTTGAGTTAAAACTTAATGTAAATCAGTTTTACAGGAAGTTAAAGTTAAGATATTTTTTTGATAACCTTCTGGAAACAAATCAGATGCATCAAGTGGTAAAATAAAAAAGACAGATTTTGACACAGAGATTAAAACTGAAATCACAGTTCACACTTCCAGGTACAATACCTCCAAACATTGCTACATATATTTGATTAGTAAATAAGGATATTGAGGCTATGCTTAAGAAGGAAAGGGAGATTGATAGGAGAACTAGATTTAATTTAACTGCTGCTGAATTTTCAGCTTTGAGAAGATTGAAAATGATACTTTATGATTAAAGAGACTGATAAGAGAGGTGCCATAGAACAGTACTGGGAATAATGTTTGGTACTTCTACAGGATAGAGACAACTATTTGAAATTGGAAAATGATCCCACTAAATGAACTGGAAATATGATTCAAGAAATTCTTACTAGAGCAGGGGACAGAGGCTGGCTGATAGATTGAGAAAGTGAATCCTTTTAAAAGAGCAATTCATGTATTCATATTTTTAAAATGATCAAAAATTCATAAAAATAGAACACTCGGGGCTAGGTTTAGAGGCCATGGGGAAGGGGGAATGACTCAAATCTTTTAAGAGATATAGTGGGGTTAAAATGCCACATTAATACCATAGTATACCAGAAGGCAGAATGGGCACTTTTCAGATTTAAGCATCTCCATTGGGAAGGGGGTGAGAAAGGGGGAAAATTATTGGTGTGCCAATTAAAAAAACAGCAGGTATCCTCCAGGATACATGCCCTTAGAAATGCAGATGGTGTGGTGATTTCTTCGCCTCATAAACTCAATGCATGCATGCAGCACTTTTATGAGAGGCTTTATCGAATGTACTCTACTGTGCAACCTAGTTAGTTAAAGGTGCAGGTAGGGGACTTTTGTGCAAAAGCCGATACTCCTCAACTACTGGATGATGTACAGAAGGAGTTGAATCAGCCGTTGATGGAGGGGGAGGTGCTGATAGCCTTAACTCAATTGTCTCCTGGTAAGTCTCTGGGGCCAGATGGGATGACAGCGGAGCTTTACCAGATGCTAACTGAAGATATTGGCACTCCCCTGCTTGCTGTATTACAAGAGGCACATGGGGCTGGAACCCTTCCACCTACTATGAAGGAGGCTCTGATTACCCTCCTTCCGGAAAAGACAGATGATCCTCTCAACTGTGTTAACTACTGGCCAATCTCTCTTATCTAAGTGGATAGTAAGATAGCGGCTAAAGTCCTTGCTATGAGGCTAACAAAGGAACTTCTGTCTATTATTCATCCCTCACAGGTGGGGTTCTCAAAGGGGTGAGGTACTTCAGACAGTAATAGGTTGGTCCTAGGTCTGATGTGGGTGGCACTGCACTCCAAAGACCCCATAGCGGCAGTAGCAGTGGATTTCACTTGGCTGAATGGCAATACTTGCACGAGATCTTGTATTGTTATAGATTTGGCCAATACTTCCGACAATGGGTAAAGGTGCTATATAATGCTCCCTTGGCTGATACTAACCAATAAAGATATCTTCCCCTCCTTTTCTCTGCAGAGGGGCACCCAGCAAGTTTGCCCACTATCTCCTCTGTTATTTTTGGTGGCTCGAACCGCTTGTCCGAACACTCCTGGCCACGGAGGAGATTAAGGGCATAAAGGTATGCCAGAAGGAGTATTTTACAGTCGCTTATGCAGATGATTTGTTGTTAACTCTGTCCCACCCTCAGGACTCGCTCCCTAAAGTTCTTGAGATATTAGAGGAATTTGCACAATTATCCGGGCTGCGAATTAACCAGGGTAAGACCAGTGTAACACCACTCAATGCAGCCGGTGCTGGGCTGGGACAGCAGAACCTTACAATGGCTTGGGCTCCAACTGGTTTCTCATACCTGGGTATTCATATTTTGACTCAATGGAATAATCTTATATCAGAGAACTTTAACCCTTTAATCTCCTCACTCTTGGTGGAGGTTAATAGATGGAAGCACCTTAACCTCTCTCTTCATGGTAAAGTGATGACAATCCGTATGTTGCTACTACCCATAGTGACATATCTGCTTAATAGCCTCCCAATTGCCCTGCCATGTCAGGTGTTTTGCAAACTAGACAAGATAATTGCCTCCTTTATATGGGAGGGTAAGACTCCTCGGTGGAGCCATAGAAAGTTGCAGGAGCATTAGACCAAGGGAGGACTGGGGCTTCCATGGCTACAGGGGTATCACTGGGCCTATACCTTGGCTCAGGCCACAAAATGGTTTGTCCCTTCTTGCACTACTCCTCCACAATGGGTATTGTTGGAAGCCCAGTTATTGGCCACAACTTCCTTGGGGACACTGCTGACTGGGGTAGGCAAGTCTATAACTCAACTTACACCAGTTATGGCTGAGACAGGGTGGACATGGTGCAATAT
Organism: Neoceratodus forsteri; assembly: GCA_016271365.2. Lineage (NCBI taxonomy): Eukaryota > Metazoa > Chordata > Ceratodontiformes > Ceratodontidae > Neoceratodus > Neoceratodus forsteri. The sequence goes on from CM028133.1 coordinate 131,069,345, forward strand.
TATGGCAGCCTCCAAAACCCCAAAGACAGCTAGATCTACTCCCTATCATCACCAGGCACTTTGGCATAATCCACTTCTTACAGTGGATAATGACGTGCTCCACTGGATGGAATGGGAAAATAAGGGGATATGTGTCATTCATGATCTGTATATGGACAACTTTGATGACCTGATGTCTTTTGCACAGCTGAGGGCCAAATACTCTTTATCATCCAAAGATTTTGGGAGGTATTTACAGATCTGAAGTGCAATTCATGCAATTAAGGCAGTATCCACAAGAGATCCCAAATGGGACTGGCTGGCGCAGCTGCATAGTAAAGTAGATTTAAGAGGGATGGCCAGTGAATATTACAATCTCTGGCGAGAAGCACAGCCAGACTGCACTGACTCTTGTAGGAAGGCCTGGGGTGAAGGACTTCACCTCACCATTACTAGGGAAAAGTGGTCCAAATGTCTTCAACTCGCACATTCGGCATATCAAGATGTTACGAGTCAGCAGATTCAACTTAAAATCTTGCTCAGATGGTACCGTACACCTGCAGCCCTTCAGTCTTGGGGTATCTTACTGCATGCTCAATGCTGGAGATGTGGGTGCAGCCCAGCAAACATGTTGCATATCATGTGGACATGTCCACATTTGATGTACTTCTGGAATGCTATAGCAATGGACTGTTCAGGAATTTTAGGGGTCCCCATAGATATCTCCAATCCACTCCTTCTGTTGGGGGATCCATCTCCTGTGGGTACCCGCCATGGCTGAATTATGCTGGCTGTTGGCTGCCCTGTTGAAAGCGAAGAGACTGATGCTTCTATCTTGGAGACAGCCACAGCCTCCACCCCCATTTCCCAATGGCATTCTGCAGTAGCCAGGCTGGCCACTTTTGAAAGGCTTACGCATACCAATAAAGGTAGATTAGCTGTTTAATATTTGAAATGGGGATTGTTCCTGAACTCTGCACTGTGCAAGGTCCCCTTCCCCCCATGAAACCCACCTGCTACCTTTGGGTGTGCTGCACCCAAGAACTGATGTGGAGGAGCCTAAGAGGTATAGGATGAGGTATGTATATTTGGTTGAGGAAGGTAACTTTTCTCTTACTCTTTTCCCTTATTCCTTTTCTTGGCTATTCTTCTACCTCTCTTACCTGTTTGGAGTCTGTTACCCAAAAAACTGTTTGATTGAATGTAAGGGTAATACCTTCTCACACTAGCTACATGAGTTTCTTGTAAGGATGGTTGTGTAAGTGTAAGTTGTAGTTATGTTAAAATATTATGGAATGCTCTTCATTAGGTGAGTTTTAGAATGGTATTATTGTCAATGTAACTCAATTCAGTAGTACTTCTGTCAACCTGAGATGTGCAGGTGTATCACAGATGTAGACGTAGAGGCAACACTGTGTTGTGAAATATCTGTCCATGAAAACTTAATAAAACATATCAGTGATAAAAAAATGTATAAAAATAGGAACACGTGCCCTGGTAGGCTTATAGTATCAGGGATTAATTCTATTCTTGAACCCTTATCAATTTTTATTGATTTTCATATCAGACCATTGATAGAAAACACTCCAGTATATGTTAGGGATAGTGCACATATAATTCAGATGTTAGAGGCATTTACTTTTCCAGAAGATACTGTGAATGATTTCTGACTGATTACCTGGGATTTAAAAGACCTTTATGCTTCTATTCCACACTGGGTTGCCATGCTTTACCAAAGTTACTTGATAAAAAAGTCTGGATAATAAACTTCCAAATAAATTTTTATTACATTTAGCTGAGATTGTTTTAAAACAGAATTACTTTTCACTTAAAAAAATTCCTTTAGATTAAAGGTACTGCAATGTGATCCAGAAAGGCCCCATAGTATGCAAATATTTACATGAACAGCTTTGAAGAAAAGTAAGTTTTTTCAGATGAAAATCCATTTACGAATAGATTAGGATTATGTAAGTGTTTTATTGATGACATCATAATGGTGTGGAAAACAAACTGCTTTAGAGATTAAGGAGTTTCATCAGTATCTGAATAATAATACATTTTATTTAATATAGCTCCTTTCATACTTCAAGGCACTGTACAATAAGATAAAAACAACAATCAATAAATGCAGATAAAAATCACAGCAATTCAGGGTACGCTTTCCCCCACAGATAGGTCTTCAGTGCCCACTTAAAGGCTCCCACTGTCCTGCACTCCAGTAGCTGACGGGGCATAGAATTCCAAAGAGTAGGTGCTACAAACCCAAAGGCACGCACACCAGATGACTTTAAGTTTACCCTCGAAATCTCCAGCAACCCCTCATCAGCCAAGCGGAGCTGTCGCAGAGGGGTGTAAGAATTCAGGACCAAGTCTGTGTAAGGCTTTGTAGGTCAATAGACATACCTTAAAGGTGATCCACCACTAAATAGGCAGCCAGTGCAGATTGCGCAGCACAGGAGTAATATGAGTTCTTCTCAAAGCCCCAGTCAACAAATGTGCTGCAGCATTCTGCACTAGCTGCAAGCGGTGGATATCAACCCCTGGAAGCCCTAGGTAAAGGGCATTGCAGTAGTCAAGGCACGATGTCACAAATGCATGGACCAAGACGGGTAGGTCGCTGGATGGAACAAGGTGGTTGATCCTAGCAATGTTCCTAAGATGGTAAAAGGCCAACTTGATGAATGCCGGCACCTGATGATGAAGGGGCAGGCCATCGTCAAGCACCATTCCTAGGTCAAATTCAGGAACACATCATTTAGTTTTTGTTAAAAATTGTGGAGTTGAACAGAGATTACATACTTGGATTTAATAATAATTAAAGAAAGTGGGTGACTGTGTACTAAATTATATTGGAAAAGCACATATAGAAACTCAATATTTGTAGCTAATAGTTTACATCCACAAAAGCTTATTAACTTGATTCCTTTTAACCAATATTTATGGTCTAAAAGTAATTTTACCAAAGAGCTGGATTATCAGTTGACCAGGACAGAAATGCATAACAGATTTAGGGAAAGAGGAATGGAGAAGAGGTTTTGCAAGAAGCAGAGAGGAGGGTGGAGGGTGCCCTTAAGGAAGAGTTGCTACAAACTGGAGGGAAGGAAAAGGATGGCAAACTTGACAAGGTACTTTTTAGCACACCACATACTGATTGTTTTTAGAAGATTAAAAATATCACCCAGAAACATTTGGGATGTTCTGAGATCCACACCTCCAGGGGAAAATACTTTTAGAAATGTACCTATGGTCATTGCAAGGAAAGTAAGATCCATAGGAAAAAGGATAACCCATACAGATCACAAAATCCGTATGAGAGAAATAGATGTCCATCTCTTGGTTAATATTGATGTGAGGGGTAATTATCAATGTGGACATTGTAACAACTATAATAACACATATAAAATATAAATAACTTAAAAACCTGGCTAAGGATGAGGAGACACATGTTCAGGACTTTATAAACTGTCAGACTGTGGGGGTTATTTGCATGATTAAGTGCCCTTGGGATAGAGTATACATAGGCAAAATGTTGAGGGCATTAAAATTACAAAATAGGGGAATATAAGGAGTATATTGGGGGGGATTTAACATATACAGTAGAAAGGCATGTTTCTGAAGCAGGTCATCAGTTACCTTCTTTCAGTTTTTTAGGGAACTGAAAAAAGTTGCTAAGGATAGGGGGGAGACAACTTTTTTTATCATAGAATAGTTTTGATTGAGTTTCGAGCAACAGTACATCATTACAGTACATCATCACATTGCAGTGAGAATCATATAGAACATATTCCACATACAGCAGAATTCAACCATCAAAAATCAGAATAATGAGGTGGTGTGTATACACAGTATCATAGCAGATATCCTAGTATGGTTGCACCTGATTCACTCTAAAATACAATCTAAAGCAACCCATTAAACAACAAAGGTCACCAATTAACACTGATACTAAAAAAAAAGAAAAGAAAAGAAATCAGAGGAGCAAAAGTGATAGGCATAGTAGTGAAGTATTATGTAGTCTTAGTGGGGGGGTTGTAGTAGAGGATTGGAGTTTTACAAAGAAGTGAGTGGAGCTAGGCTTCCCATCTGGCAGTGTATTGATCCATGCGGCCTAGGTGCATGCAGGACAGGTGTTCTAGTATAGATAATCTGGCAAGAGCAGCATGCCAATTTGCACAGAGTGGAGGGATTGGTTGACAACAGTGCATAAGTATGAGTCATTTGGCATCAATAAGTGCAAGTGCTGCCCACTGCACCTGGGATTGAGATAAAGCAGTTAATGAGGAAGTGTCCCCCAAGAGGAGCTTGGGGTCGGAAAGGAGTATCTGGGAGCCTAATATCAAGGAACATTCCTGAGTTATAAATGCCCAGAAAGATGGGAGCTGACAGCATGTCCTTAAAATGTGGAGTAGGTGGGCTCCAGGCTGCTGACATCGCAAGCAGTTAGAGTGTTGTAAGAGGCCATGGGAATGTAAGGACACTGGCGTACAGTACCAGAGCAGCAGTATCTCTAGCTGCTGAAAGCAGCTCTTGGGATCTAAGTATGTATAGTGGCATTCTTGGAGATAGCTATTCCAGGAGTCCTCTGAAATATGGGCATTAAGGATAGACATCCATTTCAGCCGGCATGTAGTTGAGAGATCTACCTGTGCATCTCGCCAAGTCCTATAAAAACATCCAATAAGGCCTCCAGAAGAGGGATTTTTATGTCTGTGGGCTAACCACTTCCACTTAGGGTTGCAGCATGTATGAGACCTGTTGGTATGTAAGGCACTGCGTATTTGGAGGAATCTCCAAAAATCACCATTCAGAAGGTGGAATTTGTGCTGAATTTTTCCAAGGACATCAAAACCAAGGAGCCAGGAATGCACAAATCTTTTATATAGCAGATGCCCTGGGCCTCCCACATGGGCCGATATAAGGGAGTATCACCAATTATTAAAGCCTTGTTATGCCACAAAGGAGTATAGAGCCATGGGGGAGTGTGGGTGGCCCGTGGAGTGTGGAACAAGGTCATAAGTGAATGCCAAGCCCATTTGGTCTCAGCAAGTAATGGAGCCAGGGAGCACTGGTTCTGACTCTGAGGATGTAGTAACAAATACAAGTGAGTATCCCCCACTAGATCAGTTTCCAGCTGTACCCAGAGTGGGGGGGTAATGGACTTGGAACAAACCATTTAGTGGCCATGGCAGCTGTGCAAGACAGGTGGTATCCTTGAAACCTGGGGGGTCCCAATCCCCCCTTGGACCAGTGCACTTTCAGTTTGTGCTTGCTCCACCCAGGCGATTTCCCTTCTCACAGAAAGCAAGATACCTGGGTTTCCAATGAGGCAAAAAACTTGAAGGAAAGGTGTATTAGAAGATTTTTGAAAAGATACATGAATCATGGCAGTAAGAGCATACAAGTGGCCACCACCTTCCCGGGCAGAGATAGTTGAAGTCTTTTCCATCTCTCTGTTTCCACAGACATTTGAGTTACCGGTGGTGAGAAACTGGCTGGTTCAAGATCCCCCCATTTAAAGGGTATGGTAATACCAAGATAGGGAAAAACTCTGCACAGCCCATTGGAACTCAGTTCCCTGTAGGCAACTCTTTGTACACGCTGTGTTCAAGGGAGCCAGAAGTGTTTTTTTTCTGGTTGACACACAGGCCCGAAAGAGTTGAGAAAGTCTGCAACAGGGTTAGGACATGCCATAATGCCTGAGCTGGTTGGGAGAGGGTTAATAACAGATCGTCGGCATATGCTGCTAGGAGGGGAGGCAACTTTAACAAAAAATTACTTCTTAGAGAATCCTATTGTATAGATGATAGGTCTGAGTCTACATATCCTAAATATGGATTGAATGAGGGCACAGACTGGATGCCCATTGTTTGAATATTTGTTAGTAATTTAGAAAAGGTTAGTACTGTAATATTTTGATTGTCATAATATTTTATAAATTTTGGGGATTGCTTTTTTGTGGAACCCTATATTCTGGTCAGTGGGTCCCTCCTATCTGATTATAAAGCACTTTGTGCATTTAATCTAATATTGGGTTTGAGAAGTTTCTGTAAGTTAGTCAGCTATTAAATTTTTGTAAAGTTGCAGCCAGTTGGAGTGGAAACAGTACTCAAAGATTTCCCAGGCACTTGCTTTTTGTTTCTCAACTCAGCAAGTGTTACTTTAGGCTCGAGGGTATGACGTAATCCTCCCTTCACAAAAGTAAGAATGGTGACATGAAAGACTTTGGGTATCCACCACTATAAATACAACAACCTACACATTGCTTCTCGGTCTTTATAAAACGATAAGTACAAGAACCAAGTGGGGACTTTGAAACACTTTGGTAAGCATCATTTGAGTTAATTGAACTGTGAAGATAATGATCTTACTCAGACCAGTAATGGCAGTTTTGCATGTTATTTTCCAGGTTTAGATAAGTCCCCAGCTAGAATATTTGAATGCAATACCAGTGAAACATTTAAACTAGTACGTGGATTACACACTGTTTTGAATTTTACAGCGTGGGTTTGCATAGGTGTAATACACAAATGGGAGCATGTTTCTGTGGTGATAAGGTAAGTGTTACTAGCTATGTTTTAAAAGCAAATGGTTATACACTTTAAGTACTTTTTAAAGACAATCTGACTTAAGAAAACTATGATATATGCAATAACCTGTGAGGAGGTTTTAATGGGAGATATGTGTTTTGAAATTTATATTGTCTAAGGTTGGATATATTTATTTAAAGAGCCCCTGACACTGTTGTGACAACTCTGAGAAAATGTAATGTTTAGCACAAGTAAGCTTATATTTTAATATTGTTTCTGTATTTCTCATTCTTCTTTATTACTAAGGACATTTGCATGTAAACAGGTTCACTGCCCTATTTGTTCTGGCTGCTTGCCTACAAATGACATCAGAGTTCTGTTTACAACATCACAGTCTGTTGCTGTGGGGATAATTATGATGCCATAAACAGGGGATTATTTATTTTATTTATTCCTTTATTTAAAAGTTGGTAACCGGAAAATGCGCCATGGCCAGAAGCTTGTTTCCAGGTGCAACCTGGATTATGATGTCATATGTAGGATAGCAGAAAGAGCAGATAAGGTCTAAGGGACAGTAAGCCTCTTTCATTCATCTGTCCTCAGTAATAAAGAAAAAAGGTAAATAATTATAGAAAATACATGAAATATAAACTGAACTATCTAAATCTTACATCTCTTCCATATTTTTCTAATGGTGTCAGGGGCTCTTTAAGTCCTATATTTATGCATACTACATTTATGTGTGCACAGAAAAGAAAACAAATTAATCTGACTGTGCATCTCAGGTTGCTATAATTAGGAAAGTGAGTGCAGGTTGCTGTATGGCTTGTGTATTACATTAAATATAATGTACAACTCTATCTGTTACTTTGATATCCTAGTCCCCCATTCCACCCACGACTGTGTACTCTACCAATCCCTAGGATGGCTGCCACTACAAAGTCATTTTGATTATGCCTTGGGTTGCGTAGTGGACAATGCAGTCAAGAGCAAACAGCTGTCACCATACTCTTCACTGTTAACAGATAGGGTGTTTTCCAGGAGCCTCAGGACCTCCTCTGCCCCACCACTTATAGTTCCATATACTACCACTGCTATGACAAGTAAGGCCTTTTCTGTCTCTGAACCATCCCTATGGAACAGGCTACTGTCATCTGTTCGCTTGTCCCCCTCCTACCTCTCCTTTAAATCTAACCTAAGATCCTGACTCATAACCAAATCCACTTGCAACTGTTTCCCTGCACAGTCATAAGGTCAAAATGTGTCCCTGCCTTGCTTATCTCTGCTCTTGTATGCATCCTTGCTCCTTAGTATTGCTGGTCCTTTGTCCTGTCCTGCTCTCTTATCAGTCCCTGATGCGCTCTCTCTCTCTGACTCTGTCTCTCGACCTCTGTTAGGCATGATAGCTTGTGTGAGTTGTATTTTTTGCCACATTTAGCATGTATCTACTGGCAACTATTTCTGTAATGACTTGAATCATCCTTTTCAGCTCATGTGTTCACCTTGTACTGCTTGGTAGGTGCTTTGTATCTTTATTAGCTTAGCTACATTGTGTCTGTGATGTGAGCATATATTTGTAATTTCTGTATTTTACTACTTCTGCAGAATGCTTGCTGCTACCTGTGTGGCCCGGGTCATGACTGAAATTGTTTTTTTGGTTCAGCTCACTCTCCTGGTTACCAAAGACATACATAAATAACTAAATAAATACATTTTTACAATTTTTTGAATATTATAATAATTTTAAAATGTATAATTTTTTTATTATAGATGCACAGCAGAGGCAGCATTCCCTGATGAAGGGGTTTTCTCCGAAACTTTGGAGTAATTTCTGGCTGGAATAATTTTTGAATAAATAAAACATGATAGAAACCATCAACTATATGAAGGGCATAAATAAGGCTGGGACAGAGGGAATCTTTAGATTAAAAGGAGGGAGAGATACTAAAGGGCACGGTCTGAAATTGGAGGGTGGTAGATTAAGAGGAGAGACGAGAAACACTATTACATGGAAAGAGTGATGACAAGGTGGAATGCACTGCCTGAGGAGCTGGTTTTCTTAAGGTCAGTGGCAGTTCTAAGAGGGGGTGAGACAAGGTCAAGGGAAGAGTCATTACCAAGGGATCAAAGAGGGAAAGGGAAGTCAACCAACAAATTTGATATCCAGTTAGGGGAAGGCGAGGCAGCTGCAGTATGATGGACTGGTAACAGCACTCAAACAGACTTGATGGACCATTTGGCCTGTATCTGCTGGCAGTTACATATGTTTGTAAAACATTTTTAAAATAATAATTACATTTCGATGAGTGAGCTTTATGGTCCAACCTCTATGTGTTGTTTGAGGTTCTTAATTTACTCAAGAGTTGTTGCAAAAGATCAGGCATATATTATTTCTGTAAACAATACTACAGTATATGTCATTTTGGATTATCTGTACCATTTCTTACTCTTCAATGGAAACTTTATTCTACACTTGGTTGATTTTTCTGCAGAAGCAGGGACTAAATTCCTGTTCTCCCATTAAATTGCCAAGGCCCTCTGTACCACTGTCTCCTCTGCTTTGGTACAATTCTTATTTCGTAAGAAGTGTCATAGTTCCCTGATGTCCTCAGATCAAACTTTCCTGACTTTCCACTTTCAGTACAAGCTATGATGTGGGTTAAATGGCCTTCACTGCCTCCTGCAAACTGCTATGTCTCACTCTCAGTTTAAATTCTTAACTCAAAACTACTTGCTTGGCTACTCAACTTGCACTTGTTATGTACATTATGATTTACACATAGAGTTGTGCAAAGTCTGTTACATTCATGGATTTTGTGGATTTCACAGATTTTGCAGACCGATTTTGCAAAATTCACTGCTACAAATTTCATGAATTCTTTTTCCATTTCAATTTTATTGAGCATTTTTTTTGCAGACAATACAGCCACGTAAAAGAAACGTGCACAATAGATATACATACATATCTCAGATAACATTAGGATCCATTCTCTGCCTCCCCTACAGCTAAACCCAGATACCACCCCACTCCCTTCTCCCCTTTAACCCCCCAGCACTATGGGTAAACACCCACCACTAAAACCTTTTACCCAGGAGGAACAAACCCTACACTTGTAGGGAATATAATGCTTGCAAGGGGCCCCAAATCTTATTAAACCTTGGTAATTTATTCTGAAGAATAGCTATAGTTCTTTCTACTCTAAGGTTGGCAAGTAGTTCCTGTAACCACTCTGTGTAAGTGATTGCAGTGGAATCCTTCCAATGCTTGAGGACCACTTTTTTAAGGGATGCTGAGATTAGGGTTATATGGAATTTTCTGTTCTGCACTGAAATATGCTCAACATCCCCTAGCAGACATATCTCCGGTGTGAAGAGGTCCTTCAAACCTAGTAAGGGATTGACCTTTCTTATCATAGCAGTCCAAAGTGGCGCTACTTTGGGACATTTCCAAAAAATATGGAGAAGGCCCCCTTCACCTTGATGACATCTGATACATACTGAGGAGGACACTATTCCTAGCCTTGCCATCTTCTGGGGGGAATAATAGATATTATGTAATAAATTAAATTGCATCAGTCTAAGCCGATCTTGAAGAATGTATTTGTGGCAACTGTGCCACAACGCTGTCCAGTTGAACGATCCCTCCGGGAATAATGAAGCCCAAAAGGAAGTCGGAGCAAAATTTTGGGAGTAGGCCCAATTGAATAAAGTACCATATAAATTAGAAACAGCGTGTAGCAGGCCAGCTAAGGGGCTTAAGACTGTTTGGAAGTCTATATTCAAAACATGTATTGGATCTGGGCCCAGCATCTGTAATAAGAGATGTTGAATTTTCACAGATGAAGATTAACTTTGCAACATCTCTATTTACACAGCTATGTCTCTATGCTGTCAATTATAATTTGGGCTGGCAGTATAGCCTAGAGTAATGAGCTGTGAACAAGCTTGCTACATCCAGCAGATCAGACCTGGGTTTGATTCTCACAACCTTCACTTGCATAATGTATGACTCTGAACAAGTCACTTAACCACCCAGTGCTCCCAGGTTGCCCCTGAAAACAGTCACTTGTGCCTAGTGGGCCTTACCCAGTTACTAAAGACTAAAATAAAAATAAAAAATAAATAATCATGTTAATCTGTTGTTCCTACTTGTGGCCCAAGTTACAGGATGTCTGAAAAAGAGTCTGCCCAGCAAATCTACCTTATAAGTAAATTAATACATAGCTGAGCAAATAACTAAACAAATAAAAAAAGTGAATGAATAAATAAATACATACATACATACCTGTATATGCATACATGCATACATACGTGTACAAACATACATACATAAATAAATTAATAAACAAACAAATAAAATGTGGTCTGGATAATTTTGCTTGCTCATTGGTCATAACCCCAATAAAGGGACTCTATTAACATAGCACAATCACCATCTATGCATGCATTAGTTAAAATGGCATGTGAGGAACAAAAGGTCACTATGCAAAATAAGCAAACACATAAACCTTTATGGACAAACTGTCTTTATAAAATGAAAAATATTGCATTACAAAAATTACCTTACAAACATACCCCATCACAGACAGACAATGCAAGTCTAAAACTAAAGAAATATAACTGGCACAATAAAGACAATAAATAGCTCAAGAAACATGGACTTCCAACTGCCACATAAACTTAAATGAACAAAGATAAGCACTGAGCTGGCATTCCAGTGCAGCAGTGGAGCTGCAGCAGTCAAGCTACCATTTGATGCTGATGACACAGGTTCAGGAGTGAACTCAGGTTGTAGGAGGGTTTGCCAGATGGACAAAAATTAGAGATGGGCAAATTTGTTCTTCCACCAGTGGAATTCTCATGAAATGCTGATTTCACTTCTACAAATTTTGCAGAATTTCCATGAAAGGTTTGTGAAATTTTGCCAAAATTGTGATTTATTTTTTTTTCCATCTAATTTAAACAGTATTTGATCGAATTGCACCAAATTTTGAAATGACTGTCCCAGTTCCCATATAGAAGTGTACCAAGTTTCAGATCTCTATATTTAAAAATGACAGTTATAAGGCCCACACTTCCAGGAATGTTTAAAATTATAATTAATTATGTAAACTAAAAGCATTTGCACAAATTGCACCACATTTGGTATGGTGACATTACCCATGCCCATACATACATGTGTCTAGTTTCAGATCTCTAGCTTTAAAGGTGACTGAGGTATAAGGCTCTGAACCTTCAGAAATTTTAAAATGACATTTCTCAATTACATGAACTGCTGAATTTTAAGCCCCTACAAGTTAAAAGCTACAGAACAGAATATCACCAATGTTTTTAAGTTTATGTACCCTAAATATTAGGCTTTAAGACAACTACCATGATCCAGAATCAGAACATCATGCTGCTATGCTGAGGACCCAGGTTCAGAAGTGAGCCCATGGAAGTTGTGTTGGGAGGCCGGTCATAGCTAAATCTTATGTCTCTATTTTGCTGTTTCTATGAATCTTCCTAGAAAGTAGCATACAGAGGTAGTCATGACATTGTCAGATATTTCCAGATATTTTGCAAAACATCTAAACAGATTATCTATGGTGGCCCTTATTGATACTGCAAGTAGGCAGGAAATTTCCAAAAATATCACAGACATTTAAGGAAATATCTGATCATGTCTATGGCTACCACTGTATACGTTTTCAACTATCTTGCTCCAAAGGTGGCTAAGTTCTAAGCATAGAAGTATTTTCAGAAATGTTCACATGAATATTAAATTGCTAGACTTTGTGCCCCAACCTTTATCCAAATGTCATGACACTTGAAATGCTTCTGGGGCCTGTCTCAGTCAATAAACATGTCAGATTGCAGACATCTAGCTTTAATGCATACCAAGTTAGGGCCAATTTAAAAAGGTTTGAAAAATTCCAAATAATTCCATAAAATTTTGTGAAAATTCACAGAATTTCATGAAAATTCTGTGAATTCAGAATTTGCTAATTTTGCTCGCTGCTAAGAAGGTTAAACATCCATAGGACTGCTCTCCTCCTCCAGGGAAGAAAGGCTGACACCAAGAGTATTACTGACCCCCTATCAGTGGCTGGGGGGGTTGGTCACCCAGGAACAGCAATTTAGGGATGGAAGAGCAACAGCCACTGATGTCCTATGTGTTGGTGCATGTGCAGGCATGTCTGGCAGCATTGTGCATCCACACTCCTGGGGGAATGTATAGGAGTAGAAAATCATGGCTGGCCTGTATGGCAGAACAAACCTATCAAAGGCACTGTACCTGGCTCTATGGCATGCCTTCTGTCTGAGGATTCAGTCCACAGTCCAAAGGGGGTCCACTACCACCATGGGGAGTAAGCCATGGGGAAGATAAGGAGTTGGAGGGTAAGTCCATATGGGGCCAGGGAGATGGGACTGGGGGGAACAGTCCCTGACTGGAGTTCTGGGGGGTGGTTGGTCCCTGAAGATGAGGTCAGCATGTGGTGAAATAAAGAGAGCACTAACTGTCAAAAAAAAGCTAAAAATCAAAACTACATCTAAGACGATAGACTATCGCAAAGGGGGGGGGGAACCTAAATAATCCAAAATGTAAAACAAAAAATTTAATTTCTAACTAAATAAGGTAAGACACCCAAATTTATTAATGGTACTCCTAAATCACACAGAAAAAAAGATAATGCAAAATGTACAACAAATTAAAACATAACAAACCTTGAAGGATACAATTTAAAAAAAAAAATCACATATACAGACCCAGAAATACAAACATCACCAATTATTCTACATACAGCACTGTGCTCTGAAATGCAGTAAAAAAACAAAAATATAGCACCTGAGTGAAACACCTTGATGTCAAAATTTCAGCTTTCTGAGAAACAGCATGCAACTAACTACCTGGGGAGAGCTTAACGTATGATACCACTCAATAAATAAAGAACTGGATCCTACACATGCAATTCACTTTTAACAATACTATATCACTAAACTGATTTCTAAATAGGGAAACAATTCATAAAAGGCCAACAAAACTAAATGTGCCCTTAATGCAACCCAGTTGATTTCTCATTTGAAAAAGAAGTATTTGATGAGTGGAACAAGACACTCTAGAATAGTGATTATGCTATACTCATATACTGTTATACGGGTCTAGTGGTTGAAGCCCTTAGCTATTCATCAGGCTACTAACTGACCCACCATTCAGTATATTAATATTTTTTTTGCAATATATTTTCCCAAGGTTGCCAAGCTGATATGCAGACTCTCATTTTCAAATGGGTCCTACCGCTACCCATTTCCTCTGCTGAGTAGAATGGAACACAAAGAGGTCAAGTTGCTTACATAGGATCACACAATAAGTATTTGGCTCTAGCCAGGTTTGAACTTTCATCTTACAGTACCCTAGCAGGTGCCTTTGCTACTTGATCAAACTGCCTCTTAACATAGCATAAACAGCACTGTGTAATATATTTTTCCATACATATTATATACTGGTATAGGAAGCACTTCTGTGACAAACCTCAGTTTTGAACTTACAGTACTATAGTGTAGCTCAGCTGTTTGACCAAGGAACCTACACATTCACATGGGCAACCATAGAGATGGAATCTACAAGTCTGTCAAATTGAGAAAATATAGGTTTAGTCATTTGTGGGCTGCAGGTAGTAAACATACATAACAAATATAACTTTTTAAGATGCCTTTCATGGGAAGGTCATACAGAAAAATGGAACAAATACATAACCTGAAACTTGCATGTTCATTAAACAGTGACACAATGGTAGTGTTTTGAAGGTTTGGGGACATATTTATTTCATATAAAAAAATACTTCAAATATGGGTATACTTGGTAATGTTCTAGATGGATTTTGTATTGCGTGTTTTCATCTAACCACATAATGGACACAAATGAATGTGCAAAGTTGTTCTGTTTGTGCAGACAGCATAAATCCATCTGCCATATAAGCAGATTTTTATTTGATTGTTTACCAATGGTGAAAGCACATGCCCTGCGTTCAGACACTTTGTAATAAACAATTCTGCCACCTGGAGCCAATCTCCTGTGGCATGCTAATGCCCCAACACCCCCCCCCAGTAAGAAATGGATCCAAAGGAAGTTCATCCCAATGAAACATACTTGCATGTCAAGACCCCTTTAAACATTAATGTGGCCATGCCTGCCCAGGAGGGCAGTGGTAAGGCTGCTTCTCACTAAGCAGGTGACCAGGGTTCAGAAGCAAACTCAGTTTGTTGGGTTTTTGGCCAAGGGTGAGAGGATCGAGTGTCTTAAGGACTGCATCCCTCTCATAGGGTGAGATACCCCTCCCACAACACACCTGACACCTTGCAGAGGCTGAGTGTTAAGGCAGTTGGGAAGCCCAGAAGGTTGTGAGATGCTGACTGATGCTGTGCATTACTGCACATCAGTGCCTCTGTGTAAGAAAACTTCATAGTAAAATATCCCTTACTTACAAGGAGATGGATAGCCCCCCACAGGCGTGGCATTATCGACTGGGTATCCACTTATATCCTGCTTTGGAGGGGCAAGCAACTCTAACCTTGCCACAAAACATAAGTTATGGGAACAGGGGTAAGTTTGGGGGATGGTGGGTGACTGTGCTGTGAGGGACATTCATACTGAGGCCAGCAGGATGTAAGAGACAAACACAATAATAAAACAAAACCATAACGTGTCCCCCAAGACCAAATATCTGTGAGCCCACTTGTACCCTTATCACCTTCAAACATTCAGGTGGACATTCTGGGCTCCTAGTCACATCATTTATTTTTTTGATGTAGGGGTAAAGCACACCACTCAGGGTAAGATTGAGTGGTCATGCTATGAACATATTGGGAGCTGATTTGACAAATTAGTGTTTTTTTTTCCCCACAAAGAAGTGAGGAAAAAACTTTAGATGTTTGCTTTCTTTATATATATATATTTTTTTTGTTTGTTTGTTTTCTGTAAAAAGATTTAAGTTTATCCATGAAAATTCTATTGCCAGAAATATTTCCCCTTTGACTTTCTTTTCAGTGATAAACATATTTTTAAAATGTGATTGATTTTGTTTACCTGCTTAAAAAACAAGTACCACCTTTCACTAAACCACTACTGCACACACTTTCCACAATTTTTAAACTCTATTCGACATCACTTATTGTGTTTGATTGATCCTTCTCTTCCCATATCATTAAATCTAGTTGACCCTGACCCCAAGTTCAATGTAATGCTCTTGCTTCTCCATCCTCTGTTGCATCCAATATCTCTTACCTACCCCAGCTAACAAAATTCCTATCTGGACAAGAGATGGGCAAAGTGACTGAAATTCACGTCATAAATTATTTTGTGAAATAGGCAAAATTTGCAAGTGCCAGCATTGCAAAGTTTTTTCCCAGGTGAAGGAATCCTTTTAATAAACAATTGGCCTAAATTCACCAGCCGAGTTGCCAATTCACCGTAAGTTCACCTGAGTTCACCTGCAAAAGTGCTAAGGAAAACTCATTGCAAAGTGGTACAGAAATTCATGTTGCCTTATTGGTCCTTGTAACACAAGATACACACAAATAGATGATTTCATGCCTATTATTGGACCAACAAAGTTGTTAAAAAAGAAGTTAGGTGCTTTTAGCTTTTGGACTACACAGAATCTTTCATTAGAAAACAGTGCTGTGTTTTCTGATGAAGGATTCTGTGTAGTCTGAAAGCTAACAGAACGTATTTTCTTTTTTAACAACTCCATTTCTCCAATAAAAGGTATAAAATCATTTATTTGTGTCGATCATTGCAAAGTGGCAGAGTGGCAAAGTCGGAATTGTGTGCAGTAATTTACCAGGGCAAATTAAACTTGGCAATATCTCTAACCTGGATATATGACCACAGCCCCCCCCCCAATAAAAAAAAAACAACAAAATACTCATACATTTTTTTCCTTTATTTTCACCTTACCTGTGTAGAATACAACCCCACCTCCACACAGACATAAAACCTCCCCGAGCTGGCTATTTTTACCCTTGCTGTGCTGTGGACTGATATATCTGTCCAGAATTCCTGTACTTTCTAATTCTGTCAGCAGTCTAAGGATTTATCAGAACTAAGCAACAAAATGGAATCCCTTCACAGACATTTGATTATAGGATTACATTTTGCTGGCATGTCTTTTTTGCCAGTTTAGCTCCCAAAGATCTTTACAAGTCTTACTGGCAACTTATCAGGCTAAAACATTGTTTCATGATTGAAACCCATGCTAGTATGGCTACAGCAGAGTGTTTGACAAGAGTTTATGAATATTCATTAAGTAGTGAAGGCTGATCTACTATATGCTGTGATCTTTTTTAAATGACTAAGAGCTTTTTTCTGGGGCTTGAATTTTCACTACAGTAGGTACTGAACTCATTCAAAATGACTGATCCCACTGTTTCCACTATTAACTTGTTTACCTTATTTTGACTTTAACATTGTGTGTCCAGTTATTGCTTGGAGTCAAAAAATAATCTAAATTTAAAATTACCCATTTTGTACATATTTCTAATCATAGTGTTCTGCTGTCAATTAATCACTTCTTATGGATTAGGTAGTATTGAGGACAGCCTACTTACCCCTTGCAATAACGTACTTTAGTGTTATTCTAACGTAGATTGATAAAGTATGAATAACTAGTAGAAAGCATGCTTTCTTCCATTTGGATCTTTGTGTAGTGCTGGCTACATGAATGCCTTCACAACCATTCCATACTGGAGTTCATACTGGAGGTTTTAGGATAGCCAAAAAGGCGTATAGGCTATCCCCACCATTTCAGTGGAGGTAACATAAGTTACCAACTTCAGAAAAATACTGATCCAAGCTTGTTTTTAATGTATGTACATTTCAATCAATCAATCAGTCAATCAAGTCTTTATTTAACTAGGCATTCATCATTGAGCAGAACCTCATTTGCAAGATGGACCTGGGTGGAGCATGAACAATTGTATATACAGGTCAACACAGGTATTTACAAGGCAATACAGATAATACTCTTTACAGAGAGGAAGAAAAAGAAGTTCATATGTACATAGAATTATACAGATATTGTACAGATTACATGGCATTTACATACATAGAAGTGTCTATAGGAAGATAAAGCATGTTATCTAAGGTTGAAGGAGGAAGTAACGGAAGAAATAAATAAGAATATATACCAGGTAGAGGTGAAGGTAGATGTAGAGGGGAAGGGAGGGAGGTAGGGGGAGAAAGGCTAGGAGGGCACGGTGCACAGAGAGGAGTTGGTAAAATGGGATATAGAGAAGGTGGATGGAGAAAAGGAGTATGTGTGAGCCCTGGGATTGAATGCTATAAAGTACGGGGCATGGTAGGATGTCACAACCCAGGGTAGTGAGCTGCTATCCAAGGTTGGGAAAGGAAGAATAAGGGGATGGACAGGCCTAGTGTTGATAAGACAGGGGGATAAGAGAGAGAGAGAGCAATTGGGCTGGTGAGGAGCAAGCTGGGGGGGTCAGTACTTAAAATTGGGTCTAGGCGTGGCTATATACCTGTGCAGACACCGGTACTGGGTCTGAGTGGGTGAAGCAGTTACATACTTCTCTGATTGTACAGAAATAAAGCATCTTGAAGGCATGTATACTGATTAGAGTGCTTAATTTGAGGTTTTTTTGTAGATCGTTCCATAAGGTAGGTAGCATGAAGATTATGGCTGCCCTGCGGAAGTGGGATTTTGTACCTCTTATCTACTACCATTTACTACCTTTATATCATTTATAGGTAATTTGTTCCACAAATTTATAACCCTGCACTTAAAGCCATACCATCTCACATCTGTCCTGTTCCTTTCTCCCTCCAACAGCTGGTTGTGCCCTCTCAAATTGTATGTACTCTCCTTAAATACTAATCCTAAATAATTTCTTAGATCTTCCTGTTTCAACATTTTATACAGCAACAAAATATTCCCCCTTGCACGTCTGATGTCCAATGACCACAATCCCAATGTTTTTAATGTCTTCATGTTTAGATCTCCCATTAGCAATATGTCAGTAACTTCTGCTAGATTCACAAATTTTTCTATAAATGCTTCTGTCTCCCCCATATTCGTATCAGGTGGTCTATAGAATACCATCAACCTACATTTCTTTCCCTTCATACCCAACAAGTCTACGCTAATAGTTTCAATACTGCCGTAGTCATAGCTATCATTATTGACCATACATTATTTTCCCTCTCTAATAAACAGGGCAATCCACCACCCCTTCTGTATGACCTATTTTTATTTATAAGTCAGTAGCAGGGAACATGCTGGTTCCATGCAGTATCCTCACTCCACCAAGTTTCTACTACCCCAATAATATTCAAATCATCCTTTCCCATTAACATCTCAAGTTCAGTCATATTCTCTTTATTCAAGCTTCTAGCATTAAAAAGGGCCCTTATTGGTGAATTCTTTTTGCATTTATTGTGACTATGTGTATTTACTTTATTATTTGCTACCATTATCTCAGGTCTCTCTAGTTTAAACAATTTCCTGATGCATCCTTGTTCCCAGTATTCTACTTCCTCTAAAATTTAGGTAAAGCCCATCCTTGCAGAACAACACATTTTTATTATGGAAAGTCCCCCAATGTTTAATAAATCAATACCCATTTGCTTTTGTCCATTTATTCAACAACTCATTTTCCAGTGATATTCTTTTCTATTTGTACACTGAGGCTCTTGGTCCGGGTAGTACTTCTGAAATCATAATCTCACAACATTTTTCTGTCAACTTCTCTGTTAGTTTGATGACATCGTTCTGTATCTCAGGCAATGATTTCCCTAGCTAGGTCATTAATACCTACATGTACTACTGCTAGTGGATGTTCCCCTGCTCCCTTGCATACATTATCTACCATGTTATATAAATCCAAGGTTCCTGTGCCTGAGAAACTACTAACCACATTATTCTCCTTATCCCTTTTTCAAATATATTGGTCTGTATACTTTATAATGGAGTCCCCTACTACTATAACCTGTCTTGGAACTATAATTTTTTTCTCCATCCTGATGAGCTGCACTTAGATACATAGATACATAGATACATAGACAATATCGGCAGATAAGGGCCTATGGCCCACCCAGTCTGCCCATTTGAGCTTGTAAGTTCAGTTTGTTTTCCTAGAAGTCTGTTGCCCCATATCCCTGACCTCCAGAATTCCTTTATGTCTATCCCATGCATTCTTAAATCCTGTGATTGTTTCAGCCTCCACCACTTCCTCTGGCAGGGTGTTCCACTTGTCCACCACCCGTTCTGTGAAGAAATTCTTTCTCATGTTTCCTCTGAATCATCCTCCCTCCAACTTCATCCCCTGCCCTCTAGTCCTGGAACATCTTTTTCGCTTAAAAATAGTGTTTTCCTGCACCATGTTTCTCCCTGTAAGATACTTGTATGTCTCTATCATATCCCCTCTCTCCCTCCTCTCCTCCAGGGAGTACATGTTCAGTTCCTTCAACCTGTCTTCATAGGACTTGTGATGCAATCCATGCACCATCTTTGTTGCCCTCCTTTGAACCTTCTCTACCCTGTCTATGTCCTTACGTAGGTATGGTCTCCAGAACTGTACACTGTACCCAGGTGGGGTCTCACCAGTGTCTTGTATAGCGAATTATGACCTCCTTTCCTGCTGGTGATGCCCTGCCTATACATCCCAGCATCCTATTTGCTTTACCTGCTGCCTTGTCACACTGTTTCTCACCTTGAGGTCATCAGAGATGATAACCCCAAGATCCCTTTCCTGCTTGGTGCATGCTATATCCTCACCCCAACTGATATATTGTGCCAGGTTTTTGTGCCCCATATGCATTATCTTGCACTTCTTTGCATTGAATTTCAAATGCCAAACCCCTGACCATTCTTCAAGTTTCTGCAGGTCACTTCTCATTCTGTCTACACCCTCTGGTGTGTCTACTCTGTTACAGAGCTTTGTGTCATCAGCAAACAGTGAAATTCTGCCTTCTAGGTCCTGCGCAATGTCACTGATGAAGATGTTGAATAGGACCGGTCCCAGCACTGATCCCTGTGGTACCCCACTGGTCACTCTTCCCTCTGTGGAGTGACAGACATTTACCACCACCCTCTGTGTCCTGCCACCCAGCCAGTTAGCTACCCACCACACTAGAAATATTAAATTACTTTCTGTCTCTATTATATGGGAGTGCTGTAAATCTCAAAGAATGCTGTAGTTGTTTCATACAGAGATCCCATCAATTATGCTGTTTTTCCTTTTCTCTGTTTTCACACTGGCCCTGACCATCTTTATGTGACCCCCATATAACATATAACCATAAAGTGTACTGATACAGTTAACACCTGTATGCGTACACCGATCATTTCCTTTTCTCTGGAGAACCAAATGCATTCATTTACAGTAATTCACTTCAACGTCCTGAAGTGTGAAGTGCCACAGTTAACACCTTGAAGCATTAACTAGCAGCTAATTTGCCCTAAATAGATGGCGGGCATAGAACACTATAATAAGCATTTTTTTTAATTATAGCCTATGGCATCAGAAAGTGGAAAAATGAAATCTGCTTGCAAAAACCAACTGCCTGTTTAGACCATGGGCACTATAAGTGGTAGAAACTGTGTGTGGCATTCACAAGTTACACGTGTTCCCACTCAAAGCGGTCTTAGTGGTTTTGTTTGTTTCTGTTTTGATTAAATATAATCATTGATGCAAGGATTGAAAGCCGAGATTCACCTTTTTTAATCAAATGCCAACACTGTTCTTGTCCTTGTCTGTCTGCCACAGTTTGTCGTAATGAATGTTCCAATAGGATTTTTATCAAAATGAATGTTCCAGTAGGATTTTCTTGATAATGAATTTTCAGTATGATTTTCTTTTACTTGAAAACTGTTTCATGCATATGTAGTATCTCTATTTTGATTCCTGATTCAATTTGTTTATTTTGTCATAACCCTTTACATGCTAATACTGAATGTGGTCTTATATCAGTAATGTTCACAAAAGTACAACACTGAATAAAATAAGCAGATCCAACTAAGACAGTCTTCATTATATGCAGTTGCTTATTGTACTTGAAAAGCTTCAAAATGAGCCAGCAGTATAGCTAAACACAGCTGAGAAAAATTTAAAGGAGCTCTAAACAAAATGGGTTTTGAAGAGTATTGCATAATTAGGCTCCTGGGCAGGACATCAGCAGGATGAAAAATAAGGGGAGGTGCTGTTAGTTGGTGACTTCGATCTGCCAGATGTAGATTTCAGCCTTCTAGATGCAGCTTCAACAAGAAGCAGGGCCATCTTTGACCCTCAGGAAGCTAGTCAACAAACCCACTAGTGCTGGACCTGGTGTTTACAAACAGGGACAGCATTGCAAACATCACAGTGAGCAGTCACCTAGTTACCAGTGATCACTGTACAATGTGGTTTAACATTAAGACTTCAGCAGAGGCAAACCACAAAAGGACAAAGGGCCCTGGACTTTAGGTGGGTGGATTTTAAAGAAATTAGAGACTGCCTCAAAAAATATTAAGTGGGAGGGGGGTGACTGGGACAGGTAAAGAAGCAGTGGTGGAATAAGGGAGGGCATAATTAAGGCACTCAGCCTCTCTGCATGAAAGAAGTAAAAGCAAAAGGAAACAGAGATCATTATGGTAGTCTAAGGAAGTGGCCACACTGGTGAAGTAAAAAAGGTGGCATTCAAAAGCTTTAAGGAAAAAGCGGGAGTAAGATAGGGAAGTGCACCAGGTAAACAGATGGAAACTGGTAAGGTAACAATAAATAATAATAATAATAAAAAAAAATATTTATATAGCACAATTCAACAAGTATCAAAGTGCTGTATAGAGATTAAAACACAAATAAACATTGAATAGGTAAAAGTCAATAAAATGTAATATAACAATTTCAATAATCCCGAAAAGCATGGCTAAATAGGTATGTTTTTAAAGGTAATGTTTTTAAAGCTAACTTAAAGCTCTCCACAGTCTGGCATTCTCTTATCCGGTGAGGTAGAGAATTCCACAGAGTCAGGGCTACATACATAAATGCTCTCACACCAGAAGTCTTCAGTCGAACCCTGGGAACCTCTAGCAATCCCTCATCGGCTGAACAGAGAGGTCAGAGTGGGCAGTAAGGAGCCAGAAGCTCTTGCAGGTAGCCTGAACCCAGTCCTTGCAGGGCCTTAAAGGTCAGTAGACTGACCTTAAAGGTGATTCATCACTGAACAGCATTCAGTGCAGTTCGCACAGCACATAGGTGATGTGACTAATCTGGGAAACCCCCAGTTAGTAACCTGACAGCAGTGTTCTGCACCAGCTGCAAGTGGCAAATATCAACCCCTGGAAGCCCTAGGTGTAGGGAATTGCAGTAGTCAAGGCGGGAGGTCACAATGGTGTAGATCACAGTTGGAAGGTCATGAGACAGAACAAAGTGCTTAATCTGGGCAATATTCCTCAGATGGAAGAAAGAGGATTTGACTACAGTAGACACCTGTGAATGAAGTGTCAGCCCTTCATCAAATATAATGTCCAGATTCCACACCTGAGCAGAGGACACAAGCTGGTGACCCCCGAGCCAAAGCCCGGAGTCAAGTCATGCTCCTGTCCTCTCTATACCTTGACCTAGATCCACCACCAACACCTCAATCATATCAGGGTTCAACCTTAGCCAGCTGACCCACATCCAGTCCTGGAGCTCTGCACGGCAGCTATTAAAGACAGAGACTGCACTATCCCGGTCTGGGGCAAAAGACAAGTAGAGCTGGGTATCATCTGCATAACAACAAAACAGCAGCTCATACCATCTTACAATGTCTCCCAATGGCAGCAAATACACTGCAAACAACATAAGGGACAGCACAGAGCGCTGAGGAACCCCACATGGCAGCGAGAATGGAACCAAGGAATAAGTCCCTGACACCACTCTCTGAGTTCTGCTAGTGAAGAAAGATCGAAACCATCTGAGGACTGTACCTGACAGGCCACAGATGTCTCTCAGGCACTCAAGCAGCCCCCCATGGTCCACATGTTGAAAGCTGAAGAGAGATCAAGAAGGACCAAGATTGAGTGACACTTCCAATCTCTAGCAATCAGGAGATCATTGAGCACCTGAACCACAGCGGTTGTACTGTGCCTTTTCCAAAAACCAGACTGGAGGGAATCATAGATGTCATGAATGGTCAGATGGTTGTCCAACTGAAGGGCAACTACTTTCTCCATCAACTTCCCAATAAAGGGAAGTTTAGAGATTGGCCTGTAGTTGGCAGGACAGTTTGGGTCAAGAGAAGATTTTTTAAGGAGAGGTGTAACTACTGCCTCCTTTAGGAAGTTCAGAAACTTACCTAACTCTAAAGAACACCAAATTATCTCTGCCAGGACAGGGCCAATTACATCTACAAACCCCAAAATGAGGCATATAGGTCCCGGGTCAAGACTACAGCAAGTAGGCCACATAGTTTGCACAATCCACATAACATCAAGGATTGCCAGCCGGTCAAAGTGATCCCTTGTAGAAACCCTACACCAACCACCGCAGACCCCCATAGATCATGCCGAATGGGTCACAGCCCTGATGTCAGCCACTTTATTGGCAAAGAATTGAGCAAACTCATCACACTTATCTTGTATAAAAGCTCTCCAAACCTGAAGACAGGCTGGACTGCACAGTCTGTCCACAGTGAGGAAGAGCTGAGCTGGTCAATTCTGAACCACAGCAATCTCCCTGGACAGGAACTCTGCCTTCTTATGGGAGATTGTTGATCTTTAGACTCAATAATGTTCCATCAATCTAAGGTGGCCAGCATCCAAGGCAGATCTCCACCAGCAATGCTCTAGCCTTCACCCAACACGCATCAACTCCCTCAAGACCCTATCAAACCAAAGGGACCGAGGACGGAGATTGAGGGGGCTAACACAGATGGGAGCAATGTAATCCTGGGCAACCCCCACAGCCTTATTATAGGCCTGGACTAGGTGCTTCGGAACCTTACTGGTATCCATGCATCCTGATAGGCCGAGAACTGCAGAGAGAGACCAATGGGAGTAATATCCCTCAAAGGGCAGTATCTGACCATCTCCACAGGGTCAGGCCTATGGAGGGGAGCTCGGAGATTGAATCTTTTAGTGCAATGGTCAGACCAACCAACCAGTTCCACTGCCAAGTCGGTGGCTTCCTTTCCCAGGAGGAAAACCAGATCAAGTGAGTGACCATGAGCATGGGTTGCAGAGGCAACAACCTGTGTAAGGCCCAACGTATTCATAAGTTGGAGGAAGCCCTGACCAAATTGCGAGTGTTCATCATTGACCCAGGCATTGAAGTTACCTAGCACCATCAACCTGGGAAACTCCAACACCATGTCAGTGATGAAGTCCACAACTTCCTGCAGGAACAGACTCTCACCCCCTGGTGAACAGTAAATGAGAATTAACCTGCACCCCACACCTGCAGCCACAGTACACTCAAATGATCTGAAACCCTCAACTGGAAACTCTGTAAGGCCCAATTCCAGTCTAAAACAGATAGCTACATCCCCGCCCCTGCAGTCCAATTTCAGGTGGTGTATCACCGAGAAGCCAGCTGGAATAGCCACCTCTAAAACCGGACCAGCATTACCATCCAGCCAGGTCTCGTTGATGCATGCCAGGTCTGCTGTTCCAACAAGATCAGCTACAATAGCTGTCTTGTTCTTTATCAACCTGGCATTGCACAACACCACTTGAGATGGACGGAGTTCAGGAGCCATCCAGGCTACCGGTCCTGACTTACAGGAGCCCTTGGGAATGGGGACCAGATAAGGTGGTCCACGAACTGGAACCCATTTTGCCCCAGTGCATCTCCTGGGCTTTACTAACCCAATTCAGCCCCCTCACTCACTCTTCACCCAAGGTTCGGAGCCCCCAGCCCTCCTTCTCCTTTTTCTCATTATCCCAAAAGCTCTGCACTGCCCATAAGCAGCAGTCTGGACTGAAGGGCAATTAAAGGGCCGGAGGCTCCAGAGCTCGGAGGAAGAGTAGCGCCTGTCCGGGAGAGCCAAATGCCATGAGGAGAACAAAGGTACAGATTGAGGAAAGGATAGCCAAATGAGCAACAAATAGGGATAAGACTTTCTTCAGGTATACAAGTGACAAGAAGAAAGCAAGGGGAAGGATAGTGAAGATACTGTAAGTATGGTGATAGAGGAAGTCTGCACAGAAGAGGAGCAAGAAAAAGCAGACATCCTGAACATGAACTTCTGCTTAGCCTTCACAGTAGTGAAGGGGGAACAGACTACTAGTGATCAGCAGGAACAAAAGGTGAGAGGAAGTGGACTTGTCCATTTTCCAAGGAAAGAGTCCTGAAGGGACTTGCAGGACTAAAAGTGGACAGGACTATGGGACACAAATGGGATAGGCCAAAGGGCACTGAAAGACTTCAGGGAGATGCTGGCTGTCCCTGCAGATGGCCTTATTCAACAGGTCACTGGAATCAGGCATGGTTTCATAGGACTGGAGGAGAGCAAATGTGGTCCCTCTACATAAGGGTGTCAGCAAGGCAGAGGCTAGTAACTATAGGCTGGTGAGCCTAAACTCAGTAGTTGGGAAATTATTGGAAACACTGTTAAAGGAAATATTGGTAGAGTATCTTGAATCCAATGGACTGCAAGACCAAAGGACACATGGATTCATGGTGAGGTCTTGCCATACAAAGTTGACTGAGTTCCTTAACTGGGTGACCAGGGAAATAGATTTGAAAAGGGCAGTGGACATAGCCTATCTGGAATTTAGCAAGGCCTTTGACACTACTTCACACAGGAGACTGATTAAGAAATTGAGCAGCCTAGGAATGAGATCAAAAATGATGAACTGGGTTAGAAACTGGTTAATGGATAGGCCACAGATGATGGTGGTTAACAGCACTTACTCTAATGATGGTAGAGTGACCAGCAGGGTCCCGCAGAGCTCAGTACTGGCACCAGCCCTCTTCAATGTCTTCATAAGTGACATTGCAGATAAACTGGAGGGAAATTATGTCTTTTTGCAGACGATACCAACATCTATAATAGGGTGGACATAAAGGAAGGTGTGGAAAGAATTCATAGGGGTCTTGGAAAACTTGGGATGTGGACAAGATAGTGGTAGTTGGGATTCAATGCCAAAATGTGCAAAATCATGCATTAGTGCATAGGAACCCAAGAATTAAGTACAGGATGGGGGTGGGGTGTTGGTCACTATGTAGGAAAGGAATCTTGTAGTTATCATATCTGATGACCATAAAGTGGCAGGGCAGTGCACAAAAGCAGTGGATAGGGTCATTGGAATGCTGGGATGCATAGGGACATGTATCTGCAGCAGGAGGAGGGAGGTTGTGTTGCCACTATATTGTTCACTGGTGAGATTCCACCTGGAGTATTGTGTCCATTTCTGCAGGCCACAGCTCAGGGTGGAGGCAGTCCAGAGTAGGGCAACTAAAATGGTGCAGGGGTTCAATCAAAATCTGTACACAGAGAAATTAATGTATCTCCACATGTACACCCTGGAAGACAGGAAAGTGGCCGAGAACATGCTAGATACCTATGTGTCCCTCATAGAGGTGAACAGGTGCAAGAGGGAGTCTTTTTCAAATGAGGAAGAGCACCAGAACAAGAGGGCATGTGATGAAGGTGGAGTGGGGACTTTAGGAGGGATTTGAGGAAGTATTACTTTAGTGAATGAGTGGTGGATGCCTGGAACAGACTACCATGTCCTTGTTCCCACCACCTCCTGTGGCAGGCTATTCCATTGATCCACTACCCTCTCTATGAAGAAAAACTTCCTAACATTGCCCCTTAACCTGCCCCCTTCTAATTTCATATCATGCCCTCTTGTTCTTGTACTCTTCCTGTACTGGAAGATGTCAGCCCCCTGCACCTTGTTTTATGTCCTTGAGGTACTTGAATGTTTCTATCATGACCACCTTGGTCCCTCTGGTTATAACCATATGCCCATGAATTCTAGAATGTTAGCCGGTGTTACTGAGTGTACCAACACAAACCTTTGTACTTTGAACTATGATATTATTTTCTGACAACTCATACTTGTAGTACCCAGGTCATGCCTGAAAAAG
The DNA here is from genome assembly GCA_016271365.2 of Neoceratodus forsteri. Taxonomy (NCBI): domain Eukaryota; kingdom Metazoa; phylum Chordata; order Ceratodontiformes; family Ceratodontidae; genus Neoceratodus; species Neoceratodus forsteri. Next base: position 131,096,908 of record CM028133.1, read on the forward strand.
GTGCCTGACACCAGTGTACATATCTGAATAACAAAGTATACAATATAATGAAAAATAAATGAATTCAAGATTAATTTCTTCCCTAATTACTCCAGAAATACTACCAATGATATGTTACTAGCTTTAAATCATTCTTAGTTGTGCTTGATACTCAGGTTGTAGTTCCACAATCAGCAGTTCTTAGAGTAAGCTTAAATAATGTTTGAAGGAGAGTACAGTAGTAACATGTCAGAATTGGAAAGGGAAGCATGCATGTTTAAACCATTGTAGCTTGGTTCTTGGCTGTTCTACTATGGAGAAGCAGGAAATAAACCACTGTAGATTATTAGATATGGGGCAGGTTAGTTTACATTTTAGTTAAGAGAATACAGAAATGTACATTGCCTCAGTGCTGCGTGCTGAGGTCCTTTGTCTTTTAGCTGTTTTTTTTTTGTTTTTACTGGGTTCATCACAACATAACCCAGTTAGACCATCTTGGGGTAGCTGGTTCATTCCTCTGGGCGCGTCACACAGACGAGACACACTGATGAGTCCTGGTAGGACAAAACACGTGTATGTGTTTTCTGTTAGCACCCTTTGCAGACTGTGTGAGAGATCTTTTGGTACCATGCATTTATGTTTAAAGTTGAACCAGTATAATATTCTGTGGTGATTTGCATATACAACCCATGGTGCTTTCCGTTATGTGGATATATATGATTTGGTATTTCACAGAAATGTACATCCAATCAAGCTAAAGAGACAGGAAGTTTTTAAAGATAAATCATGTCCCCATCATGAAAAGAAAATCCTCAGAAGCTATTGTGGTTCAGATCAGGAAAGAAACATGTCGACAGATCTTTTCTTTTTTTTTCAATACAAAACTTCTTCATTTCAGAAAAATTATATTCTTTATAAGATTGTGAGTCTAACCTTCTTACAGTACACCTGCAAGAGCCATATACAGTAAGTGCTCAAAAATTGTCATCTTATCTGACTGATACATGGTTTTCACATCTGTGATAATACATATCAGTCAGGAATGGGCAACCTGAATGAGGCCCAACTCAGATTCTGCACAGGTCCTCTGGGAATTTGGCTCAGAAAATTTAAGCTGGTCTCACATGGCTTCCTTTTGGGTGGAAATTACAGATCTGTGGTTAAGCTGGCCTAGATTTTATGATATAGGAAATCCCTTGTTGGCCAAATGTAGGTTCACAGATTCCTGAAAATCTTACCTGTATGACCTGAGCTCACCTCAGCATGGGTGGGGGATTGTATGTGACTCTAATCCAGTTATAATGTTATTCAATATTGCTTTCAATTTCAAAATAACAGAAAAAAAAATGTCAGCACCAGAACCTAGGACTACTGTCAAAGCAAATACTAGTCTATAAAGCTGCAGTACACTAAAGCTATACCCCACTAACTGTCCTACCAAAGGGCTAGAGCCCATGCTAGGATAGCCATATCAGCAGTAAACTCTGTAAATGCACAGGATCTGAGAAATCAGGAAATTTCCCATCAGATACTCGTACTAGGAGGAGGCATCATCATACTGTAATATCAAAATATATGCCTGCATGTGCGCTCCAGGCTGTAAACAGACAAGTGGTGAGTCACTGTTTTTTCAGTCCTTTGTTTATCCACTTTCACCGCTGACATACTTACATCTGGCCAATCCTCCCTAGCCCCATCACCCCCTTCCATGGTACTTACTCACGCTTCTTGTTCCCACAGTAGATGCCTCCAATGGAGGGGCCCCCAAGGAGAGTAATATCTCCAAGAGATTCAGGATATAGTGTGGAAGTAGCTGCTTAGTCAGTGATCTGGGGCCTGTAACATGCTAGAGGTCATCTTGCATTTTGGGGATGTTCCACCATCTTCTCCCCATGTGAGGGCATGCAATGATGCATGCAAGCATTAGCGCACGTGTGCACCACCAGTGTCTAGTGCTCACTCCCTCAACCTGTGTCCATGCTGCATTACCAACTGGTTTCTGAATGTGTCAGACAAACAGCAAAGAACATAATCATCCCTCCCCAAAGGAGGAGAGTTATCTATAGGACACTCATCCCTCCTTACTCCAGCTGGTCCCCTGCAGCCTGAGTTAATCCCAAAACCAGTCTCTGGAGTAGCAAGCGGAAGCCCTACTACTATGCTGCCTTTCTGGCCCCAGTGAAACTTATGGTCAGAATTTGGTTTATTGTTTTGGGGAATAAATTAATGCAATATGAGAATTATGCTTAAGGACTGCCTAAGAATTGTTGCTGAACTGCACTGTGGACAGTACTCAAGAAATTTATTTGCATGGAAATGGATTAAACCGTGATAACTGCAAAAGAAGTGTGGTCAAAAATGAAGGTGGCAGCTAGTAGTAAGGGTAAAAACATAGCTGAAGTCACTGTAACTTTGTTTTCTATGTGGTGTATTCGGGGTACCACTCACTTTTTCACTGTGTAGACTTAGCCTGCAATGGCTGTTCCTTCAGAGTATGGCGCCTGAATTCTCCTTTGAAGGAGGCAGATACCTGGATTATTGTACTTTGGACTGTCTGCAGGGCTATACCTTGTGGTACTGTAAGACAAACTTTGTAATGTTTTTTCACAGTGATATACAGGGATTCAATAAACAGAAGACAATGGGCAGGATTCTCAAAGAAAAGCAAAAATTCTGTAGCCGCAGGAAAAATGCTTGCAGCACTGCAGAAATACAGTTGCGTGGTATTCTTAAAGAAAATTCCACAGCTGGGGGAATTCCACAAAAAGTCCCACAGCTGTGGAATTTCAGCAGCTGAGGGACTCCTGCAAGTGCTGTGGATCCGCAGCTGTGGAAATGACTGAGGACGCACAGCAATAGTAAATCTATGTAGCTGAAGCAGCAGACTTTAACATTGCTGCCATTATATGACTCTGACAGCACACACAGAGGCCAGCAACCAGTCCCCAACTGGGACCACAGCAGCACCACAGGTACCAGTGATACCTTGGCACCACAAAGGCTGACTGCCTCTGCTGGTCGTCCCTCCCTGGGGTGTTCCTGTGGCCTGTGGGAGCAGCACTCACTGCTGGCTGGTCAGACTGTACTGCTTGTGGGGATCTGTAATGGGCTGCACTGGGTCTAGTGGTTGTTGCCTGTTGCCATATCATGGCAATGTGTGCTTTCAGTACTGTAACATCAGCCACTGCTATACTATCTGAGATGTGATTACGTGTGGTACACCTCCACCTTAACTGATTCCAATTGCTGGGGCACCACTGCAGTGTGCTGAGGGAAGAGTTACACCTTATTCCACTGTATGCAACATTCTTTCCTCAGCTGCAGAAAATAACTGGCTGTTAATAGCCTTTCAGGAGCTGTGCCTTACTTATCTCACACCTTTTTGTCCTGAGGGTCTTCGCAGCTGCACTTCTTTCCACAGTCCATAGTGGTTTTTCCTGCAGCTGTGGAGGGTTTTGTGATTAGCACTTGGAGCAAACTCTCCTTTTTTCCATAGCTGAGGAAGTTAGGGGGACTTAGGGAAGGTTTTGCACCTTCTGAAAGCTTAGAGAATCCTGCCCCATATGCTTGCAGTCATTAGTTACTCACTAGCGCTGGGCAAGAAATCAATATGCTTCAGAAACTATACAAAATTGCCAAATTCTCCAACACTTTCGATTTCCAAATATTTGCTCTTTTCCCTAAATTGCCCTTTTTCAAGACTGTGAGTGGTGAAAAATGTGCGTAATATCATAAAAGTAACTAATTTATTGCCAAACAAGCATTTTTAGAAATGTGATTTTAAAAAAAGATGCAACTTCAACCAAAACAGCTCATTTTAAACACAGTGTTCTAGTTTACAAAACCGAGTAAAATTATGCCAAAGTGGTGCAATTTCTTAAAAAATGCATAAGGCAGATTTTTCTAATTTCACCACTACTGTTCCCTACAGCCCTAGTGGCCGTAAGTCAATGAAACGTTTGAAGCTTAATTGGTGAGCTTATTTATATTTTATTTTTAATCCAATATTTAAAGCACTATGTCATACACACTACGGTGGGTCCTTCCATAGCTAGAGTTACAGAGGTTCTATGAATATTGTAGTTAGCCACAAAAAAATTTAACCAATTAGTGTTAAAAAGTCAAGAATTAAGAGAGCCGCCTATGATTTTTACCCATTGAAAGAACTCACCAGTGTGGTTGCTGATCTCGCCTTTTGAACAGAGCATGCAGTCGAAGCAACAGATGGGCTGTCCCCTTCTAACTGCTTTCCAGAACCCTGGGGGGCAACTTTTACTGCACACAGAGGTAGGGATCTAAAGGGTAAAAAGAATCCGATACTTGGTATACGTAGTTATTGTTTATACCACTTACTGCAGTCTAACCTGAAAGAGAATACTCTGGGTTATGTTCAGCTATGACACTTCTTCTTGCTATTTGATGGGAGTTGTTCTGTAACTGCACATTTGTGGTGATACAGAACATATTACTCTGTACTTAGAACTTACTCATAAAGCAGCATGACTTTTGTGGACTCCCCCTCTTTACAGAAATCTAGCTATAATTCCCATCTATGATGCTCCCTTTATTAATCTTTATGAGCAAGGGGAAATCAGTATGATACATAACTCTGAGGATGCTATCCCACAATAGGGCTGGGAGAAATGTATCTTCTGCCAGTGAAATTCTGGTGAAAACCTGATATTTTGCTTCCATTAAAATTTCAGATTTTCTATGAAAATGTCACAAAATTTCAACAAATTGTGATTTAGGTTATTGCTATCTAATTTCAAAAGTATTAGTGGACATCACACCAAATTTGACAGGAGGTGCTTACCAAGAACCATACAGGTGAGCATCAAATTTCAGATATGTATCTTTAAAGGTGATGAAGATATATGTCTCCAAAACATTAGGACATTTTAAGATTGCATTTCACAATTATGTAAACTGCAGAATTTTAAGTCCCTATAACTTTAAAAGAAAATGGAATATCACTAAATTTTTTAGGTTAATTGACACTAAATATTTAGCTTTGAGACCATCTCCATGGCCCAGCAGTAGATTGTCACATTGCCATGCTGATGACCCCCTGTTCAGAAGTGAGCCCTGGAAAGCACCATGGGAGGCAGACCATGAGTGAAACAAATGCTGCTCGGTAGTTCATCTTGTTTGGGGAGGGCTGGTGGTGGGTTACCCTAAGACAACATCCCTTGTGGCTTGGCCAGAGAGCTTTCTCTTGCCACAGGGAAAGCACTGGCTGTACAAGGTTGACAGAGGCAATGCCCTCATCAGGGGAGATGGGAGGGAAAAACATGTTGAAGAAAAAGATGCTAGCCAATTGAATGAATTGCTTTGTTCAACACGATGAGGGTATATCTTTGTAATCAGGATATATCCCTGAGAGACAAGCTGTCAGCCACGTGAAAGACCAATATGCAAAAAATGAGTCTGTGTGTGTCAGCTTTCTAATCTCCTTCTTAAAGGCTGCCAATGCTATAAGCAGCCACATATTCCAAAATAACATCAGTAACTTGTTGGATTTGGTACTATTATTATTATAATTTATATTTGAGGGCTTACTTACAATTTAAAGTTACCAATAAAGGTCTCACAAAAGTTATAAAATATAACTAAAACCCAAATGTATTATATAAGGTGCAAACAAAGTAACACAATTATCTATATAGTGTTGTTAGATTTTCCCCTAAGCCACTATAAAGTTAAACACACAAATGCAGAACATTAATACATTTAAACTTGCATTTTAAGATATCCTGCCACCTCAGGTTAGTTACCACATATTATTTAAAATATACTTACATTGTAGGGTCAGCACAGAAGGAACATTAGATACCACTCTATCAACTGCGTGACCGATTAATAATAAAAGGCAGCCCTTCCTATACCATTATTTCAGCACTGAGCTAAATGCAAAATGCTGATTTTACAGACCGTGGTCAGTGTGACTTTACAATATATTACATTTGCATAAAGATATATTGTGTTCTCATAATATGTAGTCTCTTTTCCCAGGACAGTTATCGTACAGCCATAACAATGTTATATAAACATATACTTCCCAAAACAACGTTCACCATGGTTTTCTCAAAACCTTGTAAATAAATGTAGCTGTGTTAACCCTTACGTGATTATAATGTGCCTAGCACTATGTATTATGTATTTAGACCTCTAAAGCCTTAATAAGTTCTATGCCTATTCTTAAATTAAAATATATTTTACTTAGTGGTCTAGCATACTGTATGTGTGTCTAAGATCTATTATTCCAGTGTAGTATTAAGCATGTATTTCATATAAGCACTTATACTGTATAAAAATCTAACTAATAACATGATCATGACCTTTATAACCTTTTATGACCACCTTATATGGATTCCAACATAACTAAAGTTGCATCTCATAGGTTTGTATGAGCTAAGAGGTTAGAGGACCCTTAATAAGCTCACCACTAATTATTTCATGAGCTTTTGTGAAATTATTGAATGTTGTGATAATTTTGTTGAAGCCATGTCCATACATTTTGCCCATTCATACACTTGAGTTGCCATTGTAGAAGAAGGCAAAGACTGGGTAAAGTGCCAATAAGGTAGCATTCATACAAGGCTCTATAGTAAATGTATTGCCATTTTGTACCATGCAAGTCCTCTCTTACTCTTTGAGTAGTATATGATCAAGTACACTGCCTACAATGCTAACAACAGAGTTTAATTTGCTCAAATTAGAGTACTGAGCCAAGCAGGGATAATAAATATATTATGACTGACAGAAATTGTTGCTAGCTGTCAAAATCTAGCAGGCTGTCATAAGGAGATCATGAGAGATTTCTCATTTTGAGTTAGCACTGTGCAGGCTGCAATGTGACCACCCCATGCAGACATTCCCCCGTTCACGCATTGAGTATGTTCATAAAACAGTAGAGTTTAAGTCAGTCGACTTAGAGTACTGAGTAAGGAAGGGATAATAAATATATCTTTGCAAAAAACATTTTTAATGCTCCATTTAGAGTAATATAACACCACAACAGTAGGGAAATGTGACATTAGGGTTTCTAAACCTAACTCCCAATGCCCACAACCAAGCAGGAAAAGGGAAAAACAGTAGGGGTTTGGGTCTCCAGAGTCTTGGTGAATCACTGGTGAGATCTTCCTTTGGGCTGTCAATCCTACTGGTCAACACTCTCACCCAGCCTGTAGGATCCAGTCCAAAGCACAAGGTGCAGCTCCAAGCCAGTGCCTCATAGTGATACACTCTTCAAAGGCAGAGAAGTATGTCTCACCACATGTTGCCAACCCAAATTGTTGTACCTTTTTCATGCACAGCCTGAGGGCCCTGCCTGAAGAAAGCAGATCATGTGTGACATTGTTTGCTCAGGGAAAGGGATGGGCATTAGGACTGATAACCCCAAGGAAGACCCCACCACTGATTTGAAAAAAGTCTAGAGACCCCAAACCCTTATAGTTTTTCTTTTGCTGCTTGGGGGTTAGGGTGGTTTAGTTAGGCTTGAACACCCTAACACCACACTTCTCTACTTCTGTGGTGTTATGTTGCCCCCTAACTAGTCCATTAATGAAGTTTTTTGCAAATAATTTCCTTTCTTTTTGAGATAGAGATGTATCCTCACTCATGCAGCTTCCTTCAGGATCTATGTGAACAGCTGCAGATGTGCAGGGCCCTTTGGGCCATGCGCTGTGGGAAAACTCCATCATTCTCCTCCAGAAGTGGAAGGCCTGGCGTATTCATGCTTTACACATTCACTCTACAGAATCACTCTTTACACATTCACTCTTCACACAGTCACTCATTTTTTTATTTATTTGTATCCAAAAGTTTTCAACACAATCATTTTATGACTGCCCTTATAAACATGACATGTAGCATTTAAAAGATATTGGCTGAAGTGTCATTTCACACCAGAATTGTAAAAAGGCATGTTGAAGATCTAAAGAAATTACATCAACCATGTTTATGAGGTGGTGTGGAAAATGGCTATGCTAAAAGTTTGTAGTCAAAATATTGAAAATTAGGGAGATTATGAGTGAACACTGAAAGATTGCAATGTTCAGTCATAACCTAAACATTCTACCATATTTGTACACCAGATTTTCAGCATAGCCTTTTTATTACCCAATGATGCTGCCTCGGGCCTAAGACTCAGGGCTTCTTCTTTTTCTCACCAGTACCTTTCAAGCAAGTCGAGGACCTATTAATAAAATTAGATATGAAAAAATGTGCAAGGGTACCACTTTCTAACTGCCCCCATAGCACATATTTTCATCTTATCAGTCATATCTGGAACAGTCCCACCCTTCTGGAAAACAGCCTTTATACTACATTTGTTTAAATCAGGAGATCACTGTGACCTTAATAATTACAGATCAGTTTCCATCATGCCCATCCTGTTGATGCTCCGAGAAAAGTTAGTCAATAATCAGTTGAAGGATCACCTTGAAAAATCTAATTTATTTAACCCCCTCAAATCTTGCTTCCAGCAAAACCATAGTATGGTGTCAGCTTTAGCCAAAGTGATTGGTTCACTGCCCTGGATAATACAAACTCTACTGGAGCTGTCTTTCTAGAACTAAGCAAGACCTTCAACATGGTTGATCATAACACTCTGTTAGAAACACTCAAAGACCTTGGTCTGAATAACTGCTCACTAAATTTGTTCACTAGATATCTTACTGGTTGACTCCAACACACCAAAAACAAATGGACTCCTATCCTCTTCCCTACTGATAACTAGAGGTGTACCCCAGGGATCCATTCTTAGACCCCTGTTATTCACAATTTACATCAAATCTCTTAGTGATAACATGCATAACTCCAGACTCCACTTTTCTGTGCACAATACTGTCCTTTATACATCCAAACCCTCATTGTCAGACATCAACACAGAACTACATTCTGATTTTAGTCAGTTGGAGTGAAATCTGCTAAGATTAAAACTATTATTAAACACCAAGAAAACTAAAAGTATGTACTTTTTATCCCCGCATCCCACACCTTCTCTATGGGGACAGGCCACACTGGTACCTTTGCTAACCTTACTAGGAGACTCACTAGAGCCAGTTGATCAATTCAAATACCAAGGGGTATTGTTAGACAGCAAACTATCCTTCACATATCACACTGAGTCCCTCGCTAGGAAACTGAAAATAAGACTTTTTTTTTCCACAGAAACAAATCACTTTTTCCCTTTGATATTAGTGAAAGGATGATTCAGGCCACCATTCTTTCGTTACTCAACTATGCGGATATCATTTATAATAGTAGCACGGCAACCAGCCTTCATAAGGTTGATATTGTGTTTCACCAGGTGACCTGCTTTATAACTAATGCACCCTACAGAACCCACCATTGTGCCCTTTATGCAACTGTAGGCTGGGCTTCCCTGACTATAAGAAGGATGCTACACATTAGCATCTGGGCTCTTAAAATATTTCAGAACAAAGTCCCTTCCTACATCACTTCCCTTTTCCACCATTATCATAGCTCCTACTCCCTTAGAAAAAATGCTTTCATACTGCTAAAAGTACCCAAATTCTGCACACTTTATGGTAAAGCTACATTTAGCCATGTAATCCTGTCCACCTGGAACAAATAACAAGTCACACTAAAACTTTCTGAACCATTCTCCTTAAACCTATTTATAACCCTGGCCAACAAAGAGCTTAAGCAAATTTGTCACTGCCAAAGCACCTAGTAGCCCTCCTAGTGGAGAAACTATTATAGTCTCATAAAGCACTTAAATGTAAACTTCTTTCATGTTTCCCCCCTTTTGTCCTTTCCTGCCTGTTCACTTAGTTTCTGAAACGTACAGTATATAGTTAAGCCATAATTTCCCTCCTACTGTACATTGTTTACCTGCTTCAACAATGTTCAAGCCTGATGTATTGCAATTGTATTATATTGTATTACTGAACATTGTTTATCTGTCTCAGCACTGTTCAAACATGATGTATCACAATTGTGCTATATTGTATTGTAATATTGTGTATACCTTACACTAAGTTGTCTTACCAGGACCTTCTTGTAAATGAGCATACTCAATAGAATTTTCCTGCAATTAAACTTGAACTTAGCCCATCTCATAAACCAGGTAGATACAAACTTTCAAATGCTCGTTAAAATGTTATTGAGCACCACTGAAATATCATTTCACTTTGGCTAAAGCTGACACCGTACTATGGTTTTGCTGGAAGCCAGATTGGAAGGGGTTAAATAATTTGATTTTTCAAGGTGATCTTCAGCTGATTATTGACTAACTTTTCTGGGAGCTTCAACAGGATGGGCACAATGGAAATTGATCTGTAATTATTAAGGTCACAGGGGTGAAAACACATTTTAGCCAGGATCTGAAAAATGACAGCTGTCATGTTCATGAGGTGGTATGAAGAAATGGCTGTTGAAAATTTGGGGTAAAAATATTTAAAATTCCTGGAGTTATGAGTGAGCATAGAAAAATTTCAGCGTACACGTATAACTTTGTCAGTGTTGAATATTTTGACCCAACATTTTCAAAATAGCCTTCTTATGACACACCTTATAAACAATGATTGTCAAAATGTTAAAATTCAGCTTGAAAGGTGATTTTTGACATTAACCATGAAATCACCTTTTGGGCCTGATTTACCTAATTCCATGGTCATTGGTCATGAGGTGTGGTCCGAGAAAGGCCATGTTGAAACTTTGGGGTGAAAATGTGCAAAAATTACAAAGTTATACATCAGATTATAAAATCTTATTAAATACATTGAATCACACATCTTAAAACATTGAGAGATGTTTTTTTCTTTATTACCACTGAGATTCTAACACTGGAGACTGGGCACTCCTGTGTTAGACTACATTTGGGGGACTGGCATGGGCAACCTGGATGGGATGGGGTGGGGTGCAGAGAAGTATTGCCAGGAGTAAGTACCCCAGTCCCCTTATGTGTTCCAAAAATAAACATTTAGAATGTCAGGCTGGTGACCGGGGGGAGGGGAAAGAAAGAAGCAGTACCCGTGGTTGCCATCCCAGTCTACTTAATAACTAGATAGATAGAAAAGTAGATAGATATATAGACAGATAGACAGACAGACAGACAGACAGACAGACAGACAGACAGACAGACAGATAGATAGATAGATAGGATAGATAGATAGATAGATAGATAGATAGGTAGATGGATGGATGGATGGATGGATGGATGGATGGATGGATGGATGGATAGATAGACAGACAGACAGACAGACAGACAGAATGGGTTCCCGGCCCTGCCATCCTCAGAGAAAACAAGTAATGAAAGTAGTAAATGTACAAACTCAGGGAGAAATCCAAATCCAAATATGGCTGTCAATTGTTGCAGAATTTGGACTAAAGTTACACACTCACTAAACAAAATATCTTGGCTCATAACTTTTGTATTCTTTTTAGTTCATATCCAGACTGTTTATCTTATGTTTCAGAATGACCCTTCATCAGAGTGCCTGGTTTTCTAGACAGATACATTTCACATATCGTTAATTCTATTTGCAATATTGCTTAAAATTAATTACATTTAATAGAATACTTGTGGTCCACTTACTGTCTTAAGACAAATAATTCAAAGTTTTTCTGTTCATCTTTTGTCCTTATTTTTTTTATATTGATACCTAAATATATACTTAAAAATTTCATTCTGACTATTTCTTGTTTCTCTGCACCTATTACACTTAAACATCACTGTCTCTTTAAAAAAGCATTAGTGGAACTGAGTTAGCAGTCATATGTCTCAGAAAAAGGCCCCACAGCATTTTGGTCTTGTACTTTTCACATTCTTATATCTGTAACAAGCAAGTTATTTTAGGATCTTTAAACACTTTATGTATACATTCTCTTGTCTTCCACTGTTACAAATTATTCACCTTTTTTGGAAAGATATAGTGATAAGACAAAATTATTTCCGGTTTGAGAGGAATTATTATATTCAGATAAAGGGGATGGTCATGGGGTCTAGTATGGCCCTAACAAATGCACATTTGTTTATGGACCAATTTGAGAGAAAGAATGTTTATACACATAGGCCCAGATATTCAAATGAGTTGAGCCATGTGCAATGGGGTTGTGCCTGCGTAAGTCCGAAATTGCGCCATTCTGCGATAATTAGCAGTAGGCAGTTGCACCCCCGAAATCATGCTGAGCAACAGCGCAATTATAATGAAGGCATGCGCAACCGAAGGGGAGGAACCATGCATAAATGGCACAGTGCGATATTCAGTGACTTGTGCCATGCATAATAGGGAAGCAAGCGGAAGTTGCGCCATAGTGGAAATGAGCCAAAATAAAAAGGAGCAAGGGAGAGGTGCAAGAACGCTACAGGGAAGCCACATGAAGCAGGACCCTAGGCAGACAGACAGGGCAGGCCAGGGAAAGAGCACACTGAACAGCCAGGCACAGGGAAGGTGTGGGGAGCCACAGCTAGTGCAGAAGGGGGAAGTGCCACACAGCACAGAGGCCAGCACAGTCAGGTGTTCCCAGTGCAGGGGACATAGCAGGGAGGACAGTGGGGGGAATACAGCAACAGCTGCCGGGGGTGAACACAAGCCAGGGACATGGCCAGTGCCACCTTCCAGATGGAGGCCATTATGAGGGGGGTGAGAAGGTGGGCAGCAGGGGGGGCGTGGCCATGGAAGAACCCATTGGTGGTATGCCCCCAACAGGCAGTACCGAGCCCGCACCAGGTTTGAGCTGTACACTGATACTGAGATTGTGGGCTGGTACTGCCTGAATAGGGCAATTCCGAGGTGGCTTTGTGAGCTGTGCAGTGATGTGATGCAGGCACCCACACGACGGAGCCATGCCCTGTCAGTGGACACTAAGGTAACAGCCTGCATGTGCTTGCTCACCACAGGTACTTTCCAGAGACCAACTGGGGACATCACAGGCATAACCCAGTCAGTCACATCATGCCACCTCACCCAATCCCTCAGCACAGTGCTGCCACATGCTGTGTAGTACATCCATTTCCCCAGCACAGTGGTGGAGCGCACAGCAAACATACAGGAGTTCCACAGGGTAGCACGTATGCCTGGCATACTAGGGGCAATAGACTGCACTCATGTGGCCATACGCACACCACCTGGCCCTGAGGGGGCTGCATACATCAATCGCAAGGGCTATGCCAGCATCAACTGCCAGGTGTTGTGCGATCCCAGGGCACACATAATCAATGTCTGTGCCACCCACCCTGGGGGAGCATGCATTTCTTTCATTTGGCACCAGTTGGCACTGTGCCACAGGTTCGAGAGTGGGGACATCCTCACTGGACACGTAGTGGCTTAGTATGCAAACCACATGGACAATCATAGGGCCTGGAGGGGCATGACCAGAGGTGACATGGGTAGTGGCCTACATGGCCTGGGGCAGGGCCATGCTGATCACAAAACTAACCTCCACCCTCTACACACAGGTGACAGTGGATACCCACTCTGCCCCTGGCTGCTAACAATCTACCAGTGGCCCGCGACCCCATCGCAGCAACGCTACAATGAGGCACATGCCACCACACGTAATGTCATCGAGTGGGTGTTCGGGATGCTGAAGGCATGTTTCTGTTGCCTGGACACCTCTGGCGGTGCCCTATAGTACAGTGCAGCCCCTCAAAGGCCTGTGGGCTATTCCTGGCCTGTTGCATCCTGCACAACATGGTCAATGAATGTGGGATAGCCATACAGGTTGAAGAGGGGGACAGTGATGGGGATGATGAGGACGTCGGTGATGATGGTGATGGGTAGCCCCCCCTTAGCCGACGGGACCCCTGACTGATCCAGCTGGCACAGCTGCACTGGGACACCATCACAGAAGAGCACTTCAGCCAACCCAGGTAAGTCATTGGGCCATGTGCAACCACCAGTGGCTAAGGCACAACCCACAAACATGCATGGACACACACCAGGGATGCATGCCGTCAAGGAAGTGGCAGGGCACAGAAGCACACACACAACCAGGGATGGATGAGGATTAACATGCCATGTGGATGAACACACACACACACAATGCAGCAAATGTGCACAGAGGGCAGGAGGCACACTGACCCAGAATGCCAACCCTAGCAACACACATGTCCACAGGCCACTACATCCACTGCCTGTCCATGTGCATGTGTCAGATGCTGAGCACCATTGCACATTGGTGTACAGTGCAATGCAGGCATCATCATGCACACACAACTGCGGCCAGCAGCTGGGAGGGTATGCAGGTGGATTGTGTGTCCACGTGCAGGGACGGGTACTCACCCATGCACTGCCCACTGAAACACACAATGCATACAGGGCAGCACCAGACAGTAGCCACACTGGGAGGCAGGTCAGTCACGTAACACAGTGCCCTGGCCACCACAGATGTGTGGGCATCCCCGCTGAGACCCGCCAGCACTGACAGGCTGACCACTGGCCTCATGGGGTGGTACCGATGGTCCCCCAGGGATTCCACTGCGTGAACATGACCATGCTCATGCAGGGGTCTGCAGCACACTGAACATGCCTGCGCCAGGAGTGCTCGGGATGCCCACAGCTGAACCTGGTGTCGACAGGGTGGGAGTCACACGACACAGGGAATGGGGGGTGGATACTGCACTGCGTGGTGTCCGCAATGCATGGGCACCTGACTGTGTGCCCAATGTGGCCATGACAGTAGTGAATGCCTGTGCATGCCTGTCAATGGCAGCGGTCACATCCTCCTGCAAACGGTCCATCCCTACCAGAATCAGAGCAGTGTCCCTGCTGCGATGCTCCTCTGCCTGCTCCAGAGCCACACGCAGTGCATCCATGGACATCACAAGCTGCATCTGCTGCTGGACTGATGCTTGCAGTAGTGGGTGTGCTCATCCAAGAGGTCATCTGCCTCCTCGGCATCCTGTCCCTCAGGGTGTGCATGGCCCCGATGATCAGCACCCCTTGAGGGTGAGTGCTGTGCACTAGGACCAGGTCTGGGCACGTCCACAGGCAGTGCACAGATGCCACCACTGAAACCTGTACCCCCAAGCCCATTGGCTGACTGCTGATGCTGCCCCTCCTTCTGCCACTCCCCAGGGCTCAGTGGTGCTGCTGCAGTGGCTGCAACAGTCCCACTGTCCTGAACAGATACCAGTGCTGCCCCACTGGTGCTGACAAGCACAGGCTGGGACTGTGCTGACATGCAGGCCTCCACTGCAGCACCACCCACAGCCATGGGCATGAATTGCCCTTCTTTGTGGCCATCCTGTGGCATACACGTGTCACTGCCCATGATGGTAGCGTCATCATCACCGGTGACGGACTCTGCACCGGTCACAGTCACAGCATGCTGGTATTCGTGGATGCCAGCATGCTGGGACACAGGCAGGGCTTCCTCCACACCTGTTACAATGACATCAGTATGGACAGCCAGGCGGCCTCACTGTCTCAGTGCTCCACGTATACCTGTGGAGGTAGATGGGCCCTCCTCCAACTCCAGCTGACTGTCCTCAGTGGACAGGCCCACCACCGCTGACCCATGCAGATGCTCAGGATCTGTAAGGGAAAGCAAAGTCGCATTACTGCATGTGACCTACCCTGTCCCCCCATAGACAGACCATGACTTACCATGCAGCGATGGGCCACCACCCATCTGGAAGCCACCACCCAGAACACTCTCAATGGTACTGCGCTGCAAGCTTCCAGCAAGCCTCTCCTCCTGTGGGAGCAGCTGTACCACCTCTGGCTGTCCCCCACCTGTTGCAGCATGTGCTGCCCTGATGGCAGCCACCTTCCCCTTTATCCTCCTCCTGTCCATGCCCATCTTTTTCTTACACGCCTGCATGGAGCGCTGGTGGCTGCCATGCAGGTTCACAGCCCATGCCCCCTCCTCCCATGCAGCAGCACGGGCTTGAGGTGTTCCCCGCCATCCACTGAGAAGTGGCTCCTGATCCAGGTAGGCCTCAAACAGGGCCTCAGTTTCAGCCTTTGTAAAGTTCAGCCTCCTCATCCTCCCACCACTGTGGTCCTCCTTTCCAACAACCTGCTCAGTCATTATGTAGCCTGTAAGAATGGCAGTTGTTACCTGTGACTGTGCAGTCCCATGCATGTCTCTAAATCCACAGTCCACACTACCAAACAGCATGCAACTCACCAATAGACTGCAGTAACCGACTATGGCCACTGTAGCACAATGTCACACTTTTATAGTGCAACCCATGCAAATGAGGCGAAGAGCAACTTTAAGTAGATGCAAATTGCAGTGCTGTGCCATTGAATGGCTGATTAGATGATTTGCATATGACGGCTGAATATCGCCCTGTTGCGCTTTGCGCAATTGTCTTGAATGTGCTGAGCCAATGGTGCAGTTCTGTGACATGCGTAGTACACACCTCACTGTGCATGCCCGGGTTGCTGACGCATGTGTCTGCCACACTGATGACGTGCTGTGCATGGTAGGCAATGCAGGGCACGGCCACCATTGTGCCAGTGGTGCTATAGCGATAGTAACTACATGGTGCTGTGGTACTGGGCCATCATAGGCACAATGGGCCAACTGCACTGTAGGCAGCTATAGCGCTGGCACACAGGCAGCCAATCACACTGCATGCATTGTGTTCCAATGGTGCTGTGCGTGTCCATGCACCAGAGATCCTTGACTCTGTACCCGACCTTTGCCCCTAGGCACCATGCGTCAGGCATGGGTGCATCTCTATCGCGATGTTCATTGACAGTGTGATATGGAATGGCAGTGCTGTACCGCACAGCATCTGCACGTGGGGAGCCACTCTGCATAGTGCCATATTGCCAACTAGAAAACAGAGAATGGCATGCAGAAGACCAGCCCAGTGGTCAGCTATTGAAGTGGCCAACCTAGTAGCCATTGTGGAGCCACACCATGAGCCTCTGTTCGGGGAAGCACCCTTGGACAGGGCCAGGACCCAGGTGTGGCAGGATGTGGCCACTGCCCTTGAGGAGGTCACTGGACAGGGCAGAAGTGCAGAGCAGTGCAGGCACTGATACAGGGACCTGTAGCAGAGGGAGCCGGAGCTACTGGCACACCTGCGGGCACATGCCAGGAGAGGCACAGTGCCATGGCCAGGTAGGGGTTCCATCAACACACTTTTATCATCCATATGGGTAACAGTGTTGTATGTGTCCAGCAAATAGGGGAGGGACCATCCAGGGTTGGCTGTGGTGGTGTTCACAGGTTGTGGGGTGGGTGGGTCTGGCTGGGTGGGAGGGCACACACCTGGGGGTAGGAGGACTTTGCTACAGGATTTTACTGATGTTCCTCCCTCCATGTTTGCCCCACAGGCCCGGAGGAACACTGCCATTTGCAGGAAGAGTGGGCGGCGGGAGGAGCATGGTGCAGCCAGGTGGGGCGAGGGCCCTCACCGTCCACTTGACCAGCCCGATGAAGGTGAGTGCCATACATCCATGATTACTACTGCATGCTGTGTGACAGGGTGGGCAGTGAGGCATGGCCACCATCCATCGACACCACTGCCATGCACATGACTTGTTACAGTCAACACTGCCCAGTGGTAATGCATGTCTGGGAGTGCGTTAATGGTGGTCCATGCATGCACCAGGTATATGGTTGTGTCACTGCCTTTGCTCCACATAGCCATGTCACTAAACTGCCACAGTGGTGCTGTGCGTGACTTGGCCGGTGGGTGTGTGCAGCATTCCATATAGATGTATGCACCTGGGTGGGCAGGTCATGTGGACATGATCACTGTGGGTGGTCACACACCATCACAGAAGTATGTCCCACGGCTGTATGCCATGCACAGTGGGCGGGCTGTATGGGGTTGTGCAGTCACACCTATTGACTGTGCTCCCTTGTCCTACATACCCGCCAGTTTCATGAAATCTGGGAGACACTGCAGGAGATATTGTTGGTGGCAAGGGCATCGCTGGACATCCTGCGATGCATGGACAAAACAGGGGTCCTGAGGAGGCACAGGGCCGGAGGAGCCAGAGCAGGTAAAGGCACTCCCACTAGGGATAGATTGGTCCCAGTATTCTCCTACTCCCCTGACCCACCCTCACACCCTCCTTCCCTGTCCCATTTGTCCGCCCTGCCCTCTACCCACCCCCACCTTGTTTGAGGCCCCCCAACCTTGTATATAGTTCATATGCTATATTGTATCTAGTTCTTGTAATATTGTATATAATTGATTGTTATATATTTTTTCAATGCACTTAATTTTGATATGAATACTGTGGTGGTCTCTGATTTGCAGCGGGCTATAGGTGCTCAGCTGCAGTGGTGTGCATGGCGTCAGGGGTGGTGCGGTCATGGGTGTGTGTGTGTGTCTGTGTGGAGGTGAATATGGTATGGGGGTAGCTATCAGTCAGTGTCTGTAGTGTGTGTGTTGTGCCCTGTACACTGGATGACTGTGTGCAGTGGTCCATGGTGCTTGCTCTGTGTCCATAGCACACCCATCAGCCCATCCATGGCCTGTGCAGCTGACACACATGCATGTCTGTGACCTGCATGGTCCACTGGCATGTCAGTGGTGGCAGTTCCTGCAGGGCAGCCATTGTTCCTGTCACATTGCTGGGTTGCCTCCTGTCACTGGTGTGGTGCATGCCTGCCTTGGGTGGCACTGTGGGTACCACAGTTGTTGTCCCACCTCCATGGTGTGCCTTGTGCGTGTTGCAGGGTGTGTGCCCCACTGTCTGTGATTTGTGCTCTGGGTGACTGATGGTGGTGTACAGGTCCACAGTGCCTGCGCAGGGTGGCTGGCACTCCAGTGCCATGGAGGACTGTGGGTTGTGTATACACAGTTTACATGAGCCCATAATGGGGGCTTGGTTGCCCCACCTCTGCATCCCTGTGTTGTTGTGCCCTTGGGTGTCTGTCCATATGCTGTGTGGCATTCAGTTTTGTGCATGCTTCCATGCACCACTGTGGGTGGCTATGCTGGCTATTGTGGCCAGTGGTGGGTTGGGGTGTGTCATTGGGCTACTGTGCAGGGTGCTGTACCAATGGTGGTGGTGTCAAGGGCACGCCCTGTACTGTGTGGGGTACCTCATGTGCTGATGCATGGTTGGTCTCTCAGCAGTACCTCAGGGGGACTGTGCATGGTGGCACTGTGTCTGCCATTGTTGCATTGCTGTGTGCTGCCACCCACTGATGGATGCTCGTGGTGGGGCTGGCTTGCATGGTTCTGTGGTGCACAGGGTTACAGTGTCACAGTGAGGGTGGTGGCATGCATGGGGTTTCCTGCAGTGGTGGTCACTGCTCATGGGGGGTGTCTGGGGGTCACGGTGCAGGGTCTGCTGTGCATTGGGGGGATGGTGAGGCACAGGGTGGTCAGCCCTCCTTGTATGCCAGTCATAGCTTGCTGGTAGGTGTGATGGGGCACCATGGCCCAGCTGTGGGTTGTTTGCTTGTCTCCATGGGCCAGTGGTTATTCCAGCCCTTCCCCAACTGTGCAGTGCATGGGGTGTGGGGGGACAATGTCTGTTCTGCTGTGTGTTCCTGTACCCATTTTTGGCATGGGTGGTGGGCCCCTGCCTCCCTGGTTGTGCTGTTACATTGCTCTGCTGCTGGGGGGCATCCCTGGTTGCGCTATGGCACCTCTGGACTGCTCAGCTGAACATCCCTTGTTATGTTATGGTACATTAAATCTGCTCAGCTTCCCCTCCCTAGTTGCACTATGGCACAGGTGGTGCGATATTCAGTCGTTGACTGTAGGCGCAGTTTGGCCTGCTCCATTTTTGAATATCACGTCTCTTGCCCATGGGTGCAATAGACTTGTGCTTGCTCCTGCTATTGCGCACTTTTTGGGCGCAGTTTGAATATCTGGGCCATAAACTGTACAGTGAGAAAATAAGCACATGGACACAATTTATAGATGACATCATTTTCATATGTAAAGGAACAGAGTGAGAGAGAATTACAATCATTCCATTCATTTCTAAATAGCCAAACTGACTTTTTGGCATTACAATATGATAAAACAGAAATGTCTTTCTTAAATCTGAAAATATTCACAAATGAGAATAAATGGTGTGCAAAACTCTATGAAAAAGGGACAGACAGGAATACAATATTGGTGGCAAGCAGCTACCACCTGAAAAACTTAAGTCAATCCCTTACAGTCAATTGCTCATGGTTAAAAGGAACAGTACACAGGAATTAGAGTATGATATGACTTTAGGAGAGATGGAGTGGAGATTTAAAGAGAGGGGGTATAAACCTAATACATTCACAGAGGCTAAGGAAAGAGCAGCACAAAGGACTGGAACACAATTGTTGGAAATAGGGACCAGAGAAACATCAATAGAGGGAAAGAAAATTCTACTTACAGTAAATTATAATGATGCCTTTTATGACACACACAAAAAAAAAACAATCTATAAGGACTGGCATGTGTTTAAATCTACCACGTCTGGGAAAATCCTTTGAAGGGAGGTCACTAGTGGTGGCAAAAAAGTTGAAGTCCTTGCAGGAAAGGTTGGTCCATGCAGACCATAAGATACCAACAAATAGGGAAATAAGATTATACACCAGTGAGGACCTTAAAGAAATTATAAGGGCTGTGCAGAATGGGAAAATTTTGAATCCATGAAATTTCAACTAAATTTCATAAAATTCTGTGAAATGTAGCGGAATTTCATTGGAATTTCATGGAATTTTAAACATTTAGTAATTTGGTTATACTTCAGCTGCTGGTCAAGCTAGCACTGTGAAATGTGGAATATATACTCTTTCAGTCAATGGTCACTAAAGTGCCAAATATCGTGAAGTTCGGATTGATACTTTCAAAATTATAGGTGCTCAAATGTTGTCATTTTAGTGTTTGTGTGAAATTTCATGAACATTTTTATTTGCGTATACCTTAACCATCTATTGGGTCAGGGATCTTAAAATTTAGTATGATTTCTTGATGACAGGCGTTCTAACAATGTGCCAGATTTCATAACATTATGATGCATCATCTCAAAATTATATGTGCTCAAAATCTGTCATTTTATTTTTTTCAGGAAATTTCATCTGCATATAACAGAAGCATCTTCGGAGCTAGACATGTGTAAATTAGTATGGATAACCTTTTTGCAAAGCTTATTGAGGGCTCTTAATATAGAGAGAATTAGATCAGAGACTTTTAAGTTACAGGGGTTCAAACATGTTACTACAGGGTACATAAATATTTACAAAACTTCGTGAAAACTATCAATGTTCTACTTGAGCAGTCCCTTGATTACGACCTCCATATCCAAGCCACCTGCAAATCCATAAATGCCAAACTTCAGGTGGCCTATAAAATCAGCTATGTCCTAACCTCATCTGCAAAAATGGCCATTGTCCGAGGTATCCTGTTTCCTGCACTTACCTATGGTGTTGCTACTTATGCTTTCATTCCAAATAATACTCTTTGCAAATGGGACACAACCCTTAATAATATTTGCCAATATGCCTCATTATCTCCACTTTGCAAACATCACTGTCAGCTCTGTGCTGACCTAAATTGGCTCTCCCCCTTTGCCATAAGACTTTTCTTCCTTTGCTAAATGGTGGACACTGTTATTGGATCTCAGACCCCTTCGTCTCTTGCCTCCATACTGTTCCCTCAATCTTCCTCCTATGGCCTACACACTATCGACAAATCTCTACTATATGTACCATGATGCAAAACCTTGAAGGGTATTTGTGCGTTCTCTCACTCTGCCCCGCTGTACTGGAACTCTCTTCCTCTTGCTATCCATCAATCACTGACTCACAATATCTTTAAAAATGGACTTCATAAGTTCCTTTCTATTTCCAACTCTTGCTCTTGTTTTAACCCTCCTTAACTCACCCATGCCTGATAGAATACTCCTCTCTTCTCTTTGCTAACAACACAGCTACCCTTTCTCCTTTCTAATTTTCCCTTCTCCTTACCCATGCCCTGTTCTCTAAATTGTCCAGTCCAGGAATTGTTGACACTATGTGCTTCCTTGCTCCAACCTAGGGGCCTACCACTGTTGTGCGACCCAGCTCAGCTACCCATTTCATAGTGAAACTGCATCTAACTCTAGAACCTGCTGACCCCTGTGCTACCCACCTTTTATACCCTATCCTTTAATTATAATCCCCCAGATAAGGCTGAGTGAAATTAGAACATTCCAGTTTTATGGAATTGTTCATGAAATTCTACAATTTTTACAAAAACTCATGGGATTTGACTTTAGGTACAGATGTTATTCTACAATTTCTTGCAGCAAGCAATTAATAAAACTGGCATGCACCGTCTCCTTGAAAGGTCTAAGAACCTGCCATATTTAATAGTATTGCATTCTCTAGTTTTAAAGTTTCAGGGTTTATAAATTTGCAGTTTACATTCTTGCAAAATTAAATTTTTAAATCTTGTGAAAGTTTGACTACTTTTTATTCATTATGGTGTCAGCATGGCTCAGTTGGTAGCACATCCACCTCTGGACCAGAAGGTCGTGGGTTCTTGTCCCACACCGAGATTGGACTTTCACCTAAAAATTGCTGGTATCCAAGTGCAGTATTGGGGGGTGCTGTATTGCTGGGGAGTGGCGTCCTTCAGATGAGACGTTAAACTGAGGTCCCTTCTGCCCATCCTGGTGTTGTCCTGGTGGGTGTTCAGGTGGAAGTAAAAGAACCCAGGGCACTCTTCTTAAAGAGCAGGGAGCATTCCCGGTGTCCTGGCCAACATTCCCCTTCCCATAAACTGGTTCATGCAATTATCTAGGCTGTGTGTGGGTGATGATGTGCGATATGGCCACCACCACATATTCAGTCACTTCACTACCAGTCTAGCATTGCTTGTAAAGTGCTTTGGGATACTGAGTATGAAAAGTGCTATATAAATGCTGATTCTTCTTATTATTATTATTCAATCCTATTTAAAGCTGAAACTATGAACTTTTTCAAAAATGACCATGTGGTATAGTAGTTTAAATGTTTCAACTCTGGATACATTTGGATATGTAGTTTTAAAATCAGTGGGAACTAACCAGAATTAAAATGTTGGCAAAATGTTTGGCAGGCTATAACTCAGTCCCATTTAAAGCTGGAAATCTGAAACTATGTGCCTATACATATGTAGTGATAACCTATATACCTGTCAATTTATGTAACATTTCAAAGAATACTATCAGAATTATACTAAAATTACAGAAATTCAAATTTTGACAAATATTTGGCTATCTATAACTCAGCTTCCATTGAAGCTTGAGACTTGAAACATGGTACATGTAGGTATTCTAGTCACTTCTCTAAATCCTGATAGTGTGGAGAATTTTGATTAAAACATTTTAAAATTATCTCAAAATAACTGAAAATTAAATTTTGATTAAATGATTGGTCACCCATAACTCCACCTCCTTTCAACTCTGAAACTCGGTACACTCTTGTGAGACATGGGGTACTGTTAACATTCCAAACTTGGTGTTATTTGGATGCTTGCTTCTAAAATTATAGTGAAATAACTGAAGTTTAATATTTTGCAAAATTCTGCAGAGGTTTCGTGAAAAATCCATGAAATTCTGTGGAATCAGAAAGGTCATTTCATGGGCAGAATTTTATGTTCTGCACAGCTCTAGAATTTACCAATGTGGTAGATGTACACATGTCAGCAGTACATATAGACTAAAAATAATAAGAAATGTGAGCAAAAATGAGGACTTCACATTTAGGGATTTTATCACATGTCAAAGTACAAGGGTTATCTACTGGGTCATAGTATTGCAGACAATACCATGCACAGAAAGACCACACTGCTACTGCCATGTGTGGGTTTACAGCCACAGGGGAGTTACAGCAATAGAATGCATCACTACCCCTGATGCTCACCAGCAACAAGGAAGTGGATGTAGTCACTGCTGGTCAGATGCACAGTTGAGCCGCTCCCATGGTAGAATGGCTAGATCACTTGACCCAGCAGCGGATGGGATTGGGGGGAAGTGGTTTGATTCCCTTCTAGAAATCTTGTTTTAACAATTATATTTCTTGCCCCTGTGTCCACACACCCTCAGAATTGATTATAATAGTTCTGGGGTGTGTGTGGGGGGCATGGGGGGTGAAACACAAGAAAAACAGTTGGGTGTTGCCCAAAGCTCTGTCATGCCATGTGGTCTTGATTGGGCAGTTTCATCCATGCCCTGGGGTTATTTATGCAATCAAGTGTCCCTGTGACAAAATGTACTTAGAGAAGACCAAAAGACAGTTGAAACAAAGGGTAGGGGAACATAAGGGGTACATTTGTAGGATGGAAGAGACTTCACCTATAGCTTGACATTTCAGAGATGCCAGTCATCAGTTACCAACTCTGAGATTTTTTGGTCTGGAAAAAGTAGAAAAATGTAAGAGAGGGGGTGATTTTAATACAAAATACTTACAAGAGCGGCTTTTTACATAAACCTTTTCCACACTACCAATCTGAGATACGGTATTAATGAAAAGTATTTAGACTGGCAACCTATATTGTGACTAGATTAGCAAGAACAATGCAATTAACCCCAGCATATATAAACAAATTTTAATTATTGGAGTAAATTCATGCACCACCACCCCTGACCAAGCACATACATATATCCCCAAAAGCACTCCCCTGAATTTCTTCTTATTTATGTTGTAGAATTAGGGAAGGAATATAATTGAGAAGTGTATCCAGTTTCTTTCTTTTGTGATCCATAAGATAAAAGTTACAATTTTCAAATGTGATGAAGGGTGCTGGGAGATGCATTGTACATGGACTTGTGGCAATCAATATTAAAAGCAGGCAGGAGAGAATCATGCTTCTTTTTTTTTTTTTTTTTTATTTTTCATCTTTATCCTCCTTCCCTACCCCCGGTTGCCCCCTCCTTCCATCCGCTCATGTCCCCCGACACCCACCTTAGGGATCTGCCCCTAGAGTGCCCTTCCTCCTCTCCCTGGCACATTGGGGTCTGTCCTTGTAGGTGGTCCGGGTAGACTTAGGGCGGACTTCATCTAGGGCAGCCGGAGATGTTTTTCCGGTTTTCTCCCCTTACGCCCACGCCCCCTGGGACGCCGTGCGCTTGGGACATATGTCCCGAGTGGCTACGTGCTGACGCACGCCAGCCCTCATGCGCCGCGACGTCCCCCCTCCCCGGCTCCGACAAGCGAAGCCGCCTCCATCCCTTCCTACTGTCGGTGCTTCCACCGGCTATGGAAGGGATGCAGAACGCAGGAGCTCTTGGTCACTCACCCCTGAGGAGGAGAGCATCCGCTGGGACGCCGATCCTCCCTCCCCACCGACCCCTGCTGCCCGAGTCGTGCTCCCGCACGCCGGCCACGCGTAGCACGAGGTGTGGCGTCTAGCGCCTCAACCCTCAGCGCCACCGGGCCGGCCCAGAATTATGCTTCTTAACAGCAAAATTATGTAATTTAAAAGGAGAAACAAGTCTGTTTGATTTCATCCACTACACTACAGTGATAGTACCACTTTACGGTGGGTCCGTCACACAGCAGAGTGTGTTTACACTCTTGGGAGCACTTGGTAAGACCCTGTGACATCACAGGACATAGCACAACAGTGACAGATTCCAGGAAGCTGCTTTGCTTCATAAGTGGCCACTTTACTGCACACATGGCATCTTCACAGAACTAGCAAGAGCCGTGGGGTGAGCAGCACTCCGTCGATAAGCTATAACAGAAAATTATTTTATAATAACTGGTTTCCCTTTTTTCCCCATAAGGAAACCATGGTATAATTTGCCATAATGAGGGAGTGTTCATTACAGCAAACACACATATGGTTTCCCTCACTGTGTACATGCACCTGATGGAGTTCCTCACATGCCGACTGCTCCACTTTTGTTTTCTCACTGAACTGCTGCCTACACAGACATGGAACTGCCACTGGGAGTTGGAAGTTAGAATGTGTCTCCCTCCTAACCTTCTACAGCCCAAAAGAAATCGAAAAATTTAAATTAAATGAAGAAAGTCGACCACAGCCACGTGCTATAACCTAAGTGGACTGTGGTGGCACAGACACTACCTTTTGTTTTATATAATTACTGAGGCAAAAAAAGGGAAACCCAGCAATTATACAAAATAAAATATTGGGTGCTGTGTATAAACTCGAAGTTTACACACACATCCTCAGGGTTTGATGCTTGCACAAATCTGTCAAGCTTTACTCTCGTGGTTTATGTAGCATCTAACCCCTCGGGTGTGTGTAAATTTCTCGTTTTGCACAGCACCCCAAACTTTATTTTATATGTTACAATTTTGAGTGTAAAAGGAGAAACCATTGAATAAGTAGTTAGTAAGTAAATGAATGAACTTTTGCTTTACACACACAGGCAACCTCAGCAAAAATATGAATTATTTGTAACAGTGGAAGACGAATGTATACGTACTTCAAACTGTTAAAAGATCTTAAAAGAACTTGTTTGTTGCAGACACAGTGTAAGAAAATAGAAAGTACAAGACCAAAATGCTGTAGGGCCTTTGTGTAAGATATGCGGCTACTAACTCAGGTGCAATAATACTTTTTTAAAGAGATGTTTAAGTGTATTAGGTGCAGAGAGACAAGAAACAGAAATAAATAAAACATTAAGCATATATTTATGTATCAATAGGAAAAATAATATAAAGACAAAAGATGAAAAGAATAATTTTTAGTTATTTGTCTTAAGAGAGTAAGTGGATCACAAGTATTCTTATTAAATGCAACCATTGTCTGTCTCACACTGTCCATACTTTAAACAAAAAATTATATTTTATGATTGTTTGCATTCTGTAGAAAGTGTTAATGAAGCTGGCAGTTGGATTCTGACTCCTTTTTTCTTTTTAAAAGTAAAAAAAAAACAGACTGTTTTTTATGGTTAAATATAATATTGCGATCACAGACTAGCGATCGCCATTAGGGTGATTGTACATCGCAGAAAATCAGTCTCAGGATGTACACTCGCAGTGCAGAGCAAAAAGGTGCTGAAAACATAGATTCTTTTTGTTTATGCAGGGGGCTGTGCCCCACCAATAAAGAATTTCAGCTCGGGGTGCATGTTGGGTGGGGGTGAAACAAAACAAAGAGAAATCCCAACTGGCGCAAAAACCCAAGCCACCCAGATTCAAACCCAGCACCCTCCTAATCCTAGCCTGCCACCAACCCACCATGCCACACAGCCAGCATGGCAGAACAGTGCCGCATTACACCTCACATACCTTCCCTCCCCTTCCACCCATCGCACAGCGTGCTCACTCCCCTCAACACACATGTATATATAGTGACATCCTGTCACTATATTCACCTTCTCTGTGCAGTAGCCCTGTGAACAAGTGTCATTATTGAGTCACCTTTTTTAGAAAGTGTTCAATAGCAGAGACTCTGATCACAGGATACCAATCTTCACATTCCATATCAACTGCCACTGCATCTTTCCAGGACTTGGGAACACCCCCCAGCACAATCTATCCATTCAAGTTGCAATGGGAGCAGTGGATACTATTGCATCATGAGTGGCTGCATTGCTTGAAGGTACTCCTTATGTTCAAGAAGTAAGCAGTAGGAGCAGATCAAGGATTTGAAAGAAAACAATGTTGGATATAATTACACAATTACCACGCATTTCAGTTTTACTAAGAAAAGAGGCAGATTAAACCACCAGCAACACAAATGCATTTTAGAAATGATAAGCAATCATAAAATGTAGGTTTTCAACTTGAAATAGCATGATGTAAAGACAGTTGACAGTGTCTCTGTAAAATCCAAATGTTCTCCCTTTTGGCTCAGTTGAGATCTTGATTTCACCTTCTTGGACTAGGGGTGGGCAAAAGTGGAATTTTCTGCCGCGGTGAAATTTCTGCATAAATCAAGTAACTTTCACAGAAGTTTCCAAACTTCTGCCTGTGGCAGAGTGGAAGACTTCTACATATGTTACCGGCAAACTTTCAACTGATTACCCACTTTCATCCACCCAATTATTTTGTCAAACTTGCCAGCAGCCCCACATTGCAAAAAATTACCCAAACCCTGGTGGCTAGTGGCCCCTACCCCCAAACAACAAGCCACCAGTGTCCCTCACAGTATATTACTGCCCCCCCCCACATCCTCATCCCTGACCCCTGTATAATAATTTTACCCTGGTGGTCTAGTGTAGTAGTAAAATCCCCCTCCCTCCCAGTCCCCATATCCAGATCACCAGTATTTTTTAAATGTACTTATATCCTGGTGTGGTGATCTAGTGCCCCCCCTGCACCGCCTCTCCTCACCCTAATAGGAAGATTCTCACCCCACTCCCCATCCCAAAACATAGCAGGGTAGTAGCAGTGGCCACCAGCACAGCCCTCCACTCTCTTCATTGGCCAGCGGCCCACTGAAATTTGTGAATGAATGAGCGCTTGTGCTCATTCATTCATTCATTCACATATTTTAGTGGTCCACCAGCAGAGAAGAGTGAAGGGCTGTGCTGGTGGCCACTGCCCTGCTATTTTATTTACATTGTTTCCTGCCAGATGGTTGTCTCTGGCATCAAGTGTGTGGTAGCTCAGCCAGCTGCATTAAGTGTATTAACTTGTCCCTCGGGTTTTTCTTTCTATTACGCACCATCCCAGCTAGTGTGTTCACAAGTTCCTTTAATCTACTGTCAATTGTCTGAACCCCCCCCCATGCTTTTTTTTATTTTGCTGACCTTGATCTACAGGAAAGAGTTTGGGGACAATCTCTATGGTGAGATTGGGAGGGGGTAAGAACTGACTAGCAAACTATATTCCTGTTGACGGGCTTGCAGTAAATGCCCATGGACAAAACCGTTCCACATTCTTTCCTAATCATTATGTCTAGGAATTCTGTCTGCTTGACACAGCATTGAACCATAAATGTAAGATGATTATTAGTGCTTTGACAGTGATCCTCTAAATCAGCCAACCCACTGCCATGCCACTCCCCTTGGTGATCAATATAATGAGGCAGCATGACCACTTTGTTGGCAAATCTTATATTACCTTAGTTCCATGTGCACTGCTCCTCACAGTGCGCAAGTTTGAAATTGGTATTAATGGAGGCAT
Source organism: Neoceratodus forsteri (assembly GCA_016271365.2). Lineage (NCBI taxonomy): Eukaryota > Metazoa > Chordata > Ceratodontiformes > Ceratodontidae > Neoceratodus > Neoceratodus forsteri. The sequence goes on from CM028133.1 coordinate 131,125,846, forward strand.
CAAAGATGTCAGAACTTGGCATCACATGTCTTGTCTGAGTAGGAGTTCTACGTGTTAAGCAACGGTTTAGTCTTGAGCCCACTATGAATTTTAAACTGTTTCAAACCATAATAGACTTTGGGAAATTCTGCTGTAAAGTAAACCTAAGGTGTGTATTCCATGAAAGAAGCAACACTATTGGCAGCACTACTATCGAAATGATAAAGGGAGATGACATCATATCCACACAAACTGTGTTGGAGGCATTATAGAACAAGACTGAAAAAAGACTGTGGAGGATACTTTATTTGGTGATGAATACAATGTGATCCAAAGATGAAAGCCATCCACAGATATGTATGCCACCAATGTCAATTGCAGTCAGTGTCTTTCAAAAATGATATGAGGAAGCTGGTCCAGTGGTGCTGAAGGTTGAGGCACTGGATGCCTTATCTAGCGCTACATCAGTGACCCGGGTTTGGGAATGACCTTGAGTCATTGGGGTGCTGGCCTAGGGTGGTGGGAGGCGTGGGATTGAGTGAACCTTAGGGCTGCTCTCCTCTCCTCTCCCAGAGGTGGTGAAGGTGGGTTGTTTGCCTTGCAGAAGTTCCATCCCCTGGGTGGAGGTCCAGTGGAGCAACATAGGTGGGTGGGGGAAGCAGTATGAGTGGGAGGAAGAGGCTGAGCTGGCTTCTGGTGTGCACATGCATCTCCACGTGGATGCATGGCTGTATGCAGGGGTCCCGGGGGGAAGGGATGTGGGAGAAATCTACCAAAGCCTACAAAAAAAAGCTATATTAAAAAGAAAAATTATGTGAGGAGGAGAACACTTGCAATCTGGCCTCACAGGACTTCCATCTACATTTTGTTACCAGTGGCAAAGTATCAGTGTTTGGAAAATCTTAAACAAAACAAAAATGTAGCAATAAAACCCTCTTGATAAGGGGGCAGTATGGTGGTCATGGACACCACACAATATGTGGCAGAGGTACAGAGTACCTTAAGCAATGTGAAATTTTATAGACCTATTACCCAAGACCCAACACTGCCCTTCAAATAGACAGTGGATGACTCCTTAGGATGGGTGTATTATATGGGCTTAGTAAATAAAATAAAAACAGAATCTGCTGACTGAACACTCCCTTAGGACTCATATATGAGTATTGCTGGAAGTTCAAAGTTCATTATACTTTAGTAGATCCACCTGGGAGGCCAATAATATAGGGGGTAGGTTTGGTCACAGAGCAGCTTTCTCATTTTATAGATAACTCTATAAAAGCTCTGGTGCCATGATTGCCATTCCACGTAACTGGAACAGGTAACATGTTGTGGAGTTGGAGGGGGCTCCACATCAATGAAACTGATGTCTTGGTAACTCTTGATATGGAGTCCCTATATACAAACATAGCCCATGATCGGGGGGGCTGAGAGCTGTAAGATATCTATATCTGGACATCTATTCACACACGCTGGAGTGCTTCTCTGCGATATAAGTGATCACTGCCCCATCGCAGGGGTAAGATCCACCAGCATAACAACAAATCCTGCAAAATTCCTCATGAGGAGATCCAAGAAAAACATCAATATTGAAGGATATTTTCATGATCTAGCTTCCTCTCCAAACTGGTAAGAGTTTTATCTTGCACATTCTGTAGAAAAAGCTCAGCAGGTGCTAAATAGCATTATAATAAATGCCCTTAACACCCATACCCCAATCTCTAGTATCTGTATATAAAAAACAAATCCTGTCGTTGGTTTTCAGCTGACCTCAAAGCTGCACTGCTGGAGAGTGACAAACTCTGGAAAATGGCAAGAAAAACTAAGAATGCAAATGACTGGATGATTTTTAGGAAAACCAGGAATAGATGCACCAAGAAAGTTAGGGATGCAAAGGCTGTCTTCTACTTGGCCTAGCTTGACTCCTCCTACCATAATCCTGCTAGGTTTTGGGGCACCATCAAGGGTTTGGTGGGGCAGGACGCTAACAACCCCCATCCAACTCAACTACACAACAGTTATGGCCCTATCATTGGCAAAATGGAAATCCTGGACGCATTCAATAACCACTTCACAACAGCTGGCCTTGCCTTTGACACCTTTCCAGCTAACCTGCTGAGGGAAAAATTAAGCTCCTATTACACTGGTGATCAAAGAGTTGACTCTTCCTTTAGCTTCAAACCTGTACTGTTGAAACAAGTTGAGGATCTATTATGGCATCTGGATACCAAAAAAGTGCAGGAGCAGACTCTCTGGACCCTTCTTTCTAAAGACTGCGTGCCATGTACTTGCTGTCCCCCTAACACACCTCTTTAACCTTTCCCTAAACTCTGGCTCTATTCCCACACTGTGGAAGACAGCCCAAGTGGTCCCCCTTCTAAAATCAGGGGACCCTATGGATCTTAATAATTACAGGCCCATTTCCATTCTACCAGTGCTATCTAAGATGCTGGAGAAATTAGTGAGTAATCAGCTTAGGGAATATCTTGACAATGCTAACCTCTTAAATCCAGCTCAATCTGGATTCAGGGCCAAGCATAGCACTATCACTGTATTAGCCAAGGTCACAAATGACTGGCAAACTGAATTGTATAAAAAGAATAATGTCTGTGCAGTATTCCTGGACCTGAGCAAAGCATTCAATACTGTGGACCATGAGCTGCTGCTCTCATCCCTGCACTCCCTTGGCCTAGATCCACCCTCCCTTAAGTGGTTCAGATGCTACCTCACCAGTAGGTCACAGCAGGTAAAAGCTGAAGGTGACCTATCCCCATCAAAACCATTGTCAAGAGGAGTCCCCCCAGGTTCTATTTTGGGTCCTATCCTTTTTGCCATTTATATAAATAACATTGATTCAACCCTTACCAATTCCTCAGTACACCTCTTTGCTGATGACACTGTTCTGTATGTCAGCAACCCTTTGCCTGCAGTTGCTCGTGAAATCCTACAAACAGAATTCTCCTTATTACAACATCAGCTATTCGAGAAAAGGCTTCTGTTAAATGCAAAGAAAACTAAAGCAATTATGTTCACAAATCAAAACTACACCAGCACATCCTTTTCAATCACTCTCCCCCAGCTATGCACTATACTTGGAGAAAATCTGGAGTATGTTGAAAACTTCAAATACCTAGGTGTGTGGATTGACAGCAGACTCGACTTCACTCATCATCTAGAAGAACTGTTAAAAAAGCTTCGCCAAAGCCTTGGCCTTCTCTATAGATTAAAACCCTTCCTTAACAGAGACTCAAAGATGAGGTTAGTCCAGGCCATTTTTCTATCAGTTGTTGACTATGCAGACTTCCTTTATAGTCACTGCCCCATCTCCTACCTTCACAAGTTCATCGAGCAATAAGGTTCATTACAAATCTGCCATATAATACCCATCATTGCTCTCTTTATGATGCAGTTGGATGCGTTTCCCTTCATATCAGAAGGAGCAGAAATGCTGCACTATGGATTTACAGAGCTTTATCAAAAAAACTTCCAAGCTATATCCTGGACTGCTTCACCCTGACCACTCCTAGCTCCTATGCCCTAAGAAGCAACGACATCATCCTGCTCAAATTGCCCAAATTCAGCACCAGGCTAGGGAGAGCAGCAATCAGCTATTCTCTAGCTATAGCATGGAACACCCTACAAAAATTCCTAAAACTGTCTATTATCATTCCATTTGCATCTTTTAAACAGCATTGTACAGTCTTCTTCACAGACAAATGCAGTTGCTACCACTAGAGCTAGAATCGTCATATCACAAATCTCACTTCCAAACCATATATGGCATATTCCTTCCAGATAGGCACCCCATCTTATGGCACCCAATAATACCTTCACCATCCTAGTATTCATTATGTTGTGTGTCTGCCATGGCCCCCATTGGGATATGTATGTACTGTATATACTGTAAATATTAGCTTAACTTTCCTGTAACCGAGTTTTATCATGTGAATTCGCTGTACATCATTGTGTTATAAACGTTAATTTCCTCTGTATGTATAACTGTCTTATAAAGTGTATGATGTGTCTGTTGTGTATCAACTACTGAACCTTGACCTTATCAGATCCATCTTGTAAATGAGCCTTGCTCAATGATGTTCGCCTGAATAAATAAAGATTTGATTGATTGATTGATATCATCTGTCAAAACAGGATAAAGAGACCACTCTGAGCATAGATTTAATAGTTGAAGTGGAAAAGTTGGTCCTACAGAGTAATGCATTTTTATGTTTGCTTGCACGCATGTGCAAGAAATATAGTGCCATCATCCGAGTTTTCGGAGGTGTGGCACCCATCTTCCAATTCAGTCAGTGTGTTTGCAGGCATGGCCGCAGTTCTCCAATCAACACTGCAGCTGTCTATGGCAGCAGTTGAAAATGCAGTGCTGTACAGTTGAAAGGGAGAGCTCTACCAGCGAGCAGTGCCTCCCTTCCGCATGCATGCACACACACATTGCATGCCCATGCGCCCACACACACACTTACTGGAGTGGCCGACGGGGTGCTCAACTCTCGCCGGCTCCACGCCCCCAAAAAAAGGTTCCCAGGTGCCCCTGTCAGATGCTGAACAATTGACTCAATGAGAAATTAAAATATTTCACTGGTATTTATACAGTATATGTAACTATACAGTTGTATAGTGATTGTTCTGTGTTACAGACAATCTACACTATTTCAGACTTTGTGTCTTTTCAGCAACCTTACTTGTGCATGTCAGTTCCGCTATGCTTCACAGCTTGCATCTGTCATAGAGAACATACCTGGGAAGCTCCTATAAAGCACAGCTGCTCTATGGGGTGAATGCAAAAGAAAAGCAAGAAATACAAAAACATGTCACTATCAGGGGTGATGCTGTAAGTAAAAACACAGCTGCATCAGCCCAGCCAATTAGTGAGCACAAACAGAAGGAACCCGGTACCTGGACCATGGGCATCATGCCAGTATGACATATCCGTGCCACAAAAAAGTAGTCCAACCCCCTACTAATTTTGTTTGTGCCTGCTGTTGAAGGCAGAGCATTGTCTGTTGCATCAGTGGTGACATCACAGACTGCGCCCCCTGTCGCCAAGCTCAGAGTGACAGGCGAGGGTACACGTGGATGTGAGTGGCAGGTATCGGATTCCGCAGTTGCTGCAGTGATAATATGTCTATCTAACATGACTCATCTCTTCTGTCGGTGACTCAAACACACCATCCTTATGGTTGTGGCAGTGTCGCAATGGAAGTCCAAATGCACATGGAGTGAATGACACCTGCAGGGTGAAAGCAGTGGCTTTCAAATAGGAGGGAGAGAACGCTTGGTAACAAATAAATCAGAGACAGAGTTACAGATATGTTCATCATAAGGCAGAGGGGACTAGTGCACTCCTGATGAAGTTAGTACCCCACGGACCTCGAGAGGAACAGCTACAGTAATGACGAGCAAATGTATCTGTGAGATCTGCACATGTGGGTAGGTATCTCTGTAGCCAGTGTTGTCCAAGTGTTGAACCCGTTTCAGTGCTTTTGTTAATTAGATAACCCAGTGGGAAATACAGCAAGCTGTACAGCAGATGCCCTTAGATAAGTCCCCGGGGCCAGACGGCCTACCTAGTAATTTTTATAAAGCCTGTCTCCCAGTAATTGCCCCTGTCCTGAAGGAAGTATTTGGGTATTGGTTCAATAATGGGGTTTCAGACCCTAGGTTCCAAGAAGCCATGGTCTCTTTAGTTTTAAAACAAGGGAAAGACCTGTTACACATTGACAGTTATCGCCCCATCTCCTTACTAAACACGGATGTTAAAATACTGGCCAAAATCCTGGCAAATAGACTCTCAAAAGTCATGGGTAGATTGGTGAGTCGAGAACAAGTAGGATTTATGGCTGGTAGGTCCTCTCAAGACCTTTTGGTATTGGCCAGGGATTCCCAGATACCAGCAGTATTAGTGTCACTTGATGCCGAAAAGGAATTTGACAGGGTCTCCTGGGATTTCCTATTCGCCACCTTAACATCATTCGGGCTGCCTACAGAATTTCAAAGATGGGTCCATCTCTTATACCAGTTCCCCTCGGCCAGGGTCAAATGCAACGGAGTACTGTCCCCTTCATTTAATTTAGCCCGGGGCACAAGGCAAGGTTGTCCTTCGTCCCCCTTGCTCTTTAACTTATACTTAGAACCGTTATTGCGTAGGTTAGCAATGAATGCAGCCATAAAAGGAATTCGAGTGGAGAATGCCAGGTACGCCTTTTCAGTATATGCAGATGACATACTGCTCCATGTTGAGGAACCAGACATTTCAATTTCAGCTGCTCTAACTGAGATTGAGAGTTTTTCTAAAGTCTCCTACTATAAACTGAACCGGGCTAAAACAAAGATACTTCCGTTAAATAGTAGAGTCATTAAGGCCGAATTTTCTGCTTTCGGCCTCTCCTGGGAAGCAAAATCAGTCACATACTTGGGTATCAAGATTTATAATGCTTTGAACTCTATTACTAGGGCTAACATTGGCAATTTAGTTAATATAATAAAGGAGGATTTGGAGAGGTGGCGGCTGCTCCCTTTCTCCCTTTGGGGGAGGCTTAGTATAATTAAAATGAACGTTCTACCGAGGATAATGTATCCCCTGGGTATGCTAGGGTTTTATTTGCCGGAAAAATGGTTCTCCAAACTACAAAGTGCCGTCAGTACCTTTTTGTGGAACAAAAAAAGAGTACGTCAATCTTACATAAAATTGACGGCTCCAAAGTTAAGAGGAGGTCTGGCCGCCCCCCTTCTTTCTTCCTTTATTATGCTGCACAGCATATAAGTAAAATAGCTCACTGGAGTGGGGAGATTGGACATCAGGAATATAGACCCCTGTGGGTAGACATAGAGCAGCACTTGGCTACACAGGTTAATTGCTCCCTGAGGGCCCTCCTATTTGCCTCCCCATCGGCCATTCCTAAGGTCCTTCGAGGGAACCCGATAGGTTGGTCGTTAAAAGCCCTCCATCAGATACAGAACTATCTGACTGTAAAGTGGTACCTTTCGGCTGACCAGCCCATTATTGGTAATCCACATTTTAAAGTTGGAGGAGCACCGATGTCTTTTACATTTTGGCCTAAGCTAAATGACGCTAGACTTTCAAATTGTTGGTCAAATGAGAAATCACTCCCTTTTGAATATTTTCAAAAGTCTTTTGGGGCCTCGGGGTAAGGAGATGTTTAAATATTTACAAGTTAGCAATGCCCTAACCTCATTCTTCTCCGGGTTTTCACCGATAGGTCCGAGTGACAGGGACCTCTCCTCGCTTAGTCACAAAGCCTCCCAACCACGTTCAGTTTCAAACCTATACAAAGCTCTTCAGGAATGGGATTCTAGATCACCATCAGGTATCTGTTATTATTGGTCAAAGGAATTGGGTATTCCAGAGGATCCCACTTTGTGGCAGAAACTCTGGATATCCATGTACAGGTATATAAAGCAAGACAGACTGAGGCTAATGCACTTCAACATCATGCACAATATTTACCTTATTCCTGTTCAGCTATGCAAATATGGGGCATTGACAACGTCACTTTGTACAAAGTGTAAGAGGGGTGCTGGTACCCTATATCATATGCTTTGGCTATGCCCCTGTGTGCAGGCTTTCTGGCGTTCTATCGCTAATGTCCTTGACCCTGTCCTTGGCTTAGGCACTTTGTTTATATCTGAAATTTGTCTAATCAATCTTTTTCCTTTGGGTGTCACCAAAATTATGAAAGCCCATATGTCGCTTGTCTCAGCTACAGCTAAATTAGTAATTCTGAGACATTGGGTTGACGACAAGCCCCCCACTCCGATAGAGTGGTATAAAGAGAGCATGTTGGCCTTGCAGCTAGAGAGACACATCGCCTGCATGCAGGGTAGGCCAGAAGCCTATACATTACTTTGGGGCTCCTTGGAGGCCCTCTTGATGGCCTGGAAGCCTTGAAAATCTGTACTTGTTATTTGGCTGTAAACTAAGGTTATTTTGTATGTGTGTAGTTGGGGGAGAGGGGGAGGGAGGGTCGGGTTGTTTTGGTTTTGTTGCTCACTGTTATAGTACATTGTTCTGTGATTATTACTGGGTATGGTTTTGATCTTTGAAAATTTAATAAAACTGGTTTAATAAAAAAAAAAAGATAACCCAGTGAAAGTGCTTTAAAGGCAACTGTGCCTTCCGTTTAATAAAATCTCTTCTATTTCTGTGGGGTGCCATATGGACCAAATCTGCTTTGAACCAAGAGCTAAGGTGCTCTGAGGCAGCAGAAAGTAAAGTGACAGAAGCTAGGTTGAGGTGTAGCACCAGTAATATCAATGTAATCCAATAAGGGAATTCCCTCAGTGGTCATTTCACTTAAAATAAATGAATAAACCTATTACGTTTCATGAAAAAAATATATTCATCTTTTCTGTTTTTTTACTTCTTTTTGCACAACCGATTTGCTGTTATATTTTCATTATCATTTTCTATAGTTTTTTTATGCACTTTCACCTCCTTGTCTCTCTGGAATTATGTTGCTCAGTTTAGAAGTCCTACTTGAACACAGAAGTGTAGGGTGGCTCAACAAATTCATGGTGCCCTAGATGAACATTTATAAATAAACTTGAGTCTGGGGCTGAGGCTGTAGGTCTTTAGCTGCTATATTGTGCATCTTTCAGTGTTTTTAATGCATTTTATAATGAGAATAATTTTACAGTCATAATAAAATAAAATATTTTAAACATCATTTACTGAAGCCCAGGTACTCTCTCCCTCTCACCCCATTTCAAGGCAATAATCCCATAGTCTCCAGTGGCACCACTCCACTCCATCCCATCCCATGTTAATAAGTCCCTAGCATCCACTTGAACTCCTTCCTTCATCCCATCCATGTATATAATTATCTGGTTTCCTGTTGCCCCTCACTCACCTCATTCCATGCCAATAACACCCTGGCATTCAGTTGCGCCCCCTCACTCACTCCATTCTATGCCAGTTAGTCTCAGACATCAAGTGGTACCCCCTCCCTCCCTCACTCTGATGCTAGAACTTTCCTGACATGCAGTGATACCTCCCTCCCTCAGCTCTTCCCAGACCAATTAGTCCCTGACAGCCAGGGCTGCTGCCCCTTCCTTCATCCCATTCCATGCGAATAAGTCTATAGTGTCCCATTGTACCCCATCCTGTGCAAATAATTCCCCAGTATCTCGCTGGCTTCATCCCATGCCAAAAGTCTCTGGTAGCTAGCAGAAGCCTCCCCCTACAACGGTGACCAATACAGCGCTCCTCTCACCCCCTCAGCTGTCTGCTATCAGAATACTTTATCATAACAATGATTTATGAAATACAAGCTCACTGCATGTACTCATTGAGCTCTGTTTACTGTAAAGGGTTCAGATGGCAGCCAGCTGAGGAGGTGAAAACAAGGTCGTGCCAGTGAGCATCCGGTGGTGGTGGGGGTGGAGGGTGGGGTGCCATTTGGGACTTTTGGGTGTGGGATGATGCATGGGAGCAACTAGAGACTTATTTGCATGGGTGAGGGAGGATTGCCATTGGATTCCACCAACTTAACACCATGGAATGGAGAGAGAGGGCGGAGGGGGAGCTACCGCTGGACCCAGTGACTCATTGGCACAGCATGGGGTGAAGGAAGAGGGTGACTAGACATTAAGAACTTATCAGAAAGGAATAGGGTGAGGAAGTAAAGTACCACTGGACACTATCATGTTAGTTAACATCATTTAAACTGATTTCTTCTTCTCATAAAAGCCAACCCTAAAGGAGAAAAGTTTATTATTTTCTAAAAACTGACCAGCCAAGTATAAATATCCACAAGAGAGAAGATAATTGCAAATAATTGCAAAGGGGAAGAAAATATTTCCCTCCATTAGTTTACGCACTGACAACTCTCTCTGATTTGCTATGATTGGAGAATAAAATTAGTTCTGTAAAATATATATATAATGATTATTTTGCAGAGAAGTTAGTTACTAATGAGGAGTTTTCCTGCATCCAGTGAGCACTGCCTGACTGGTGACTGGATGTGGTACTCTGCCTACTCACAAAAATCGAATGGGTGTAAAACATGCACAAGAAATCACAGACAGCAAGCCCCCTTGACGAAAAATCAGCTTGCTGACTGAATTTTGCATGTGGAGAGATGGTGCAGCACTGCCTGTATAATTTGGAACAATACGCTTGAGTCAAGGAACATAGAAGCAACCAAAGAAGCAGTCTGGAATTTGATGTTGCACAAAGATAGAGGCAAAATTGGTATGCCCCTGAGTGAATGTATTAGAAATATCATAGTATAATCATTTCATCTAATTTTTAATCATGCAAAAACCAGCACTGGACACTGCTGGTACAAATAATAATGTTTTTTGAATTACATGTTTAAAACAGACATATTGGTACAACATAATGGAACAGGCATATGCCCCCATTCCATTATGCTGTATCGTATACTGCATCTGTTTTAAACATGTAGTTTAATAAACATTGCTGTTAGTTCCATTGGTGGCTGGTGCCATTTTTTGTCTTTAAATGTTTCCTTTTTTGACCTGGCATGGTCCATGACATTGCAGTGGGACATAGTTGTTTTTGTTTTTTCAGCAACTGTATTAGTTGTTCCACTTTAAAAGTATGTTTTGGTAGAGGGGACCAAAAGTAGCCTCAGGCCAGGGTTATTTAATTTGTGAAATTAATGATAGCCAGCTGTGAATGACTATATACATGGTATAATGTATAGACAGCAGTATGTTGCATTTTGTGATGCCACATAAAGCATATGTGCAAAGCCTGAGTGGATTTCATAGCATCATACACAAAGTGTGTGTAAAAAAGAAAATACAAAATAAAAACAAAAGTTTAAAATCCCATAATACATAGTGGTGATGTAACAGTATAGGAGTGTGTGTGTGTGTGTAACCAGAATTTGTCACCCCCCTCTGAGGTGTGGGATGCTACATAAACCCCGAGAGTGGAGCTCGAGGGGTTTATAACAGCATCTCACACTCAGGGTGTGTATTAAATTCTGAGTTACACAGCCCCCATGTTTTGTTTTTTATATTTGTTAGTGGAGCATTTTTAATTAGGTGGGATTTCTTTTTATTACTTGTGGCAGTTGCGTGTTTGCTGGCATCAGTCTCAGCGTGAGCTTAATTGACAGGCACAAATTACAACTGGGCAGTTGTAATGCAGAATTACAACTGGGTGGTTGTAACACGGTTTTAAAAACATGTTATTCAGATATTAAAAATGCTCCATAGTAATTCTAGTATTGTTAGAGCACTGGTTTTCAAGTTGATATCAGTCTTTATCAGTACTTATATATTTAATTAAAAAATTATTATATGGGAAAGGCACACTGAGCCGTGACTGGTTTCTGTGTGCATCCCTGGAGGTACATGACTAATAACAAAAATGGCTACAAGGTTCAAAAGGAACATGAGAAAAACAAGACTAATTTCAGGTAAGTAAATATGAAGCTGTACAGAACAGCAGCATTGCATTAATGCGGTATTTTACACACAGTAATTGGTAAGAACAATAAGATAAATGGGAAGAAGATGTGCTGACTTAAGATAAAATTGATATCTTCATGAGAAGATTTGGATCTGTTGCTCTCTCACTAGTGGCTTCCATATAGCTGTTGCTAGCCTTGCTTGTAGAGCAGAAAGCAGCTAACTAAAAGAAGCTACATTTTCTTATTAATTTAAAACTTATACCTCAGCAGGAGTCAGTGTCTGCTGAGATTAAGTAGACAGATACTTTATTAGAAGTAGAAGGGGTCTTATTTAGGGTTAAAAAAAAAAGAAAAGAAAGAAAGTCAGTGTGTGTTCTGCGCTGGGAAGGGATCTGTATTAGCTGACTTTTCTAAACCAGTAGGAGAAAAGAGAGCTTAACTGGGGGTGTGGCTTAGACACTATAAAAGCAGGTGACTCAAATTACACCTTCCTCTTGCTAGCCTTGCTTGTAGAGCAGAAAGCAGCTAACTAAAAGAAGCTACATTTTCTTATTAATTTAAAACTTATACCTCAGCAAGAGTCAGTGTCTGTTGAGATTAAGTAGACAGATACTTTATTAGAAGTAGAAGGGGTCTTATTTAGGGTTAAAAAAAAGAAAGAAAGTCAGTGTGTGTTCTGTACTGGGAAGGGTACTGTATCAGCTGACTTTGCTAAACTAGTAGGAGGAAAGAGAGCTTAACTGGGGGTGTGGCTTAGACACTATAAAAGCAGGTGACTCAAATTACAACTTACTGTTGCTAGCCTTTTTTCTTACTAATTGCCCTCCATCCCACCCCTTCACCTACCCACCCTAAGCCAGTTCTACTTTTATAACCACTGGATTTGACTGTCAACAGGAACTTCCTATTTGGTAGCAGGAAGGGAAGGATCATAGAGGAACATTGGTTTTGTCAACCCTAAAGGAAAAAAGTAGCTCACCCCCCCCCCCAGCTGCTGGTGGTCTGACATTGAGGAAGTAAGAAGGAGGCTACTGAAGAATAGGAAGTTGCTGTCCCAGAACAGGAAGGTGAGAGTTGTAAGGAGAGGAGAGAGTAAGCATACAGAGAAACAGTAGAGGGGACACAAAATAAGACATGATAGGAGTGGTGCAGTGCAATGACTGTGGGGTGGCAGTGTTCCAGGAGACATTCTGGAGGCTGCAATGCTGCCCTATTTGCAGGCACCTCTCTGGTCTGAGAGATTAGGTTTCCCGTCTCCAGGCTGACCTGGTTAGGATTCGTGAGACCTCCTCCCCACCCAGGAACCACCAGGGCCAATGCCACTACCTCAGAGGTTGCCATAAAAGAGGAGAGACTGGACCAGGGTGGGCTCAGGGAGGGAGATGGTGGTGGAACAGAGTTGCATCCCTCCAGCTGTACCTCTCCACAATTCATTTTCTCTTCTGGTGGATAGTGGTTCCTCTAGGGAGGCACCTGCAGTGGAGAACAAGGAGAATGCTGGGAACCTTCACAAAGGAGACCCACAGGAGGGTAGCATGGGATCCCACAGGGAAGGAAACAACTCCTGGTGGTGGACTCAATCATTAGGGGTAGAAATGGGGAGGAAGGGGAGAGGGAGGTGGTGCCTTCCTGGCACCACGCTTGAGGGACAGGGCGAATCCTCAGGATCGTGGGAGGAGCTGCACGAGGGAGGGAGCTGGATGTCATTGTCCACCTAGGGACAAATTACCTGGCTAGGAATGGGATCCGAGCAGTGCAAGAGGAGTTTGTAGAGTTGGGGAGGGGCCTTAGACAAGTAGCGCATACGGTAACATTCTTGGAGGTGCTGCCTGTCTATGGCAAGGGTGATGCTAGGGCACTCCACACCAGGGAATTCAATGAGTGATTGAAAAACTGGTGTGGAGCTCAGGGTTTTGGCTTCATTGGGGACTGGGGAGCCACCTGGAGGGATGCAGACCTATACTGGTGTGATGGTCTGCATCTGTCCGGGGGGGGAACCAGGATCCTAGGTGAGAGGTTTAAATGCTTCATTGGCAAGCATTTAAACTAGCCAAGGGGGGAGGCACTGAAAAGGAGCAGGGAAATCCCAGCCTCCCCCCACAAAACATGGTAATTAGTGAGGTAAACACCAAGGTGGAGAAGTTATTAGGGAGCAGAACAGAGGTAAATGTAAAAAAAGGCAAAGGCAGTAAAGACAGGAATGGGACTAAAAGGGGTAAGGGTATCAAAAAGTGGAGGGTGATGAGTACCAATGCCCATAGTCTGTGTAACAAGCTCCCTGAACTAGTGGCCTTGAAGGAAGAGGGTTACATGGATATTGTGGCAGTCACAGAAACATGGTACACAGAGAACCATGACTGGGATGTCAACATACCAGGACACACAATCTACAGGAGGGACAAGGAGGGTAAGAGAGGAGGAGGAGTAGCTCTCTATGTAAAGGAAGGGATCAAAGCAACAGAACTAAAGAGTAAGCAGGAAGCAGATGAGGCAATCTGGGTCACCCTGGAGACAGGAAATTGCACCACAATCTGCATGGGGGTTTTATACAGATCCCCATCTCAGGGGGAGGGAATGGACAAGGAAATGATAGAAGGCTTCCTTAGAATGGCAGAAAAAGAGGAGATATTGTTGATGGGGGACCTGAATATGCCAGATGTTAACTGGAGCACCTTTGCTGCAGGCACATCCAAGAGCATGGTCATTCTTGATGCCCTACAGGGGGCATGCCTCAGACAGCTAGTATTGGAACCCACTCGGGAGGGAGCAATCTTAGACCTGGTACTCTCAAATGGGGATGGAGAAAGAATCTCAGATTTAGAAGTGGGTAGCCATCTGGGAACAAGCGACCACCAAACAGTGTGGTTCACAATAAACACAGCCATACAATCAAGCCATACAAAAGCAAGAGTATTGGACTTTAGGAGAGCTGACTTTGGGAAAATGAGAGAGTGCCTCAGAAAAACACTAGCAAACAGGCAAGAAGGAGGGGCGGAGGAACAATGGGGAGTAATCAAAACAGCCATCACAGAGGCAGCAAGTCTTTGTGTAAAGCTAATCAATAAAACACAATGAAGGAAAAAACCACTATGGTTCTCAAAAGAGGTGGCAGGGAAGGTTAAGGAGAAAAGGATAGCATTCAGGAAATACAAGGAAACACAGAAGGAGCAGGACAGAGAACGTTATCAGTTAAAGCAGAAAAAGGCTGGGAAGGCAGTCAGAATAGCAAAGGCCCAAACTGAGGAAAGGATAGCCAATTCTGTTAAGAAAGGGGACAAGACCTTTTATAGGTATATTAGGGAGCGAAGAAAGACCAAAGGAGGGATACTGAGGCTTAATAAAGGGGAGGGAATGTGGGTAGAGGGTGACAGTGAAAAAGCAGGGATACTGAATTAATATTTCTGCTCAGTATTCACAAAGGAAGAGGAGGGGAGGTACCTAAACCAAACAAGAGAAACACTCTGAAGACGGGGGTCGATACCAGTCCATTTACAGAAGAAAGGGTTCTAAAAGAACTAATAAAATTGAAGGTGGACAAAGCAATGGGGCCTGATGGGATTCACCCAAGAATTCTAAAAGAAATAAGGGAGAAACTAGTGACACCACTGACTACTATCTTTAACAAATCATGGGAAGATGGGGTGGTACCTGAGGACTGGAGGAGGGTAGATGTGATTCCTCTTCACAAAAGTGGGAGCAGGACAGAGGCAGGAAACTACAGACCAGTTAGTTTGACCTCAGTGTTAGGAAAAATGATGGAATCACTTCTGAAGGAAAGAATTGTTGAGTACCTAGAGGTCAGTGGGGCACAGGACCCAAGGCAGCATGGATTTACGATGGGAAGGTCGTGTCAGATGAATCTGATAGATTTCTTTGACTGGTTGACCAAAGTAGTAGACCAGGGAGGGGCTGTGGACATGGCCTACCTAGATTTTAGCAAGGCATTTGATACAGTCCCACACAAAAGATTAATACACAAGTTAGCCAGCCTTGGAGTGGGTCCCAAGGTGGTAGCCTGGATAAAAAATTAGCTAGACAACGGGATGCAAAAAGTAGTAGTAAATGGAGTACACAGTGAAGAAAGGAGGGTTACTATCGGGGTACCGCAGGGTTCAGTACTGGGACCGGTCCTTTTTAATGTCTTTATAAGTGACATTGCAGAGGAACTGGAAGGAAAAATATGTCTTTTGGCAGATGACACAAAGATCTGCAACAGGGTTGATACACAAGATGGAGTGGAAAGGATGAGAAGGGACTTGGCAAGGTTGGAGGAATGGTCAAATATATGGCAGCTCAGATTCAATGCAAAGAAGTGCAAGGTAATGCACATGGAAACAAAAACCAGGAGAAGCGTACACAATTGGGGGTGAGATACTGACAACAGTAAAAATGGAAAGGGACCTGGGGGTAATTATATCAGATGACCTAAAGGTGGGCAAGCAATGTGAGAAGGCAGTAAGGAAGGCTGGGGCGATACTGGGATGCATAGGAAGAGGCATCAGCAGTAGAAAACAAGAAGTTGTTATCCCTCTGTTCAGGCAGTTGGTGAGACCACATCTGGAGTACTGTGTGCAGTTCTGGAGACCCCATCTCCTCAAAGACATAGACAGAGTGGAGGTTGTCCAGAGGAGGGCAACCAAAATGATGCAGGGTCTGCACCAGAAGACATACGAAGAAAGACTAAAAAAGCTTAATATGTATAACCTTGAGGAAAGAAGGGAGAGAGGGGACATGATAGAAACTTTCAAGTACCTCAAGGGAATCAACAAAGTCCAAGAGGGTAGCATCTTTCAGAAAAAGAGATGTGCGAGAACAAGGGGACACAATTTGAAGATAGAGGGGGGACAGCTCAGAGGTAATGTGAGGAAGTACTTTTTCACAGAAAGGGTTGTGGATGCATGAAACAGCCTCCCTGAGGAGGTCGTGGAGTCAAGAACAGTGGGGGAATTCAAGAATGCATGGGACAGACATAAGGCAGTCCTAGTGGGGGGTAGGAGGACGTATGCTGTTGGTTAACTAGGATCTGCAGCTTATCTGTTAGGTAGGAAAATGGGCAGACTAGGTGAGCCAAGTGGTCCTTATCTGCCATCAAATTCTATGTTTCTATGTTTCTATAGCAAAGGGTATTTAGGTAGCTTGCCATAGAAATGGTAAAAAGCTAAAAAACTGAAAAAATAAAAATATGTAAACTACGTCAACTACTGACATTTCAATTACAAAATAAATGATATCCCAATATTTCATGTATTCATT